>CM076578.1:779757069-780357069 GCA_034641835.2 Pinus albicaulis
ATAGATTAATTTTTGCATGTGAATGGGCATGTTGCTATAAGACACAGTGTGGCATGCGTACCCCTAGGTAATCACTAGTAAATTTTGGGTTAGACCTAGGTGATAGGGGGATGTCAAGTTAACAATTATCACAGGTAAGTATTTAAAGAGGAGGAGCTATAGTGAGTGGGGTTGTCTCATTTAGAAGTTTTGGGTTTGAAACCCCAGGTTAGGATTTTAGGGGAATGTTAGTTAAAATGACTTGTGATTATAGACAAGTTTGGCCAAGGTTAAATAGTGATGGTCTTGGGGCACATTGGTATTGTGAACCCATGGTTTTAAGCTCATGGTATTGTGTAATGGAGCCTATAAAAGGTTTGAAGTACTTCATTGTAATGTAAGGCTTGGATATGTGAAGAGTGAAAGCTCACTTGTTTGGATGAATAGGGTTTTGGACAAGGCTAATAAAATTTTGTTCAGATGAGGTTTTCCACAGATTTTGGATTTTCTCGGTTAAACATGTCGTTTATTGTTTATGATTTTTTGCTGGTTATATTTAATTATTCCTCTCGGTAATTAGTTAATATTCTTTGATGAAATGTTAAATAAATAAAATAAAATAAAATAAAATAAAATAAAATATTATTACTTCGTTTGATTACAGAAGAAGTGGGTGTTTAACCGTTTTCGCATTTATCATGTAAGAAACGCTCGCATTCGTGCACCGCTTCATCTACAATTACTAACTATGTTTTCATTTATAATTTTCTTTGTAGCAATTTTCACGATGGTCATCCCATAATACCCCTTATGTTTGCAAGCTGCGTTAGCATGTCCGTCTGGGGTCACATCCTAGTTTTAAGCCGGAGGAAAAAATCGAGATAGATGCATTTTCGATCCAAGTTCATGACCCTTTTTTAAATTCATCACTACGTCTCGAGAATCACTCCTTGATAATCATGTAAGAACTATGTGATGAAACCACTTTATAGTGATCGGTTGGAAGAAGTTAATGAAGTAATATTAGTGTGGGGACCAAGTCTCTGAAATCTTGGAACAAGTTAGGGTGGAATACATGTCTTTGGATTCCCGAATGCCTATGGGGTGGAGAGGCATTTTATCTCTAGGGGTGCCTTTACGATCAAGGGTAGAACATTGACCTACGGAGTCCCTAGTTGTGCATTGGGTGAAGATATACATCCCTGGAATCCCTTGTAAAAGAACTGTGGCCACCAAACATAGAACAACGAAACTTCTCATTAGTCTCAACATATTCATCTGTGACAAAATTCCCTGAATATATTAAGAGATCATGGATTCTTAAACAACTCTTAGCATCATATGTTGTGTGATTTGTTGCAATCTAATCATTGAAAATTTTTCATTAGGCCATCCATAGATAGATTTCAAAAATCACGAGTTTGACATTCTTTAGAACACATTCAACATTTAGTAAAACAACGTTTCTTTTCTCAATAGAAAAGAAAACTTTAACCTCTTATAAGATAATGTCCTTCCACATTGTAGTCCGATTGGGGATTAACGATTTGTTAGTTTCATAGATAGGAACTGCAATATGTACAATAGCCAAAGCCAAACGAATTTACAAATAAACGTACTCTAGAGTCTACGGTGTATACTGGTCATTTGTTAAGTACACTCGTTTGCATATCCACTTGACATTGTGAATTTATTATACATAATTAATTATCTCATCAGGCACAACTATGGAATTCACATAAGAATAATAATTTCTCAAGATTAGTTTTTTGAGGGCTACAACATACCTTATTTCATTCTCTAGTCTCGCAGTGAAGCACCTTATTACATCTAGGGACAAGGTCTTGCAAAATTTTCATCCCAGATTACTTTAATATTTTCTCCTCTAACTTTGTCATTCAAGAAAAGCTGAATTTTCTGTTATCTTTCAAATCTTCAAATGATATCTTGATTGAAAATTTTTAATCTTCGATAGACAAAATTTAGATCAAATCTTTCATTAAAGAAGAGAACACGTAACCTCTCTACCCGAGGCTATGCCTATCAATGTGGCCTCTTCTTGCTCTCCCGCAGATAGCCTTACTTGCACTTGTTGTTACATTCTTCAACCTTATCCTTTAAATCATCCTAGTATTTTGTACTCTCTCCAACTTTGAAGTGCTTTCCCATTCCTCCTAGGTCTTATTTGTTTCCTTGGTTTGTTAAGGGACAAGGTTGACAACATTAGGATAACTGACACGGCGACATCACACCCATTAGATCATCTTCGCGATGCAACGACGAGATGGTGTCAATGTCTGTTATAGAGAGCATTGATGCTAACGTTTAGTCTTCGCTCAAATCAAAATGGACTTCAACACAGTGGCACCATCTTCCCCAACTCTTGTATCACAAATCTCCTCCTATCACAAAACCTTTCACAACTTTTCTTTCTTCGCTGAGACCCTTGAATCCGTCTTCCTTGTTAAGGAGAAGGAAATGTTTCCACCAATTCCAATAGCATCATCCACTCTCTTCGTCTCTTCATGCCCTTATAAACATGAACCAAGAAAAATCCCAATCCTAAACCCACAGTCCTCTTGATATACACCATTACCATATTAATGTATGAAATTAACAGATTTGCCCAAACTCCATCGATTCAATGTCGGTACCGACTTCACATCTGTCGCACCCTTCTAACCTTGAACCTCGCCTTGTTGATCCTTTGAACATACTAACTTCATTTAATCCCTGCCTTCACACAGTCAGTACGCAAAGTTTAGGTTTAAGCAATCTGTCTGTCATAAACGCTACCATTATTAATCTAGACTAATATCAATTTTATATTAAAAAGTTTAAATTTTCCATCACCCCTAATAAAATCATACGACAACATCATTGACAATGTAGAAGTTGCCTTAAAGACATAAACTGTGTTGAAGCATAAGAAATAAGAAAAATACATTTTCCAAAATCCTTAAAAAACGATATACCACCCTCGTGCAACATATCTGAGAATAAAAACTTGCCTAAACAACCTTAAAAAGAACAAAAAACAAAATTATCTTAAAGAAGATAAAATTAATCTTGCAATAATAATGGATAAATTAAGCTATGATAAAAAAATGGAAGAACATCCTAAAAAATAGTGGTTGCTACAAAGTCTTAAATAAAACCCAACACTAAAATTCTTAAAGAAGTAACCAAGATAATAAAAGGTTCATCTCTAGACACCATCACAAAAATAGAATCACCCCTTGAACTCGATCACCTAGAATATGTGGTGCTCCCAAGATTACAAAATACATCCCTCTAAGGCCATAGTTAACACCATGAAACTCACCCACCTACCTCCTTGCTCAATACTGCAACGCGAAAAGCTTCGCCTTCACGAAACACCTCTTCATCATACATTAAAGATTCCACATATTTCGTTCGATGGGCCAAAAACCTTGATATGAAAGATGAATATCTCATAGTGAGTTTCGACATTGTCTCCTTATACACTATGATACCTATGAGTAGAAGCCATCGATATTATGAAAACTATAAGCGATAATGAAACTATAGATCTCCTCAAATTATGTTTAAATCATCTTTCTTCGAGTTTTCAAAGGAACAATTTGTGAACAAACTCATGGTGTAGCCATGGGCTCTCTTCTCTGTCTCCTATAATTGCTAACATATACATGGAACATTTTGAAAAAAGCTCTCGAAATCCATTCCATTCACCCTTTGAGAATGGAAAAGATGAATGACATTTTCGCCAAAATGGATCAAGGAAAGTAAATCTAGAATTAAATGATTTCTTAAATCACATTAATAATATCTCCAAATCACATCAAATTTACCATTGAAATTTAAAAGGATAACCAATTACCTTTCCTTGACATCCTTTTAACAAAAAGGATGGAAAACTAAGCAGAATATAGAAAAGAAAACCCACACGGAAAGATACCACCACGCAAACTCTCATCACCATCCTAAACAAAAATTGGCATGTGATATTGGCAATATGATGCAGTGTTGTCAGCAGTAGCAACCTTTGAATGAAGATGAAGACATGAGATTGTTGGCATGTGTTGTCCCTTGATAGCAATACACTGATGAAGGTTATTCTTGACTTGATGGACTTGGTAAATGATGTAAATCTAATATGATATGATGTTTGTTGACAATATGATGTAGAGTTGTTCTTGAATGGCAACTTCTACGATATGAAGATAGTGGCAACTACTTGATGAAGTTGTGCTTGATAGAATATGTCTTGATGAACTGTTTAAAGATGAAAATCTGATGTATCTGAGGAAGGAAATCTGAAGAAGGTAATAGAAGAAGAATTCAATATGTGTGCTAGATCTGTGATGAAAAGAGTATGTCTCAAGGCATACGCGGATACGCCTAGGAGAAGTCACGTCGCTACCCACGCGGTAAAGTACGTTCCAAGTCGCGTATGGAGCAAAAGCGCTCATAAAGTGCAAAAACCGGGGGTAACCACCATGGTATTGACCCATGTGTTGGGCAATAGGTTCGTCTAAGCCAATAAAGTCCGGGAATACCCTTGAGTAATGTAGTTTTGGGCTCATGGTGTTGAAAAAGGCTCATGTGGTATTCAGAAAAAGGTAAACCTACCTGTAAAGGAGAAGAAATTCATTGTCGAGATCATGAGTGTGGGTACAAGATATACAGGCTGAATGAATACTTCTGCGTAATCTGTATGGAAAGGGTAAGGCTTGATGATAGATCTGAATCTATGACGCACCAATGAAGAAAATGATGAAGAAGGGGATCTAGATCATGAAATGTATTTGTGTCTGCTAGATACGTTGTGGAGTGATTAGATCTGTGATGTAGCGAACATACGTAAAGTAAGGTTGAATACGGGCCCGAACATCGTGCGAAGAAGTATGCGACTGCATAATGGTTAAAGATCCATATGCTAGTTGCTTGTGAGAGGAAGTTTGTATATGTGCGGCTTCGCTAAGAAAACGCGTATGCGCAATGGTGGATCTGTGTGTGCAGTATGCGACGGTTTATCGCGAACGGAAGCGCGTGTGTACGAAGCATCGAGAGAAAAGGAAAGCGCGTGTACAGAAGCTAGGGTTTGCGCGTGCGCGGTGAAAATATACCGTCCCCATTTCTGCGGTATCTTTTCGATGAGTTATATATATACATTTTTACTTAGTTTGGTAGCCTTCAAAAGTATGGAGTGAGTCCCGGTCTGAAAATATGATGAAACACCAGCTACAAGTGGTGTCCTAAAAGGAAGCCTTGGATCCGGTGTGAAAATTGATGAACGTGGTCCTTGGAGGTGCGCGAGGGTTGTAACTTTCGTTCCAGGGGTTGTAGCTCCTTCCGGGTGAGGCTGGTAAATGAGATCGGTACGTAGCTCCCTTCCCGAGTGGTAGTAGCGAGATCGAGGGTCGTAGCTCCCTTCCCGAGGAGAGGGTTTGGTAAACGAGTCGGGGGGTTAAGAACTCCCTTCCGGGGAGAGGGTGGTAAATGAGCCCGGTGAGTGCACTGCGTGTTGGTAGGGGTACGCGGCTATGTGTTCATATGTATGTTTTCTCTATAATAAATATTGAAGGTTGAGCAAGCATTGCGGTGGTGGTTTTCTCTAGGCACCAGGTTTCCACCTAAAGCACGAGTGTTCATGTGTGATGCTTTGTGTGATGGTTTTATTCTGTTGTTACTACACATGTTCCTTTAACCAACATCGGATGAATGAATATTGCAAGAACTAAGTTAATAAATATACGCATGTTGGGTCTCTACTAATACGCGAGTTGTATGAGGATATCAGCGTGTATACGCGGGTTTACTAAAGGAAAAGTAGCGTGTGGGTTTTAAGGAATAGAAAAAGTAAAAAATTTTTGAATATACGATGAAATACGATTCACCCCCCCCCCCCCCCCCCCCCCCCCTCTCGGTATTTTCCCAACAATTGGTATCGAGAGCGGGGTTCTTCGAGCTTGATACGCTTGAAGGAGATACGTCGCAATGGGAATTCAAGAAGGAGATGTCTATAAAGCCACCTCTATTCAATGGAAGCAATCTTATATTGCGGAAGGTACGAACTAAAGCATGTCTGTGAAAGTCTTGGTGCGGTCTTGTAGGCAATCGTGGAAGAAGGCTATCAGTATCCGGCCAGAGTATTCCTGCGGTGCGGTACAAGAAAGGAAGAAGTATGAAATCAGTATGACGATGAATGTCTTATTAGGAAACGTATAGAATCGAGAATTTGCTAAAGTGATGCGGCTACATTCGAAGAAATATGGGACAAAAATCATTCTAAGCTATGAAGGAACTTCAAAAGGTAAAAAGTAGAAAAACTCTAAACTCTTAGAATTGAATATGAAAACTTGAAGATGCATAGTGATGAAAGTGTTTTCGATTTCTTTCTTCGTCTAGATGATATTGTAAATCGAATGAAAATACGGGTGAAACCATAACGAATGCTACTGCGGTGGAAAAAGGTCTTAAGATCTTCCAGTACCAAAAAATTTGACTCTAAAGTTTCGACTATTGAAGAAGAGCAAAGATACGCAAACTCTTACGACATTCAATTACACTTGAGTATCTTGTTTGCTTTTGAAATGAGACAAGGGTCCTTCTCAAATCGGAAGGAAAATGCAACACTAAGGTATACGCAAAGGAAAGGAAAGGAAGTTGTCGAAATCGACTATATACGAAGAAAGAGAAAAGCGAATTTCGTGAAAAACTCCAACTAGGTACGGAAGATTCAAGAGTAAGCTTCCCTTCAAATATTTTTTGAGTGTGGAAAAGTCGGTCACTATCTTTGCTAAATGTCCTTGTAAGAAAAAAACATGAGTCGAGGGAAACGATTTGAAAAAAGAGGAAAAGGTTTTTATACAAATGAAGATGATGATGAAAGTGTCCGGTGAAGATGAAGAATTAAACCATCGATACGAAAGTGCTCATGGCAAAGAAGCAAAGAAGAAGGCTACTCGAAGCAAACGGATACCTGAGAAATTGTTGAGAATGCGACAAAGATGATGGAGCTTAGTGAAAATGATCGCGCTTCACCATGTGCGTCGGGCAGGTGCTGCGCAGTAAGTCTATATTTTTAGACTCATGTCTATTTTTAGACATACGGAGCATTAATTGTGGGATGCCTACTTGGAGATTCTTGATGTATGCGACATGTCGGTAAATAGATGAAGACCCTATTTTTTAGGACCCGAGGAGCTGTTTTGGTAGACTGATCTCCTAAAAATATGGAAAGCTAAATATTATTTGACCTTTGTTTAGTATTTTGACTATAAGCATGCCGAGCTTTACTCTCTTGGCGCACTTCTGGCTTTGAGTCATGGAGGTGGCTCATGCAAATCGACACAAGGAATCACGTGGTTCCTAGGGCTTTGATGGCATCTTGCATGGTTTACTTGATTTAGACTTCGATCAGCGAAGTTTTGGAGGAGTTAACGGAATGATAGTGGAGTTGTGTTATGTTTGTTTTAGTTGAACTAGTTGGGATTAGTTAAACTAGCTAATCAACTAGATATGGTCGATAAATTAAATAATATTTAATTTACTAAATATTAACTCATTGGTCAACTCAAGAACACTTCGATTCACTACGGTACGCAGTCGATTCAGTCAGAACCTTCGATCAGAAAGAGATAGATGAAAGGGTAGAGTTAGGTATCGCTTGTAACTTAATATCTTATTTGCTATTTGCAACACATAGATAGGTGGAGTAAAGCCATGGGTATTGCGAAAGTTTAGTTTGGTGGTTTATCTATATAAGGAGGCCATCACCTAGCATGTACGATCAGAATCAAGGTTGGCTATCAAGTGGCTAAGGACTTGGAGCAGAGTGATTTGCATAGATCTAGCTCTGATAGTGTGTAGCATGGGAGGTAGTGCATGAGAGCTTGTGAAAGAGCTTTTGCACTATGATTGTTACATGATTTCTCCATTATATTATACACAATAGTACAGCGGGTTTTCAGCTACAGGCTTTGCGTACTTGCCGAAAGTTAATGTGTGATTTGATTTGATGTGCGATTGCTTCTATATATATATCCGCATGTGACAATTAATTGTAGTAAGAGAGGTTATGTGTTATGCATGCAATTCCCGAAATTGATGTATGATCGGGTTAATCTTCATTGAATGAGTGATTTATTCAAAGCATAATTTCTACATGGTATCTGCGAGCGAGATTAATTGTCGGATCTGGTACGGTGATTGCAAAGCTTATTTCCTCGGACAGAGTCCGCATGCGGGCCGTAGCCCTCCGAGTATTCATCCTTTCTTTCGGAAAGGTGAAAAGGTCGGTGAAACGCCCTCGCGGTCAATCTCGGTTTAGAAATAATTTGTTTTCAAGTGTAGATCTGTGAAAGCGATAGAGCTTGGAGCTTTGAATTCGACCTTGCATGACGTTTGTTCTTCTTGGTGCAGGTGCATGAGATGTCTTCTTTCAACGTGATTGACGACTCGACGATGCTCTTGAGGCGCTTCGAACTATGTTGCATGGAAGGATCGACATGGAGGCAGCGTTAGAAGACATTGAGTCTCAAGGAGTTCAGTGGTGCGGATGTCCCAAAGCCCAAGTACTGGATAGCCTTTGGTCGATGCATGGCAAAAGATGTCGCTAAATGTCGAAGGATCCCGTTGGAGGCGCTCGAGGATCATGTCATCCGTTCTCTCCATGGAAGGCTACCTCCATGGCGCAAATGTGGTAAAGCTTTGACGGATCTGTCTCCAGAGGAAGAAGCGACCAAGGCAAAGGCTGCTGCTCTGAAAGATGAAGCTCAGGAACGACTCAAGATGGAGACAAGCGACGTCGATCGCCAAATACCTCACGGAAAGTTCACCTTCCTGACTGCGGAAGATGAGTGCAGGAAGTGTGGGGTGGCCGCTCAAAGCTTCAACGACGATTGCATGCTTGGTTTCAGGTATCGTCGATTCGGTGTGGTTCTTGGACGGTGGCAAGGCCATTTCACATGACGGGGAGCTGAGAGTTGTTCTCGGATGCGGAGGACAAGGATTTTGGGTGCGCTGTCGAGATGGGCGATGACGGTGAGCTACACGAGTGATCGGCGGTACTGGGTGCAGTATCCTTTCGGAGGGAGTCCGGTAAACCCTTTGTCTTAAAGGATGTCATGCATGTACCCTGGATTGAAGAAGAACCCTTGATTTCAGTGGCTGCATGGCTCGGAGGACAGGGTTGTGATGTGGTCTTTCGGCAAGGAAGAAGCCTTTCCTGCGCGGTAAGAAGACTCACCTGAAGATCCCGGAAGATAGTTCGAACTCGGAGCCTTTATCGATTGCGAGTGTGTGAGATGATTTCTTGTGGCTATGGCATACGACGCCGGAGATGTGGTGGCGTCGGATGATGAGGGCGAGACCAGTGGGACACGAGAGACTGGGCCATCTTCACCATGGAGCTTTGAATAGTCTCACGGCGAGATGTCTCTGGACTTCCCTAAAGGGCACCCTTTGCGCGGTCGAATCGTATCGCAAAAGGTGTACTTACGAGAAGTATGTGAAAGCCACCTTTCACGCTAGGATAGTCGCGCCACGACGATCCTTGGAGAGAGTTCACACGAACGTGCGTGGTCCTTTCTTCTCGACTTTGCTTTCGCTTGACAACAGCTACGTGCATTATGTGATCTTTGTTGATGATTTCTCCTCGAAAGTCGCGATCTTCTTCATGTCGAAGAAGAAGCGATACGATTCGCGAAGTCTGCTGTGAGTTTGAAAAGCGCAAGGCCGAGAAGGAGTTCGGGGAAGAAGGTGATTGCTCTGGGGAGTGAGGACGGTGGTGAATTCATCTCGGCTGAATTCGCGTTCTGCGACGCTGCAGGGATTTCGGAGAGAGCTCACTTCGCACCCCATAACCCACGGCAGTAACGGTGGGCGAGCGGAAGAAACGTAACGATCGTGGGTGCCGCAGACGGGCGGTGTTGCATGATCGTCAGGCCTACCCCTTCACTTGTGGGCCGAGGCATGCGACACAACGGTTGTATGTGCAGAACCGTTGTCCTCACAAGGTCTCTGCGTGGTGTGCAACTGCAGGAAGGCTTGTCGGCAAGAGGCCTCGATATTTCCCATTTGCGAGATTTTCGTGTTCTCCTGTCTGCATGCATGTGTGACGCAGGATGCGAGAAAGGAAGGGCGGATCCAATCGCTGAGAGTTGGAGTATTTTGTGCAGTGTGATACACCTCATAACTATCGAGTGTATGATGCCCGAACCGATCCGTAGGGGCGTTGCGTGACAGGATATAAACGTTCCAGAGGAGAAAGCACGTAGCGCAGCCCGCTTGGGAGGGAGCTACGCTTCGTACGTGCATGGTGAGTCATGGTTCCTAAGGAGGAGCCTCAGGATGTGGGCTCACGGCCACAAGAGGAGGGTTCAGGGAGGTGGAAGAAACCGACCCGGCGGGCGCCAACCATCGAGAGGGCGCATGCGCGACTGGCTGCAGCCGAGCGGCGGCTCGCTGGATGCGGAGAAGGTCTGTAGGACCACCCACAAGACACGGGCAGCGTGTAGACGGACGCCACGTGATCGGCACGTCTGGATGCGCGGCTCTTGTGAGTCAGTGTGCTGCTGACGAGAGCCATCCTCTTTGAGGAAGCTGTGGAGGAACCCGCATGGGTTGATGCCGTGATGCGAAGAATATCGGTTCGATCATCGCCGCTGGCATGGGAGAGTTGTCCCAAGACCGGTTGAAATCGCGCGGGTGGGTTCGCGATGGATCTGCAAAGTGAAGCGGGGCGGCTGGCGGGAGTGTTGGAGAGGGGTACGAGGCGTCGCCGCGCGCGGTGGCTTCTCGCGGATCGAGGGATTGACTATGAGGAGACTCTTTGCACACCCGTCGCAAGGTACTCTTCCATACGGACGATCCTTGCTCTCTCGGGCGCGCGTATGGGGTGGCAGAGTCATCGGATGGATGGAAGATCGCGGCTCCTCGATGGAGTTATTGAGGGAAGTGGCCATGACAGCAGCATTTGAAGGTTTTGAGATCTTTCAGCGAGCGAGCTCGCATGGTGCAGCCGACTCAAGAGAGCACCGTACGTCGAGCAAGCAGCTGCAAGTAGCCAGGCACTCGGACAGACGAGCGCTTTCACCCGCACGGCTTGGATTCTCCAAGAGTGAGGCGGATCGAAGCGGCACGGTTGGTGGAGGGGAAGGTGCTGATCATCGCATCTGTGTGTAGATGAGTCCACGATTTTGGACTGACGACGAGCGTTGATGCTTTCGTGCAAGGAGGATCTTGCACGAGAGTTTGAGATGAAGGACTCGCATCCTTCATTATTTCACCGAGATTGGAGATTTGGCAGCGTGATGAGGGTCGTATTTGTTTCTCGGGGCAAGTATGCTCGAGACTTCTAGAGAGGGTTCACAACTTTGCAAGGCCGCGCCGCTGGATACCCCTCTTCCTGGAGGTTGGAGGAAGGGAGATGCTCGCCGGAGGAGGTAGTGGATGCCGTCTATCGACGGTTGCGCCGTTGATGTGTCTCGCGTCAATACTCGACCCTGAGAGTATAAGCCATGCGTGGGCTTAACCGACCTTTCGCAAGCTATGGTTAAGCCTACCAAGCTCTTTTGGAAGGCGGGCAAGCATGTATTGGCGCGATATCGGAAGGCACATCGGGATATGGTCTATGAAGTACGCGACGGGAGGATGGAGGTGAGGCTTTCGCGGTTTCTGTTCGAGGCAGTTGAGGCGAGGGAGCCCAACGGACCGAAGAGCACTTCGAGGGAGTTTTCGACGATTGGGTCGACGGCTGGCTCACCGAGCACGGCCGGAAAGCGAGAGAGATCCGTGGCACCTCGGTCACAGAGGCCAGGTACGTGGCCCGGCAAGCTCGGCCGCATGCGAGGCTGTCTGGATGATGAGAAGATCCTCACGACGTTCGAGTTGCATTTGGAGCCTACAAAGTGATATCATGTGATAACACGCAGGCTGCATCAAGCTCTCGGCTAATCCGCAGTTTTTCATGATAGGTCCAAACATGTCGACATCAGGTACCATCACCTCGAGAGATTGTGTTCAGTCGGAGGATCATGATGCTTTCATATGTTCCCACGGAGGATCGGGGATGCCGAGCATCCTCGACGAAAGGCGGCTCACGGAGAGCAGGTTCGAATTCCACGGAGGCGAGGATAGGGATTGCAGATAATCCATATCTTGCCGGAGAGGGAGTGTTGAGAATGCGAGCAAGATGATGGAGCTTGAGTGAAATGAAGTCGCCTTCACTAAGTGGCGCTCGCAGTCGAGTCTCGGCGCAAAGTCTATTTTTAGACTATGTCTATTTTCTAGACATAACGGAGCATAATTTAGGGAATTCTGCTGGAGATTCTTGGAGGGTATGCGACATGTCGGTAAAAATGAGATGAGACCCCTAATTTTTAGGACCCGGTGCTATTTTTAGGTCGATCTCACTAAAAATATGGAAGTCAAATATTATTTACCCTTAATAATATTTTGACTATAAACGACAGCTTTACTCTCTCGCGCACTTGCGCTTTGAGTCATGGAGGTGGCTCATACAGCGACCGACAAGGAATCACGTGGTTCACTAGGGTTTGATGGCATCTTGCATGGTTTAGCCGATTTAGACTTGATGCATGGAAGTTTTGGAGGAGTTAACGGGACAAGTGGTGGAGTTATGTCTGTTTGTTTTTGGTTGAACTAGTTTAGGATTAGTTAAACTAGGTAATCAACTAGATATGAGTGGAGTAAATTAAATAATATTTAATTTACTAAATATTAACTCATTAGTCAACTCAAGAACACTTCGATTCACTACGATGCATGATCGGTTGCCTGGAGACCAGAGTGAAAGAGATAGATGAAAGGTAGAGTTCGCTATCGCTATGTAACTATACTTGTTGCTATTTGCAACACATAGATAGGAGGAGGTAAACCTATGAGTATTGCAAAGGTTTAAGAGGTGGTGGTTTATCTATATAAGGGGGCCATCACCTAGCATTAAAATACGCAATCAAGGCTGGCTTATCAAGTGGCTAAGGATTGGAGCAAGTGATTTGCTAGATCTAGCTTGATAGTGTGTAGCATGGGAGGTAGTGCATGAGAGCTTGTGAAAGAGTTTTTGTACTATGATTGTTACATGGTTCTCCATTATGGTATACACAATAGCTTTCGCGGGTTTTCGGCTATAGGCTTTCCCCCATACATACTTTTGAGTTAATGTGTGATTGATTTGATGTGCGATTGCTTCTATATATATTTCCGCATGTGACACTAATTGTAGAAGAGGGTTATGTGTTATGCATGCAATTCCAGAAATTGATGTATGATCGGGTTAATCTTCATTGAATAAGAGTGATTTATTAGGCCTAATTTCTACGAAATCATGTCTAGCGGTGAAGGAGATGAAACGAGTATTAATCGTTGTTCTGTGTTTTATGGCCTTGTATACCAAGGTAATGATAGTGAAAGAAATGACGGTATGGATCTAGAAGAAGGTTGTCAAAATTAAAGATAAAAGAAGATTAGAAAGCCAAGCTCTACAAGTACTCATGGCAAGAGAAAAAAGAAAAGGCCACTCAAAGCAAGGATATCTCGAGGAAAGAAAACTTGTATAGCGAAAATTGAAGAAAGATGAATCGAGATAGTGATTGGGGGTCATTGGAATACTCTTATTGGTGCAAACGATAGTGAAGATAGTGAAAGTAAAGTTGTGGATCTAAAAAGCTATCCGGATGTAAAGTTGAAGAACAACAAAAGAAATTGATAAGAAAGATTCTATCTACAAAGAGATGATCTCTCAAATAGAAAAGAGAACAAATAGAAATGTTGAATGGACGGACAAATAACAAAGGTTTCATACGTATGCATCCAATCGAATTAAAGAACTAGAAACTGATCAACGATCTAAATACGAGATCTTTGAAAAAATCAGCAAAGAAGAATGAAGGAAGACTTGGAAAGGCTGTGATCATCTGCTGCCAGCGAGATCTTGAAACATCAAGTAAGAAGAATGAGGAACCTCTTACAACCATTTGAAAAGGAAGGTGACGAAGCGGAAATCATCTCTCGAAGAAGATACGGAAAAATCAAATAAGAAAAATAAGGAAATTTGCCAACAAACATGTGAAGAAAAGAAATTGGTTGAAAGAAGAGATTCTAAATACGAAGGATCGAAGTAGAAGATGGAAAGAAGGAAAGAAAGAAAGGATTTGACGAAGCAATGTCAAGCCTTGGAGGTTGAAATCAGAAAACATTCTCAAAGGTAAATTAGAAGAAAAAGGTTAAACTTTTGAGGTTTCAAGATAGTACTAACATTTTTTGGACAATAGCTAAGGTAATCAAGGTCTCCCTGTATCAAACTTGGTCTTGGTTTCCATGAAAGCGTGAGGAGAATCTAGCTCACAAGGAAGTGTTAAAAACTCGGATACAAAACACGAAGTGTTGAAAGAAACAAAAGGTCAGCCAAAAATGATGAAATCTCCAAAGAAATCGGGTCAATGAAGTTGAATACTTTAAATGTCATAATTATGGGCATGTTGCGACCAAATTGCGAGGAAGCGAGATCATTTCAACCTCAATCAAACAATTCCTACACATAGAAAGGTTACATGGTTTTCTTCAAAGGATATTGTTTTCATGTAACAAGCCTGGACATAAAAACAGCTGATTGTAAAAAGGAGAAGATTAGAAATACTCATTATGATTCTTGTGCTTGTTTCTCTTGGACACATGAGATGTTATTCTTGTAACAAGTATGGACATGTAGAAAAAGGAATGCGGGGTTGAACAAATATGAAGAATTGAATAACTTCCATTTACTGAAATAGAAAGATCAAGCAAATCTGGAAAAAGATGGAGGACCGATGGAAAACGTAGGGGAATATGGCCTACACGCAGGTCATCCCGCTTACGAAGCTTACTTCTTTGATTGTTGCGAGAACAGTATGAGATACATTAGAATTTAGTAATGTATCATCACATGGGAGCAATAATAACAGTGTCTCCTCATGTTTGATTTGACTATTACGGTTATATGTGTTACGACGAGCATCGTGTAGAAAACGGTACGAGTACAAGTTCGAGGGAATGAAGGAGTAACGAAATTTTCTATAGCACTTTTCCATACGCGGGTTCTATTAACAAAAGTCGCGTATACATGCGAAATTCTGACAGAACACGGTCGCGTATGCATTGATGATAAAAAATTTATGTGATAGTGAAGATGCGGAAGCGAGAGGTTCGGGGGGAGCATACGATGCGATTGTTAATAACCGTATTATTGACTATACCTTGTCGACTTATTTCTTTGTTCTAATAATGATGATATGATACTTGGTTTCTTATGTTGAAAGTTGTGGATGAGTCATGTTTGCTTTTTGATAAAGAAGTATTCATTGTTGAGATAGAAAGTCTTATAATTCGGAGAATAAAGGCGAGTTCATGCGAGAGATTGTTGCGGTAACGGCGAAAGAACGTATTCGAGTTGTACAAGTTAAGAAAGACGCTGGTTCGGGGGAAGCGAGTTGAATACTAATGATTGCATTGTTGGCAATATGGCTTGTTCTTTGGTTTTGTGATACTCATGCTCAAATGATGATATTGTTACATGGTTTATTATGATGAGATTTTACGCCTTGGTTGCTAATAAGTATCTTTTGTGCTCACACATGGATGAGTTGGATATGCGTTTGATTCGAAATAAAAATGGATCATGCGAGTTTGTTACTATGGTTGAGATCTTTTGCCTACATATGTTATGTGATAAATCTTGAAGATCTTGATGATATTGGACCACATGGATATTTGCTTGACACATATTTGAAGATGTTATTACGGTATGATAATCTCTCTTGGAAAGATTGTATTGATGCGCAAAGAATACGAAGCTTGGTAACTAATGTGCTTATGCTACAACGTTGGATGACGCTTGAAGACACAACTATTGTTCTGTCTGTACGTAGTCGAGTGGCGTTCGAGTATCTAAGACGAAGAACACGGGAGTGTTCTCTTGCCGATCAAAGAACAAATACGCATAAATTTAGAAGATAGCATTGGATACGCCGGGTTTCATGAAACACGGTGGGCGTGTATACGCGGTTCACACCTGACCATGTATGTGCGATTAACGACAATTTTACCATTTGGAGTCATCTCTCTTGACGCCATTTTACGATCTTTGTTGGTATCTGATACTATTTGGTATCTACGGTGGTGTTCCGGTTCTCATAATTCTATTTCTAATGTTTTGATAAAGATGCCTTGATGATTTGTTGGTAGGGTATTCGGGATGCACAAACTAAGGGGGAGCCTTAGTCATATGAAAAGGATGCGTGGATGCTGATTCCAGGGGAGCATTAGCTTTGCTAAGTATAATGCATTGTTGGCATTATGATGATTAAAATATGTTCTCTTTCTTGAGGACTTTGGTGTTGGTCATAAATGGTCATATTTGTAATTTGATAGAAAAGGTCTTGTTAAGGACCCATGATGTAAAATTGTAATATTTAGTCATGTAAGGACACATCAAAATTGTAAACCCACTTGGTTGGGTATTTTGAGTCCAAATTTTGTAAACCCACTTGGTTGAGTGGGCGGGTTGAATTTTGTAAACCCACTTGATTTGAATTACTTGATTCTTATATGTAAATCCACTTGGTTGGATATTTGATGTAAGTATGAGTCCTTGGTGATGGGAAGTTCATAGAGTCATGTACTTCATTTAGAAAAAGTATGTTTGAAGATTTAGCATGAACTCGGGGGGGGAGCTTGGTCCTTGGGTATACATCGGTCTGCCAGGCAGCTTCTTCTACATGAGGAGAACAAAGGGGAGAGTGTGTTGGTTTTGATCCGCCCTTTTACCCTTGATGTCAAAAGGGGGAGAGTAACATGGTGTCATGGTATTCTTATTGTGCATATCTTTTGTGGTAACCAAACACCATCGTGGTTGCCATCGAGTCCAAAGGAAATTTGTTGGCAATATGATGCGGTGTTGTCCTTGATGGCATGCCAGATGAAGATGAAGACATGAGATTGTTTGGCATGTGTTGTCAGCAGTGAAATACACACAGTAAATTTATTCTTGACTTGATGGACTTGGTAAATGATGTAAATCTGATGTGATATGATGTTTGTTGACAATATGATGTAGAAGTTGTTCTTGAATGGCAACCTACACAGTGAAGATGATGGCAACTTACTTCGGTGAAGTTGTGCTTGATAGAATATGTCTTGATGAACTTTGTTTAAAGATGAAAATCACAGTGTATCTACGGAAAGTACGGAAGGTAATGAAAAGAATTAAATATGTGCTAGATCTATGATGAAAAGTGTGTCTCAAGGCATGCGCGGATGCGCCTAGGAGAAGTCACGTGTGCATGCGGTAGAAAGTACGTTCCAAGTCACGTATGGGCAAACGCTCATAAAGTGCAAAACCAGAGGTAACCACGGTATTGACCATTGTGTTGGGTAATGATTCGTCGACAAGCCTCGTCCAGGAATACCATTGGAAGTAATGTAGTTTTGAGCTCATGGTATTGTTTTGGCTCATGGTATTGAAAAAAGGGGCTCATGTGGTATTGAAAAGAGGTAAACCTGTATAAGGAGAAGAAATTCATTGTACGAGATCATGAGTGTGGAGGTGCAGAGATGTACGAGTTTGAATGAATACTTCTCTGTGAAGTATGTCCCAGTATGGAAAGGAGTAAAGGCTTGATGATAGATACGAATCTATGATGCACCGATGAAAAGAAAATGATGAAGAAGGGGATACGAATGCGAAATGTATTTGTGTCTGCTAGATGTTGTTTGTGGAGTGATTAGATCTGTGATGTGGCGGTGTTGTCTATCGAAGTAAAGGTTGAATACGAAGTTTGAACATACGGTACGAAGAAGTATGCGACTCGGTAATGGTTAAAGATCCATCGTTAGTTGGCCGCGGAGGAAGCGTGTGTATACGGCTTCCTTTGAAGAAAGCGCGTATGCACAATGAAATTGGATACATGTGTACGAAGTATCTGTTGACTGGTTTATGTGAACGGAAACACGTATATACATGACATCGAAGAAAAGCGCGTATGCAAACTAGGGTTTATTTGAAGTACGTAGTGAAAATATACAATCTGTTCTGCATATATACGCCGATGAGTTATATGTATACATTTGTAGTTGTTGTACTTAAAAAAGTGTAGGTCGTCCGATGCGAAAATATGATGAAAAACGTAACTCGCAGTGGTGTCTAAAAAGCCTTGAATCCGGTGTGAAAATTGATGGCGTGGTCCATAAGTGCGGGGGTTGTAGCTTTCGGTCGGGGGTTGCAGCTCCCCTTCTAGGTGAGGGTTTGATAGCGAGATCGAGGTCGTAGCTCCCTTCGGTGAGGGTGGTAGCGAGATCGGTCGTAGCTCCCTTCGAAGGGCACGAGTAGCGAGTCGGGGGGTTGGAGCTCCCTTCAAGGAGAAAGTGGTAAAGGCCCGGTGGGTGCTGCGTCTTCAGTAGGAGTACACTTTTGACCACATATGTTGTAATATGTTTTCTCTATAATAAAATATTGAAGGGTACAGGCAAACAACGTTAGGTGGTTTTCTCCCAACTTCGGTTTCACCTAAAAATCACGGTGTTCATGTGTGATGCTTTGTGTGATGGTTTATTCGCTTGTTCTGCCATGTTTACGCTAACCAACATCGGATGAATGAATATTGCAAAGAACTAAGTTAATAAATATACGCATATTTAGATCTGCTAATACGAGTTGTATGAAGGATATCCGCGTGTCATAAGTTTACTAAAGGAAAGTAGCGTATGGAGTTTCAGAATGAAAAAGTAAAAAAGTTTTGAATATACGATAAATGCGATTCACCCCCCCCCCTCTCGGTGTTTTCCCCCGGTAAAAACCCTAACAACTGAGGCGTCGAGAATTTTGGACTCTCCACCATCTAATGCCTTGAAATAACCACCTCCGCCTTGTCTTTCAACATAATGGATATAACAAAGATGTCCATTAATAAAACTATTTGCCAAACATACAATAAAGACAACATAAAAGAGAACTTTTGACATCCCTAAAAATTTCTTTACCCTACATCAAAAGGAACAAGCGAAGTAACATTTCAAAATCCTGATAAACATAACATTAAGATTGGTTCACTCCCCCTAATACCATCAGAAATATTGTAGACACCACCAAGGACCCTATAAACCTGAATTCACAAAAGGTCTCGTACGCTACGGTAACAACATGGAGAAAGAATACATTGGTGGCTTAGGTAGATCCCTTAACATTAAACTTAAAGAACATACTCTGACATGTCTGAAAACCCAGTGGAAAAATTTGCATTAGCAGAACACGCATTTTCATCCTCTCATTACATTCGAATGGAAGATGCTAAACTTATATCCAAATAAGATCATTACCTAAAAAATAAAAAATCAAAGAGGCCATATAGGGAAATCGAAAAAAGGAAAAATAACATAAATAAGAGATGATGTTCTTAATAATAGCGATACATGGAAACCTCTAATATATCATACCTCTCATGACATCGAACTTAACAATAATAAATCTCTAAATTAGTAACCTATCTTAAGAATTTCCTCACTTACCTCTTAAATTACCTCTCCAGTTATTAATTTCATTATTCTTTTTAAACATAATAATTATTTTTATTATTATTATAATAATAATAATAATAATAAAATAAATAAAATAAAATAAATAAATAAACGAGTGAATAAATAAATAATAAAATAAAAATAAAAATAATTAATAATTAATTAATAATAAATAAAAATAAAAAATAAGTAAATAAAACGAAATAAAATAAAATAAATGAATAAATTAATTAAATTAAATCATTCTAAATAAATAATAAAATTTCAAATCCTTTCGCTTGGCCAGGCACTCCTTAATAATAACTAAAATTTTCCTAAGGGTACTATTTATATGATTGTTCCTTTGCCTAATCCTCACCCATGTCTTTCAAAGAATATTGGCGTTTGCCCACTAATGATGGACTCACTTGTAGTCCCAGAAACATTGGGTCGTAAGAATACTCCAAAACGGAGTTTATTCTCTGCTTTTGAAAAAAACTAATTTCCTTTTGTATGGACTCCTTTTTAAAAACATTGAGATGCTTTGCAATAAAGAAGGGCATTTTCAGGACGCGCGATCGAGGGTGGAGAAAAATCCCAAGTTCCAAAATTTATCATGAATGTGGGATACTTGAACTTAAGCACTGCCTTAGCAGGTCATGAGGTGCGAGTGGTTGTTAGACTTCATCGACCATTCTTCGGACTTAAATTGACATGTTATTTTCTATGGATAAGTTGAAACTTCAGAATTGAACATACATTTGGTTTAATTTCAATAAGAAATTTTAATCAATAAATGTAAACCAATAGCTAAGAAATACTATAAATTAATAAATAGAGAAAACGTGGCAACAGCTGTGATGCCTACAAAATTGTTACATTGAGACACAAAGAATAAGGAACTATTGTGCACAAACAAAGACCAAAAAAACTATCATGTTTCCTTTCCATTTGTTTATGATGTCTTGTACATGGGGCCGGCTAATCTCTCTTAATGGAGTAGGATAAGCTCTTTGAATGGCTTTCTTTCCACCTTGTCTTCTAAATTTTGGACCAAAAAAAAAAAAAAATTCTCCATGGCTCAAAGGGTTTGATTTTTGAACGCTTCTACCTTGTGTTGGAATGGGTTACATTATAGTAATAACACACAAATTTAGGTAGTTGTTTAGCTCATGCCATAAATTAGAATTCCCCACAAGCCTAAACCACCATATTATATCCATATTGATTTGGCATACCAAAATGACCTCGTGTAGGCACTTGAATGGTTCACAAAGATTGATTTGTTTATTACGCTGAGCTGTGGTGTTCTGCATACTTGTTGCATTGTTGCAGTACCCTTGTTGCATAAGTACTAACCTATTCTTATATTCAATTTATTACATAAGCATACATGTCATTGGTGATATTGCTGCAGTAGGTATTGAGATCTTATTGGAATGAACATAAATAATAACACTCGAGACAAGGAAGGTTATTTCTAGTTTGAAGAGGCATTTGAACTACTCATTTAGATATTTTGCTACGAAGTAAGGATACTACTTGTAGAATGCAGGACACTCGAACTTAAACTTTTGTGGCAGTCCTGAGGTGAAGTGTGGTTGTGAGACTTCATCATATGGTTGTATTGGATATTTAATACCAATTATGATCAATTTCGAATCGACCCTTTGGGTGAGAGTGTTGCCATATTATTAAATCTGAACTAAGAGCACCTTTCATTTTAAAAAAACGGAAGTGAATATATGCGGGATTTCTATGAAACAATCAATCACACTGACTTATAAATATTTAAGTTCCTTGATATAGGGTTAATTATGGGAGATTCCAAGGGGTTTGGAGTAGATTCCTCTATCATTGAATGAACTCACTCGAAGGCCTTTTTGGTGGTCAATTAAAACTATAGGATTTGTTATATATATATATATATATATATATATATATATATATATATATATATTGTTCCAAAAAAAGGAGATGTGCATCTCATTTATAGTGAAATGTATGAGAGGGTTGTTACATTCTTCGTTGAGAAGTGGGGGTAGAATTTTCATTTATGAGATATAATTTCATTTGTTGAGGCATTACAATAGCTCCCAAAAAGAAAGAGCCACTACATGGAACCATTGCAAATGGTTGGCTTACGAATAGTATTGAACCATGACAAGATGGAATTGTGTGGGCTGAATTAGACTGCAGACATTTGGGCCTGAGTGAGGAAACATTGCAGAAGCTTGGAAGAATTAGCCGGTCGGCCACCCATGATTATATATATGTGTGTGTGTGTGTGTGTGTGTGTGTGTGTGTGTGTATTCTCCATGTAATTTATTAGTGTCTTGGAGTTAGATTTATCACTTATTTTCTCAAGCGGCTAAATCATACGTAATCTCTTATTATACATTAACATTTTGTTTTATGCACCTTAGCATCTATTAGACAAGGATTTTATTTGGTTGGTTCCAAAATCCTTTCGGGATTCTTGGTTGTAAGTGCCTCAGTGCCCACTAGATCTGTCTGCTGAAGATGTGGAGGAAGCCACTACACTTGTTGCGAGGCCATTAACCTCTTGTTTGCCTCTCTTTTGTAGAAGCGAAAAGGGAAGAAACTTATTGTGGGAGCGATAAAAAGGTGTCTTTGTAACTCCTAATTACCTCACATTAATTGTCAACCCAGGGACGACTTTTTGTTTCAAGAGTGTACTCAGTCTGAGGCGGCTATTTACTCAAGAGTAATGTTTTGCAGTATAGTGCTTAAAATCCAAAAGTAAATGAAAGCTGGAAATAAAATCTACTTACAAAAAAACATTTTAAGACTTAAATCATGCATTCGGAAAAATAAGCAATGTATCAGTCAAGGGTCCAGTAACAATAACTCATCCCTTTGGAAACTGATGTAACCAAAAGTAACCAAGGAACAAATCATTAATCTGGGGACTAGACAGCAAATGCCAATGCCCACTACAGTTTCAGATCGTTCTTCACACCAAAGCAAAGATAATGCAAATAACAGGAAATGGAAAGCTGCCATTGAAAGTAAACTAGGAAAGCTCTTTAAAAGCAAACTCTTGCAATTAATCAACCAAACTAAACAACGAAGTAAAGAACATGAAATTGTAAAGCATTACGATTCAAAGAAATAGGAACTAAATCAAACCATCACACGACGGAAATTGGAAAGATATGATACAACAGTAGCATACTCCACCAGAGGCTGGGCCCTTAGCCGCCAGCGGATGCTGCTGGGCTACTTCAGATCAGGTGAATGAACAACAACCCTTTTATTTATTCATCCTCAAATTTTGAAATCATTACAACAGCAAAAGCTTTGAAGATTACAATGGCAATGCAACAATCCCTATCCTATCATGAATAATCCATCTTCATTCTTGAATCTCTAAGTCTGAATCCTCAATTCCATCATTCGAATCCATCCCGAATCATCATCAAAGTCCCTCTCCCTCTCTGATCTCTGTTCTGATTTAAATACAAAGAGAGGAGAGAGTGGTTACAATAGAGATAATTACAACATGATTCTATTACAAAATTGGTTTGCTTCTAACCATTTGATCAACAAGAACAAGGCGAATTTGGCTTTGCAGCTGAGATTTGGAGGACGGCCGCAACAACAAATCTGAGAAAATCGTGCTCAAAGAACCCTGCGTTTCTCTTAGTACAAGCCGAATTTGGGCAAACCGTTCTATAATAAAGTTAATTGGGTCCGTTCTGGACAAAACCCATGTTCCGGATTTTCCAGATTCTTCTTCATTTGCTCATAATCTCAACCGCAAAACCGTCACTTCTTATTCCAGCGAATTTCTGAGTTGGCACTTTTAATGATCAAATCTTCAATCTGGAAATTATCTTGGAGGCTAAAAATGGTGAATAATGTTACAATTGATTTATTAAAACTATCATTGATAAAATCATGCATAATCATCAATTTATTAGAAATAAAGGAGAATAAATAATATTCATTCATAGAAGCATAAATCATCATAAAATGGATTTATATAATAAATTATAATAAATGACATGATGAAGAATAGTAGAAATGGGTGGAATAAGTGTTCAAAAGTTATAATAATAATGGCATATTAACGGCCCAACATACCCCCACACTCAATATGTTGCATGTCCTCATGCAACGAAAACTGAATATATTGCATGTCCTCATGCAACCCAAAGACAAACCCATGTGTTAACCAAGCAATAAAAAATATGTTCATCTCAGCTCATGAAATGGATAGAACAAATGAATTCTTCCTTAATTAATGAATATTCACTTTTAGTAATCTTGATGAAGGCATAACAATTTTTATATTGACATTCAACTATATGTATATATGAAGTTGCAACAAAATATGATATAAGTAATAGCAAACTTCATTAACCATTTTCTCAAAAATTACAAACCAGCTTTTGTTGAAATTTGGCAAGTAAATTTATAATATATGAATGCCTTTATGATCCAAAAATCAGACTGTTTTGATGCATGGATCATGAGATATAAACAAAATGACTGTAGCTGAGAGTGCATGATTTTCAAAATTTTATGAACCAATTTATCTTGAAATTGTCTGGGTTTGTATTAATGATACGTCTGTGTTTTCCAAAAATCACAAGAATTGAGTTCATAGTTTTAAAAATATTATGGAAATCAATTTCTACACTGAAATTGTGTGCCTTAAATGAGAAAGAAAATAAAAAACATCCATCATGCGTAGCAATTCCTCCCCCTCTCTGAAAAATTAGCATGCCCTCATGCGATGCTAGAAAACAAATAGAGGTGGTTGCTACCAGCTGTTGAATTCTATGCTTGGTGTAAAACAACATGGAATAAGGGAGGTGTTGAGAATGAATAAGAATAGCAATGGATAATAAAGAATATGAATAACATGGTCATAAGAAAGAAATGAATGAAAGGAACGCTCCCCCATACTCGAAAATGATATGCTGCTGAAAAAGGGAAAGTGGTAAAGATGTGGAATGAAGGATGATAAATAATGCTCAAAATGGATTTTCATGAAATTCTCTTAAATTCGTAATAAATCAGAAAATTATGCTATTTTACCTCAAGTTTTACCTCCAAAAATGTGGAATGACATATATGGACTGGCAGTTGTTGAAGCTGATGTAGGCAGAGTTGGTGCTGAAAGTGATGCAAAAGGTGGAATCCAGGTAAGCACATCATGTCTCAAGAATTGTTCACGTTCGCGAGTTGCGCGAGCCTCTTCTGTTAAGTGCAATAGTGTGGTCATGCTATGAATAGAATTCTGCCCATACTTGTTGTTTTCCTGCAAACAAAGCACTATTTGGCATACAATGTTTTTGAATCCATAGTGTAAGCAATAGATAAGATGCATGCAAAAATTCCAATCAGAAAAACTTATGTATACATGCAATACTAATATTTTGGCAAATCAACAAGTGATGGCAGAGTGCAGTAATCATATCGCATGCAATCCCATAATGCATACATTCCCCCCTCCAATTGGAAAAGGAATTCCATGACCATAAAGCATATGAGAGGTGTTGTGCTGAGAGCAAGGCAAGGAAATGAACAATATTGCAGTAAATAAAGCAAAGTACACATATCAATGATAGGACAACGAGAGTTATGGTTATAATGAGAGCAGAGTGTGTAAAGATAGTTATGAATAAAAGATAGGACGCTTTGGATTGATGATAAGTTATGAAAAAGAGAAAAATGACAGCAATATGCCAAAAAGATGCTTTGCTGATGGTATTCTAGCTGAAAAATGATGTGATTGATTATAAAACAATTTCTCATGCATAAAGGTTCAAAATAGGGAAAAAGTAAGGAAATAACTTCTCTGATAAAAAGAAAAAATAAGAAAAGGGTATTATAATAATAATTGACGATAAGATATAACTTCAATACCATAAGCAGAGCCACTGCTGCCAGCAGGCGTCCATAGCCTCGGCAGGGTTGCTTTTTAACCCATATGGGCCAGAATCCTCAATTTATAACTAGAGAGTTACATTGTTGTTCTACAGAAGAGATCAATGTGCTGGCGTGGTAACCAGATAACCACACTGCCATTCACTGGGATGTAGCAAAAGTGATCAGGCCGGCTCGTGATGAGACCTCCTGTTCCAAGGATAATTTGACTATCCAATGGATCATAACCCTAGTGTGGTGGCCATAATGGGAATGTCACTTTCTTACAACCTTATGAATATGGTAGGCTGGCTCGTAATGAGACCCCCTATCCTCCATCTGCGAACAAAATTTTGTTATTATTACACATTTTTATGATAAAAAGAGGGAGGCTCAGTACTCCTTAAGAGCAGGGATGGTGGAAGAAGTTGAACATGTCAATAGAAAAATATACCCATAATCTCATTTATTACAGACAGAGAAGATTATAATCCAGAAGAGTGGAACCAGCATAGTATTAAGATGATCAATCAATATCATGTTCAACAGAAAACAATGCAGTAAAGTAGTATATAAATAATTGTGTCCCTTTTGAAAATAATCTATCATCAAGGAGTTGTCCTGTTAAAGATCATAACGTGAATGATATTAACTCGCTTCAATAGAATCCATAATTCTTGTCCTCGTAAAAATAGTGTACTTCATGCCATGAAGGGGAATCAGTAAAATGTGGTTGAGATGAACTAGGAATAGTCCCACAAGAGGAAGGAAAGGTTGCTCTCAAAAATAATCCCAAAGTGTTGCTCTTTTGAATGAACAGCAAAAACACTCAAAAAGTGGTGTTCCTCAAAGGAAATGCACACAAAAAAAACAAAAATACACACAAAAAAAAGTGTGAAAATGCAAATGTCGATCATAAAATGCAAACATGCAAAAAAACAAATTCGATGTTCACAGCATTGATGCTGAGGATGAGTTACACTTTGAATGAAGCAACACCTGAAACACAAAATATAAGAGAAATTAGAAAAGAAACAACATTTTATTTAAAAACAATATGTAAATAACTAAATTAAGTTACAACAACTATGATGTTATGTCAAAAAAATGGTCTCTTTGAAAAATGTTTTGGCAGCAGGGATAAGACATGAATCTTCAAATTGAAATCAATTCTTCATTTGTTCTATTATGAATCCGTTGGGTAATGAGTTGGATGAAATTCCTTTGTTTTATTAAAATTTGTTTCAAGAATCACTCATCCATAAATTGACCTTCTTTTTCTCCTAGGACCTGCAAAAAACGAGTGTCTACCTGCAATAAAACATTAAATCATGGAGAAAGAGAGGTGATCGGGCTCCCCTAATCCAAGAATTATGCAAAAAACAACAAGTAGTTACTCAGTATAACAAATCCATTGAGAAAATAACAAAGTAAAATTTATCTGTCACTTGCGGGAGAGCAGTGGCCAATCATGCTAACCTGCAGTGTTTTAATCACAACTTCTTTGTTTTTCGTCGAAATTGAGTGATTCCAAAGAAAAATGAGAGATAATTCAAAGGGTTATCTCCAGTAGCAACAGGTTTTAAAAATTCAATGCTATGATATGTCAAATTTGTTTAGAACAACCTGCATAATAGAGTCATTTTCAATTACCCAATCTAGACCAACGATTGATATTTCAAGCATAGATTCTTCGTTTGATGTCGGATTCAAATGATTCAAATTGGAAATGAAAGTAGATTCATTTATTTATCTCCAATAGAAACATGTTTTGAAGAAAAGAAGAATTGATAAGTCAAACACTGTAAGGAACATCCGGAAAAACAGAGTTTTAAGGGTGCTGATTTACGATAGACAATCAGTATTTTGATCATAACTTCCCCATAAGATATCGAAAATGAGTGATTACAATTGCATTGGAAACTAGATTCATAGGAGAATCTACCAGAGAAACAGGTTTTAAAAATATGGTCATTTAGGCCTCCAAAAACTGACTGTCCCAACTCTGTTCCTGAGCTGCCCGCTAGACATCCGGTCAATGTTTTGGTTCTAAATTTTTCGTTTCAAATCCAAATTGACTGATTCAAATTGGGTTAGAAAGTAGACATCAAGGGCTACCTAGGGTAGAAACAGGTTTTAAAAATATTCATTTTTGGTCCCTCAAAACATGACTGTCCCGACTGTTTTTCCAAGAAATTCATCAAGCCCGCAAGCCAAAAAAATGGTATTCAAGCATTTTTTCAAATTGGTGATAAAAAATGAATATAAGTGTTTATAGAATTGTTATTTGCAATATAATTCATCTACATACACAAATAAATTGAAATATTTATCACCGATGTTGATTTCGATAGCGTGTTGCAACAAAAAAAACAATTATTTTTACAAAAAAAACAAAATGCATTTATTTATGTCCTTATTTTATTTTATTTTATTTTCTCCACTATCCTACTCTTCTTTGAGAATCGAATATGTTTATGTATAAGATTATTTCCAGTGGAACCATTTTAGAAATAAGGCTTCCAATATATACATACCCAAATTTGAAAAATGCATGTTGATAAAAATTAGGGTATGAGAAGCCAACTTCCCTTGAAAAGATGTTGTCAAAAATTGTTGAAGTATGGAGTGATGATGCAAACACGTGATGGAGTGAAACCAATCTTCAATATATCCATTACTTTCTTGATTTCCCATCATACCATGAGGTTCTTGAGCTTTTAAAATGGTTTGTTGATGCAAACTAGAAGTAAGCTCATTTTCTTCCATAATTTCTACAATTTTTGAATTTGAAACATTCTTTGAATCATTGTTTTCAACGAATGAGAGATAGAATTATAAATAAAGTGGCCTAAATAATGAAGGTTATGTTGTACTAGTTTATTGTGGTGAGGGTGCTGGAATTATTGAAGAACAAGAATGATACTGTGATATGTGGTTATTGGGTTGAGGACAATTATGGATATGTAGAAAGATTGTGGAGAAGAGGAGAATAAGCTTAGTTACAAGAGAGAGGAGAGAATACAATCATAAGGGCAACGTCAAAACAAAGTGATATCGTTATATGAAATTTGATACATTTTCCAGAATTGAAAAATTCACAATGGATCATGCGTAGCCTGAAGAAGGTTTTGAACTGATGTTCAGAATATGAGATTTCCATGGTTTTGACCTTGTTGCAGCTTCCTCGCCTCTTTGATATGATACTTCCATCCTAGATAAGGAAGGGTAACCATCTATGGGCTGCTCCTTTTGGTCATGAGGGAAAAACACTTCATCAAATTCTTCATTTTTATGAACCTGCAAAACATCCAATTTTGAGCTTAGAGAGCTAATAAAATCAACTTTAAAATTTTCAAATAAATCATTGATTTCAGCTCTTATGTCTCCTATTCTTGTAGCAAATTTGGAAAAGAAAGAACAAACATCTCTAGAATTCTTACCAGCCTTGGAGATTCCTCTTGAATACCTTATGCACAACTCACAAACATCATCATATGATCACTGAAAAAAATCACCTTTTCCTATCAAATTTAAGAGTTCTAAAAATTCATCTTTGATTCCTTTAAGAATGAGTGTTTTTAAGATCTCTTTTTCCAAATGCTTATGCTTTGATTTTTGAAGGTTATAATGAAATCGATCTACATAGTCCTCCAAACTTTCATCTTCCCTTTGTATCATACCGAAAATATCTTCATTGGATTTGCAATAGTCTTGGTACTTCTTCAAGAATATGTTCTTCATGTCCTCCCATGATTGGATGCAATTCCCATCTAGGCTCATGAACCATCGGAGAGCTGCTCCTTTTAGAGTAAGAGGAAACACTTTCAATCTTTGATCATTAGTATAATAATCATATCCTCTACAAAGTATTTCGAACTCAAATAAGAATGTATCTGAATCTTCATTTGCTAAACCATGAAAATTTGGTAAAGATGGGGGAATTATGTGCATTTGTATCACTCCTCCTAGATCTTTGATAGGAAATTCAAAAGTAGAAATGTGAGCCATTTCTTACCATAATATAAGATGTTTTTCATGTGTTTCTTCAAGGCTCCTTCTTCAAATGTTCCTGTCAATCGGTTAGTGAAATGGGTGGTGCTTACATCACCACTTGCATGAGATCATGTGATCCATTTTTCAAAATTTCTATTTTTTTCCTAATCATTCACACAAAAATTCAAACATCTATTTCTACCCAACAAAGCAACAACAAATCTGTTAGGAAAGCGGACAGTGGAGCAGGGCTTTTACATGCTCCGCACGTAGGTTCTTACCTTCCGTTTTTAAGATCCAACTCTTCCTTAGCAGGCACTCATCAGATTC
The DNA here is from genome assembly GCA_034641835.2 of Pinus albicaulis. Taxonomy (NCBI): domain Eukaryota; kingdom Viridiplantae; phylum Streptophyta; class Pinopsida; order Pinales; family Pinaceae; genus Pinus; species Pinus albicaulis. Next base: position 779,786,812 of record CM076578.1, read on the forward strand.
ACACTACTCTTTAGAAATGGCTACACTCTCCCCGGCAACGGCGCCAAAATGTGGAGCGATAAAAAGGTGTCTTTGTAACTCCTAATTACCTCACATTAATTGTTAACCCAGGGACGACTTTTTGTTTCAAGAGTGTACTCAGTCTGAGGCGGCTATTTACTCAAGAGAATACAAAGAGAAAGTAAATCCAAATGAAATGGAAATAAATCTAATACAAAAGACATTAAGACTTAAATCATGCATTCTAAAAATAAGCAATGGAACAACAAGGTCCAAAGACTAATGGTAATCATCTTTGGAAATCGATAACCAAAGTAATTCTCCAGAAATGGATCATTAATCATCAGATAGCAAATGTTATCACCATGTCATCGTTTTCACACCAAATCAAAGAGGCTGTACAAGAAATGGAAAAGTCGCAACATGAGTAAACTAGGAAAGCTCTTAAAAGCAAACCTTTGCAAATTAATCCAAACTCACTAAACAGCTAAGTAAAGAACATGAAACCGAGCACACATTCAAAGAAATAGGAACTAAACTAAACCATCACACTACTTAATTGGAAAGATATGATACAACAAGAAGATACTCACTGTGAGAGGTCGTGGGTTCTGACGCCGCAATGGCGTTATTCGCCATTTTCAGATCAGGTGAATGAACAACAACCCTTTTATTTATTCATCCTCAAATTGTGAAATCATTACAACAGCAAAAGCTTTAAAGATTACAATGGCAATGCAACAATCCCTATCCTATCATGAATAATCCATCTTCATTCTTGAATCTCTAAGTCTGAATCCTCAATTCCATCATTCGAATCCATCCCGAATCATCCTCAAAGTCCTTCTCCCTCTCTGATCTCTGTTCTGATTTAAATACAAAGAGAGCATAGAGTGGTTACAATAGAGATAATTACAACATGATTCTATTACAAAATTGGTTTTCTTCTAACCATTTGATCAACAAGAACAAGGCGAATTTGGCTTTGCAGCTGAGATTTGGAGGACGGCCGCAACAACAAATCTGAGAAAATCGTGCTCAAAGAACCCTGCGTTTCTCTTAGTACAAGCAGAATTTGGGCAAACGGTTCTTAAATAAAGTTAATTGGGTCCGTTCTGGACAAAACCCATGTTCCGGATTTTCCAGATTCTTCTTCATTTGCTCATAATCTCAACCGCAAAATCGTCACTTCTTATTCCAGCGAATTTCTGAGTTGGCACTTTTAATGATCAAATCTTCAATCTGAAAATTATCTTGGAGGCTAAAAATGGTGAATAATGTTACAATTGATTTATTAAAACTATCATTGATAAAATCATACATAATCATCAATTTATTAGAAATAAAGGAGAATAAATAATATTTATTCATAAGAGCATAAATCATTATAAAATGGATTTAAATAATAAATTATAATAAATGACGTGATGAAGAATGGTAGAAATGGGTGGAATAAGCGTTCACAAGTGATAATAATAATGGCATAAAATCTCAGAAAATTATGCTCAAAGAACCCTGCGTTTCTCTCAGTAAAAGCCGAATTTGGGCAAACCGTTCTTTCGTAAAGTTAATTGGGTCCGTTCTGGACAAAACCCATGTTCCGGATTTTCCAGATTCTGCTTCATTTGCTCAGAATCTCAACCGCAAAACCGTCACTTCCTATTCCAGCGAATTTCTGAGTTGGCACTTTTAATGATCAAATCTTCAATCTGGAAATTATCTTGGAGGCTAAAAATGGTGAATAATGTTACAAATGATTTATTAAAACTATCATTGATAAAATCATGCATAATCATCAATTTATTAGAAATAAAGTAGAATAAATAATATTCATTCATAGAAGCATAAATCATCATAAAATGGATTTATATAATAAATTATAATAAATGACATGATGAAGAATAGTAGAAATGGGTGGAATAAGTGTTCAAAAGTGATAATAATAATGGCATATTAACGGCCCAACACTCACCTCGTCAAAATTCCCCGACGATACATCGAGACGCACTTCGACTGAACCCGATGAAGGTGGCTACGATGTCAAGGCTCCGATTGTAATCTCTTTCTTCTATTTATATATACATGACTATTGTCTGGTTCCCATCTTGTGTTAATATGGTTTACTTTACGCAAAGTTTTTAGTCCTCCTTGACTGACTAGTTAGCTACGAATGAAATTATTGTCTTGTATATCACTCTTGTCTTTGATCTCCATGCAGGAATACGAGTATCATTGTTGAAGGATCGCAACCTGTCGGGACAGAGATCGAGAGGCTGCCACGACTACACTTGCGACAATCGTGTTGGACTCCAGGTAGGTTAATCTACCCCAACCTATTTCATTCATTAGCTAGGAACCTACACCTTAGCTTGTTACCTTATTGCTAGACCCACTCTAGGGCTAGAGGGATCACCTCTATCCTCAGAGGGGATTTACCTTTCCAACACCATCCCAATAATTTCCCATGCCTCCTTTGCCAACACAACCCTCTCCAGGTAACAATTGGTCAAGTTTTCCTTGTTCTCCCCCTTACTACCAAAATAAGCCATATTAGTCCTAGTGGCCTGCCTCCACCTCACAGAATACAAATTAGTATCAAAACTAGTAACGATCCCTAGGAATTCCCAATCTACTAATGGGGATAGGGGCTCAGAATCAACCTACATTACCAGATCCATACATAGTCAAACACAATCCTCAGCATATCATGCGTCCTCAACTACCATCTCAACCCAATCCTAATCCAAATAATAGACCAGTTCAGCTAATCCAGATTGTCGAAAACCCAAACCCCAAAACTGAATAGAAGCAATGAAATGAACTTAGGCTGATATCAGGGAATTTTGTTTCACCTAAAGAAGATAAGACCCTACCACAACTTGAATATGAAATTCCAACATCGCGTAAAAAAACAACTATGATAGAAATAGAGGTAAAGCAGGGGAGGGACACAGTCGACCAAAAGGACACTGAAAACCTTATTATTTCCTCCCCTCCATTCCCTGAGAGATTAACATTGCCTAAACCAACAGTCTCTTCAGATTTTGATCTCCTAGGGGAATTGAAAAACCTTTGCATTAAAATTCCTCTTCTGCAGGCCATACAAGATATTCCTATCTATGCCAAGACAACTAAAGAGCTGTGCGGAAAGAAACAGGTGAGGAAATAAAAAACCGTACCAACTGTCCATGTGGTGGGAGCATTGTCAGACTTACTCTTGGGAAAAGAAATACTATTAAAATACGGGGATCCAGGGAACCCCATAGTTACTTTACAAATCTTTGGCCACTCCTTTTCAAACACATTAGTTGACTTAGGAGTGACCATCAACATCTTAACTACAAAAACCTGTGAGAAGATAGGCATAACAACGTTAGAACCCACATCTACCTTGTTGGAACTTGCTGACAGATCTGTTATCAAACTAGAAGGAATATTACAGGACATCCTAGTTTCTGTGGACTCATGGGAGTATCCTACTGAATTTTTAGTTATTAACCCAAAAAGTAGGTTAGATGGACACCCCCTGATACTGAGACGACCTTGGTTAGCGATAACTGACACTTACATAGGCTGTCGGGTAGGCAACATGACCATTGCTAGAGGTGACGCCATAAAAAATATCGTCATATACCCACCTTCCAAACCAAGTCTTCCTACTGTAAATATTCAAAAACATCCACATACATATTGGGAACAAAACATCCGTTCACCACTGACTATAATTGAAGCACTCGAATTCAAAGATCAAACTGAAGACGATGTAATCAATAACTTCATGAATCAACCATCCGCTTCTGAAAACTTAAAATACCAAATGTTAAAGGAATTTCTTGATAATTAATCATAGGAAGACCCCTTGAAAGACATTGATAATCAACACATACCCATGGCTGCTGTTCGTAACAGCATACCAATAGAAATTGAGCCAGGGAAAGGTTTTAAATATCAATGGTAGTCTGGATAGTAACCAAAAACAAAGGTCATTAAGGTTTTACAAAAATATAAGGGAGCATTTGCTTGGGACTACCCAAACATGAAGGGTATAGATCCTCAACTATGCGCACATCAAATTTATACTGACAAGGATGCTCAACCTATTCAGCAGCCCCAGCGGAGGTTGAACCCGCATCTGAAAGACATTGTAAAAAATGAATTGTAAAAGTTGCTAGAGGTAAATTTCATTTATCCTATTTCAAATAGCAAATGGGTCTCTCCTTTAGTAGTCATTCCAAAGAAAAATGGGAAGTGGAGAATCTGTGTGGATTACAGAGAACTGAATAAAGCAACACAGAAAGACCACTTCCCCCTCCCTTTTATTGATCAAGTCCTTAACACATTATCAGGAAAGCGGTTCTTCTCTTTCCTTGATGGTTTCAGAGGTTACAATAAAATTCAGATAGCCCCTAAAGACTAGGATAAAACCACCTTTACCTACCCATAGGGTACATTTTCCTATAGAGTATTACCGTTCAGATTATGCAATTACCCAGCAACATTTCAAAGAGACATACTCAACATTGTTTATGATTTAATAAATGAAGGACTCAAAATTTACATGGACGAATTTACCCCATATGGAGATGATTTTAATCAAGCACTGTAAACACTAGAAAAAGTAGTGGAATAATGTATTTCTACCAGATTGTGTTTGAGCAATGAAAAATGTCACATGATGATGATCGAAGGAGTAATCCTAGGGCACTACATCTCTGCGGTTGGAATACAGGTAGATTTCGCAAAAATAGATGTAATCCTTTTATTAGCCACACATTGTACTCAGACAGAGGTAAGTAGTTTCCTTGGGTATGCAAGGTACTACCATAGGTTTATAAAGAATTTCTCACAAATTTTTGCACCCTTGTATGCATTAACTGGAAATGTTGAATTCCATTGGTATGATAAATGTGACATTGCTTTTTCAAATTTAAAGAAACTGGTCTCGACTACACCAATCTTACGTGGCCCAAATTGGGAGCTACCCTTTCACATTTCTTCAGATGCATCTGACATAGTGATAGGGGAATTTCTCGGTCAAGAAGAAGATAAAAAGTCCTATGCTATCTATTATATCAGCAATAATATCACTCCTACCTAATTAAACTATAAAGTGACTGAAAAGGAGTTCTTGGCTGTCATTTACGCTATTAATAAATTTAGACATTATATAACTAGCTATCAAGTATTCCTATATACCGATCAATCTACCATTAGATACCTAGCTAATAAACCTATTACAAATGGAAGAGTGACTCGCTAGTTGTTTCTTTTATAAGATTTTGACATAACTATCAAAGACCACCTAGGAAAAGAGAACGTAGTTGTGGATTTCCTATCTATAGTTCCAAAGTCAGATGACCCACTATCGGTGGACGATCAGTTCTTTGATGAGAATTTGTTCATTGTAACAGTAAAAATGCCATGGTACACAGATGTAGCAAATTATATGGTAGTGGGAAAATTTCCAAGACACTTGACATCAAAGGAACGAAAGCTGATTGTTCAACGAAATGCTAGATTCTCCTGGATCAGCGGATATCTTTTTCATACAAGAGCTGATATGCATACATGCAGATGCATCCGAGAAGATGAGATTTATGACATCCTAAGGGGCAGTCATGATGGGCCATGCGGTGGCCATTTTGCAGATCGCAGGACGGGACACAAAGTATTTCAAATGGGTTATTATTGGACTACAATTTTTAAAGATGCCAAGAAATATATCCAAGCCTGCGATAGTTTCCAAAGAATGGGCCACCCTAGCCAATCCGACGAAATGCCATTACAACCAGAGTTAGTAGTGGAACCTTTTTAACGATGGGCACTAGAATTCGTTGGGCCATTCAACCCACCATCAAATCAAAATACCTACATACTGTTTGCCACATATTATGTGATGAAGTGGGTAAAAACAGTGGCTTTATCAAGAGCTACAGAAGAATCTGCGATCAATTTTGTTTTTGAGCTATTTGTGCGGTATGGATTACCTTAGGCAGTGATAACTGATGGGGGGGAATAGTTTGTGGGAAATAAAATTACGACCACTATGAAGAGCCACCATGTCACCCATAGAGTCACCTCTCCTTACTACTCGCAGGCGAACGGGTAGGTTGAAAGCACCAACCAGGTCCTAGAGGCAATTCTCACTAAAATAGTCTCAACACATCGCCAAGATTGGGCTACTAGACTACCAGAGGCCTTGTGGGATTACCGAACAACATGAAAAAACAACATTGGATATTCTCCATACCATCTAGTATTTGGAATGGAACCAATTTTTCTTATTGAATTCGAAAGAAATACTCTAAGAACAACCTAGGAAGTGGGGTTGGATTTGACAGAGGCCCAGACTAGACGACTCTAGCAATTAAATGAATCAGATGAAGCATGACTACTTGCTCTGAAGCACACTACAATTATTCAACAACAACAAGCTAAGTGGCGTGACAACCACATCAAAAATAAGACATTCCAGAAAGGAGATTGGGCACTCCTCTACTACTCCAGATTCTAAGACTTCCCGAGTATGTTACAAAAAAGATGGCTCGATCCATATGAAATTTAGGAAGTAAACAAAAATGGTACCATTACCTTGACTACCATAGATGGATCTGGCTCCACCTTCCGAGTCAATGGACACCGGGTTCGCCTCTATCATAAACCACTTACAAAATATTTTTTCTGCCAACAGGTGCGTGACGATCTCACCATCCAAATTTTAGCTGCAGTGGGTGAGGGCCCCACATCTTTAAGTTCACAAAAATTTGTTATTTCCACTTGTAAATATTGTATATACGTTTCCCACAATTTATAGTTTTTATTTTTGTACATTCCATCTCGTTTTCATGCTTACAACTTCATTTTTTAATCCTTTTGTTTGTGTGTGCTATGCAAACCTTTGACCAACTGTTGTTCAATTCAATTAAATGACTATTTTTCGTGTGTTTATTTTGTTGTTCAAACCTTTGAACGACTGTTGTTAAATCCAATTGAATAGCTATTATTCAATCGAATTGAACAACTCTTGTTCAATTCAATTGAACGGCTATGTTTCGTGTGTTTATTTTTCTATTCAAACCTTTGAACGGTTGTTCTTCAATCCAATCGAACAACTACTATTCAATCGAATTGAACAACTGTTGTTTAATCAAATTGAACTGCTGCTATTTAATTCAATTGAACGGTCGTGTTTTGTTTGTTTATTTTGTTGTTCAAACCTTTGAATGGCTATTGTTCAATCCAATTGAACAGCTGTTGTTTAATCGAATTGAAAAACTGCTGTTCAATTCAATTGAACTGCCATGTTTTGTGTGTTTATTTTTTTGTTCAAACCTTTGAACGACTGCTATTCAATCCAATTGAAAAGCTGCTGTTCAATTCAATTGAACAACTGATTTCTTTTCTAGGTATGTTTTTTCTTACCTGTGATGGTCTCTTTTCGAATATCCACTCCCCTTTACACATCCTTGCCATAAAAGACATTTTTGGGAGGGAATTGGCACCTAAAGAGGAGAAAAGAAGTGATATTACTAATATGGCGATCCTTTGAAACTTTGAAGGAAATCTCTTCTCTAGAAGTTGACATGGTATTATCTATGCAATCAAGGGATGGACATCTCTTGTTCAAACATATTATCACACAATTCATTTTCATGGTCTTATGCTGGTATATCTTTCTACACTCTTAAGTAATGATTCTCCTTGACATGAGGATATAGGAATAAAGATGTATTAATTTTATTGGCATTATTTTTACTTCTCACACCATCCCTAACTCTTAAGGAGTTAATGAGTCTCCCTCCATGTATAAAGAACAAAAAATATTATGTTTATGTGCAATTTTTAGGAGAGAATAGGGGGTATCATCACGAGCCAACCTACCATGATCATAAGGGTTTAACGAGTGAAATGGCCACAATAGCCAACACACCAGGGTAGTGACTTTCTAGACAGCTCAAACTGATTGAAGGACATGATGTCTTATCACGAGCTGGCCTGATCACTTTGTTACAATCCCCACAGTGGTCTCTCCATTAAACAAGAAAAATTCCTACTTTTCAAAAAGAAAATATTTTGTCTATATGCAATTTTTTAAGAGAGAATAGGGGGTATCATCATGAGCCAACCTACCATGATCAAAAGGGATTAATAGGTGACATGCCCACAATGGCCAACACACTAGGGTAGTGACCTTCTCAACAACTTAAACTGCTTGAAGGACATGAGGTCTCATCATGAGCCAGCTTGATCACTCTGTTACAATCCCAGTGAATGGAACTTTCACTATCTATCCACCACACCGGCATGATGATCTCTCCATGAAATAATCAAAATGTCTACTTTTACATAAAGTATTTTGGCTCATTTCTGGGTTAAAATAACAACCCTATCGAGGCTATGAACGCTTGCTGGTAGCAGTGGCTCTGGTTGTGGTATGGAAGTACTTTCCTAATAATAACCAATTAATTTTATATGACTTACTTCGTATTAATCCATGTCCGAGATAAATGCACAACTTGAATAAGTGTTATCACTATGTACCCACATAACTAACTATGAATGAGCTATCTTTTCATGTTTAAATTAAAGGATGGCAACACCAATCATAATCCGACACTTATCATGCTTTCATCATGCTACACCATCAAAATATGACATCCTATAATAATAATTTCTATCTCGCTTTTCTCCCCTTCTTCGGTCATTTCCACTTGACGTACAACTGCGATGGTTATTAACTTCTGACCTTTGCCTCGTATGCATTCATGATTGCTGCAATCTTTTCCCTTCTATGAAGCTTAAGGCCATGGATGCCCTTTTCCCGATGGAGGGGGTACAAATATTCATAATGAATAAGCATGTGAATTACCCATGCAAATCCCTTCGGATATGATGATGGGACTAAGAGATCATTGCATTTACGATATAAGGTTGCATTTTTATAATATATGTGGAAAAAACGCATGCAGTTTTTTGTTTTAACCACTAGGGCTGAAAGAGACGTAGACAGAAGAAGAAACTAGTTCGATAAACACATTAGCCATGGGGGGAAATTATCTCCGCAATGAACCCACAACCTTCCAAGTCTCAGAATTAGCTCACACCATTATCTAGCAAGTTGGTTGGATTCCATATCCACAAAGACTTCAAGGGTTTAACACAGAGATAACAGTTGAGTTCCTGTGAAACCTACAGGAAGGGCACACCACAGTCAAAGGAAGAACCATACCGGTTGCAGAGGAAACCATCGTTGAGGTCTCTGGACTACCAACAAAGGGAGAAAGATGGACCGAAAAACATGTCCTGTTACAAGAATCAATCTCAGTGTACCAGGTTCTGGGTGAACCATTAGAATGGAAAGGGAAGGGTAATAATCCTACGTCCTTGCAGCATCCTTGGAAAGAATTGGCAGTGTTCATTCAAAGATATATCACATGCGATGGATGCCAAGATGTGGTAAAGTCCCTCCAACTTAAAATATTAGCTATTCTCAAGCGGAAAATTTCAGTTAAATTTCCTTTATTTCTAAATTCTATATTTCACAATATTGTCGTTTGAATTAGAAAATCCAAAAACACCCTAGCAATTGTTAGCCACCATGGTTTGATTAAATTGATCATCATTCATGAGCTAGATAAACACCAAATAACTTGGGACAAATTTATTAATCCTGCTGTGATTTTCCCTGAAGAAAACCCTGTTAGAACAGAGATTGAACTCCTTAGAATAACCATACCCAGGAGAGAAAGAGGGAAGAGGGCCCATGTGTTGACCTCATATCCAAGGAAACGAAGATGGTCTGAAAGGCTCCAACTAACGGAAGACACATCTGAATTTCCAGATGAGGCAGGACCATCCCATACGCCACCTTCAATCCCTCAAATATTTCTTTACAAGACTATGAAGAAGAAATGGCTCAAGTTCTTGAGAAAATGAGGGAATCTCATGAAATTGGAAGCCCAATTGAACAATATGAGGGGCAGAGAGACCTGTTGAACCAGTCTACCACTGCCAATATTACCTCACCTTGATGAATTGCAAGCTTCGAGGGTTTTATCCCCCTCTGATAATGAATGGATGAGTAAGCAAGACTGGACAAAAGGAATAGCTGAATTTGGAAACCAATCAAGAGACACTGTTCTATTAGAATAAAATACAAGCATTGAGACAATCCCCCTGATGCCTGAAGGAAATACTATTTCACCCAGCTAGGACGCTAATGTTGAAATAAACTCTTGGACGCCTGAAGAAAACATCATTGCTGATAACCTTAGAACTGGCACAACCATTCCTGAAACCGAAGCCATTGCTCCTCCTTCTCCTGCCAAACATTTTCCAAAATAAAATTTAGCTGAGATTAGGTTCAGGAAAATGAGAAGGAAGTGTAAGAGATTGAAAAAAATGATAAAATATCTGAGGAAACAATTGAAAGAAGCAAACAAGGCTCAGAAGCTTAAGAAGGAAATGGCTACCATGGGAACCCAAACAGATTTTGTTACCCAATTGGTAGATACTGCTGAAATTTCTGTACAGACTGACCTAATGGACAAAGCTGAAGCCTCTGTACAGACCAATTTAATAGATACCACTGAAGTTTTTGTACATACTGAGTTAATGAATAAGGCTGAAGTCTCGGTACAAACATAGTTGATATACATTGTTGACGCCTCTGTGAAGACTAATCTAGAACTTACAGAAGATAAGGGGACTCAAACAGAATTGACACCTGCCTACACTCCCCTAGTATAAAAGGTTTCTTATTAGAAGTTTCACAGCAAATTAATTCAAATCCAACACGAATTGGCCCAATGTAGAAAGGAAGTAGTACCCTTATAGGAATATCAGGCACTAGTGAAGCGGTTTAAATACCTTTCTACAACTGAGGATGAGACATTTGCCCAACTCATGGAAGAAAAGACAAAAGTAAAGAAAGAACAGGAGCAAGTGGAACAAGCTAAAGAGAAAACCAATATGGTTTGCTCTCTTTACTCAGATGTATTAACTTGCAGGGCACTAGCCACTAACTATGCTTTATTCCTAGTGGAACATTATTTATTGTTGAAAGTCGAAGATGTCGAGGCAAGGAAGCCCATCACTTTTAAAACCATTGAGGAATTTTTCCAATGTTGCAATGAGTATGATGAGCAGGTCCAACATATTTTATGTGAATTATATTTACACAATTTCTTTCTAGAGGAGGACAGGGACAATAATCCCATCCCCTTCATAGGGGACGTTCAGTTCTAGGCCTTCTTATCTTTTGCTAAAAACCAAACTTGGTGGGCTAAGGCCTACAACACCTTTCAGAAAAGAGAGCATGGCCTAGACCTATGGGTCAGAGGGGAACCTACTAAACCCCTGTACTTATTCACCCAACATAAGAATTTCATGCAGTGGAAAGGGGTGATATCCAAATTGGGACCAATTCACAGAGATATTGTGCAAAATGAGCGGACATACTTCCAAGAAATTCAGGAAGAAGAATTGGCAACAACCAAACAAGGTTGGCTAGCTTCTACAAATAGTGTGAAGAACAGAGAGCCATTTGGTTACAGGAACTTCAAAACTGCTGCTTCTAGGTTCCTTCTATACAGCAACCTAATTTTGAACATGGGTCCTACATGGATAGGATGCAGATATAGATGCCCTCTCATCTAGTACCCCCCTAAGGACTATCATCACGATTATGAGTTACCAGAGGGGCATACAAACATAGCATTTGCAAATATCAAACAGAGGAATGGCTTTAGAATTTACAAAGAAGAGGTATGCCCTACATAATATTTAACCCAACTACACCTCAATCATTTGTTTTCACGAGGACCTACAAAAAGGTAAGCAGGGGAGTATGTTGGGCCAAGAAAAAGGTATGTTTCACCCCCATCTTTACCACGATTTGTCATGCACTTTTATATATTTTCCCTTCATCTTAGAAATAAAGTGAAGGAAATAGTGAAAAAGTGAGGTAGAATGGATTAATGATAAAAGGAGCGTTTGGTAATGTAAAAACTGATTTGTCACTGCCTTTATTGATAGGGAATCAAAATAGTCAAATTGATGATCAGATGACCGAAAGACAATAGGCAAGGAAGGCAGATGGAATCCTACGAATCGGTGGAAGATGGAGAGGTATGGTCATGCTTGAAGTACTCAATCGATAGCCACGAAGAAACAGTTTCCCATAGTGAGAAGATCTGTTACTACTCTTGAATTCACCTTTAAGCTATAAAAGGCCGAAGAATGAACAAGAAAAACAGTTCCTGTAATATGATATTTCTGTAATAAAAGTATTCGGACAAAGTTGTCAAGTTTTGTATTAATTTATTTCTCGGTGGATTAATGAAGAATTTGGCGTTTTTGGAATAAACAACTTCTAGGTATTCCTTAGTAGTAGGCTTCTATTGGCTTTGGGCCCAACCCTAGAGGTTCCTCTGTTACTTCTGTGCTTTAAGTTTATTTATAGAATTTGCGTTCCCACGTTATCCATTGCATTTCATAATATATTGTTTGAATTGGTTAATTGCGAGCATGAGATGTTATATCTCCTGTTTTACTAGACTAGTTTACCATTCATGTTCTTTGATCGGAATTCAATGCTTTTACAATTGTTAGGTCAATTCCAAAACAATTTTTGTCCAATTATACATATAGTTGATGTTTGATCTTTTCATCATCATTATGAGCGTATTTTTTATGTTTAATTCAGAAGGATGTTATTATTTGATGGAAAGAGAATTCCATTGCAAAATCTAGAATAATGGATTGTTGTTCAATTTTATTCGAATTGTTGTTCAATTCGTTAAATTTGTTGTTCAATTCATTGAAGCGTGATGTTCAATTGTGTTTTATTCCTTTCAGTTTTAAGTAGTTATTTCCACATAGTCTTAGAATAGAGTTAGCTCCCTTGAAGAGTCAGAAGCATTTCATAATTCACTTCCAAGTTGATTTGATTGAACTTCGAGAATTAGACAATCTTCCTTATGACAATTTAGAGTAGCCAACCCCCGATTTCACTTGCATATATTGTGCTTACACTCTTGAAATAAAAAGACTTTCCCTAGGTTGATAGTTAATAAAGAGAATTGAGGTTACCTTCAAAGGTCACCTTTATGACCCAACACTAAGTAGGCAAGTGATTGGGGTTAAATACAACAAATCGATTTTAATTTTACAAGAGTTTGATTGTGAGTTCATATAAGCCAAATAAAATAAATTTGTGGTTTTTGAGTAATTGATTTAGGAATTGCCTTGTGAGGGAGATTTCACTTATGAAGAATCATTTCCAAATGAACATATTTTTCTTATCTCCTTGCAATATCCTTGGTATGGAGACATCATTGTATATATCAAAACTTCAAAGTTCCCTCAGTATCTTTCTAAGGAAAAACATTGAAAATTACGTCATATTGTTAAGAGTTATATGATTTTTGGTGATAACTTATATCGTCGTGGGGTTGAATCAATCCTTAGATGTTGTTTGACCTTAGAATAAGTTGAGTCAATTTTAAATTTCCATCACAGTGGGGATTGTGGTGGTCATTTTTCTGGGCTTGCAACAACTCAAAATAATTTGCATGAAAGGTGTTTTTGGCCTTCAATTTTCAAAGATTGCATTTAAGAAGTCAAATAATGATACAGTTGTCAAATCTATACTTGGAAAATGCACACTCATCTAGATCTTCTCTTTCATGTTATCACTGTCAATCCATTTACCAAGTGGGAAATTGAATTCACAACTTGTTACACAGATTCAACTAAGGGACATAAGTACATTATCATAGTCCTAGACTAATTTAAGAAGTGGGTCGAAACTATGAACACTTTCAATAATGATGGTGAGACAAAAACACTTTTCCTTTTTATTCAAGTTATCTTGTGTTTCTGTATCCCTAAAGAGATTGCCACTTACCATGGCAGTCACTTTCAAAATAAAATGATGATTGATTTGGATTCAAAACTAGGATTTTGGTAGGAGCATTCGTATCCTTATTATCCTCAAGCTAATGTACAAGTTTAAGTCATTAATAAATCCCTTAAGACCATCCTGGAAAGGATGATTAATCAAGCTAAGTGAAACTGGAACATCATGCTTTATCCTATTTTATGGTCAAATCGAATTTATGTCAAAAATACCATGGGGTTCACTCCCTTTCAGTTAGTCTATGGTTTAGAATCAATATTTCTTGTGTATTGTGAGATTCCATCGCTTAAGTTGGAAATCCAACATCTTCCAGACACCTCAAGTTTAGAAGAGTGCTTTGTTCACTTGGAACATCTTGATGGGCAACATCGAGATGTTGCCACAATGAACGAGGTTAATAAGAAAAGAGTTAAATCTCAATATGATAAGCTCATTCGACCTAGGTTTTTCTCTGAATGTGACCTCGTCTTGGTCTATGACCAAGATAATGACATGGGGGTAGGAAATTTCAAACTTACATGGTACAATCCTTTAATTTTCAAATGGGTATTGAAGAAGGGTGCCTATGAGTTAGTTGATTCCAAAGGGAATGTATCGTCAAAGCCCATAAATGGTCTTTATCTCAATAATTATTATGCTTGGGCTCTTTCCTGAGCATTTAATTTGTTTTGTAAATATCATACATAGTTTTAGTTTCTATCTATGAGTATCATGGTGATAATGGTGTTTTCGATCTACTTTGGAAGGAATTGATGTGTGATTTAGTGTAATTAGGATTTGCATATGGTGCCAGTAGGCACACCAGGAGTCTATCTTCCACAACATGGGAAATTCAATATCCATTTGGTTAGTTTTTTGTCACAAGAGGCATATGTATTGGTCCTGCTTCTAATAATATGGTTGAATACATTGCCATTATCAATTTACTTTCTGTGGAAATATCTTATGGCATTGAATCATCAATGGTCTACTTGGACCCACAACTACTGGTTTCTACGTTAAATAAAATTTTTCATCTGATAGATCCTTCATTGCATCATCAATTTTTTAGAGTGAGATTATTACAAATATCATTTAATTTTATCACATTTATTCGCATTCCATGATTAGATAATGCATTATTTTGTTCGATAGCTAACCAATCATTGGATTGACACATCAATCATCCATCAAATTGAATCAAAACATCAAACAATCATCTACATATATGATAAATTCATCCCAAATTATTTGTATATATAGATAGATAAGTTCCAAAAATATTACAAAATGTGGACACAGTGTCCTGCAAAATTAGGGCTTATGCCCAGTCATATCTCTATCAAAATATCAGTCTATCTAAAAATTTAGGTTTGAGGGCCCTACCCTGGATGACCCTCTTGGTAGTGAATGATGACATTTCCCACTCATCAGTAGAGTTGCACCCACTCACGTGATACTCTGACCACCCATCTCTGTATGGCCTATGGAAGGTCCTCTACTTTTTCCATTGGAAACTGGTAAGTCAAACTCTCCAATTTCCTTTGTACTGATCAAAGGACCCTCTCAGACTCAACAGTTGTGCCTTTTGCGTCTCTCTAGTGATGCCCATGCTTTGGTATATATTGAGGGCTCACTAGTACCACATCTACATCACGATCATTATAATATTGTTAGGATTTTTTTTTTCACGAATATATATTTAAATTTCTTAAGATTATCCTTAAAACACATAAAATTAAATAAAATACGTTAAGAAACTTACCAATGTCACCCCATGCACCCCCTCAGGAAGTGCTAACTCTGGGCCCCCTCAGAATTCTAGCCATGCATAGGGGTAGTCCTCAATGGCTATGACATGTTCCTCCCACCATTGGAAGAAATCGTTATCAAATGTTCCCTGAGTGACTTGGCCTCCACCAAGTCTCTTCATCAAGTCTAACCATATAGCCATCCTAGGATATATGGGACTGATAATGGAATATGCTACTTTGAGTCGCAACGTAGGGATTATCTCAAATAAGAATGAACGAAAATGTGCTCAATAATTACCTGGAGCACGTGGTTTCCAAAATTCGTTAGTTAAATTAGTTGAATTTTCTTGCTTGAGTTTTCTCCTAAAGCTCTCTCCTCAACACTTGAATGGTAAAAAAGAAGTTGGGTAAGTTCTAAAATTTTGTTTTATATCTAAAAACTCAAACCCACTTTTATAAAGTTCATTTTCAATTTATTATTTTAATTTCATGAAATTTTTGGCCTTGCTTGAAGTGTTGGGAAGGGCCTTTCTTAAGGTAATGAAGACCTTTATTATCACTTACTGATGTTTTTATATTATTTTGATTCCACGATCACTGACCTATCATGGAAGGTATTGTATTCTAAACTAGCATATAGGTTAAGATATTTCGTCGCATTTTTCATCTTGACCTCATACTGTGATACTTAGCCATAGGGTCGACACCACTATGTTGTGATTTTTTAACCTCTCTCACTCATCGTTTTGTAAAATCATAACATAGTGGTAGAGCCTTTCCTTCAGTGGGATTCCTAGTTAAAACCTCACTAGCATATATTTCCCATGCACCAAATATTTTATAGTCTTGGGTGTCCTCTTTAGCCCCACCATGACTTTGGTTTTAATTCATGTTATTCTTCTTCTCCACTTTTATCCTGGCTTTACACCCTAGAGTATCCCATGTGTTAAGTTGTACTATTCCATTTCAT
The DNA here is from genome assembly GCA_034641835.2 of Pinus albicaulis. NCBI lineage: Eukaryota > Viridiplantae > Streptophyta > Pinopsida > Pinales > Pinaceae > Pinus > Pinus albicaulis. Next base: position 779,803,436 of record CM076578.1, read on the forward strand.
ATTGGCCACTTGCACCCCTTTTGGCCTTAATCTGGCTTCATTAGTCCCATGCATAAGCCACTTTTTCCCATGACCTTTCTGTAATATCAAGCAATGCATTCATTAGACGTTTTTGACTTGACAACCTTTTCTGTGGAGGGAACATTCCCTTAGTGTTTATGACCAATATCCGCCACCTTTCATTGAGCATAGGAATCTTCTATAACTAGGAACTAGTGCACTTTCCCTTGACACTCATTCTCTCCACTATACTATAGACATTATTTTATTCATTTTCAGGATTTATAATATGAAAAATACAACAAAAATAAAAATTTCAAAAAAAGAGTGGGAACGGGACAATTTCTTCATCATTTGATGGCAACAAGTGTCAATTGTGTCACCCTTGAACAAATAACTTAAAATGAGTATTCCCCCCATCAGGATGGGACTTATTTTGACTTTATGGAAGCCAAAACCTTTTCTTTGAGTTCGTTCTACACTGGTTGGTTAAGTCTTCCAATAATATGAAGAATTTGTTGATACCTTTGATGTCGCAAACTTATAAAAATTTATCTTATGTTGCCATAAAGTCACATAAAGTCGTTCTTTTGTCCAAGGGAAGTCAACCTATTTTCTGCCATTTTTTAGTGTCTCTTGACTCATTTTTGTCAACCATACCTGGTTTTTCAAGTTATTCTCAGTGTCACATCAGTTACTTAGTCCTTTACTTGTTTTAGTTAAGAAGGTACCCATTGAATTCTTAGTAACGACTCTCTTCTTATTGAGTCCAAAAAATTTCTCTGAGAGTAGACCTAGAGTTGCACCTTGGACCTATTTACATCATTAATAGGTGACCTTGTGCTCAACATCAATCAGTATCATGGGTCTTTGACTGAGTGGTTTCCCTTATGTTCGACGTCAGGTTACATTATCACACATTAGGATTCATGCAGTACCTTGGTTTCCATTTGAAACTATTATTGGATTCCTCAACTCTGTGTCAACTTTCATTACTGGTTGGTTCATAGGATTTCTTTTGTTCACTAGATACATTTTGTGCATGCAAGAAATTTAATTTAGGGTGGTTACTTCATCTTTATTCATTTGATTCCTTCCAAATTATTGGCCTACAAGTTACGCTCACGATGGTCGATGTGGGATGCCTCAATGCCTTCCTTCTAGTAGGCCTTTTCCCATAAACTCTAACTCATTGCTCTAGGAACAAGGTCCAAAGTTTTTTTTCAGTACCTTAGGGTTTGTAGCCATCAGTGGCAGACTCATTTTCTATCGATAGTGAGAATACATCAATGTCTCCTGATTGGTAGAATATTTCATGTTTTCAACTTCAACACATCTATTCACACTTGTTAGATTGTACTGGGGTATTGTTAATGGTGTTGGATGCCGCCAACATTTTAAAGGGATATCCCTGATGTGAAGTCCTTATTATACCTCACACTGCTTGATGTAGGAGTCCCATCCGATCATATAGTATGGCCACCATTGAAATGGTTTCCAGGATATGCCTTGGTTAAAATTGGACATAAGAGAACAAAACACCTATTTGCGTCAAGAAGAATGTGAGCTTTGCGAGAAACCCAATGTAAGGTGCACGGGGAAGACTTACACAGATGGTGAGGGAAATAAGCCACTCGTTAGAAAAGTAATAGTATTATCCTAAAGGGGGGCCTGAGGATAAATATAAATATGTGTTGAGTACCTACAGATTAGTCCACATAATAAACAAAATTCATTAAAGAATAACAACATTTGTTCAATAACAACCATATATAAGCAACGAATTAGTTCATTAACTTAGTATGTAAATAAATCAACATATACCATAAACATAACCATTATAGTCCAACTATATCTACGATATATGTATGAAGGAATGTCGGCTCATTGAGATTCTGATTATGAGTATATTATCCCAAGTACATTGTTACAAGAATGAAACATGAAGCCTCAAATTTGTTCTCCAAAGAATAATCTATCTCCTATGTAGTACAAGAGAAGCCAAGGCTAAGCCTCCCAAAAATACTGGCCCAAAAAATCCCTTTGCTCAAGTTGAGTACCTATTTATAACAAGTACAATGACCTTTGATCTTCCCCATGGCTCTTTTACTTCTATGACTATTTATATTCTAACGCGACTCGTTACATTGCAATGTGTAGCTTTTCATATTCCACATGTTTCCCTTGAAAGACTCATCAAATGGATCAATCGTTTTCTTCTTCATGGATTTCATTTGTGATATAAGTGTGCCATGCTCTAGACTTCTTTGTGATGGCTTTGATCATATTTGGCAATTCCCCTTTATAGCGCATCTTCACCTCCAATGCCTCTGATAATTTGTTCTTGGAGCTTTACTGTAGGTTATTCCAAACCCATGCAAGATTCATTTGCACTTTGAGTAATGAAAAGGAATACTACTGAATAATGTCTGTTGTTACCTCCAAACCTTCTCATTCAGTTTCTTTATTTATTTGTTCAATGTAATCCCTGATCTCCTAGAATATGGCATTCCTTCCTATGATTTCTTCAAGGTTTCCAATAGCGGGAATCCTGGGCTTATGTGTTAGAGACTCAAACCCATTATTTAGTTGGTTGTATGCAACCATAGTACTAACCGAATGTGCTCCAAGATGAGAGTAATTTTGTATGTCGAGTCTCAACAAAACTCTGACTATCTGTTTGGAAGCCTTATCTTTCCTTTCCAAATGTTGTGGAGCATCCATATATTTGGTAGCCTACTCCTGCATTTGATAAAATTTTCTATTAGCTATCTTCAAGGGTTTCACCACTTCATGTGCATTCTTCTAAATGCTAATGAGAGGAGCCATGTCTTGATGCATAAGTATCATCTCGTCATATAGTCATGCCATGTTATCATCCATTGGTCCCAACTGTTCTTGCATGGTTGACTGTCATTCTGTGGTATTGAAGTTCTGTGATGATAGTTGATGGTTTTCTACCACAAGGTGTTCTACCTGTTGCTTCACTGCAAAAATTTATTTTCTTAACCTGTCATTCTCATTTAGTAAGTACTCCAAGTTATCTTGTGTCATTGTAGAAAATGCAACATTTGTCGCCATGACTACCCTTAGATTTCTTCTAGTGTTATAGGTTACCACCTTCTCTATAGCAACTCAAAATGGGTTCTAAGGATAATTTGAAAGGTATATATTCCTTTCCTACACGATCCTCTAATTTAGTTGATCAAAAGTTATGCTGCAAACATATGTGAATCTATCTACTGGTGGTTTTGTGATCCTCATCTCCCTAAATGGAAGATGACCTCTTATGGGTGGTTGTTCTTTTGGGGTACCTAGATCATCGACCCTGGGTTGGATGGTGTCTTGTTCCTCATATTGTTCCTCTACTATCTCCTGAGCCAATTTTTCTTCTTCCAGCCTCTACGCTACTTCCTCCTCTTAGGATTGCCTCTGATATTCTTCTTCTATCCTTATCCTCTCTTATTCTTCTGCCTGTTTCTTCTCAAGCAACTCATCCTGCTTCCTGCTCCTCTTCTTCTTCTTTGTCTTGTTCTTCCTCTTATATCCTCTCCGTTTCTATTTGAGTAGATCTTGTGTTTAAAGTATCAAAATTCCATCTCTCACCTAATGAATACTTGATCATTTTCCTATGAGTTATCTTCTTTGCTTGAGGTGTTATTTCCTTCTCCTCCTACTCCTGTAAGTCCTAATATGGAAGATCATGGGGTGAAATGGTCTTCATAGTTGGATGTATCTTCATTTTGGCATTTTACCAGTTATTTATCTTTGCATATTCAGCTTTTTCATTGATGAATATGCCATTTTATGATCAATCCTATGATAATGTTGCTTAACAATTCACCTGGGATCATATCCATGGAAGTATTTTGTGGCGAAGTGTAGGCAATCCAACTCTTTTATCTTGGTTGTTGTCTCCTTGTGACTCTTTAATTCATAAAATATGGTCCTGAATGGAAATATAGGCCAAGAGGCTTTCTTCCTCCTGTGAAGAATTCCGGATAATCCCTTTTCCAAATGATTTTCCACTTCCTGCATGACCACATTGTTTGTCACATATTGCAGGATAAGATGAGGGTTTGTTTGGCATTCGAATCATATGGTGTATTTACCCTCAGGAGCTACAAAACAATTTGAAATATCTTGAAGTGAATCCTTCACTTGATCAGTCATGCATAGTGGATTAGTTTCGTATATCAGACGAAATATGACTGCAAATAAATGGTCGGTAAATTTTTCGTATGCACCTCTGAAGCTTCCTTCTGATAACACACTGTAGTGGAAATAAACTGGGAACTTCTCTTCAAGATTCTAGTTCCAATATAATTTTTGGAACACATGTCATGCATAGATTCCATCTAGGAGAAATAAAGACAAGAAAAATTCTAGTGCTTGGATCACCTATAAATATGGTTTGGCCTACCGCACCTAAAGATGCAATTCATATGATAATATATCTGCCTAGATGAAATCTCTACCACATGTCACCACTAGATTGAGAGTATATATCCAATTCACTTGGAACAACTCAGTGTTCTTGCGCCTAAAAATATGACAAAACATACATAACAAATATTGATATATGTCCTTGGGAATCATTTTTGGATAAAATGCAGATGGGTGATGGTGAAACTTGAAATGTTCTCAACACCATGATTTGATAATATTGGCTTTGTCGAGGGTAGCACATATCATGTATAAGTTTCCGTTTGCATATTCATTGAGATTGATCATCTTATAATATATTTACACATCCTCTCCATAATAGGTGGTGATATGATTGCCACTCTTATTGTGAAGCATAAGGTGAGATTCATACATATGTGTGATGATCCATTCAATAGATTTTGTACATGGAATGACTGGGAATTTTCATGCAATCCTGGGCATCCCAGACTTCTTAATGTTGATGTATTCATGCACATCTTCTAAGTCTTCAAGAAAATTCTCCTACATGAATTTATTGTAGATGTTGCTCCATGTCACCTTTGTAGTTTTGACAATGAAACACTGAGTTTTTGCATATATGGGAACATTAGGCCTTGTAACTTCCATAGGTTCATCAACTCTTACTTCTGAAAGTTATTTAGAGGCTACTTTACAGGACGACATGTATCTAGCGGATGATGACACAATGGAAACACTTGTAGCACAAGCACTTGTTTGTGGAATCACACTCATAATGAAAATATTAAATTAAAACAACTAATTATGAAAAAATGGTTATAAATCAGGTTCAAAGAGAAATCATGGGTCATAGACCATGAAAAACTATGAACTACAGCATAAAATAACTTGCATGCAAGAGAAAATACACATGCAAGCTAGGAGGGTGCACTTTCAAAGCACGAAGGGGATATGCAGGGTAATTCAGGGCTTCGTAATGCGCTTATGCACTCAATAAAGGAAGAAAAATCAACAAGAGCACATTTTTGCACCCTGAAGGGTTGAATGGGGTGGATAAATTGGCCTTTAGGTATTCCATGTGCACTCATGCACTAAAGGAGACAAGGAGGGTGCACTTTCACAATCCAAAGGGACAAAGGATGAAGAGAAAAAAGCTTTGGGCCTTCACAATGTGCCCATGCACTCAAGGAAAAGGAGGGCGCATTGTCGCATGCCAAAGGGTTGAATGGTTGATGCTTCATTCCTTTTTAATGAGCTCATGCAATATAAGGAAAATAGGGCACACTGTACCACTCTGAAGGATCAAAGGGAAAGGCTTAGTGCCTTCATGATGCACTCATGCGCTCAGGAAGAAAAATTTGTCACACAGGGCATAGTTTTCGAGGCTGATGGAGCTTCGAGCTCAAGAAGTGCACTATTATTATGAGAATCAACAAGTTCAATTAACAAGAGTTAATGATAATATGAGGAAGAGAAAGAGCTGCAAGGATTTTATAGTTGTTATCACATGCATGGTGGAAGATGAAGCGTTTCAAAAATGTGAAAAGACTCTTGGATGCGATAGTGTATTAAGACTTCCAAGATGAAGATTTAGCAAAAACGTTAGAAAACCAACTACAAAACAAGAGATCCACAAAAAACAAAGCAATATTTGGTAGTGAAATCATGAAAATTAGTGAAAATATTGAGCATGAAAACTTACTTGTTGCATTGGTTGATGAAGAGCTTCTTGATTCCCCAGTTGTGCACTCAAATCAGATCAAATGATAATGCAAAGAATAATTAACTAAGCTTATTTAAAGAAATTAACATGCAAAATTTATTCATGCATTAGTGTCACTTGTCATCACTTTAAAGGGTTAGTTAATGGGATTTAATAAGGCTCCTGTTTTCTAGGAGTGTGCCCAGGTAGGGTGTACTTGTTTACCCTGGAGGGATGCACTCAAGGAGGGTAGACTCCTTCAGCTCGAAGGAGTGTTCTCAACTCAAGTGGATCTCTTCATCAACTCAAAGTGCTCTTTTGCTTTTTGTGAGTGATTATCTTTCTTTTTGTTTGATTTTTCTAATTTTGTTTGCTTTTTTAGTGTGTGCACGGCAAGAAGGCAAGTTTCTATGTCAAGCAAGATTATGAGTTCACCTAACCATAAACCTATTAACTTGAACACTTCTAATGGTTAAGTTACGACACCTAGGAAACATTGACTTAGGAGGGTGAGACACTAGGAGAAAACACACAAATATCAAATAAAACCACATGATGACGCAAGGGGGCTTGAAACGATAGTTAGTATAGGATCCAAAACATACATGGGAAAATATTTTAGAGGGTCATTGTCGTAGCAACAACATTGGGAACACACTAGGAGTGTTGGCTCCCTATAATTTGCAGTATTGGCAAGAACAAGTAGAAAGGAACCACATCAAACCACTTTGGAGTCCAGGACCTAGCCTTCGTGGGCTCAGAGAGGGATCTCTCTATATTTTGTGATGAAATTATTTAACTTTATGATTATATTCTTCTAATTTTAGGCTAGTTATAAATCTTTGGGGTTGTTTGTTTTGATTGATTGTTTGGTGGGATAGATAGAGTGTGGGAAGCTTAATCCATTGGGTTATGGAATTATAAAAGGGTTAAATTGCACATCAACTTTTCAAGGGTTTTCATAGGGCAAGCTAACTATATCAAATGGATCTTTTTTGGTAAGATGAATATGAGATGACAAAAAGTTGAGAATTTAGTAAAACTAAAGGGTAATTAAGAATCCTTTAACTATACTTCAACATAAAAGCCTTTAAGATATTAGTTTGGTAAAAATAAAGAGCAATGAAGAATTCTTCAGTTGTACTTCACCAAGAAAACCTCAAGACAACAATCCAATAATACTAAAGAGAAATTATGAATTCTTTAGTACTTTCAGATAAAGAAAACATTCAAGATAATAGTTCAGTGAAATTAAAGAGTAGTTAAGAATTCTTTAACTAAACTTCAAAGAAAGCCTTTAAGATAACAATTTGTTAAAACTAAAGAGCAATTAAGAATTATTTTAGCTGTACATCACTAAGAAACGTTAAGACAAAAATCCAGTAATACTAAAGAGCAATTAAGAATTATTTAGTTATAATTTCAGATGAAAACATAAATATAATAATAACAGACAAATTTAAGGTGCCCAAACAACATATCTCAGTTTAAAATTTCTGTTCTATTATCAGAGAAATTGGTGTACAACATGGAAACAAAGGAAAAAAAAATTACATAAAAGAGATAACATCACCATTAATATAGCTCAAGGATCCTGTGAACGTTCTTGTATTACTGATGTCCAACTCAAAAAACAGTTACAATGATCTAGTGCAATAATATTTGCAACTTAGAGTCGGATCAAAATCCAACCCAACAACCGACAATAATAATGAACAATACATGCAGTATTTAACTGCAGATGAGGAGGTTGCCCTAATCTAGGGTGACAATTTTGTATTTACTACAGAGTAGATGATGCTTGAAAATTGAGACCATGCAAGGCCCAATGCCAAAATATATCTGACTGGTCTACTGTAGTAATAAATTTCTAATTTACTGCTGAGCTAACTTTAAAATATCTTTCACTAATTTGCCTTCAAACATTAACTTTTACTATAACTTCTAAACTGCTGCTAAAATATATTTGACTGTAATATTAACTTTAGTTGCCTTCATTAAATAAAAATTAGGCTGTAGGTGGCCAATGTGACTGTGAAGAAGTAAATGCTGAGTGGATTTGTCATTTGGCTTTGTTTTCTTCATTGATTTATCCTCTGATTTGTCTTTAAACCTTCAAACCGTCATTATCTGTATCTTTTATTTGTTTTCCTTCTTCTACCTTTGTTGTCATTGTAATCTTTTATTTAACCTTTCTTATCGGTCCTTTGTCTTAACTATGTCTTCTAACCCTGTCTTTCATCTTTAACCTTTGACTGATCTTTTTATTTCTTTTACCTTTCACTGTTATTTGAAGAAACCTCGCTGTCTGTGGAGTAATTGTATGATCCTTGTTGATCATGATCCATTGCTGCTTCTGATTGTTCTTGCGCTCCTAATCATTTGATGAACAAAGCTTCATAATCATCATCCAGAGAGCCCCTATTTAAGAAATTCTTGGACTTTAGAAATGAAAATTGATTATCACATCTTCAGATATGTATGTAACCTGCAAAACTTAAAAAAAATATTAATAAAAAATGAAGCTCCGCAGGGAGGCAATATGGCTTTGAAATAATTCGAGAAATTTGTGGAAGGAGTCTAGATAATGGATGTTTTTCAGTTTCTGCATTTGGATGTGGCCTTCCAGGTCCTTTAGAAATGTTGTGGGAGTTTATCACATGGATTAAGGCCTTCAAAATATTAAAAAAGGGCCAACGGTTTCGTGTTATGGCAAGAGGATGGTTTTCGGTCTATCATACAGTGCATAGGTGGTATATGATGGGGGGATGTGATGAAGCAAGGTGGCGACATGTGGAATAAGCGAGGGATGCAAAAACCGCCTATTTTGCAAGTGCTCCAAATTTTTAAACCTTAGGCAGTTAGGGTTGCGAAAAGGCGCGAGGGCCGTCAGATGAAGGGAGAGGATCAGACGGTGGTCAGGATCGGATGGAACGACGAATTGATTTGATAGGTGGGGTTAGGGGTTTAAATGAAGCAGAGGGTTTAAAATAATTTGGGGCCCGGGGAAAGTATTTAAAGTGGAGGTGCTTAATATACGGTGGGGCCAGGGTCATATTGAATCGGGGGAATAAGGGTTTTAAGGCGAGCATTTAAACATATAAGGGGTTGGGTTTGTTTAAATAAACATGTTCTACTTAAAGTGGGACCCAAGTTAATATTTATTTCAAAACAATGTAAAAATGGGTTTTTACATTTTTTTAAATGGACAAAGGGGAATGAGTGAAGGAGAAGGGATTTTAGTGAGGAAAATGGGGTTTTTAGCATAGGGAAAGAGGTTTTAAGAAAGGGGAAAGGCTAAATGAGGGGATTTAAGGTCAAACATGGGTTTTCAAAGCATGAGGGTATTGGAAAAGGTAAAATGAGAGATAATGAATAGGTTAAATGGAAAATAATGAAGGCAGTGATATTTCTGAAAATAAATGTTAATCAGGGAATATTATTTTCAGCAGACTGTAAGAAATCCATAGTCATCTAGTGATACTGTAGAATACATGAGACTAACAGTGGCTCCTGTTGGGGAGGGAAGCTCCTTTAGGAGGTGTCAAGAACATTTTTTGATCAGTAGCCTGATGTATTTTTTTGATTTTCATGCTGCAATTTCTGATCTTCTGTAAGTTTTTGTGACTGTGACCTTCAAAAATTGAAAACCACGCCTCCTGCAAATTAATTCTGCCTATGCATCACCTAATCTAACATTTTTTATTCATTTATTGGGTGCATTAAGACTTGCAAACCTTGACATGATTTTTCCTTTGAAAGTAAACTATATATTTCTAACCTTATAACTTCCAAAGGCTTAGATTAGACTAATGAACTCTTTTATTCTCTACCTAACTACTTATCTGCCAAGATTAAACAATTTGACACATTTTTATTCACTAACTATCAACATGAAATTTAAAGCATGAATGAATCAAGATTAATCAGTTTGATCATCATGAATTGTGGCATTTTTGGACAAGCTCCACACAATATAATTTTGCAAAAAGTAAACTAAAACTGAGGGCTTTGGTCTTGAATCATCCATTTATCACCTATCCTTCGCTTTTCTTATTGGTTTCAGATGTAGGCTTTGGAACCAATGTCATTTTCTATCTACCTACTAAACAACCAAGATTAAACAGTTTGGAAAATCTTCATTTTCTAACTTATCAACAAAAATTCAAAATTTGTTCAATCATGTTTAGGCTATATGATTGAACAAGACATTTTAAAAAGTAGTGGAATTTTGACTAGCAATACTTTCAGAAACATTCATTTTTTGGCAGGATTACCTTTTTCTTTTTATCTGCCCTCTTTTCTTCTTTTCTTTATTTTTTTTTTGTATCATTTTTCTTTGAGATTTGTTTTAAGCAATGTTATTTACAATGAAAAAAACTTAAAATGATATTCTTTAACTGAAATAATGTTTTAGCATCCTGCCATTTACAAGACCTCCAAACAGCTCTGTTCCATCCATTTCTTGTAAGAAGAATGCATTGTCACCTCTTGAAGAATGAATGATGTATGGAACTTTCCAAAGGTTATCAAAATTTCCATGCTTGCCTTTGTGCTCTCTTCTAGAATCTTACTTCAGCACTTTGTCTCCAATGTTAAAATCATTTAATTTTGTCCTTTTGTCAAAGAGTTTCTTGATGTTTTCTTGCACCAGCTGTGTCTTGTTGTATACTCCTTCTCTGGTTTGCTGCAGCAGAATAGTTTGGTTTATTCTCCTTTGCATGCCATTTTCTTCAGACTGCACCTCTTGAATGAGCTTCATTACTGGCACTCCCAAGGCTGTTGGGAAAACTACATCCATTCCATACACTAGTTGATAGGGTGACATATCAATTGACTTCTTATTTGTTAGCCTATCTGCCCATAGTGCATGTACAAATTTTTCGTGCCATGATTTCTTATTCCCCTCCAACAACTTTTTAATGATGTTTACCAAACTCTTGTTTGAGGATTCAACCAATCCATTACCTTGAGGGTAATAAGCTGTAGAATGTCCCAAATCAATGTGATATTTGTGGCATAAATCCACCATTTTCTTGGATTTAAAGGCAACAACATTATCAATAATGATTTTCCTAGGACAACCAAATCTAGATAGAATATTATTTTCAAGAAATATGATAATTACTGAGTCTGTGGAAGTTCTGGAAGGAATGGATTCTATCCACTTAGTAAAATAGTCAGTTGTAGTAAGGATCCATTTATGCTGGGCAGAGGAGGAAGGGTGGATTTATCCAATGAAATATAGATCCCACTGTTGAAAAGGAGCTTCAACACAAATTGGCTGTAATGGAAAAGGTATCAACTTTCTTTTTCCCTCAAAAATGTTTCATTTATGATATGAAATTACCATTTTTTGGATGTCTTAGAAGAGGGTAGGCCAATAGAAACCAGCCCTAAGGATCTTATTAATAGTGATTTTCTAATAGAGGTGGCCTCCACACTCCCCTTCATGAAATTCATGCATAATCCTATCTGCATCTTCTTTAGGAAAACATTTAAGCAATACACCACTAGAATTTTTCCAATATAAAACTTTTTCTAGAATGCAGAAATTTACAGCTTTTAACTTCAAGAATCTGGCCTTTATTTTGGACAAACTAGGAGGAGCATTTAGATTAAAAATCACATTAATTATGTATGCATAACAAGGAGAATTCAAGAATGCTTCCTCAATAGGTGGAGTCACGAACTCCTCTTGTTCATCCAATGAGTGAATCATATTGATGTTTAGTGTTTGAAAATTTGTTTCAGCCATTAGTTTAGTCAACCCTTTTCCTTTGATTAATTTGGTGGGTTTTATTTCTAAATCATATTCCAAGATGACAACAATCCATTTACCTCTTTTGCCATCAGGATCTTGTGTCGGGATGTCTTTAACCACTGTATGAGGTACAAAAGCAATGATGTGTGAATGCAGAATGTAGACTCTGAAATCCTTTAGTGCTTTGACTAAGAAAAAAACCTTATTTTCCATGATATTATATTTTAGAGGTGCATCTCTCAAATCTTGGTTGAAGAATGCTATGGGCTTCTCCTGTCCTTTTTTATTTTTTTGCAGTAATACAACAACAACTGTGTGTTCTTATGCAAAATAAAAAATGAAGAAATATTTAGTGAAGTCATGGTTGATTAAAATTGGTGCTTATGTAAGTGCTTGCTTCACTAAATCAAAAGACTGTTTTGCTTCCTTGGTCCATTTGATTCTTTATTCTCTCTTGAGTATGTTAGTAATGTTTCTCAGGAGTTCTGAAAGGTTTGGTATGAAACTTCTTAAGAAATTTATCTTTCCTGTTAGGTCTCTGTAATTTAGTAGAGTGGCAAGACTAAATGCTATAGAGCATACATTCAAAACCACTTTGGGATTCGAGGATCTAGCCCTCCTGAATCCAGAGAGGGATCTCTCTACAAGTGCAAAGATTGATTTATCTTTTAAGGTTTTAGTATGATATTAGGCTAGTTATTAAGAACAAGGGTTTTATTTGTTTGGTTGGTCGGGTATGATCTTTAATTGGATGGAATATCACAAAATGAAAGAGTTCCAAAAGGTAAAGATGCAAGTGTATTGAGAAGTGTTCAGCAGATAGGATAAGTATGCTGCAGCTTTAAACCTTTGGGAAATGGAGTCACAAAAGGGTTTAATTGTACAACAATTTCAAGAGTGGTCCAAGGGGCAAGTCATCTATATCAAAAAATCCTTTAGATTAAATGATGGAATGGAACATTAAAAGTGTTGAGAAAGTGGAAAAATCCAATAATTTCAACAAGTATTTATCAAATTTCCATACAAGAAAATCCTTTTAAGCAACTGTTTTAAACCAACCAAAGGACAGGGCTAACCATAAATTTCTTTGGACAAGCTTATATTAAAGCTAACTCATCAGACAACAATCCAGTAATCTCACTAGACTACTTTCAGAAGGGATGAAAACAGATAAGAAAAAAAAGTGTAGCTTAAGATCAGGTTAGATGTATTACAACCAAGGCCTGCTTTTAGCATACTCTAAGGGAAAATTTCAAACAACCTTTGGAGAAGGAACTAGAAGACAGGGAAAACCATAAACTTTTCTAGTTTAACTTTACTCAGCATGTAATGAAAATATCATTCAAGAACTTCCTTTTAAGTTTTGCACTTCAAGACATGGACTAACCAACATTCCTTGATAATGTTTACACTTAGTTTAAGTCATTCTTAAATACACAATTGGAGGAAAACATAAAGATAAAGCTTATCAGTGAGAGTAGGGTACTTCTAACAGTAAATCCTAGCTCTATGCTTGCTATTCTTTATCAGAGAAAAGTGAACAAAATGGCATACATGAAAGGAAAACAATAACAGTAAGAGGTACTTCACCAATGATATAGACTAGGATCCCAAAAATCAGCTTGTGTATTGATTGTCAATCCAGTTACAAAATACATGTCCAATGTTTCATCACAGCAACAACTTCTCTTCTCTGCCTAACTTCTTCAATAACTTAACAGAGCTTCAGAGCTTGAGAATTTATTTACATTCAACAATGATTCGATACAGCAACTATTACATCAGAAATCCAACAACCAACCAACAACTTCTCCTCTTCTTCAGAAGTATTTATAGAAGAAAAGAGGAGGTGGAAAATTTTTAGGGCTTGAATATCATAAATTCCATACTAAATGAAATTCCTAGCCTTGAAAACCATGCAAGGCATAAGGCAGGAAAGCATCCAATTCACAGATCTGTCTCATTTACTCTGTTTCTAATTTTTAGGCTTAGTGGGTGAAAAGATTGACTTTTAGGCATTTTGTTATCCTTTTAAAATAACTTTACTGACAGTTTGAAATATCGTTCTTTGTTTGTAATAACTGTTCAACTCTTTTTTAGGCAAATATCTTCTGACTGGGCAATAACTATGCCTTCATTTACGGATTAGGCCTTTTATATTTAATTTATGCCTTGATCCCTTAAAATTTGATTAACATCTTTAATCCTCTAATTATGCTCTGATCTTCAACTTTGACACTGATATTCTTCAATTAATCGATGTTGACTGTGTTTTTTGTTTGCAGATGCGTAGAGGGTTTGCTTGAGTGGAGGGTTTCATTTAAATAAATTGATCGTGGTTGTGTAATCAAAAACTCCTTAGATCCCTTCTTGTACTGAAGGTTTGGAATCGTCATCCCTAGCCTTCACATTATTTTTATAACTGTGGGAAAATCCCATATAACCTGCACAAAACAAATGAAAATTATATAATCTTGTGAATTATTGGTTTAAACTGCTTTGGAAGGCTCGTGGAAGTGTTTTGGAGCAGTGAGGATGAGTGGATACAGCAGTGGGAGCAAGAAATTCATGGCGGAAAACGAAACAGGGTTCAAAATTTTGAATTTAGCGCGAATTGAGAAGAAGTGGTTTCTGGAAAACCATTAATGGTTTTCATGCAGCATTTGGGGGGGGATGCGGTATTGCCAAAAAAAACGCAATATGATACATCGCTTGACACGTGGAAACTGAAAACCACCTATTTCATGCAGAAGTTGCACGGTGTTGGGAGGTCCAAAACATTACGCGAAATCGTGTTTGAGCCGTTGGATTAGAGGCTCCAAATACAACGGCGTGGGTTGAGCACGATGGATGAAGAGCTGCGCGGGTGGATGAAGCAGCGGGCCCGGTGATGACGTGCTCTTCTTTTTCGCAGAGCGGGTGCAATGGGTTTATCGGGTTTAGTCCCGATCGTCCGATCTCTTGAAGGGACAATGGATATTTAAGGATGAAGCGAAAAGTTTTTTTATGAAGGGAAAGAGTGGTAGGCGAACGGGCGGAGGGAAGGATGGCCTGATGGCCGTTGATCTATGTAGATCAACGGTCCATATTCATTTAAAATTGAAATGTCGAGGAACAAAAAATAGAAGGAATAAGGGTTCAGAGATGGGGTTTTTTGCCCTTTAAGCGCCCGATTGCGGGGCTCTAGGTCGTATGAAGGTAAGGGTTTAAAAGTCATAAGCCCTTGGGGGCTAAATAACCTATAATGTAAAAAGACTTCTTTTAAGGTTAAAAACAGGGTTTTCAAGTTTAAATGGGGGTTTTGATAGGTAAAAGGAGGTATTTTTAAACAAAATAAAAAGGGAAATATAAGGTTTAAAGGAGGGTTTTATGGTTTGGAAGCCAAATGAAGGTTTTTGGAGGAATTTTATGAAGGGAATAAGGGTGAAAATGGGAGAATTAAAAGGATGAAAAATGGAATTTCTTCAAGTAGTTTTCCCTTGGTAAAATAGCAGGTACTTTAGGATTAATAGTGAAACCACAGTGAAGATTAACTCAAAGGGTAATTATCATCATAAGAATTCAAGAACTCACAATTTGGACATGAATGGTTTCTTAAAGGCTAAAAAATATTTAGCCACCATTTGATATGAATTTTTTTTTTATAGGTGGCTAACATTTCCAATGAAAGATTGCAGCTCTTTGATGTTTCTTGGGTGATTGATTTGCAATATTCCTTCGATTCTATTTGGGTCAATATTGATCCCTTCTTCAGATATGATGTGGCCTAGAAGCTTTCCTTCTTGAAGGCCAAATAAGGATTTCTTGAGATTCAAAGACAAACCATACTTTTTGCATTTCTCAAAGACCTTTCTCAAATGGGCCATATGCTCTTCATTAGTTTTTGAGTAGAGTGTGATGTCATCAAGATATATTACAATGAAGTAACCTAATTCTTCTAGGAAAGAAATATCCATTGCTCTTTCAAAAGTGGCTCCAACATTCATTAACCCAAAAGGAATATTTACATACATGTAGGTGCCCCAAGGTGTGGTGAAATTTATTTTGTGTTGATCATCTGGATGTACCAACACCTGATTGTACCCTGAAAAGCCATCAAGCAGAGATATCCTTTTGGAGCCTACTACCCTTTGAAATATGTGATCCATTTTTGGTAAAGGGTAGTTGTTCTTCAGGGATGCTTTGTTTAGTTTTCTGAAGTCAATGCAGAGCCTAATCTCCCCTGTCTTCTTCCTCATTGATACAAGATTTGAAACTCAGTCTGCGTACCTGAGTGGGACTATTATTCCAGCATCACACATTTTCTTTATCTCTTTCTCAACCAGTGACATTTGGATAGGATTTATTCTGTGTAGTTTCTGTTTAAAGGGCTTATGTCTTTCTTCGAGTGGAATCTTGTGCTGAATGATATCAGTAACATAGGACTTCAAGTCTTCATAACTCTAGGAAAACACATCACTGAATTCTTTGAATAGCTCAATATATTTATGTTTTATAGGTGTTAGCAGTATCTTTGATATTTTTACCATTTTGGGTTCTTTCTCACTGCCTATATTGCACTTTTATACGTTTGCTTCATGGTATTCCATTTTTGGCTTTCTAGCAACATCATTGAAATAAAAAAGTTTTTTTAGAGGGACAAGTCCTCTTGGAAAGGTATTATCTCTGAACTGCAATACTTCAAACCCTTCTTTTTCTGGATATTCACACATTTATGTCCCATGTGGGTCTTCTTTTGCTAACAGATTTATATCAGCATCATGAGGGGACTCCTCCTTGCATGTTTGTTCCTCAGTAGAGAAGTCCTCTTCATGATCTAAGTCTGAATTTGGCATTTCAAATTCATCTTTGGACCACAGGAAGTCTTCAATCTATTTGTCATCTTCAAAAACTTGCCAATATCTTATATTATCAGGGACTGCTGGTCTATATTTAACTTGTAATGTATATTGTTTGTTAGGATGATGTTGTTGATAAGTACTGGTTGCAAATACTAGTCCATTGGCAAGGATATTTTTGTTTCTTGGGATAGAGGCAAGGTCATATTCTTCGAATGTTTTTAGGAGGTCAAGGGAAGCATTCCTATATGCTCTTAATCTAGAATGTTTTGCTGAATATTCTCCCTTAACTTTCCTAATGACTAGCTCAAAATCCCCATGGACAGAGATCCTTTTGGCCTCTAATTTTTTAGAAGTTGTAATTCTAGAAGGAGGTCCTCATACTCTGCAATATTATTTGTACATTGAAAATTCAGTTTGTAGGAGTACCCCTCTATGTGATTGTTCTTAGCGTTGTGTACCCAAACACCTACCCCTGAACCATTTTTTCCACAAGACCCATCAAAGCTCATGCTCCATAGAGGTTCAGGATCAAATTTGTGTTTTTCATTTTCTATTTTGTCTAACTGTTCTTCCTTTTCTTCTTCTTTATCCACTAATTTTTTATTGACCGCTACTTGTTCATTAATATTTTCATTATTGTAAAGGATAAATGAATCAAGGTCTGAATGGATGGATTAGAGAGGGGAGTTATCAGGCTTTTCTTGACTATTGACCATGTATTTCATATGAGTCTCCCTATATAATCTTCTTGTTTGACTAAAGACTGGTTTGGTGGCATAGGTCATATCCATTTGGAGGGTGCCTTGCAGTTTGGCTCCCCATGAGCGTGATAGGAGCATGCCATATTTAGCGATAATGTCAGCCACTACAATATCCATTACTAGGCTTTTGGCTAGTATTTGTGCTAAAGTAACACAGAGATCTTTCATTAGGCCTAGACATTTAACTCTTCTAGAGTCAAAGGAGTACAAGTATTTGTATGGTCGAGTTATCTCAAGGCCTAGTCTTTCCATAACTACCTTTGGCATGAGGTTATGATAAGCTCCTAAATCTAACATGGCATTATGGAGGATTTTATCATGGATGTTCAAACTGACATAAAATGGAGGGACACCTCCTTCTTGGAATTTTCCTTCTACTTCAGGTCCAAACAAAAGTTCATGTTTGTCATCATTTAAGTTCACAGTATCAATATTTTCTCCTATGTTTAAAGCTTTCAAAACTTGGGATCTATATACATCTTGGCCTACTAATTTAGTGAGAGGTATGGAAATATTTATCTTGGCAATTTCATTCTCAATATTGAATGGTGTCTGCATTTTTGGTAGATTTGAATCAGTTTTATCAGACACTATTTTTGCAGCAACTTCAGCTCACTGATTTGTCTTAGAGATATCAGTTAAATCAATTTTGTTAGGGCTGCTAGTTGATTTACTAGTGCTGCTTTCTAGGCTGTTTTTGTTTTTATTTTTATCAGAACTTTTAACCATTTTAGTTGAACTTTTTGTTGTCTTTTTAGGATCATTTTCAAGGGTCTTCCTACCATAAATTTCAGGGTTCTTTCTCTGGGGAGTGTCTTGGAATTTCTTGCTTCTGAGGTCATACTGTCTATGCACTTCCATGATAGCATTTTAGAATCCTTGTTTATAATCCTCGGATTCTTGGAATTCTTCTTCAATTTGAGCTGGGGCAAATATGCCTTCCTCTTCCTCAGCAAGGAAAAAAATATCCTCATTATTAACTCCTATTAGATTAATTTGTCTCTCCTCTGATTCTTCAATCACCCCTTCATCCTCATCAACATATTTTTCTTGGAAAGGAGGCCTGATTTGCTGGTCAATTTCCCTCTGTTATCTCTGTCTTATTTAAGGGGGTTTCTCCTAAAGTTTTGGTTTTGGTTATGGTTTCTATTTCGAGGAGCTGCTTGGTTTTCTCTAAGGAAAGCTCTCTCATTTATGTTTATTCTCTCCATCATCCTTTCCATGGTTCTAACGAGGTTATCAATCTTATTATGAGATGTGGAGGCTACATCCTCTTCCCTGTATGTAACTCTCTTTTCATTTTTCATTCTAGCCCTCTTAGCAAACAGATTTTCTTCTACACTTATTGCACCCCTTTGCATATCTTCTAATATAAGAGGGCCTCTTTCTCTTAGTTGATAAGCTATATTTGAGTCAAAACCGTCTGGAAATTTCATTAGGGCTAGACCCTGTGGGGGTTTCATATGAGGAGGGAGGGCATTATATACACTATTGAACCTAGTGGACTAATCTTGGACACTCTCTCCAATGTTTCTCTTAATGTTTTAATATTCTAATAAGATTTGGAGAGGGTTTTTCTTGAATTCCAATTTATTTAGGAATAGCTAATGAAAATCAGGGAGGTCATGTATATTATTAGGGGTTAGGCCTTTAAACAATTTTCTTGCTTCTCCCCCTAAGATTTGGGAAAAAAATTTGATCTTAATAGTTTCATCATCTATCTATTGTCTATCAAAAGAGTCATCCATTCCATCCACATGTTGTTGAGCAGTTTTAGAACCACTTGCATCAAAAAGGGGGATTTTGGACTGATATTCTAGTGGTAGAGTCACTAAAGGTAATGGTAGGACTAATGGGGCACACCATGTTTCCATGGTTGGTGGTTGGGGAAACAAAGGAGGGTTAACAAGTGGAGGGTTGAAAAAAGGAGGTGGAGGGTTGAATGGGGGAAGGTGAGCAATGGGTGTATGAGTGGGGGTAGGGGTTTGCGTAACAGGATTCTTCTGTAAGATGGATGGATCTAAAAATATATGGGTTATCCAACTCTGGGATTTAGTCCCAAAGAAGCTTTGTTCCAGGCGTGAGTCAGATATGCTATCCTGCAAGTCTTTAAGGTTTTCAGGTAAGGAACTTGCCTTGTGAATAGGTCTGCTAACAATTGAATTATTAGACCTAGGAGTTCTTCTTAGTATGTGCTCATGATTGTCAACTATTACAGGAGGGTTTGGGTCAGGATGGGATCTGGTACAAACTCTTCTAGAAGCCAAAACTTAGACCCAAGGCACAGAGAAATTGAAACTTTTATAATATCTTGAGAACAAATCAATCTGTAAAAGAAAAATACTTTATTCACACAATATTTTGACTCGGTTTCTTTGAGTTTTGATAATATTAGGTTTTTCTCAATAATTTCCCAGTGGAGTCTGTAGGCCTACTGAAAACCAGTGGAGTCACCAGGTGGATGATTTAAACTTTCCTGAGGCTAATTGTTGTCCACCATCAACAACCAGATACCACTCTTGGCTAATATGTGAGTCATCTAAATTTGAGTGGGGTTTTTGAGTCCTTGAGGAAATATTAAGCCTTTTTAATAACTCAAGTCCCTAGTATGGTCGCCATTAAGTTAGATACCTATAATTTGCAAGATTTGCAAGAAAAAGTAGTAGGGAACCACATCAAACCACTTTGGAGTCCAGGACCTAGCCTTCCTGGGCTCAAAGAGTGCTCTCTCTGTATTTTGTGATGAAATGATTTAGCTTTATGATTATATTCTTTTGATTTTAGGCTATTTATAGAGCTTTGGGGTTGTTTGTTTTGATTGATTGTTTGGTTGGATAGATAGAGTGTGGGAAGCTTAATCCATTGGGCTATGGAGCCATAAAAGGGTTAAATTGTACATCAATTTTTAAGGGTTTTCACAGGGCAAACTAACTATATCAAATGGATCTTTTTTGGTAAGATGAATACAAGATGACAGAAAGTTGAGAATTTAGTAAAACTAAAGGGAAATTAAGAATCCTTTAACTATACTTCAACATAAAAGCCTTTAAGATATTTGTTTGGTAAAACTAAATAGCAATCAAGAATTCTTCAGCTATACTTCACTAAGAAAACCTCAAGACAACAATCCAGTAATACTAAAGAAAAATTAAAAATTCTTTAGTTATACTTTCAGATAAAGGAAACATTCAAGATAACAATTCAGTGAAATCAAAGAGTAGTCAATAATTATTTAACTAAACTTCAAAGAAAGCCTTTAAGATAACAATTTGGTAAAACTAAAGAGAAATTAAGAATTTTTAGGTTCAAAGCTCAGAATCTCCACAGTTCTCATTTTTCAGTCTACGTTTCGGGTCTAAAACAAGACCCATCTTCAGGAAAAATCTACAAATAAGAGAGACAATTTGTGTTAAATAAATAGTGGAAAAATGATAGGAAAGAGAGCCGAATAGTTATCAACTTAATGATTTAATTTCTAAATAATTTCAATTTATTTTTAATTTATTTATATTTAGTTGAGTTTTAGTTATTTTGTTTTATAAATATCATATTCTTTGTTATGATGTTTTAAGCTTTTAATGTTAATAATGTTTAATGTTTACTATTATTAATTATTTATCCCTTTTATAAAGTCCTAAGTTTTCATTTCATTTTTGGTTAATTATTTTATTTTGTTTTATAATTATTTTTAATTGTTATAAAGTATTTTTTTAGTGTAGTATTTTCTTTTTTATTATAATTTTATGCAAGGTCCTAAGTAGATTATTTTAATAGATTTAATAATTTGATTTTATTAATTTTGTAAGACCCTATGTAGGTTATAATGTCTACTATTTTATTATTAATTATTTATTCTTTAAAAAGTCCTAAGTTTTTTATCCTATTTTAGCTAATGATTTAGATTAATTATTTTTGTTTAATGAAGTAAAGCTCTATTTTAATGATATTTAGAGTTTAGAATTTCCCTTATACTAAATTTATGTTTATACGGCCCTATGTAAATTATATTACATTAATGAAGATGGTAGTTATTTAAATATAATAGGTTAGGAATAGGTCAATTGATTATAACCCCTATATAAGGCTTGTAATCAATCAATCCTATAAACTAAGGTTGTTAGAAGGTTAGGATTTAATTAAGGTCTAAGTTATGTTAGGAGATTTGTAAGGGTGATTTTTTTTTTTTTTTTTTTAAAGGTTAAAGAAGGGCAGCACGATACGGGCAAGGAGTAGGGTAAGGGTTTGAAACAAACAGGTGGACAGAGGGAGGTGAAAGGGTATGAGGTAGAGAAAGCGAATGTCATTATAAAGATCCTAAAGGGATGAAGGAAGAGTAGGGGTACAAGGAGACCAACGACTCAAGGTTATAAGTTATTTAATGAGAAAGAACGTGGACCCAATTTCTGTTGACTTCTAAGCCTCCATGTGTATTTAGGTTGTGAGGGTGTTTTATGATTTCCAAAGGGGTGAAAATGTGAAGTTGGGAAACACTTTTTGCCCTTTTTTGACGTTGAAAATTGTAATTTTCTATGTTTTTCAACTTCAACTCCACTAAACTCATATTTTTATCGCAAATTATGCTTTGACATAAAAACAGGAATTGTAGAGAATTGTCTTACCTCCATACCGATATTTTTAAAAAAAAAAAATATTGACATATAGAGGGGTAAATTTGTTGTTTACTAACTGCATATACTTGAAATTTTCAGGCAAACATAAATAGTCATTTTATTATCCTTTACTTTTTTTAGGGAAGGTTATTCATTTTTTGGAAAAAAACCATAGCATCGTAATCTGCATATATTGCACTAGTGCACAGACTATTTTTTGGTAATTTTCGGATCATATCTCTCTTTTTTATTATTTTTTGAAATGGACGAAGACAAAAAAACAGTGATGTTTCAGTACATTTTATTATCCTTTGATTTTCTTTTCAATGTGATCGTCAATAAGAAAAATGAGAGTACCCTTTTGAAGTAGACAGGGAGAGGAAGTGCACTATGATTTTTTTAAATTTTTTGGTGTCCTCGTTTGAAAGTTATTGAATTTTCATTCAGTGCAATTTTTTGAACAATGAAATTCCATAGTGACATAGTTTAGTAAAAAATTAATAAAAAATTGAATTTTTTAACGAAACTCCATAAATTTTACATCATCAAAAACTAGATTTAGAGATGAATCTAATGGTACTTGATCCGACATGAAACAGTTTGTTTTTGTAGGTGTTCTGTCCCTCCGAAGTTGCAGGTTTCTTAAAACTGCAGGATTGTTTGAGTTTTCTGTTGACCAGAAACTCTCGGCCGAGAAAATGTCTCGGCCGAGAGTTTTATAAAACTCTCGGCCGAGAAATTTGAAACTAGTTTAACCCGCCCAAAGTTAAATTTAACCGCCCGGGCAAACTCTCGGCCGAAAGTTTAAAAACTCTCGGACGAGAGTTTGTACCCCGAGAGTTTGTTTAATAAAACTCTCGGCCGAGAGTTTAGAAAACTCTCGGCCGAGAATCAACCGAGAGTTTTAAACTCTCGGCCGAGAGTTTTCTAAACATATATTTTAATTTAAATAATAATAACCTATAATGTCAAAAAATAATAAAACAATTAATTTAAATTATCTTCATAAGTTTCATGATTATAGGTTGTGTTGGTTCGAGGTTAAGATTTACTGTAATATTATCTTTACAAAACTTATGGAGAATATTCATACCATAGTTATTAAAATTGATCCATTCCCATTTCAACAAATGTAATTGATGCAATTGTTAAAAAACAAAATGGTCATCAACTTAGAGACTAACGCTTTAATCATTTAAATCGAGCATTGCCATGAGATAGTAGGTATGTTTCTCTCACAAGGGCTTTAATCCTTATATAATATTATATTAGATACACAAGCACGTCTCGTTTCTTTAGTTTTTGTAGGAAAAAATAAGTGGTGTAATATGTTGGTGCCATTGGGAGAAATTATTGTGTTCATATTGGATCATTATGTATGAAGATATGATAATATAGAGAGGACCAGATTGTTTATCTGAAGGATGAAATTTTGGGTTTATATTGTATTTGTGTGCTCCCAATTTTAAAAAGTGTGCGTTTCAATTGAGTCTTCTTCCTTAGCATGTGTTACAAAAATTAAAATATTATAACTTTAGTTTCATATTTGATTTGAGTGTTATTAGATATACTTTTAGTGTTACAACTAGGAATTTTAATTTCAGGCCTTACTTAGATTACTCCAAATTACCCATTTATCATGGGTAAAAAATCACAATTTTAATATACACATGATATTATTATTATAGTTTAAATTAATTGTTTTATTATTTTTTGACATTATAGGTTATTATTATTTAAATTAAACATATTAATCAAGTACCATTTTAAGTATATTAATCAAATAAAGATACCCTCATAGGTTACAACTATATACATATATATAGTCTGGTTCATGCACACCAATCAAGTGACAACTTAAATGGAAAATATTCCTATTATAATTTTATATGATAGAGCTTGCATTGACACAAGCAACTTAATGGTTTATTTAATCCAACCAAATCACCAATCGAGAGATTGGTTAAACTTATTATTTTAAGTTACAAGAATTTATGATTAAAGATATTAATCTTGTGAGCCCATGGTTTTGTAATTTATATTTATTTAATTTATTGATTTTTTCTTGTTAATTTTTTTTTATAAATTAATATGATTGAGAAAAATCATTTTAAGGTGAAATTATTTGGATTTCGTTTACATTTTACAAATTATATTTATATTTTTTTTAATTTGAATATTAATTAAAATACATGAAGCCTACTCCCCGATGGGGGTGACAAACACTGAGGTCCACAAAACGCGTGTGCGATGAGAGTGTACATTCGGAAAATGGGAAGGAGGATAGACTCCATGTCCTCCTGTTATGGATGGTGTACGGTGAGTTTAACAGTGTTGTGTGTGAAGTCTCGGTCTCATTCATTCTCTTTGGGTTTGAGTGTTGGAGAGGTAAGCAGGTTTATGGTGATCTTCGCAGTTTAGGAATGTTATATCGTTGTGGTAGTATGGTAGCTAGAGGCTGGTGGTCTAAGCTTAGTTAGTCATTTTGATATCTTAGGCCCTAGGTTAATCTCGGAGAGGTGTAGGTTTTGTCGTTGTCACCTCCTCCTCCATGAACAGTTCACAAATGTGTTAAATTTATTCTCCCACAGCTTGGTTTCTCTACTCCGTCAACAGCTTAAGTGAATTTTGCATGGTAATTTGGTTGATTCTAGTGCCTACTCTTGTGTTTCTTTCTAAATTTATCCCTGAGTGTTATTTTTGTTTGCGAATGTTTTTATGTTTCTTGTTCATCACGTGTCCTTTTGTTCTTCCTCTTTCTGTGGCTTCTCCATGGATTCCTGAGACCCACCGTTGGGTAAGCAATAATGGGGTTCAGTGGTGGACGGGCGGTCTTGAGACAATTGTTGTGGTTGGTAATTGGCTCAGGTTTGTATATTGTGTGTTCACACTTGATGTCAAGTTCTTTTGTTTGTGTCTTTGTTCTCAGGTGCTTCCCCTCGTAGAAGAGAAGCAAAGGTCTTAGTTTGGCTGGTGTGTTTCTTATCTATGGGTTTGTTTGTAACTCTTTGGATTGGAGAAAGGTGGTTTTCAGCCCTATGGAGTAGAATTTTGTTGGATAAGTCGAGGCTATATTTTGCCCTGTTTTATTTCTCAACTTGTTGGGTGGTCTTGTTTCTCATTTTTGAGGTGTATCCCTTGGCCCTCACCATGAGACTTGTTATGTGTAACTCCCACTCTCAACCCAAGTAGATGGGAGTTTCATCCAGCAAGGAAGGATGTAGCACAAAGGATAAGGTGGCATTAGAGGGTCGTATTATTGGTCATACAAGGCAGGGTGGCCGAGCTACTGGGGGTCTGGTCTGTGTGGCGTTGGGATTCCATGGTGGCAGAGGTGGTGCAAGAGGCGGTCGTACAACTGGTGGTGAAAATAAAGGCAGAGTGGTACCTGATGATGGAGCAGGTGTGTGGGGTCAGATTCGTCAGCTAGGGCATGCAAGTGTTTCTGGCCGACAGAGTCGCTCCGAAATCTATCATGATTTGCTTTAGTCTGTTCTGGATCACCTAAAATCTTATGATAGGTCTAGAAAGGAAGAATGTTAGGTTTTGATTGCTACGCTAAATCAATTTCATTACTTTCAATGCCATATTTGAAAAAGGATCGTGGTGGTGTAGCGGGGTCAAAATCTGCTAACTAAAAGGGTGGAGAAGTTGGAAACATGGTTGGCTCACTTTGTTATAGCATCATTTTTCACCTCGATATATTTGATGACTTATGCATTGGCCTTGGGTATCCCTTCCATTCATAATTGGTCACATTTCTCAAAAAACAATATTTTAAAATCTATACGCGACTCTGCCTATTTTTTCCACGTGCACACGCAGGTCCATCCATAGCTAACCCGTGTATGCTATTTAAAATATTAAAAAATATAAAATTTCCCTATTATTAAAGCAGGGTTTACGATTTCTTTTTTCCTCTTTTGACTTCTTTGGTTTTCTTGACTTATTGGGACTAGCCTTTTAGCAAGTCTTAAAGTAACATTTTTCTTGGTTTTTTGAGTTTTTGTTCGCTGGAAGTGTGTGCTACTGTTCTGAATCAGTTTCTTGGGTATTTTGCTTCTTATTTCTTGTTTGAGTCCTGCTACGAAAGTATCACAGTTGGCTTATGCAATTTTAAAGTCTTTTTGTGGCTCATTTTCTTGATTCTGGTTCTTGAGTAGTTTTGTGATTGTCTTTTTGAAATATTTTTGTTTTCCTTAAAAGTGAAAAGCCAAAAAAAATAATTATTGTTTTATGTTGCTTTTTCTTTGGTTTCCCTTTTACGGTTCTCATATATTTTGAGGCAGTTTGTTAGCTTCTTTTTTTTGGTTCGTTTTCTTGGTCTTGAAAGGAGTCTTTCTCTAGATTTCTCTCTCTTTTATATCAAGTATATTTTGGCATTTTGTATGCAAAGGATTTCTTGTTGGGACTTTCCTTTCTTGTCTGTCAAAAGTGATTGAACCACTTCTCCGTAGAAGCTCTTTTTTCTTCCTTAGTTAGTAATCCTAGAATTTGCATATCATTGGTAGTTTTTGCATTAGTTGCACTAAAGCATTTCAATCCTTTTTGATAGTTTTCTAAAGTGTGTGAAGAGTGATAACTGAAATAAATAAATAAATAAATAAAAATAAAAATAAAATAAAATAAAAATTTGCTTATTTAGTTTCGTAGAACCCATTTAGAAATCTCTTTTCATCGAAAGAAAAGTATTTCATTTGCATGTAGTAGGATTTCATTGATCTCTTTTGCGTTGATAAACACCATCATTTTCACTTTTGTATACATTTGAATTAAGTAACAACCACTTAAAATCAAGCGCTATAATTAAAATGATCTAGAAGTTTTTGTATTTGTCATTAATCATACACCAACTAGCTAGGTCATAGGGCCTTGGAATAGGTGAGTGGAGAGTAAAGTCTTCAAGGCCGCTCAAAACTGTCAAACATAGAAATTTTATTAATGAGCAAAATCCAATTCCGTTTTAAGTGGACCGGGAAAGCTCTACCTCTAGAGAGTTAAGTGCGAGGGAGAGTGAAGGCAGAGAAGAGAGATACCCCCTCTCCTATTTTTTGAATCTTGACCTAAGACCGTTCCACCCTGCTACTGATACAGATTGGTGCCCTTAGTTACCTCTCCTATGGGCCACACAGGTGACTGCGAGGGAGAATACTCGTGGTACCTGAGATAGACGTTGCATCACTTTCATTAGTACTTCTGGAGGGTGACCTTGTGAAGCTCGAGGACTTGCACCGGAAAAGGATATTGTCAGAAGGTAAACCTAACTATTTCTGTTACCTTCTCTAGTAGGCATGGGGCGTAATTACCCCAAACTATTTTCAGAGGGTCCTCTTATTCGATTTCTTGTATTTTGGTGTCCGGTCCCAATCACCCAAAGCGAAAATACCCGAAGGCCGATTCATAGGGACTTTTTAGAGTTTTTTCTTTGCTCCTAGATTGCTTAGATTCTTATATTTTTTTAGTCTAATTAATCTCATAAAGTGGCTGACTGATCGCCTCGTTGATCGAGGGGGCTTCGTGGTCTTTCCCCTGCAAGTGTCAAGCCTTCTTCAAGAAGGTGTAGGAGTAATTCAATGGGTTATTTTTATCTGGTGGTTTCGAATGCAATGGAGAGTGATCCTTCGTCTGGGCTTGTTGTTTCTTTGGGTGGTCCTAGTGCTAGTGCTATTGTAGTGAGGAGTACTCCACTCATCTCTAGAGTCTTGTTTCCGGCAGAAGAATTTGAAGTTGAAGAAGTTCCTCGACCTTGTGAGACTCCTTCATCTCCTCTTCCTGCTAGTTTTCCTTACGTCCTTTTGTACATTGGGCCCAAGTCTCAAAGACCATGTAGCCCTTTTCCTTCATATCCATTTCTTTCGATGGCCATGGCTGGGAACAGAGTTTTGGCTATGAGCACTACAAGTGTTCATACTCCTCTTTCAGTCGAAGGAGGAGGTACTATTACCATTTCAACAATCACTTCTAGTGCTTCTATGTTTGTCTCTACTTCTATTCCATCTTTGAGTGGAAGCACCCAAGCATATGCTTCTCAATATTTCCCCTTTGGAAGTGGGAATATTCCTCATTCGAACCCTTCCTTAGGATCTCTGCCTTTCACCTCTGAAAATCAAGGATTCAATCCTTTCACCAGAGGTCAAGGCTCGAATGTTTTTTCGAGATGGAACCCTGCTTTGACAGGGTTAGGAGATGAGAGTCAAATTTTCTCTGGTCAGCAAGGGAATATTCCTTTCCCTTCGGTAGGTGCTTCTCAAGGATTTTCTCCATTCGCTAATGCTTGGAACCCTTACCAAGGGATTTCTTCATCTTTTAACACTTCGATTGGAGAGAATATCCCTGTTTATAGTAACCCTATGATGGGAGGGGGTCCTTCTCCGAATTTTGGGTCACAAGGCTTCTCTTATAGCTCAACATTTTCTACGAACAATATCTGGAAACCTGGTGCCTCAACAAATCCAGGATTTTCTTTTCAAAATGGGGGGAATCCTTCCTATGGGGATGGAATTCCTAGGCTGCTCCGTGCTTACCATTCCTGGCAACTTTAAACTTGCTATATCTATCAAAATTGACAAATGATCATATTCGATATAGTCCGGGTTGGCCTCTGGTCCCCACTAAAATACCCTCAGACAATCCAAATTTTGAAGGGAAGACTGGTGAGGATTCGACGGACCATGTCACCACTTTCCACTTATGGTGTTAATCGAACTCCCTTATCGACGATTCGATTAGGTTGAGGTTATTTCAACAAAATCTAACTGAAGAATGGAGTGAAATGGTACATTGGGCTAACAGGGGGGAGTTTTTCTTATTTTGGTGAGTTGGCTACTATGTTCTTAAACGATTTTCAGTTTCATGTCCATTATGATGTCGGGATTGATCTCTTGGCCAATTCCCAACAAGACAAAGCAACTCACATTTTTTATCATATTCAGGAATGGAGGAGAAGGAAGAGGCTAATCAAAGCCCAAATTCTGAATGAGTTCCTTCTCGAATGGTTTCTGAAATATCTGTAGCCAGAAGTCTCAAAGGATGTATCCCATTCAGGGGTGTTTTCTGAAGAGCAGGCTATTTTTAGGGCTCGACAGCTAGAACTGATCTATTCTCAATCTGGGGTCCTTAATAAAATCTTTCCGGATGCTCCTTACTCCAAGATAGATTTAGCCAAAAACCAAACCTAGTCCTCATGGTAACGGACTTATCGATATGATCGATAGTGATATGGCTAACCTGCTAAATCAATTGCAGAATTTTTCTATACAATTTGCTTATTCTGGTCAGGTTTCGTCTTCAGTGTCAACTCCTTCTCAGCCCTTGGCTATTAATGTCGTTCCAACTTCTAACCCCAAAGGAAATCAACAAATTGATGGGAAGAAGAAGCGATAGAATAATAAGAATAAAGATAAGGATGGGAAGGGGAACACGAATAGATCCAACGATCATGTTGGAGAGGGTAAGATGGATAATAAAAAGAAGATTAAGTTTCCATGCAAGTTATGCACTAGAGACCATCTTACTCACCTCTTCCCGAAAATTTAGGATGCTCAGCACTTGTTAGCATAGTAGGGTTCTTCTAGCTCCCAGGCTGTACTAACAAACCCTTTTCCCCAAGGGCAACAATTGCTTGTTGGCGTGAATGTGAATATTGGAGCTCCCTCTGAGGGCAACTAGGAAGGGGAAAATCCATAACACATATACATGATCAGTTCTCATGCAGATATTGCTATGAGATCTTGTGATTATGGCGAAGCTATGTCTTTGAAAGATAAAGTTGCTCCTAGTAACGGTGAGCCACTCCATATAGAGAGGCCTGCAGTTGAGCCTATACCTCGAACTCTGAAAGGGTCCACCAAGCATACGAAGATCAATCCTAATGCCAAGGCTGCCCAAAACTACTCAATTGTAGAAGATCTGGCTCAAGTTCCTTACGCCATGTCTGTGTTAGAGGTACTCCAGTCGTCTCCTGGACAAAGGAGTGCATTTCTCACTGCCATTGGGGCTGTTGATCCAAAGAATTCTCTGATGATCACATTTGACATGTCGACTTTCAAAAGGAGACTTTCTCATCATATGGTTTCTAGATTAAGTCTACATATTGGAATTTTAATATCTTTCGAACAGTTATCTATTGGATCTCCTTTATCTATTGGATCTCCTTTAGCTATCCCTTATGCCACTCTTCTAACTGTGTTTGATGGTCATTCTCACAGGCCACATGGCATTATTATGGATTTACCCATCTATGTTGGGGATAAAACTATCAATATCGAGGTCATGATATTTGATGCAAATCTAGACTACTCCCTTCTATTGGGGAGAAACTGGATTTATGAGATGGATGTTATTGCTTCCTCATTGTTTCACATTTTATGATTCCCTCATGAAGGGGGGATTGTCACTATTGATCAAATGGTCTATTCTCCCGTAGATCCAAATGCATCCACCGACTCGATTGTTCCCTTGGTGAATGATACCAAGCAACCTGTTGAGAATTTGGGGTTTGGAATGTATACATATTTGATGGGTAATTTTGATTTTCCACATGATGCGATAGTGTGTTTGTTATGTTGAACCCCCACCGCGATCTGAGCCATCGATCTCCTGAGATCCGATGGCCCAGTGCTAATCACAGTGCACCCATCACCCCTTTCCATCCACTGCTCCGATTACGTGTGAACTGTCGATCTGTCTCCAGATTGGATGGTGGCCGTTCAATCGCATCCCCGCTCCGATTGCAGTCGGGACTTCTTGCTGTGCCGCCCCTCTACCGCTTCCAATCGCGATCCCCCGATCAAATCCTAAGTGTCCATCTAAGCCGATCAACAGTCCACATTGCATCACGCCTCCCCTATTTTTCTTCCATTCAGACCTTCCCAAAGGTCATCTTTAAACCCCTGTCGTTGATCTCCTCCTTAGATCCGACGCCTCAAAGCTAATCGTCCTTCGCTCACGCTAGGTCCCACCTTGCGCAACCGTTTCATGGTTGTTTCATTGCCCTCTCATTCACCCATTTGTGGATCGCCCAAACGTCAAGACTCTGGGCTTTACACTAAACATTCTTTCTCTGCTTGTTCTCCACCATTACGCCATCATTCTGCAGGCCTCCAAAGCATTCTTCCACCACCACCCTGGATTTTATAATTGGTTTGTTTTATTGTGCAAGGTACATAGAGTGATGAATTCACTCTATTTGCCATAATCGCAGTCACTGCGATTCAAAACAGAGAGAGGCCATTACAGCAGTAGCTCAGTGAAACAACAGAAACAGATTAAGAGGATTAAGGCCTGTTAATTGAATATTCGAGACCTAATCCTGCGATCAAAGGAAAAGACGCAGTTTGAAGATAAAGAGAAAATGAATCAAGCCATATCTGCTCGCAGCATCAACAGTACATTTTCTCATAACAGTACGCCCTCAGCAGAAGTCTTCTTGCCTCCCCGAGCCCTCAAAGGCCATTCCACTAACAGAAAGCTTCCAAAGACTGTCAGGGCGGCAATAATGGAGGTATGGAAACCCAGAAGACATTCAGTCACCTTACTTGCTTCAGAAGACAGAACAGAGTGCCTTACAGTCATAAAGGACTCCAAAGAAACATCTTAGGTCGCTATCGACCTGAAAGAGACCTAGAACCAGACCACTAGGTACATCGCATTGCTATTAAGCGGAGTGGGTATGAGCACCACCTCCACTCTGTCTTAATGAATCGATTTAATGTGTATCACCTACTCCTCCTATTCATTTTTCCTATAAATAATCCCAGAGAATACTTTGTAAGAGGTTGGATTGTGTTATTTCGATTGTAGTTGTAGGGATTCATTTTTGGCTATTAGAAACAGTTTTGAGGAGAGAGTAGCAGAGTAGTTTGTAATGTAGTAGGCTGGGAGGATAAAGTTGAGACTGTAATCAGCCATTGAGCTCAGTGTATGTGACTGGTTTTGCATCAATTAATCAAGCAAATTTCACAATATCCTAGTCTATTAATATGGGTGACGTTATTCTTATCTCATTGTTATTTACATTTGTCATGTTGTTCATTGGTCTTCTGGTACGCATCAGAAATATAGCATAGGATTTACCCTTGCATGGTACCCTATGTTTCTGCTCTCCCTAGGCGAATCCTAGGCGAATCCTAGGCGAGGGTAGTTTGATGATGAGGCCAGGAGAGAGTTGAGGAGGAAGCGGTTGTGCTTCACTTGCCAGGAGCCATGGGCACCGGGACATAGATGTGCTACAGGAAAGGCACATTTCATTGAGGTATTCTCCGAGAGCAGCGGGGAAGAGGATGAGGGGGATGACGTGGAGGCAGGAGATTGTTATGTAGCGCAGGGTGCCTTACCACCTCCACCACCCGTAGCAGGTGGAGCATCATTTGTACCTACTGGAGGGGCTCTATGATGACAAGTGGGAGTTCTGCTACTTTGACGCGCGTATGGGGGACAAAGACGGGGACAACGGGGTTCAGCCTTTATTGATAGTAATACCTTGCCAACTTTATTGATGCCCAGATGGTTGAGCAGAGAGGCATCCAGACAGAGGATTTTGATGGGTTTTTCGTCTTGGTCCCAGGAGATCAGACTATGGCATGTGCTCGGTATGTTCCTGAGTTATCAGTGACGATGGGCACTTACACATTGACATACCACTTCTTTGTGGTGGACATTCCGGACACCAACCTGATATTGGGTGTTCGTGCCTGTCACCTGTGTGGGGGCCAACACGATTGGAAGGCCCCAGAGATGGAGTGGGATGATCCCAAGACAGGTGGAAAGAGAAGACACGCGGGGACACACACACACCCACCGACGTTGTCGGCAATACAGGATGGAGGCAGCCTTCCGGCGGGAGACACAGAGTGGGCCGTGAGCTGGCAGCTTCCGCAGGCAGTAGATACGGTGTCGGGGCAGCATCCCAGAAAGTTAAGGTACTGGCCCCCAAGGTGCATGCCGAGTGTTCGCATACCCCACCGTGGGAGCCACCTTGGTCGGGGTTTGAGCATACTATTGAGCTTGAGCAGGGTATACAGGCAGTGATCACCACACCGTATAGGCATCCCAAGGCCTATCGGGATGAGATAGAGCGTGCTATTCAGGAGTTGCTGGCCCTTGGTCACATTCTGCCGAGCACGAGTCCTTTTGCTTCTTCCGTGGTGTTGGTGAAGAAGAAGGACGGCACATTGCGGATGTGCATTGACTACAGGGCTCTGAATAAGAAGACCTTGAAGAACAGGTACCCCATCCCCAGGATCGATGAGCTGATGGACGAGTTGAGAGGAGCACGGTTCTTCTCAAAGATTGACTTGAGATCCGGGTACCACTAGATACGCGTGAGGAGACAGGACATTCCCAAGATTTTGGCATCTGCGCTGGGCCTGGAGGGACAACGTTTTCCTTGAGGAGGGCTTCTGGGGTGTTTTTCGGAGGTGGTCCATTTGCTTCATGGTTTCTGGGTTTTGTCCGGAGCAGAGAGTACAGGCGATCTACCGATTTTCAGCTCGTTCCGGTGAAAGGATCAACCCCTAGTTCCAGTTCATTGCAGCAGCGGCATCTTACGGCAGATTCTTCCAGCAGCTGGGACGCAGTCTCTATAGTAGCCATTTCTTGTTCTGAGAGGGTTCTCCACTTGCCTTGTGCAAGGATAGGTGCAATTATTCTGATTATCTATTGTACCCATATATATTCTTAGACTAATAAAATGGCTTAGCATTTCTGGTATTTTTATGTGTACTTGCTCTATATTCTATTTCCGACATTTTTCCTATATAGTTGCATGCTTGTATTGTTGTATATTGCTGTCTATTTCCGATTGGGGATATTACAATTGGGCACAATGACTAGACAAAGAAGATGATGATGTGGCAACACAAGGCACTACTTTCGCTAATGAGGTTAACTAAACGTGAAATCAAGGAAAATCTCAATAAACCCAAGTGAAAACCATGCAAAATTCATTGAGGCATTGTAGAACCAAGCAAAAAGGTGCCAATTAAAGTTGTATTAATCATTGGGGTCAAGGAAAATAGTCATTTGAAGTAAAAAAACCTAGTTGTTGATGGGTCAAAGTGGAATGTTGGAGGTCCAAGGGGTCATTGACATTTTTGGTACATTTCTCCTCATTTCTTCGATTTATGGGTCAATTACAAGGGAAACATTGTATTCTCAAGGGATTTGTGAACCAAGTCGACTTCTCAAAGCGGGAAAAAATTATTGTAGTAAAATATTTATATAAAAATTATTACTTAGCCTCCGACAAGTGGGAGATAGGTAAATTATTTTCCCAGAGGACCATCAAACTAGCTGTTATCTAGTTCTTTAAGAAGAACTATAAAGGCTAGCCTTTCCTCTAGATGCTGTTGTTGTTGTTGATTTGTGAGATCATATTATGCCATAATAAAGAACTCATTTTACAAGCCTTCGTGTAAAAGCTTTGTGTGAGTTGTATTTTCGTATATTTTTCTTTCTTGATCAATGTTTTTTTTTTTTTTTTTTTTAACAAGAACGGTTATGGTTTATATTAGAATTTGGCCAAAATTCCTTTCATTGGATACATTTGATCGGGCATAGCCCTTAACCTTTCTTTCACTAACTGATCACAGGCCCCTAAACTTGGAAAACCGGAAGATTTACTCGAGACTATCGAGTCTATCTCCGTTATTTTCCCTATCTTAAAGAGACAAACAAACTGTTTCAGCAGAATGCAGAAAAAACATGACAAAATTTATGGAATGGGGTCCCAATTCTCAATTCCATCTGCCAAGAGACAACCAGCTGGAAGTGAAACTGCCCTGTTGGCTTCCAAGTCAGTAGCTTTATTATTTTCCCTCAAAACATGAAGGAAGGAAGCAGTCCGGAAGGATTTCAGCAAATTTCTGGTTCTTGAAATTACTCTTGCCAGTCTAATGTCTACAAGAGAGGAATCCTCCACTAGAACTTTGATAATGGATTGAGAGTCTCCTATGATACTGATATCTGAAAGACCGAAAGCCTTTGCTTGCTTGAGACCTTGCAGAAGAGCCAAGGCTTCAGCGTGCATGCTGGTAGAATGCCCTAAACCCCAAGCGAACTTTTCCACGGTAATACCCTCTTTATTTTTAATAATTCCTCCTGCCCCAGCCAAACCAGGATTGCCTTTCGCTGCTCCATAGAAGAATAAAGAGAATCTGGAATGCCTGAGGAGCAGATCCGAAAGATCATTCTCCTTCCCTCTGAATTGCCACTCTTTTGTGGCCTTGTAATGCCTTATTTCACTAGATAAATGGAGGTCACTCGAGGCACCCCATTCTAAGTCTTGCTGACTCAGATTTAGATCCGGCAAATGATCCCCCGAACTTTCTTTCCAAAGGCATTTTATTTTGGTGATGATGAACTGAGCGTTTAAACTTTCATCTCTGAAAACTCTTCTGTTGCGCTCAAGCCAGATCTGCCAGCAAGCAACTTTCGTCAAAGAGAGCCATGCAACTATGAAACTCTCATTTTTTGGAAGCGATCTTGGGTAGGAATTCCGCCAGTTTGCAAAAAGATCAGATATGGACGTGGGTAAGGTGAATTCAGAATTCCAGAAGCTCAGAAGGTCGTGCCATATATCTCTTGAAAAGTTGCAGTCCAAAATAATATGCTGAGCGTTCTCCTCACAATCACAGCATAAGTAGCATCGAGAAGGACCATGAAATCCTTTCTTCTTCAATCTATCTGCAGTTAAAATCCCTCTGTGGCATAACAACCAACATAAAGAGTGGACCTTAGGCATGGTTTTGCGATTCCAGATCCTGTTCCAGACTGCAGGATTAGGAGGGACGTTAGGGCGATCATGAAGGCATTTGTATCCCTGTGCAACCGTGTACATCCCTGGGGCGGCTCCCCATCCTCGGGCATCCTTCTTACCCACGCGCAGAGGCGCCATACCATTTAATAAAGAAAGGAGAAGATCGTGAGCTTGGGACAGCGCAGGAGGGACGGGAGGGAGCCTCCATCGCTGCCAATGTCTGCCTTCCCATTGTGAAATGTCCCAAAGAGTGGTGCATTCAGCGTTGTCCAACCACAAACGCAGCGCGTGCAGAGAGCAGTGGGACAATAGAGGAGGTTGCATCATAATGCTGTCATCCCAAAATTTAATTTCTTTGTCGTTTCCAGGGATCAAATACACTCTGTCTTTGATTAAAGGGGCTGCTTTATGACAGAGCTTGATCAGCTGCGAACTTGAGGAGGGTAGGAGGGCGTCTAGACATCTCTTCCTCTTTCCCATGAAGTATTTCCTCCATAGGGCTTTTTGCGCCCAACCTGGATTTGGGCCAATGATTCTCCAAAAGATATTGGCTCCCATAGCTATGTTTTGGAGGCTAAGATCTTTGAAATTGAGGCCTCCTTCACTCTGAGGCTTGCATATTTTCTCCCAACTGACTAATGGGATTTTCCTGTCATTGTGATTGCCCCCTTTCCAGAAGAACTTGCGAATGAAGGCTTCCATTTATTTTATGATGCCTGAAGGGGCTAGAATTACAGAGAATTGAAAAATGGGGAGACTGCTAAGAACAGATTTGATGAGAACAATTTTGCCAGCTAGATTTAACCAAGAGAATCCCCAAGCTTGAATTTTGGCCTTGAACTTGTCCAACAGAGGAATCCAATCTTTGCTGTATGCCAATTTGCGAAAGATGGGAAGGCCCAAATATG
Source organism: Pinus albicaulis (assembly GCA_034641835.2). Lineage (NCBI taxonomy): Eukaryota > Viridiplantae > Streptophyta > Pinopsida > Pinales > Pinaceae > Pinus > Pinus albicaulis. Next base: position 779,840,185 of record CM076578.1, read on the forward strand.
AGAAGGAGGACCAGTTGAGAGTGGCAGTAAAGCCCAGAATTCTTGAGATGGCAGAAAGGGTGGGAGCCGAGATGTTCCAACAAAAAGCTTTGCACTTACCATTGTTTAAACTGCTGCCAGTAGCTTCACTGTAGTCATCCAAGACCTCCTTGAATCTAACAGCAGATCTGGCAGAGGCAGCCCCTAACAAGAGGGTATCATCCGCAAAGAGGGTGTGATTAACATTTTTGACCCCTCTGGCTATATTGAGCCCCAAGATCTCTTGGTCAACCAGTTTTTGATCCAGGTAGAAACTCAGGACGGAAACATGAAGGACGAAGAGGAGCAGAGAGAGGGGGCAACCCTGCCTAAGCCCTCTTGAAGCTTTAAAAAAACCAGCTGCTCTCCCATTCACCAGGGGGGCGATCCAAGGATCAACAATACAAGAACGAATCAATTTTAGAAATCCCATTCCAAAGCCAAATTTTTTCAAGACTTCCCAAAGAAAGCTAAGTCTGACCCGATCGAAAGCATTAGCCAGATCTAGTTTGATAACCATACCTTTCTCTTTGCGAAGCTGGCTCGAGTGAATCGCCTCTTGCACTAGGATGAAGTTGTCAGTGAGTTGTCTCCCCTGAACAAATCCACCTTGGTTCTCCGAGATGATGGCTGGAAGAATACCTTTAAGTCTATTGGCAATAATCTTTGTGATTAATTTGTACCCAATATTACAAAGAGAGATGGGGTGGAACCGATTAAATTCTTTAGCACCCTTTTCCTTGGGTATGAGGGCAAGAAACGCTGAATGGGTGCTGCCCCCAATTATCTGGAAGTCTTGAGATTTCAAAATCATTTTGTAGAGGTCTTTCTCCACAATTTGCCAGCAGGTTTGAAGAAATCTTGCTGTAAAACCATTCGGGCCTGGGGCTTTGTCAGGCTCCATGTCTGAGAGGGCCTCCTTTATTTCCTGAATAGAGATCTTTGCTTCAAGCTGCTGATTCATTGAAGGTGAGATCCTAGGGGGAACCGCCTCCAAGAATTTGGAGTTTGGGTCCGTCACGCCCTCTTCTCTATACAGGTTTTGAAAGTGGTTGAAAGCTGCTCTCTTTATGCTATCAAAGTCTTTGTGTGTCAAATTGCTATCTTTGCTTTCTGCAATAGAATTGAAGCTCTTTCTGGCTTGAGCTTGTGTGTGGAAGAAGGCCGAATTTCTGTCTCCTGCTTTAAGCCATAAGGTCCTAGACTTCAGTCTCCAATGCTCTTCCTCCGAAAGGCAAGCTTTGTGGAAGATTTGCTGGAGCTCAGCTTCCTTATCTAGAACTTCTTTAGTGATTTCTGCATCTTCACATTGGGCATGGTGCCGGGCAAGATTATCTTGAGCCTGCTTTCTCTCTTTTGCAGGAGAGGGAAGAGCTTTGGCCCAAGATTTAAGCACCGTTTTCAGTCTTCTAAGTTTTTCTTCCCAAATGAAGAAAGGGGAACCTTTCACTGGCAGTTTCCAGCAATCATGAACCAAGTTCAGGAACTCAGGTTCTTTGACCCAAAGAGGGTTGAATCTGAAGGGGATGGGGCCAAGATCTTTGTGGCCCAGCATCTCAAGCAAGATGGGCTTATGGTCAGAAACACTGCATGGGAGGATATGCAATTTGAAATCTAAGCCCAACAAAAGAAAGGAACTCTGAACCAAACATCTATCAAGTCTAGCAGCAATGTGACCAGGACCTATTCTTTTGTTAGACCAGGTATACTTACCATTTGCTGGAGGGATGTCAAGCAGATCCCAATCCCGCATGAGGTCTTCCACCCATTCCCTTGCAGGGTCCCTTACGATTGTGCCTCCTCGCTTTTCCTCCATGCGCAAGGTGAGGTTAAGATCACCTGCAACAATGATGTTTTCCAAATTTTCTAACTCCGACAGATGTCTGATGGAGTCCCAACACTCCCTTTTCTCCCCTATATTTGTTGGAACATAGACATTGAAGAGACTGACTGCCACCCTCGAGTCCAAAGGCCGGAGCTTCAAAAACAACCAGTGGGTGTTGTGCAGCACGGTGACCAATCTGAACTTGAGAGGGTTCCAAAGGGAGCCCAGTCCCCCAGATGCTCCCCATGCTGAAACTGCATGTCCATTGCTACCTTTCCAAATTTTTTTACTGATTTGGAGAAACTCCTTGTCCTCCATTTTGGTCTCCTGAATTAGAAGAATGTCTGGAGCTTCTCTTCTTATAAGGCTTCTCGTTGCTTCTTCTTTCAATTTGCTCCCCATTCCCCTACAGTTCCAGGAGACAATCTTCATCATTTATTTTTATGATGATGGGCTCCCTTGGAACCCTGCGCTTGGTTTTTTACCATCTTCGGATTTTTGCCAAGAAGTTTCTCCAGAGTGGGCTGACTACCCTGAAGCTTGTCTTTGTAAGTTTCCCGATCTCTCTTTTCTCTAGCATATTTGTAGCCCCTTGCAGATCTTCTGAACGATATCTGCGTATCTCCTATTTCTCCATCCTCCTCAGACTCCTCCGAGTCATGTTCCTCCTCGGAGGCTTCTGTTTGCTTATCCTTGTTTCTTGCCGTGACGCTTTCTTTCGGTCTTGTTTCTGCTGAAGGCATTTTCTCTAAAGGTTGATCTTGCCTATCTTCTTCCTGAGGAGTCTCTTCAGCAAAGCTTAAGACCTCATAACTGTTTTCTTGGCTTTTTGGCGGGGGAACATTCTGGATGGAGGCAGGCTGGGGTCCATGAAACCCAGATTTCTTGTGAGATGACTTTGGCCTCTTGACCTGGTTCCAGCCCTCTTCCTTTCCTTTCTCAGCTTCCCCTTTGTTCGGGCACCCTCTTGCACATGCATCCAACTGCCCACCTTTAATTTAATGGCCTCCGGAAGCCCCACCTCTAAGTCCACCTCGACATAGATTCGGGCGCAATCATACTGATCATTGTTGTTTGCTCTGTCAATGAATTTTCCCAGAGTATCTCCAATGTGCTTGAGGGACTCCCAGTTCCAACAGTGCACTGGTAGATTGGGGGGCCGAACCCAGACAGGGACTGCCGTTGGGACATCCACAGCCGGATCGAAATCGAGGGTCCATTTGTTAAGGTAGAGGCCCTGGGGTACCATGAAATAGGGCCCATTCCTGAAGATCAGGTCCTTATCCTCCTTGGAGTTGAACTCGAACAGAAAGAAGCCTCTACCCAGAAAATAAGAGGTGACTTTATTTTTGATCAGCGGAACCCAGTTCTTAACGACCCAGTTTCCGTGGATCTTGGCGAGGGCCAAAGGCCCACGAATTGACCCACTAGGGCCCGATCTGCCAGGGACCTTGATTGGGCCCTCAGGAGGGAGGTTTACCTCCGGAACATCGTCGAGCCTTTTGACGAACTTAGTAGCTTCAGATTTCTTCTTTTTGGGCAGCGAAGCAAGAAGAGAGGAGAAGGTTGCTTCAGCTTCCGGGATAGCGGCTTGCGAGGGACCGGTGGGCGAGCCTTGGGTCTCCATGGCAAGAAGATCAAAACAGCAAACCCGATATGCACCAAGCAAAGGAACGAGGCATCTCAAGGCCGGAAATCCAAATAGTCCCTGCAATCAGAAACCCCGAGGGCGCAGACCCAAGCAGAGCTGACAAGAGATCGAGGGGCTCAGCGAGATCTTGAAGCAGGGCAGGTGGAAAGAAGCGAGCCTAGCAGAACCGAGAGGCCCAGAGGTCAGGAGGACCTGGGGTAGAGGTAGAAACGGTCCTCTCTTGATCAATGTTGCCACAACTTTTAATATAAAATATATCCATAATAAGTAAGATCACATAGAAATTGGAGGGACAATTCATTGAGGGGATACATAGCCATGCAAAGAAGGTGGACTACGCTTCATCATTTTGTTGCAGGTGGATTGTTTGGATTAAGGTTGGACCAATATTTTGAGGTCCAATCAATGATTCCATTCATCATGATGCAATTTTATCTGCTGTAAATATTTTGGGTTGTGCACCCAATGGGGTTTGACCCGATAGCCTCAACAAGGCAATTTCCAGATTGTTGAAAATTGTATTTTGTTGCTGGTACTAGGCTTGAGAGTGATCGAAAAATATCTATCCTATATCCTTCAGCCTTCCCATGTCTAGATCTTTGATCTAAAGTGCTAAGACACTACTTGGGTGGCTATTTTCTAGGGGAATCGTGCCTATTTGCTTGTATCTATCACTGAAATGATTTATATTGATGTATATTTTTCTATTTTTGGTTATATGCACTGAAAAACCCAGAGTCATTGATTTTATCAATAATAGTAAGCTCCCTTGAGATTTTATTGACATTTAGGACAACATGGAACTCACTAACAAGGCTTGTAATCTACAGCCTTCTTTGTTGTCATTTCCTAATTAGAACGGCCTCCCTCAAGCCTTGTTAGATGCTATAAACCCAAGGAATATACAAGTCACTGGTACCACCTTAGAGTCATATTAAAATCCATCTAAACCTCATTTTGATTTTATTTCTGTTTCATAGATCTCGAAATTACATGAGACTACTTTACTCCATTTCTGCCATAAAGGTCTAATTGTACTCAGCAGTGTATATCTGAAGGCTAGACCAAAATCTGAATGTATAAATCTGCATAATGGGTGTAATAGCAGCATACTTGTACAGCATATTTACACATACATATCTTTTCTTTTTGTGCTGGAAATGAAACCTGAAGATTGTTGTCATCAATTGACTTAATTTCTGCTTGCTAAATTTGGAAACTTGTGCTGTAATACATCTGGAAGTCACTGTTTATTGGAGCTGAATTCAGGTTAAAAAGAGCATAAATCTGTGTTTGTTAACCTTATAACAGGGCCATAAAGGCAGAACTATCTATGTGTGTCAAACTGTTTTCAAAACAGCCAAACAGTCCTGAAGAAAGTACCTTTTATCTTTGATAACTCACGGCCTATAAAGACCACTGGTCATCTTAATCATCCCACTTAAAAAATGACTGAATAGGCGGATACACATTGACCTATATCCTTCAAGTAAAGACAAATCCATAATAAGATTATTGACCATTCTATCACCAAAATACAAAGAGAAGCCCCCCTAGTAGTGATCATAAGGTCAACACCTTGTTGCTTAGATTCTAGAATAAGTAATAGAAAGATTGCTTTCTTCATATGATTCTATAATTTCCAAATTATATTCCACCTCCAAGTTTACATGGCTTCCCTTTTTCTACTAAGTGGTATAGCCATATGATAGCCTTTGTTGACTGTGTATTCACCTTCTAACCTTTTTGCAGCCCAAACCAATTTTACATGATATTAATACTATTTATGAGTATGAAACATATGCTCTCCATTCCTCAAAAAAATCATCCTACAACCCTAACTGATCTTCTCTTTTCCGGTTTGAGACCCAAGCATTGTTTTTATCATAACATTATCTAGGAGAAATAATTTTGAAATTGAATATTGTCCATTAACTCTCTATATATCTAGGATTATTCAGACCCCCAAACCAAGGGTCAGTTTGCAACCTCCCCTACTGACTTTTATCAGCCAACTAAGCCAAATGATCCCCTATGAGATGGTATGTCAATGGTCTCGATCATTTCTCTCCAACTGATTAAACCTTCTATGACAGGTTTTCTTGAACACCTTATAGACTTTTCAATGTTAAGGGGCTCAACATACTTCTTAATCATGACATATTGTGGAAATCCGTCTCAAGTGATGATTCCTCCAAGTCCCTTTAGCTTCCAAATAATTTGAAAAGGGATTAGATCTTTGATCCCTGTCTTCCCTCTCTCTTTGGTTTAACGATTTTATTCCACTTGTCAAGGGGTATTTCTTACTCTTGACTTTTTTCAACACACTGGGAGTGATAAGTGAATTTTATAATTGTGTTTAATGGATTAGATCAGAAAATCAAAATACAACACACTGAAACTTGACTATCGATCTCAAAGGCAAATTACACAAGTTGATACGAGGTATACCATTGTCATATTAAAATTCATGTGCGTCAAATATCCATACAGCGTTCATATTTCAAATAAAAAAACCTTTGCGTCTTTGTCATCAATTATTAAAACCAAACGTATTCATTGTGTCACTATCAAATTGGTTTTTAAAAGTTAAATGGCTCTCGGACGAGAGTTGGAGAAGTTCTCAGACGAGAATTTGAAAAACTCTCGTCCGAGAGTTTTTCCAACTCTCGTCCGAGAGTTTTCCGAGAAGTTTTTTGACGCAACTCTCGTCCGAGAGTTTTCCGAGAAGTTTTTTGACACAACTCTCGGACGAGAGTTGGAAAAACTCTCGTCCGAGAGTTTTTCAACTCTCGTCCGAAACACTTTTGCGAGAGTTTTGTGACCAAAACTCTCGGACGAGAAAATGCATAACTCTCGTCCGAGAGAATTTTAACTCATGCTAAACCCGACCAAACTCTCGTCCGAAATATTTAAAATCTCTCGGACGAGAGTTATTAAAACTCTCGGCCGAGAATTTTAGTTGACTTTTTTCTCGGCCGAGAAATTAAAAATTTCTTCCGAATTCTAACCATCCGCCAAAAACTGTTTCCCAACTTCGCGATTTCACCCAAAGCTTCACGTATTTTGCGTTTAAAATGATGTTTTTCTTTGGCAATGACCACTGATTCTTCAAGGCATATGTGGTGACATGTTTGTTTATGCTTGGAAGAATTAAAACCTCAGCTTTGGTGGAACACTCCAGCAAAACATGTCACCACATATGCCTTGAATAAGCAGTGGTCATTGCCAAAGAAAAACATCATTTTAAACAAAAAATACGTGAAGCTTTGGAAATCATAAAACACCCTCACAACCTAAATAGAGATGGAGGCTTAGAAGTCAACAGAAATTGGGTCCACGTTCTTTCTTGTTAAATAACTTATAACCTTGAGTTGTTGGTCTCCTTGTACCCCTACTCTTCCTTCAACCCTTTAGGTTCTTTATAATGACATTCGCTTACTCTACCTCGTACCCTTTCACCTCCCTCTGTCTGCCTGTTCGTTTCAAACCCTTACCCTACTCCTTGCCCGTATCGTGCTACCCTTCTTTAACCTTAACCAAAAAAAAGAAGGAAAGCACCCTTATAAATCTCCTAACATAACTTAGACCTTAATTAAATCCTAACCTTCTAAAAACCTTAGTTTATAGGATTGATTGATTACAAGCCTTATATAGGGGTTATGAACGCACTCAATTATTCAACCCGATATATTTAAACAATCACCAATTCTTTATTATATGTAATATAATTTCGTTATAGCCGTATAAATACAACTTCCATTGGCATGTAGAAATTCTGTGTAACTCTAAATATTATTAAAATAGAGCTTTACTTCATTAAAAAAAAAACAATTAATCTAAATCATTAGCTGAAATAGGATAACAAACCTAGACTTTTTAAAGAATAAATAATTAATAATAAAATAGTAGACATTATAACCTACATAGGGTCTTACAAAATTAATAAAATCAAATCATTAAATCTATTAAAATAATATACTTAGGACCTTGCATAAAATTAGGATAAAAAAGAAAATTCTACACTAAAACAATACTTTATAACAATTAAAAATAATTATAAAACAAAATAAAATAATTAACCAAAAATGAAATGACAACTTAGGACTTTATAAAAGGGATAAATAATTAATAATAGTAAACATTAAACATTATTAACATTAAAAGCTCAAAACATCGTAACAAAGAATATGATATTTATAAAAAAAAATAATTAAAACTCAACTAAATATAAATAAATTAAAAATAAATTGAAATTATTTAGAAATTAAATCATTAAGTTGATAACTGGTCGGCTCTCTTTCCTGTCATTTTTCCACTATTTATTTAACAAAAATTGTCTCTCTTATTTGCAGATTTGTCCTGAAGATGGGTCTTGTTTTAGACCCGAAACGTAGACTGAAAAATGAGAACTGTGGAGATTCCGAGCTTTGAACCTAAAAATATACACCACAGAAATTAAGAATTATTTTAGCTGTACTTCACTAAGAAACCTTAAGACAACAATCCAGTAATACTAAAGAGAAATTAAGAATTATTTAGTTATAATTTCAGATGAAAACATAAAGATAATAATAACAGACAGAGTTAAGGTGCCAAAACAACATATCTCAGTCTAAAATTTATGTTCTATTATTAGATAAATTGGTGTACAACATGGAAACAAAGGAAAAAACATTTACATAAAAGAGATAACATCACCATTAACATAGCTCAAGGATCCTATGAACATGCTTGTATTACTGATGTCCAGCTCAAAAAACAATTACAATGCTCTAGTGAAATAATATTTGCAACTCAGAGTCTGATCAAAATCTAACCCAACAACCAACAATAATAATGAACAATACATGCAACATTTAATTGCGGGTGAGGAGGTTGCCTGAATCTAGGGTGATAGATTTGTATTTACTATAGAGTAAATGATGTTTGAAAATTGAGACCATGCAAGGCCCAATGCCAAAATATCTCTGACTGGCCTACTGTAGTAATAACTTTATAATTTACTGTTGAGCTAAACTTTAAAATATCTTTGTCTAATTTTCCTTCAAAGGTTAACTTTTACAATAACTTCTAAACTACTGCTAAAATATATCTGGCTGTAATATTAATTGTAGCTGCCTTCATTAAAGAAAAATTAGGCTGTAGGTGGCCAATCTGACTGTGAAGAAGTAAATGCTAAGTGGATTTGTCATTTGGCTCTGTTTTCTTCCTTGATTTATCCTCTGATTTGTCTTTAAACCTTAGAACTGTCATTATTTGTATCTTTTATTTGTTTTCCTTCTTCTGCCTTTTTTTTCACTGTAATCTCTTATTTAACCTTTCTTATTGGCCTTTTGTCTTAACTCTGTCTTCTAACCCTATCTTTCATCTTTAACCTTTGACTGATATTTTTATTTCTTTTACCTTTCACTGTTTTTTGAAGAAATCTCGCTGTCTGTGGAGTAATTGTATGATCCTTGTTGATCATGATCCATTGCTGCTTCTGATTGTTCTTGCGCTCCTAATCCTTTGATGAACAAGGCTCCTGAATCGTCATCCAGAGAGCCCCGATTTAAAAAATTCTTGGACTTTAGAAATGAAAATTGATTATCACATCTTCAGATATGTATGTCACCTGCAAAACTTAAAAACAAATATTAATAAAAAATGAAGCTCCGCAGGGAGGCAATATGGATTTGAAAGAATTCAGGAAATCTGCGGAAGGAGTCTAGATAATGGAGGTTTTTTAGTTTTTGCATTTGGTTTTGGCCTTCCAGGTCCTTTAGAAATATTTTAAGAGTTTATCGCAGGGATTGAGGTCTTCAAAATATTCAAAAAGGATCAACAGTTTCATGTTATGGCGCGAGGATGGTTTCCGGTCTATCGCACGGTGCATAGGTGGTTAGGCGGTATATGATGGGGGGATGCGATGAAGCGAGGCGATGATGCGTGGTGGAAGGGAGGGGTGTGAAAACCACCTATGTCGCAAGTCCTCCAAAGTTTTAAACCTCAGGTAGTTAGGGTTGCGAAAAGGCACGAGGGTTGTCAGCAGGGAAAATTTTACATGCTTAAAACTCACAAATTCATCTATGTTGCATTTGTGAGTGTTTTGGTGCTTTCTATGTGTTAGGTCTGTTGGAAAGGATGCACAAGAGAAGCTAGAACCCTTTGCTAGCTTGTCTGAAGAAGATAGCTACAATAGTCGTGACCTAGAAAAGGTATGTTCATGTTCCTTACTCTCCTTTTATATGCAGAAGAATGATAACCTTTTTATCTTTACCTATATATTTCTCAAAAATTATTTAAGTTTCCTGCTTCTTTAGGTTACCTATTTGCTTTGGTATTTCCAGGTTTCTCAACAGCTTGCGAAGCCATTGTATGATGCAAAAATTCAACCATCAACTTTATTGCCAAAGAAAGTAGGCAACATGTATACAACATCTCTCTATGCAGCATTAGCCACCATTATTCACAACAAGCATGAGACTGGAGACAATTTTTGTTGTTTAAAATGTGTTTTTGAATGTATAAATAGATTTAGTGCCCTAAAAAGCTCTGGGGCACTTGAATTGTGTATATTATAAAAATCAAACTTACAGTTCCATGAATAAGGTAGAAATGTTTATGAATAAGAAATGTTTAAAACTCAAACTGCCATGCCTGGTAGAAATGTTTATGAATAAGGTATTAGAACATAACTCTCAATTCCATTTGATGACCAATTAATCATGGTTTTCTCTTGCATTGTTTTCTGAATATGTACATGTGGTTGCAGGAGATCAGAGTGGAGAGATCAGTCTATAAATAGCAGGGGTCCTTGGTTGTGGTGATAGTGGGCCATTGTCGTATTGTTGTCACTTAGTCTAGTATTTTTCCTGTAGGTTTCCCCCCTTAGGGCCCTGCTAGGTTTTGTGGTAACAAGGTCAATGGGGCTGCTAAGTACAAAAGTATCAATATATTGTTGGTGAGCAAGAGCCACTCATATATGGACTTGAAATCATCACAAAAGATGCTAAGTTTGACTCTTACAAGCACAATGCTAGTTTGAGTTACTCTTATACAAAAATTAGACTTTTTAACAAATCTCTGAATCATGGAATACTTTAGCAAACACACTATGTTTGGTCAAGGTTTGATTACATATACTAAGGGTTGAATGTTGTACTCCCCTTTTATTCCTCATTACATTTCTTTCATCTTTTGTTGGATCTGACTTATGCTGCATTGTGTAGTGGTAATGCCCAGGTATTGGTAACAACAAGATTGTAATATATAGGAGCAAAAGTCTCAGGAAGCTTCTTTTCACTTTGTATCAAGTATCCATCACCTATCAAGAGGTGGGAATCCGTTTACACAGTTTTGGCATGTAATCACCTAGCCCAACTTAATGGACATGACAGCTCAACTTCTTATCAATAGCTCCCTTGCAGGATAACACCAGTGACTTTTTCTAGGAATCAAACCCTGTCAGGGCTATAACACTACCCTGCATTCACTGATCCAACTGTCCTCTTGTGGCTAATATATAGGAATGAAAGGGAAAGGAAATTGGCAAAAGGTATTTTGGAGTAGCAAAGTGCAACACTTACTAAGCCAGAGCTTGGAGGTATTAACACTTCGTAATTTACACTTAATACTTCAATTATTGGATGATAAATCACATGAAGTTTCAATTCACTTGATAACATAAAAAAAATATGAGTCTTGTTTCTTTGTACACTGCTGCAGTTATTTAAAAATTCTGTATATTTAACATACTCTACAGCTATCATATATTTTTCCCATATAATAGTCTCTGTCAAAAAGGAAGATTACATAGTTACTCCCTTGCAGACCTCACGGCTTCCTCTGAAAAGGTAATAGTGAATTTTATTACATCAAAATTAGAGTATAATTCATAATCATTTTCATTTCATTTTAAAACTAGAGGTTTGTGAAACTTACCATACAGCAAAAAACTTGTAAAGAACTGCAAAACTCCGGCAACAAAAGAATTGTCCTTATTAAATCAAGCAGACTCTATACTGTTCTTGCCATGTGCATCATCAGGTCACAAATATGTTTGGTTCTTGTAGTCCTTGGACAACAAGATAGAAAATGCACAACTGCTAACAAGTGACAGTATAATAAGAAGGAATAACTGGAATATAACCAATTTGTCTAAGTGCTTCTCTATCCTACTATGTTTTGAGGGTGGGTCTGTTGAGTTCATGATGATCTTAGTTTCATGCCCAGTAAACAAGACTGCTCCATATACAAAAGAAGTATTCTTCAACTTTGAACCATGTAATAGGACTTGCATAGGACTGAGATTTAGTACCATGTTTTGCCATAAGAGATTTCCCACAAAAGTATAAATAGAGGGATTTGGTAGCTCACACTCAACAATAGCATTAAATTCTTGAAACATGGAACTGTTGGTGAAGTTCCTGGTTTCATCAAGACATTTCCTCAGTTTTAGATTTGTCTCCCCATCTAAGTTCATGGTCTCAACGTAGCATATTCCATCAGAATCACTTGAGGATATAAAAAGAAGATCAGCTGGGAAAAAATCATCACGGTTGACCTTTACAATGTTTCCAACCTTCACATCCTTCCAGCGACATGGTTTGAACTCTTCATTTTTCTCCAACACTTGTACAAGGCGGTTACTGACATCCTTATCAGCCTTGCCACGACGTACATCTTCATCTTCTTTAGTCATAGCCACTCCAATGACAAAAACAAAAGGTAAAATTGCTGAATATCTATTGACTGGTGAGACTGGTGTGAGAGTAATGGCTACATGAAATGAAAAATAAATATTTGCAACTCTTCGAAACTACTCAAATAGTCCTTTAGGAAAGAAAGAATACCATGTATACTTAGTGGTTGAGACAATATTATTAGAGTATTTTCCACTGTCATCTCTTTTCTCATTTATATGAACAACCCAACGGTCTACTAGATTTTTATCTTGGTGTCGAAAGAGATTATGGAATACATGAAACATGTTGACAAGATCTATGGCTTTTGAAGGAAGACTAGTTCAGACTGTAGAGCATGATACCCACTATTTCTGTATATGTAACCGCTGCCATATTCTCAGATCTATGAATCAACTTATTAGAACACTGGAAGCCAATCTGCAAAATTAAACATAAAAGATCAATGTAACATGCTTATATCATATTGCAAACTTCCAAAGACAATCCATTGTCTCTAATGAAAACTACCAAAGTGAGATTCTCAAGTGCTACTACAGAATTTAAATATTAAAGTGGTTCAACTCGAAAAACAGTGATTGTCTGATACACAAAACTTGGAACATTTTAGCAAGAACTCAAACTTTGTACTTGAGAAAAATAACTTTTAATAGATAGAATAGTCATCTCCTTTTACTCAGTCAGCACACTATCCACCAATGATCCTCTAGCATCCTCTTAGACACATCTGTACTGAAAGAAGCTGTTCTAGATTACCTACTTTGAATAATATTTGTTTTTTTTCTTCTTTTTCTCCTTTTTTTGTTTGTTTGAAGGAATCGGCAACTGGGCCAGGCTTGTACGTGCGTGACGCAAGGTCAATTCCGACTGCTACCACTATACCTCTAGGTGAACCCATGCATGGGTACGCACTGCCCACAAGACTTTCAGGGGGGATTTGAACCTCAAACCACACACTTCACAAAGACTTCATATCATGGCGAACACCAATTGAGCTGCCCCCCTAGGAGCTACTTTGAATAATATCAATAGGGAATAAGCTAGGATAATAATCATTATTATGTATGCAAAGACCGCATATGTATGCATTGGTTCAGACAATAAATAATTCAAGTCTCTGTTACAAGAGAGCTTCAGGCTCATAAACCAACCAATGGAATAAAGGGCCAGTAAACCTTCACTTGAGACTTGAGCTAATCCAGTTTGTGGTCTTAGTAAAAAATTGATCTAATTAAAGTAGCACATTACAACATTAGTCTCAATCATCATATATATCAATTATTCGGCACCAACATCCGTTGAAAGCTAACTGTTGTGGGCCATGTGGTGATGTCATATGAAATAGTTATTGCCAATTGAAGTTTGGTCCAAAGGTGCATGACTTGGAAACAGATCAGCCTCGGCAAGCCCTTCCTTCGAGCCAAGTTGGACTCAGTCACAAAACTTAAAGTCAACTCAGGAAAATAAATATCTGTGTGTGTGAGAGAGAGAATCCATGCACAACAGTGGAAATCTAGAGAGACATACCAAATAGGCAAGTTTGTTGATTTCTACCGCATCTGAATGTCCAAATAGGAAATTCACATCGAGCTACATAAAGTTCCATGATACATGACACATAAAACATGAAGCTCTAAATGGCCTCTAGAGTTAAGAACTCGTCAATCTCTAATCTAAATAGTAAAATTAAATACTCTATGATGACACATCACGATCATCATAGGCTGCTTCCTCGGGAATGTCCAAATCAACGTTATCAGAACCGAACCGGTGATTGAACCGAAAAACCTTGTGGACCCGGAACCAATTGGAACCGGATCGGAACCGGTAAAAAACCAGAAGAAAAAAAATTGGTTTACCAAAAACACATTAAGTATTCATATTTTAAATAAAAACATATATATTCATGTGCATCTGTAATGTCCCTTCCTAAATTTTCCTAATGTTTGGGAAATACATTTTTGTCAATTTTGAATTAATAATTTAAAGTACCTTTTTGTGGCCAACTTACGAGGAAAAGAATAAATTAAAGTGTTAGTGGAGGATGGGACCCACAAGGATAGCGTACTGGAGAAGAAAGCAATTCAAATTCCCTTGGGAAAATCTAATTGGTAGAGGGACCCACAAGTTTTGCATGGCCAGCACTTATAAAAGGAAGATTTGGAGAAGGCATGGGCATCATTTGCACATTCAGAAAATTGAATTTCCTTAGCTATTTAGTTGAGGCAACGTTGTGTTGTTTAGAATAGGAGCTTCCCAAGGAGAGAAGCTCATCCCTTCTCCGATGGACTTTGAGTGCCACTCAAGAAGGGATTCTTCAGTATTTTGTGATCAGAAGAGGCAGCGTTGCAAATCCCACACATTCCTAGAGCAGCTGGGATGCAGTGAGAGTTGGGACTGCATAGTAAAGGAAATTAGTTTTCGTGGGAGAGCTAGGTTGTGAAGAAAATCATCCGGGGAAACTACAGGAGGAATCATTGAGGAATTCCAGGAGTGTTGGAGCAGCTTCAGACCTTGAGAGACCAGCCATACACAGTTCCTTCCAGTTATTCTGTAGAGACTACGTCATCCACCTAGTGATTGCGCAGTCATAGGAGGGTAGCAATTTGGAGCAGCGTTTGTCGGGGCGGGTTAGCAGCTAAGGAGTTGGGGGTTTGATTGGAGATATATTTCAGGAGGATTGCTGGTATTTTGGAGGGAAAAAATCTACAGTAGCAGCTACAACAGCAGAATTCGAAATTGAAAAAGGGCCAAGCAGAGAAGGGTCCAATTTTTAAGGTTGGAGGTTGGTGAAAAGATTTCTGGGTTTTTCTGGGTTTTGGGCAAGGATCACCTTCCCAATTTCCTAGAATTTTCTGGGCATTATTTAGTGGACAAATCAAGTGCCAAAGTCAGCTAGCAGTTGTAGAAAGCCAAGGACAACGCAGTTTTCAGGAAAGCAGAGTATTGTAGTAGTTGTACCTTTTGATATTGATCACCTGAGGCTTGTAGCTTGCCTTGTGCAAGCCCAGGTGCACTCATTCCATCTCATATTGTACTCGAGTTGATTATATTAATAAAATTGGCTTTCTGGGCATATTTTCTTGTATTTTTGTTGTTAAAGTAAAATTTATGTGTTAAATTTATTGCATGTTTCCTATAGCACTATAAATTTTATATTTGGAATATTACAGTGGTATCAGAGCATGTTCTTTGCCAGGGTGGGGAACAAGAGCAGGTGATGCCACAAAGATACCAAGGAGTAGTTTTCCATAGAGGTCATGGAAGAAGCAGAGGTAGAGGCCGTGGGAAAGAAGGTATCCCAGACCCATTTTCAAACACAGAAATAGAAGCCAGGAGGGTAGGAATGGACCAACACGATGAGGAGGAGTAGCCTAGGCCAAGGGTCCAAGACCAGATCTTAGAGGAGCTACTAAGAGAAAATTAGCAAATGATGAGACAAGAGCAGATCATGATGGACATGATGGAGCAGGTGATGGGGTTGCATGTGGGTGGAAGGCCAGATGGAGTAGCAGAACCTCAATGTGATGGAGGTTCCAAAGCGGGAGGCATTCGTACATTCCAGCTCCCGCACACTCCACAGCATGGGCAGGCTGCATACCTTTGATGCCAAACTTCGTAGAGGAGCCAGAGCCTGAGAGGGAGCCGAATCCAGTTGAAGATATAGTGCACTAGGTTGCATCCGACATCGATTAGTACGAGGGATTGGATGCCTGGACAAGTGATGTCCCTTGGTGAATTTATTCACCTAAAGGAGAGACGTACCACGGGGGCTGGTCATTATTTCAGAGGAGGATCATCCAGCCATAAGGTGTCAAGGTTGGCGGGGAAGGTCACACTTCAAAATTTCGATGGGGGAGCAAAGAGTTCATCACGAGCATGGATACAAAAGTTGGACACCTATTTTCATTTGAACCCGATGAAGGAAGCAGATGCCATACGATTTGCCACCCTCCACTTGGAGGGAGATGCCCAAGAGTGGTGGTACCATGGGCTTATCACACTTGGACATATCGACATCACTCAATACCAGGAGTTCACCCAGAGGTTGTTGGAGAGATTTGAGAGGAAGGATCTGGAGCTACACTTCAGGGAGCTAGCCCACTTGAGACAGACAGGCAGTGCAGAGGCATTCGTCACTGAGTTTCAGAGGCTAGTTGTGATGGTGAAAAATATTTCTGAGAGTCGGTTGATCATGTTGTTTGTAGAGGGGCTTGTTGGGCCATTGCGTGGATAGGTGAGGGCCTATAAGCCCACATCACTAGAGGATGCCATCTCTCGAGCTTGGGATATGATTGATGCAATGCCCAAGAACAGGGCTTTTGTTCCCACGAGACCCACAACCCCACAGGTTAACAGAGATACGCGGCCACTACAGAGAGATGGAGCGTGGACAGTTGGATGATGAGACACGGAGGGACCTTAGGAGGAGGAGATTGTGTTTCACATGCCAAGAACCTTGGGAACCAAGGCACAAGTGTACCAAGGGCAAGGCCCATTTCATTGAGGTGTTCTCGGATAGTGAGCCAAAGGAGGAGGAGACCGAGATAGTGGAGGAGTCGAGGGATGAGGGTGGTCCATTGGGAGCAGGAGGGCCACCACCACCCCCACATGAAGGAGGATTGTTTGCCCCAGTAGAAGGATTTCTTGCTTGACTTTGGGGTGTGCCAAAGTACCTAACACTCATATTCAGGGGGACCATTCAAGGGCAGTGAGTGTAAGTTCTGGTTGACAGTGGAGCCACCCACAATTTTCTTGATGCCCAGATGATGGAGCATAGGGGAATCCAGACAACCATGTTTGAGGGATTCTTCATTTTGATACCGAGAGCCCGAACTATGCAGTGTACGAGATATGTCCCTGGATTGACCTTGCAGATGGAGAGCTACTCTCTCACTGATCATTTCTTTGTTGTTGATATTCCGGATACCAATGTGGTGTTGGGAGTTCATTGGTTGTACACATTGGGGAAAGTCACCACTGATTGGAAGCAGTTGGAGATGGAGTTCAAAGGGCCTAATGGGAGGCCAGTATTGTTGAGGGGGATACACTCTTATCCACTCTTATCCACCTTGAGAGTTATGTTCTAATACCTTATTCATAAACATTTCTACCAGGCATGGCAGTTTGAGTTTTAAACATTTCTTATTCTTATACAACATCTCTCTATGCAGCCTTAGCCACCATTATTCACAACAAGCATGAGACTGGAGACAATTTTTGTTGTTTAAAATGTGTTTTTGAATGTATAAATAGATTCAGTGCCCTGAAAAGCTCTGGGGCACTTGAACTGTGTAGATTATAAAACTCAAACTTACAATTCCACGAATAAGGTAGAAATGTTTATGAATAAGAAATGTTTAAAACTCAAACTGCCATGCCTGGTAGAAATGTTTATGAATAAGGTATTAGAACATAACTCTCAATTCCATTTGATGACCAATTAATCATGGTTTTCTCTTGCATTGTTTTTTGAATATGTACATGTGGTTGCAGGAGATCAGAGTGGAGGAGTTATTACCCATGAGTTGCCATTTTCAAACATCAACAAAGCTTTTGAGTTTTTGTTGGCAGGCAATTGCTTGAGATGTGTTCTCCACCTCTAACTCCCACTATAAATTGCTGATTGTTTGTTTTTGACATTTCGATTTGAATGGAATTTGCTCCAATAAAATAATTAGAATGAATAAGATAATCTGTTGAGAATAGTCTTAGTGTTTGTGACAACGATTTATAAATAAATTATAAATTTGTTTAAAATGGCGGTTGACAAATAAATTATAAGCTTCCTAATCGGAGGAATGTACAAATAGTATTTATAATTGTGCGATAGACCACGACATTGTAACAAAGATTCATTTGCTAGTAAAGGATACGTGGGAGGTTGTTGCCCTTTCAAAATGATATTTAATCACTAAATAACAATTATAAAATTGAGAAAACTTGTCGTAAGGGGGTCCAGTTATGCGACCATTAGGCTTTTATAAAGAATGTTAGACCAGTTATGATAATGACAAACAACTTAGACTATCTTTTATGTAATATTTTATTTTAGTAAATTCTATTATGTTATGGTGGTATGTGGGGATTATGGTTTAAATATTTTAGGATGATGATGACCGTTTTATTTAAATATCCATTTAAATTAATTATGTTGTTTTTGTGGACTTCTTTTTACTAATATTGTCATATAATTCTATTTTAGTAATTTTATTATTTTAGAAATTTTATTATAATATGGTTATGGTTTGATGATGGTAGTTAATATTTATTGGAACTATATTTTATTCATTAGATATTAAGAAAGATAAGGAATTATTCAGTTTTTTTGTTAAATAGTAAAAAAAACATTCTAAGATTCATATAATTTTGATAAATTAGAAAGTTAAGAATGTTGGTATTGTGAAAAATATTTTGAAATTGTGATGTAATATGGGTGTACACAAAATATTTTAATATAAAGTGTTTTTCATCTTCAACTCTCTTTTATTTTTTATTTTTTTTGTTTATTTTTTATTTTTTCCCTCGAAAAAAAAACCTTAAATTTTGTTAATGGTATAAAAATTATATTTTGTAGACACACATAATGTGTGTGCATATAGGATCAGAAAGTACATGATGAAGCTAAAAAGAATATAAGGAAAAAGAAATATTTTTTTTTATGACTAAGAACTGCAGGGAAAATAACATCAAAAGAAACAAAGAAAATAAAGTATGACAACTAGAGCTAATATTTTCATTTTTTTTCCTTTTTTGCAATTTTTTCCAACCCTTGGGATTTGGTTCAACAAGAACCAAAGTCAATTCACGTCCCACTTGTGGGACTCCTTTGTTAGAATCCAAGCTCTCAGAGACATGAGCTCTCTTTGAGCCCCTGATTCCATCCAATGTTAAAGAGTCCTTATGATCCTTTCCTTTCTAATGAATGGTGGCAATTTCTTGTTGAACCATAGCGTCCACATTCAGTGTGTCTCCCTATTTGGCCACATCAATCATTTCTTCTTTTTTGAGTTGACTTTCCTTGTTATCTTCTTCAATCAATCAATATATTTTCTTCCTTTTTGAGTGCTTGAAGAAAAAAGCACTCAACCTTCCATGTTTCCTCAAACTCCTCTCCAACCTCAATATCAGTGCTAGCAGTAGCATGAGCAACAAAACTACGCTTAGCAGAACTAGAATGCATTTTCCAAACTGCACGAGAACTACGTCCCTCACGAGTCACCATGTGCCATGCTTGGTCTCGGTGGTTCGTTTCCTTCAACTCCTGGTTCAACTACCATATCTTCATTGGAACCAACACACTGAACTCCACTAGACAACGATTCACCAATTTGTACTGGTGATTCGCCATTTGTACTGGTGATTTGCCACGATTTTACAAGATAATATAATCTCGTGAGAGATTCGCCAAAAAATTATATATACATATTATATTATTAATAAAATCGCCTTCAATTTTTCCTATGTATCATGGGGATTCGCCCATTTATTATACATATAAATTTAGGGGGGTTCTTAAAATTTTCCCTGGTTGTCAGATGAAGGGGAGAGGATCGAATGATGGTCGGGATTGGATGGAATGGTGGATTAATTTGATAGGTGGGTTCAGGGGTTTAAATGAAGCAGAGGGTTTAAAATAATGTGGGGCACGGGGAAATTATTTAAAGCGGAGTTGCTTAATATATGATGGGGCCAGGGTCATATTGAAGTGAGGGAATCATGTTTTTAAAGCAAGGGTTTAAACATATAAGGGGTTGGGTTTGTTTAAATAAACAGGGTCTACTTAAAGTGGGACCCGAGTTAATATTTATTTCAAAACAATGTAAAAATGGGTTTTTACATTGTTTTAAATGGACAGAGGGGAATGAGTGAAGGGGAAGGGATTTTAGTGAGGAAAATGGGGTTTTTAGCATAGGGAAAGAGGTTTTAAGAAAGGATCAAGGCTAAATGAGGGGATTTAAGGTCAAACATGGGTCTTCAAAGCATGAGGATATTGGAAAAGGTAAAATGAGAGATAATGAATAGGATAAATGGAAAATAATGAAGGCATTGAGATTTTTGAAAATAAATGTTAATCAAGGAATATTATTTTCAGCAGACTGTAAGAAATCCACAGTCTAGTGATACTATAGAATACAAGAGACTAATAGGGAGAACCCTAGGTTCTTTGAAATGGTTCCATTGTAAGCACAAAGTCTCATTTCTCCAAGAAGTATTGATTTGATCAATGAGTTACCTTCAACTCCCCACTCTACTCGATTAAAGATATATTCTTCTTTGTTCCATTACTTGATGTAACTCAATCATTTAAACAAGCCATATCAATATCTTTTCAATGTAAGCAAGGGTAATATAGTACGAAAAAATAAAAATAATCAGAGTATGAGTTTTACATCTCTGGCATTGCTCCCAGTAGGCCTAGATAGTACCCTAATGGAGTCGCTATAGGAACACAAACGTTGCTTCGCTACTAGTGAGCTTGAAAAGTACGTCTTCGAAGTCACTTTCTTAACCTCGTGCAGGAATCATTTCTTTTCTTTCACCCTTTTTATTTTTTTATTACGTAGGACTGTGCATAGGCACTTATCATTTCGAACGGGTGAAAGAATGATCTTGACTTATTGAGAGCAGAAGAGGTTGTTCCTTCATATACAAGTTTTAGACTTTTGATGCTTTGATTGTTAAATTTTTTCCCCTTATCTTATTCTACACATATATATAAGAAAGAACACACCATTCATAACAAGACTGAGTTCAGGAATGAGAATGCTATGTAGATACGGGTTTCATGGTTTTCTTATAGCTTCCCAGTTGAAGGATCATATTTTCCATCGAAAAATCATTGACTCGAAAGACGTGAACCAAATCAAGGAAGAGGGTGAAAGATAAGCCAAGTTTTTCATGTTTCTACAACTTTTCTTTCCCAAAATATTATCCACATCATATCAAATCTCAAAACTGACTTATTAAAGGAAAATTCAAACCGAAAGAATGAAAATACAACATGAAAGACAAAATAAAAATGCAATGAATCTAACTATATGTGACCTAACCTAAACTAAACTAAACAATTCAAGGCCAGATCATGTAAAGTGGAACTTCCAATGTAGCCATAGAAGTTGCTCTCGGCCTTTAGAGCAGAAGAAGTGAACCTGAAAAGTATTAAAAAAAAAAAATGTAGTGAACAAGAGAAATTGTGCAAGCATATACACTGACTGATGGAAACATGAAATGCAACCACAAAAGTATATTACATTTGACTTCTCTACCAAATGGGGAACTTCACACCAACACTAATTATTGGGCATATGACCATATATGATTGGATAAAGTGTATGCAAGTATAGGCCATGAGACATGGGCCCAGACTAAAGAGACTCTTCTAATGAATCATCAACGGGATTGTGGAGACAACCTTTGGGGAAAGATAAACAAAGAATACTACACAAGGAAAAATCCATGTCATAAGACATGTCACCAGGTTGATCACAATTCAAGCTATCATGTGTGTAATATTATTTTATGGATGATGTAAGAGGTTCATTATGATTCTTTATTGTTTCTACATTGCAGATTAGGAATTTGGTTGAAATGGAATGAAGTGGTGGAAGCTCCATAGTCAAATGAAATTTCCCTCCCTGAGGATTGAAAAATTTTATGTGAAGAAAATGAGCATCCCTCAGAATGGATACAACATCCCATGTGATGAAATCGATGAAATTTTTTTGTAGAAAAATAATAAAACGACCGAAATCACAAATCTTGTCACGGTGATAGGAACCTGACACAACCATCAACCTTAGCTAAAGTTTCCTACTCACCTGAATTTACTTTGAATTCAAAGACAACATGGCCAACTACTTATCAAAATAGGAGTCAAAATTTAACTCATGAGATTCAACAGAGGAAATATGTTCAATATTACTACAAAAATATTCAATGATAAACATGTCATATTCTTGATCGAAAGGAGGTATACCTGAAAGAAAATATTTTATAATTGTGCCAGACTCCTTTTGGAACTTCTGCAAATCCAAATATTCATGTAGGCATAAATATTCATCCATATTAAATGTATAACCATTACCATATAATTCATAGAGAAGAAAAGTATCGGGGTGATGATCATCCAAGGGTTCATCTTGATTAATGGGTGAAAATTTGTTGGGGGGAATATCAAGATTTGAAGATGGTTGATTAATAAGCTAAAATGAACTGCCATCAGAGGAGATATGTGAAATAAAGATAAGTTATCCATCCAAAATATGGCCTTCTGATTCAACGATTGGCTTAGGTCCAACATACGGAACATCAAAGCGGGGAGCACATGGGACAATGTAATATCCCTTTTTCAGGATTGCTCATGAATCATGCATGAAAAACACATTTCCAGCAACATATCAAATAAAATATTGAAATCATCACTTGGATCCCATGGATATATCTATGTATCATGTAAATACAATAGGAGATCAGAAAGAAATGGAACTAGATGGGTTAAATAGACCTCCCACACTAGTATAGATGAAAATGACTAAAAACCCCAAAACTACATTTTGTCGGAGTTGCTGCATAGAGTGACTACGCAGTATTATGAGGGTTTTAACTCAGAAAATAATAAGACAAATAGATCTACTCATATATTAAGTAAATATGCATTAATAACTGAGATCTAGTCTCCTTATACAAAATACCAAGAAACTAGCATGGGTTTCTTGTCAAATAGTCTGCATACAAATGTGATATTCAAAAAATCACTGAATAATCACTGAAAACCTGAAGCATAAGAGTATATAAGGTTGGAAATATATCTTATCTGATGTATAACCCTCAAGGGCTTCCTCCCATGAAAGGATGAACCTCTCAATCACAAGGAAACTTAGCAATGGAGCCACCAAATCATGCAATGATACTACCTCCAAAATAATGCATTCCCCAACAAAAACAACACTAGGAATGTATGGGAAATGTGTGGTATGATACCACAGATCTGAAATAATCTCTGGAGCTCTCCAAACAGATACCTCAAGTGAAGGAAACCTCCCTCCAATGAGAAACTAACTCAGATGTCGGGATTCCAATCCCTTCCACTGCTGCACCCAGCAACACTGCACAATCTCTGGCAAGAACTGCGCTGATGAATATGGATGAAGCTTGGCATAAAAACCTGATGTGGAATGATGAATGAAAACTCTCCCAATGAGCTCCTCAAAGGAAAGAGGTGGGATTCCCACCTGGGAACACCTAGTGCTAAACAGCACTGCAGCTTTGCTAAGCATCAAAGAAGCAACAATTCTTGGCAAGCAAGAATAATAATCTACAACATGAAGAATAATGCTGCCATCCTCTTCCTTATATAAGACATGATTTTTCTTGCCCTTGGACCCACTCAATTAGGTTACTTCTAACCCAAGTTACATCTCCGTCCAAAATTGTGTTATTCATCCTTGGATTCCTCCTCCACTAAAACTGTGTTGTTGACTTAGTCAAAGCAGCTTGATCTTAACCTTGTTCACACATGGAGGTGTTTTATTGAGCTATAAAGAGTGTATCCTTTCACACTTGGAGTGTTTTTATCCTCCTTAGGAGACTTATGGGATTTTCTACCCATTTATTTATCGGCTAGAGTTGCTGCTAGCTCTAATGTTCCATTTAGCTTGGAGGCTAAAATTTAGGAACCTTGCAGTGCTCCCCTCCAAAATATTTGCTTGTCCTCAAGAAAACGTATAAGGAGAGAAAAATTTCTCCCCTCCTCCTCATGTGGCCTCCCATCAATGGCCTCCATCAATGCATCAAGAGAATATGCAAATAAACTGTCATCCAATGCTTCCTCCCAAGTGTGCAAAACCAAACTGTCTGCATCAATCAAAGGTGGAAAGTGTGAATGGAAACCTGCTAGCTGTCTCATGGTCTCCACAAAGTAGGAGTGATGATCATCATGGTGAATGAGTGCCTCCCTCACCCATGCTATCATCCAAATGAAGTGAGTCACCCTCCAACATGGTAAATCATGAAAATTATCCTCCACCTTGTGCTCTTGAAATGTAGGTGGGCTGAATGAATGTATATGATATGCAAGAGGGCCTATCCCACGTTGTTATCCTCTCCACTTATGATAAGTGTAGAAGGCATGCTGATCTTGGGCTGCAACATGATTTACCTCCAATGGCAAGAAGAAGATTGGTCCTCCAAGGACTCTCCCTCCAAAATCATGAGACATGTAAACCCAACCCATTCCATCCAATATGAATGGCACATCATCACCTTTTGGCCTCCAAATCAGAAAATTTCTGAAAGTTAGGTGCAATTTTGGATGGTAAAAAAGGTTCTCCAAGTGGATATTACACAATCCCCCCAACTGCTACTTGAGAATGTCATATGGAAAGTGGTCTTGCAACAAGTTACAAGATGTATATGTCTGTTTTCCCAACATGGGAAAGTAAGAATCAATTTATAACAGCTGTACATGGATAAAATAACAATACACTTGCCCAAATTCATGTATATATGGGCTACTATCATCATAAACATTGACCCTAAAGTGACCATAAAACCCAAAAATACTCTTGCTCTTTTGAGGAGAAAAGCATTGTTCAAACATGGTGGGGAAATAAAAATAATCAATGGAGTAATCAACAAGTACAGAAATGTATCTCCTACCATACATAGTGAGTAGGCTAAAATTGAGGTCCATGTATAAGCTCCCCCATGAGGATTCCCTCACAAAAATATGCAAGAAGAAGGGATACCCATACTCTTTGGAACACTCCATAAATAAGAACACACTCCCATGTGACAGCGCTGTAGGCCTTAAGAATAAGGCTCCATGATTCCTCCCTTTGACATTCCACATGCCAAAGCCATCCACCATCATGCTACTATGTGAGAAGATCATCTTCCGACATGGAAGTCTCTCATGATCCTTCAATGCTGAAGGGTAGCCTCCTTGCACCATGAATGTGCCTTCCTTCTTTTCGGAAATATCATGAAAAGTATGGGAAAATTTCTGCCCATACTCTCCCAAGTACAACCATAGCAACAAAAACCTTTGTTGCTGCCTCCTCTCTCCCTCATACAAGCCATAGAGTAAGATCATGATGGTCAAATTGTATGATGTCCCAACAAACAAATCAGCCATGAAGTGCCTCCTAAAGTTCTCCAAGTGGTCCCTCCCAAAAGAAGAGAAAAAGTGTGATGTGGAAATCATGGTTTACCCATGGTTCCTCTTGAAATTTACAGCATATAAAGTAGGGAGAGTCATGCTCCCAATGGGCATTCTCCATCTTAAGCCCACTCTCCAAACAAAGCTCCTCATGATCATAAACATGTCATCAATATATGGAAGCAAAGTACAATAAGAACAAGTTTCCAAATGACAACCGGAGAGTGAATCTTGGTCCCTCTCATGGAACTAGCACAGTGCACCGTTGGCTTGCATCAAAATAAGAATTAACAAGTGCTTTACCATCCACTTGTTTGCTGCCACAGTCATCTCATAAGATGTGAACATGAAGTTACAACATGGTGTCATTGGTGCACACCAAGAGACATATGGCTTCCCCCACAACTCATCAAAAGGATAGCCAAAGTCAATGCCACAAGTAGCTGCAAGTACATCATTATACAATATGCAAGAAGAAGCAATTATTATTTATACATCATGTTGTTAAAATAAGGGAAAGAAGTACAATACAAAACATGAAATGATACCTCCTCCATTATGTACTTGAGGTCTTGAGCTGAAATGACTCAACTGGAAATTCTCCTTCACTCCCAATGAGTAGGAAGGTGGTTGTGACATCCTATCTATCACCATCCGGGCTATGCATCTCTCCATATGCTGATATATGTCCTGCTGTATGCCCTCCCAAGTGAACTTCTCCATCAAATGGAAATATGCATCAAAGTGCATAGAAGAGAAGTCCTCATGTGCTACATGTAGCAACTTCTCCTTGAGACTAGAAGATCTAGTCAAGAAGATCCTGCCATAGGAATAGATGACCACATCATCCACCATGTATCTGCCATCTCCATCTGGGTCATCAAGAATCATGCATGCACCAAGATCCTTGGAGTACTCCACCAAAATCTGAGACCTCCAATAAGGATCAATCCTCCTAAGAGACAACACTGGTGATTTGGCATGTGAAGCTCTCCTCATGCTGCTGCCTGCTACTTTGACATCCCCTATGCCAAAGTCTTCCTCCAGACTCTTCACCTCTCCAAAATATAAGAGTGGTGAATCCAAAGACAAGATTTCTTCCATCAACTCTAGATCAGGTGGCCTCTAAGGTGGAATGCCTCCATGTAGTGAGACATCAATGTCAAGAGTAGACTGCATATATTATTGGGCAACCTTTCCCTTGCCCTCACTGTGCAAATCAGTCTGCCTCTCTCTTGCACTAGCTCTCTGAAATAGAGAAGGGTGTGTACCTCTCATAAAATGATGTTGCTCTTCCTCCCTTCCTCCTTCTTCCAGCTACAATGCTGCACAATCATGATGCTCACTGATTGTGCTTGGACCTCCATGTATGAGATCCTGGGGAACTTCTTGCAAAAGCACAAGAATCCCTCCTGTTGGAGCATGTGCTCCTCCTGCCTCTGCATGAGGCACTGGATATGCTCTAGATGTGACAACACTATTTCCCTCTTCTTGATCAATGTGTGTAGGCAACATCTCAACAATTGGATCCCTTTGTGAAAAAGTGATCTCCATGCCCTCTTGTTTAAGAATATGAACTGGAGGTTTTTCTTCCGGTAATGTGTAATGCAAGATATCAGCTCCTCCCATCCATCTCATGATAGCTCTAGGAATTTGACTACATTGTGCATCATGGAGTGCAGCTGCATGCTCAAAATCACCATGTGCAAATCTAGATTTAGCTCTAGATTCAACATCTTTTGGAGATCCCATCTTCAATCTCATCTTCTTCAGCTCTTCTTGAAAGCTCTGCAAAGATTTTGGAAGAAGCTTTGTGAGCTCATCTTCCTTTCTTCTATCAAATACTGAATATTTATGGCTTCTATTCATCTCTCCTTCTTCTTATAGCTGGATCTCACAGGCTGTGCCAGAGATCATGCTTTGATACCACTGTAATATCCATTTTTCAGGATTGCTCATGAATCATGCATGGAAAATGAATTTCCACCAATATATGCAATAAAATAGTGAAATAATCACTTGGATCCCATGGATACATCTATGTATCATGTAAATACAAGAGGATATTAGAAAGAAATGGAACTAGGTGGGTTAAACAGACCTCCCACACTAGTATAGATGAAAATGACTAAAAACCCCAAAACTGCATTTTGTCGGAGCTGTTGCATAGAGTGACTGCGCAGTATTATGAGAATTTTAACTCAGAAAATAAGAATACAAATAGATCTACTCATATATTAAGTAAATATGCATCAAGAACTGAGATCTAGTCTCCTCATACAAAATACCAAGAAATCGACATGGGTTTCTTGTCAAATACTCTGCATACAAATGTGATCTTCAGAAAATCACTGAATAATCATTGAAACACTGAAGCATAAGAGTATAGAAGGCTAGAAAGATATATGATCTGATGTATAACCCTCAAGGGCTTCCTCCCATGAAAGGATGAACCTCTCAATCACAAGGAAACTCAGCAACAGAGCCACCAAACCATGCAATGATACTGCCCCCAAAATAACGCATTCCCTAGCAGAAAAAATGCTGGGAATGTATGGGAAATGTGTGGTATAATACCATAGATCTGAAATAAGATCTGGATCTCTCCAAACAAATCCCTCAAGTGAAGGAAACCTCCCTCCAATGAGAAACTAGCTCAGATGCCAGGATTCCAATCCCTTCCACTGCTGCACCCAACAACATTGCACAATCTCTGGCAAGAACTGTGCTGATGAAGATGGCTGAAGCTTGGCTTGAAAGCCTAATGTGGAATGATGAATGAAAACTCTCCCAATGAGCTCCTGAAAGGAAAGAGGTGGGATTCCCGCCCAAGAACACCCGATGCTAAACAACACTGCAGCTTTGCTAAGCAGCAAAGCAGCAACAAGTCTTGGCAAGCAAGAATAATAATCTACAACATGAAGAATAATGATGCCATCCTCTTCCTTATATAAGACATGAGTTTTCTTGCCCTTGGCCCCACTAAATTAGGTTACTTCTAACCCAAGTTACATCTCCCTCCAAAATTGCGTTATTCATCCTTGGATTCCTCCTCCACTAAAACTGCGCTGTTGAATTAGTCAAAGCAACTTGATCTTAACCTTGTTCACACATGGAGGTGTTTTATTGAGCTAGAAAGAGTCTCTCCTTTCACACTTGGATTGTTTTTATCCTCCTTAGGAGAATTATGGACTTTTCTACCCATTTATTTATCGGCTAGAGCTGCTGCTAGCTCTAATGTTCCATTTAGCTTGGAGGCTAAAATTTAGGAACATTACAGACAAAGAGCATATTTGGTTATTTTTTTAGATGTTGAAATTTCTCCTGATCAGGGAGTCACGATGAATCTAATTCAAAATATTTCCTTGATATCTGGATTAAGAATCGAAACTTCTCATCCTATAACTTCCAGTCCATGTCCTCATCCAGAAACTAATAACAAAGGTGGAGGAACCGACCCGCAAAATTCTTGAGAGATTTAATCAATTCCATTCTAAGTTGATCAATTTCATCAATAACATCTTGATATTCATATTTATCAAAAAATCGATGAAGCTCATTAACTAAGTGGTTGAAAGATGCGATAGAATAAGTGGGTATAGAATAACATCATTTCTTTGCATGACCATCAAATGTAAGGGTAAAAAACCATTCAAGCACTTCTTCTAAATAGACGCCATTCAAGAAGAAGAATTGAAAAATTCAACAATGTAATCAAGGACAGTTGTTGTACTCTTTCCATCAAATTTAAATCGTGGCAAGCTATGATAAAAGTCCATGGGGATTGAAATATATAACTATTTAGAACAATACCTCGTGATTATTATTTGGGATGAATCCATTGAAGGTAAGAGATTCAAATAGACTTCACAGGCTCAACTTGTCAATTGGCCCTCCTTCTAATGCCCAAAATGTTGGTGGTGTTGGATGTCGCCAACATTGCAATGGGATCTCCCAGATGTGAAGTCCCAATTAGACCTCACACTGTTTGATGTAGGATTCCCATACAGTTATATGGTTCGGCTACCGTTGAAATGGTTTTCCAGGATATGCCTTGGTTACAATCGGACATAAGAGAACACAAAACCTCTTTGGGTTATTAAGAATGTGATCTTGGCGAGACACCCAATGTAAGGTGCATGGGGAAGACTTACATGGTTGGTGAGGGAAACAAGCCACCAGTTAGAAAATTAATAATTCTATCCTAAAGGGGGACCCGTGGATAAAGAGAAATACTTGTTGAGTACCTGTAGATTAGTCCACATAATAAATAATAATCATTAAATCATAAAAAAATTCATTCAATAATATCCATAGCTAAGTAACGAAGCAATTCATTAAATTAGCATGTAGATAAACAACATATACCATAAACATAACCATAATATTCCAATTATATCTACTATACATATATGAAAGAATGTCAGCTTATTGAGCTTCTGATTATGAGTATAAGGTACCAAGTACACTGTTACAGGAATGAAACATTGTATCTGTTAGTGGAACACAAATCCACAATTTTCTTCTCCAAAGAATAATCTATCTCCTATGTAGTACAAGTGAAGCCAAGGCTAAGCCTCCCAAAATCCTGGCCCAAAAAATCCCTTTGCTTGAGTTATGAGGAGCTATTTATAACAAATAAAATGACCTTTGAGTGAATTCTATGAATGTTGGTATTATAGCATGACTCATTACGTTCCAATGTGTGGCTTTTCATATTCCACATGTGTCCCTTGGACTTCATTACATAACATTTATTACATAAGAAAATTTAAAAATGAGGCAGTGGCCTAATAAGACAAAACTGCTAAAAGGAAAAAGACTCATCAAATTGATAAATCATTTTCTTCTTCTTAGAGTTCATTTATAATGTATGTTAGACTCCTTGATCTAGGTGGATATCGGTGGCCTCCCACCTATTCCAATTGGACCAGCAGCATCAATTCTTTCAATTTTTCAGCTTCAGCACAACTAACTATTTTTAGCAGGTTTTCAGGTCCTGCACACCTGGAGCCATTTTGGGGCATTAATGATCCAGGTGGATATTGGTGGCCACCCACCTACTCCATTTGAACCCCCACCATCAGTTCTTTTAGTTTTCAAGTTGCAACAAAACTTACTATTTTTAGCATTTTTTCAGGTCCTGAACTTCCGGTGCCGTTTTGAGGCCCTAAACGACGTTTTTTGGGAAAACAGAGAGCAACATGGGTGTATGGACTGATGTTTCTCGTTCAAAAGTTGTAATCCTCAGACAGATATTTCTAACGAGCTATTGAGCGTGTCAAACAGAGATCAGATGCCAAAGTTATGTCCCCGGGAAGTTGAACCACCAATTTACCCAAACGGGGCCCACAGTTTTGGCGCTTCATCTCGTAGGGTTAGGATGTTTCAGATTCTACATTGTTTCTCAACAATAAATAGGCCCTCGAGCCTCATTGTAATATAGTTCAGGGGGTTGGGAGCCAACACATCTCTTCTCAGAGATAAGCGCTACCAGTGCCCTAGCTCGCAACATCTCCATCATGTCTGCATTGTAACACAGTTCAGGGGCTGGTAGCCGCCACATCTCTTCTCGGGGATATGCTGCCAGTACCCTAGCTCATATATTTCCATTATGTCTGTATTAGGCCTGTGAGCCTCAATGTAACACGGTTCAGAGGCTTGCGTATGCCACATCTCTTCTCAGAGATACGCTACCAGCACCCTAGCTTGTTTCCATTATGTTTGTAAGCTTATTTCAATAATTCATTTATTAATAAAATGAAGCATTATTTCCGCTGCATCTCTGTGCTTATGGTTATATCTATATTATGTTGCATTCCTACATAAAATCTAGATCAGTGGTATCAGAGCAGTCTACTCTTTCTCTGTTTTTATTTTCATGTCCCCAACGCAGCCAAGGTATAAGGAGTTCAACCTCGCAACCCCAATGACCCCCCCATGGTGGAAGGAAAGAAAGACGCGGGAGAAAGAGATCCTATCAAAATATTGCTCGAGGAGGCCCTCGAGAAATAGAGGAACGCGATGATGGATGAATTTTTCCAGATCCTTCAATGGCTGCCCACCGGTGGCACATCTACATCCAACACGTCTGCCAACAGGTCCGCGACATCCTGGACAAATCCAATACCAAGTTCAGCAAAATTCCCCCCTCGATGGAGGAACTTAATGCAATGGAGACCATTGCTTCCTAAGGAGGGAGAAATGATCCAGGTGGATATCGGTGGCCTCCCACCTATTCCATTTGGACCAGCAACATCAATTCTTTCAGTTTTTCAGCTTCAACACAACTTATTATTTTTAGCAGGTTTTCGGGTCCTGCACACTCGAAGCCATTTTGGGGCATTAATGATCCTGGTGGATATTGGTGGCCACCCACCTACTCCATTTTAACCCCCACCATCAGTTCTTTCGGTTTTCAAGTTGCAACAAAACTTACTATTTTTAGCAGTTTTTCGGGTCTCGAACTTTCAGTGCTGTTTTGAGGCCCTAAACGAATTTTTTTGGGAAAACGGAGAGCAACATGGGTCCATAGACCGATGTTGCTCGTTAAAATGTTGTACTCCTCGGACAGATATTTCTAACAAGCTATTGAGCGTGTCAAACGGAGATCGGATGCCAAAGTTACGTCCCCGGGAAGTTGAACCACCAATTTACTCAAACGGGGCCCACAGTTTTGGCTCTTCATCTCCTAGGGTTAGGACGTTTTGGATTCTACGTTGTTTCTCAACAATAAATAGGCCCTCGAGCCTCATTGTAATACAGTTCAAGGGGCTGGGAGCCAACACATCTCTTCTCAGAGATAAGCACTACCAGTGCCCTAGCTCGCCACATCTCCATCATGTCTACATTGTAACACAGTTCAGGGGCTGGTAGCTGCCACATATCTTCTCGAGGATACACTACCAGTACCCTAGCTCATATATTTCCATTATGTCTATAATAGGCCTGTGAGCCTCAATGTAACACGGTTCAGAGGCCTGCATACGCCACATCTCTTCTCAGAGATACGCTACCAACGCCCTAGCTTGTTTCCATTATGTTTGTAAGCTTATTTAAATAATTCATTTATTAATAAAATGAAGCATTATTTCCATTGCATCTCTATGCTTATGGTTATATCTATATTCTGCTGCGTTCCTACATAAAATCCGGATCACTCCTGTATTTCATCGTATCACAAGGTGACTAATTATTGATTATATTTGTCATTACTGAAAATAATATTCTATGGCTATCATTTATTTTCAGAGAAAGAAAGGGAACTCTTGATTGTAAAGAGCTTCAAAGGAATCAATCTGCCTCTCTGTCTAGTAGAAGGAAGGAAGTGTTGCTGACAAGGTGTGATGGGGATCAAACTTCATTTCTTCCCTCGTTCCATTTCATTTCATTCGCCCTCTTTTCCCCCCTCATTTCCTCCATATTCTCCCATGCTCTGAATCCCATTCAAACCCCCCAAAAACCTAGATATATAACCTTCGGGGCTTATTATTTTATAAACCCACTTGTATAAAAGGCCGAAAGTGTTAAATGTTATAAGTTCCATCACCCATTGAACGGTCGTGTGATATAAACTGTAAACCATACCATTATATATATATATATATATATATATATATATATATATATATATATATATATTACATATCATATAGCCTCTTAAACCATCAGTGAGACCCCTTGTGCCTTATTGCATATTGCCATCGCAAAGTTTTGTTACAACAATCAAATGATAAACTTGTAAATTTCCGATGCGATATGAAGTGGGACCCATTCCCCGCCATGCTTCCCTTCCATTTCATTTTCCATTGAAATATACGTTAAATTAACCTTTTTCCACTGCTCCGCTTTAACCTTCCACCTTTACCGTTTCATTTCTTTGTATTCCCCGATCGTGATCAAAGTGGGGCCCTCATCGCATTTCACAGACTTTACGTATTTGGCATTGGAACTAAGATTTAATTAATGTGATTACTGATTTGCGATATCACATCCCATTTGTTTTACCTTGTGAGTGTCTGCAATCTATTTTATTTAGTTTGTGATGTGATAAGTCAGCCCCACCTCAGCACCTCCGCCACCATTGCACAATCGTCGAAATACATTGATATACCATATAAAACTTGTAACAATTACCACTTAAACCTTCGTCGATTCATAAAACTCTACCACATAGATAGTGGTTCTCTCCTCCCCGCACTTAGAAAATTTTAAGAGTTAACCCCGTAGCTTATAACTAAAACTTAAGAATTGTGATGTGCGCTTGTGATCCGGTCCCAGTTATTCCCTGCCACGTCACTCATCTCCTCCCCCACGCATCACACTTCGTAGTTTTAAAGTTTACATTTTTGCTCTTATAACTAAATTCTATGAATTGCGATGTGTGTTGCAGTCTGGTCCCACTACCCTCCACATCATTTACCCTCCACGTCACCTCCCCATTGCATCGCATCGCCGATCGTATTATTTATAAACTAAACTATAAGGGTTGCGAAGTGTGCAGATGCGATGCCACTTCATAACTAAAATCTACAAAGTTTCAGGTCTGGGTGAACGAGTTTTCACTATGTTTTGTGTGTATAATAGGTTAAGTCAGGCCTACAAGGTTTATAGCTCATTTCATGAATAAATAGGCCAAAATACCTGGAAAGGAGCAAATGCTTTCCACTCATTGGGCCACCATCATATTTAAATCCGATGACTTACGCTTCATTCCAACCCCTCTTTGCCATCCTAACTTTATCCCTGCAGGGGGGGTCCAGAACAAGTGGTTTTCAAGAAAGGGACCCTCTTATGTGTCATTCTCTCATAAATTCGCACCTCGCCCTTCTATTACCTCTTACCACTTCAGGGGGGGTTCGGAATACCACTGTTTCTCCTTAAAAAATCATTTTCCCCAAATAAACTGGTATCAGTTTGTAACAGAGAAAGGGGAGTAAGATCAGAGAAGCAACAATGCCAGCGCCGCATTGGAATTTATCATCCAACAAAGGTGGTCCAAATAACAAAGCCAGATGTCGAAACCTCCATTAGTTGCCTCTTTGAAACCATCACAGCTTCCTCCAAAGCTTACTGTTTGATTTTCCGAGGAGCCTATTAGGGTCCTATAATAATAGGATTCATAATTTTGAATTGAATTTGATTAGTCTTGTAATATGTACATACTTTTATTTTTGCAAATTGTTTTCCCATATTAGAAAAATAAAAAAACATAAAGAGGGTAAAAGTCCTAAAAGAAAAATCAAAGGACTTGAAAGAAAAAATATCAAAAAGAATATAAAAATGGACCCCAAACAAAAAGAGATAAAAATAAAACATGAAAGTGATGCAAATTCAAATGCAACTACTATTTACTTCTACTGCAAAAATAAAGTTTGTGTGCAACATGTTAAAATGCCACAATCCATGAAGGTTAAACAACTTAATCTTAGCCTTTCATGCTTTAAATTTTATGTTATTAGATAGAGAATAAAGATCTATCCAAACAGTTTAATCTTGGAAGATCAATAGTTAGGTAGAGAATAATAAGGAGCTCAACAATTTAATCTGAGCCCTTGGAAGAAATCATGATAGGATTAGTTAGTTTGTTGTTTAAAAGAAAAATGAATAAGGTTTTGCAAGCTCAAATGCACCCATGTAAATGAAGAAAAAATGTTAGGGTAGCAGATGGGTAGGCAGAAATAGTTTTTCACAAGCATGGATATCAGAAAATTGGCCATTTCATTTACTAATTCCCCTTCAAAAATCATCCCCTTGCAAAAATACCCCATCCCCTCCATTTTTATTATTTCTCCTTATTTCACTCTTTTCCCCCTTACAAAAAGCCCCTTTTCCTAAGTGAAAAACACATCTTACTTAAGAAAAGTGAAACCCTTTAACTAATTCCCCTTTTACTCAAAAATACCTAAAAACCCAAAAAATACTTTTATCCTAAGTATAAATGCTAAAATGTTATATCAAACCCACTATGAAGAACTCTATCCCCGATATCATGTTTTACACTATTCTTAGTGTATTTGACATCCCGCATCACATTTCATTATTAACACACTAACCTAATGTATTAATTCTTGTATAAACCTTTTAACCCCGTATTAAATTAATTCCTTTATGTATATTCTCAACCCAGGTTTTATTTATAACCTATAGTTCTATTTTCCCACATGTTAATTATCCCGAACCCACTACATATTATCCCTACTTGTTGTAATATTCCTTGATTTATATCCCATTGGTTATATTATAAACCCAGACCATATCACATATTAACCAATCACATAGTCTAAACCCCAAGCCCCACGCCTTTTACAACCCTACAACTCTGTCACATCATCCTAGCCGTCCAAACTTCATCCGCCAGATCCGACCACTATTAAACCCTATTGCGCATCTCATTTCCCAACTGTTAACACACCCTAGACCTTGCAAAAAGTACAGTTTTCAGGCTCTCCCTCCCCTCTACATGGCATCTTTCTATTCGATCGCACCATTCAAAATAATACAGCTAACCACCTTTGGAGCCTGCAAAAACAACTAAGCGGTTTTCTCCCTGCGCCCAAACCACCCGCCCATTTGAAATGGCCGCCCATTAATGCATTCACTGTTTGTTTAAAAAATGTATATAACTGCCCATTTGCACTCTTTTATCCTTTTTTTTACATTTTACACTAAAGAAGCACTATCGACCAGTTTTTACACAACCAAATCATGTTGTTGACCATATTTCAAGCTTTTTCACCTTAATTCAAGACCTCTACTCCTACAAGAACATTTCAAAACTGAATTGAAGCTTATAAAGACCAACATGTAGAAATTTCTGTTTCCCACCCCAGCTTTCAGTTTCACCTTATTTTTCCATATAGTTAAATGCCCATTCCCATAGCCTTACATTCAACAAGCTGAAAAAAATAAATATTTTCTGAACACACAAATTCTGGAAATTTTCACAATGCTGGAAATGCAGAAATAAAACAAATATCTGGTCTGGTGTTGACCAAATACATCAAGGAACCAATTAGCTGTCTATACAATGTGGGATCCACCAACTCGGAATCCGAAGCATGAAGCTTCTTCCAGTTGGTGATCATCGGTGTCGACATGGGTCTATAATCCTCCATGTGAAATCTGCTAAGGATGTCCACAATATACTTCCCCTGTCCCAGGAATAAATTCCCCTCCTCCTGCCACATCTCCAAACCCAAAAATTAATGCATAAAGCCAATTTCCTTCATCTCAAAATCCACAAAGAGATCTCTCTTACAGTGCTCTATGAGTCTCTCTGCACCCATAATGACCAAGTCATCCACATACATCACCAGAATGAGAGGATCCTCACCTATCACAATATAGTCAAGGTTCGGATTTTCCTCACTCTTTGTGAAACCCATTTCCTGCAAGTATGTATCTATCCTAGAGTACGAAGCTCTGGGAGCTTGTTTCAGACCATAAAGGGCCTTATTCAGTCTGCACACATGGGACTCCTTCCCATGCGCCTCAAAGCCCTGTGGCTACTCAATGTACACCTCCTCCTGTATGAAGCCATTGAGAAATGCGGTCTTCACATCCATCTGGTGGATCTTCCAACCCATCTATACTGCTATAGATATAATGGAGTGGATTAAAGTATATCGAGCGACGGGAGCGAAGGTCTCCTCATAATCAACTCCCTCTACCTAGGAGAACCCTCTAGCCACAAACCTTGCTTTGATTTTCTTCATGCTTCCATCTGCAGCATGCTTTACCTTGTAAAGCCATATGGAAGTAGCCACGGATTTTCCCTCAGGCCTCGACACCACCTCCCAAACATCATTCTTCATGATAAAAGAATACTCCTCCTGCATGGCCTCTCTCCAGACCTACTGGCTAGCTCCCTCCTCATAGATAGAAGGCTCAGAGTCTAAGATGTTGGCAACCATTGCCATGTAGCTAAAAAACCTCTCAGGTGGTTTGCTCTCTCTGACTAGCTTCTTAGGCCCAACAATAGATGTGGTCTGATCTCTCTCAAGGTATGCTGAAGCCACTTGGGCTTCCTCTTCCCTGAGCACACTTCTCCCACTAGAGAATGAAACTCCTCCTCATCATCATCAGGAGCCTGACCTCTTGACTGTCTGTTTGTTGTCCTCCTGCCTACACCTGAAATTGTAGATGCTGAAGTACCGTGTGAACTGTCCATTAGTGGACTCCCTAGTGAACTGCTCCGTGGACTGCTCTGCATGCTGCCCGAAGCACCACCCCTCTGACTCTATGAGCCACTGCTCACTGACGGACTTGACACCGTAATCAATATACCTCTGGATCCTCCTGATCCCTACCCACTGGATCCCTGCGACTGACTCAGCTGCTCCTGAGGGTCTGGCTGATCCAGATACTCTAACTCCTGTGACCTCCTGAAAGCCCTGTCCTCCTCGAACTTCAAATCCCTCCTGACAACAACTCTCCTCTATGTAGGAATATAAATCCAAAAGGCCTTTGAGGTCTCACTGTAGCCCACAAAGACACCCTTCTCTGTGGTGGGCTCTAGTTTGGTCCTCTTCTCCTTGGGTATGTAGGAGTATGCAATACACCCAAAGATACAAAGATGACCAATATCAAGCTTCTTCCCAGAAAAATCCTCCTCCGAAGTCACATGCCCCAAGGCACGATGCAGACTCCTGTTCTACAAATATACAATAGTGTTGCAGGCCTCTGCCCACAAAAATAATGGTAACCCCTGATCA
Source organism: Pinus albicaulis (assembly GCA_034641835.2). Taxonomy (NCBI): domain Eukaryota; kingdom Viridiplantae; phylum Streptophyta; class Pinopsida; order Pinales; family Pinaceae; genus Pinus; species Pinus albicaulis. Next base: position 779,878,244 of record CM076578.1, read on the forward strand.
TGTAGCATGGCTTTGGCAGCCCCTCTGACGGATTTGTTCTTCCTCTCTGCAACCCCGTTCTGCTGGGGGTTGTAAGGAATTGTGAACTCCCTCCTAATGCCTGCCTCCGCACAATAATTAACAAACTCTCCAAGGGTGTACTCACCTCCATTGTTCGACCTCAAGGACTTGATCTTCTGACTTGTCTGAGTCTCCACAAGATCTTTGAACTCCTGAAACTACTTGAAGACCTCACTCTTGGTATTCAAGAAATAAATCCAGGTCCTCCTAGAGTGATCATCAATGAATAAAACATAATACTCATATCCACTCAAGGAAACATGACACATCTGACCGCTCACATCGAAATGAATCAAATAAAGTATCCCAGTCGCTCTACTATCACTAATGGGAAAAGGGGATTTGGAAAACTTGCCCATCGCACATCCTCTGCAAGTATCAAAGTGATCAGTACTAAAACCTGGCACACCTGTAGTGATCTCCCACAATGTACTCAAGGCTCCATGATACATGTGCCCATCCTGCAGTGCCAAATCTCACACAGATCTGAACTGCTAGCTCTGCTATTGGTACTACTGCTCAATGCCAAAAGGGGCTGAAATGTAAACTTGTACACCTTTGCATGGCGTACACCTATCACTCTAGCTCAATCAGCTGGAGCGCCCCTAGGATATATCAACACCTGTACTCTCCTGAACAATATCTCATATCCTCTGTCCTCTAATGCTGAGATGGATATGAGGTTCTTCCTCATCCCTGGCACATATAGAACATCTGACACCTTCAAGGGAGGTTTGGGTTCCCTATCAAATGTCAATGTCCCCACATCGACTACTCTAACAATGCTGTCATCTCCGAATACTAGCTCTATATCAGTGCTACTCTCTGAAAGCTCTGAGAAGTACTCACGGACTCTTGTCATATGACATGAAGCCCCACTGTCAACATACCAGACACCTGAAGATGCTCTGCTAGTGGAGGGAAATGCACACTCCCTCTCAACCTCCATGGCAGGTGATCCTGCACTAGTGGACTCACAAGCAATGGACCCAAACTCCCGATCAAAGAGATCCATAAAGTCCTCTACCTCTATTGATGCTACCATGTTTTGGTTCTTCCCCTTCTTCTTCTTCTCCGGACACACAACTGCATAGTGTCCCATCCTCTGAAAATTCCAACACTTCACCTTGGAATAGTCCTTTTGCATGTTCCCCTGTTTACCTTTACGTTTGCCTTTGCCCCCACCAATGCTTGTGGAAGCTTGCTTCTTTCCCTTGCCTTTCTTGCCTCCTGCCAATAGTGCTACATCCTCATCCTGCTCAACTGGTTTGGCTGCCCCAAGCTGACTCTTTCTGATTTCTGTCTGTATGCAATCATCCCGGAACCTCGCCCAAGTGGGAAGGGTCTCACGTGCACAAACCCCATCAGCAAAGTTCAGCCATGAACTGGGGAGGCCATTCACTGCAATCCGCACCAACTCATTGGGTGGAATGACCTCTCGAACTGCTGCCAACTCATCTCTCACATTAGTGATCTTTGTGAGATATCTAGCTGCACTATAAGTCTTACCCATCTTAATGGTCTTCAACTTCTCCCTGAGGACCATTTTCCTGTTCTCATTGGTACTCTGGTAGAGATTGGTCCACATTTCATGAGAATTTCTCTTTCCTCTCACATGAGGAATGCAATGGTCTTTGATTCCATCTAGAATCAGTCTATTACCCTTGTTATTCTTTTTATTATAAGCTGCCAAATGAAAAGCACTAGTAGGCACATTAACAGGGTGATGTGCATTATGCAACATGACATCCCAGACTTCTGCCTCCTCAAATATGCTCTACATTCTCTCTTTCCAAACACTATAGTTACTATGCCCATCCAACCTATCCCCCACCCTCAAGCCCAAAGACATGCTTGCTATCCTAAATAAGCTGAAAATAACACCATTGTAGTAAAGATAAAATTTTATGTGTGAAAAATCAGCTTGCTGTAATTTCTGAGTGAAAAATAAGCTTGCTGCAATTTTTCCTTCTTGTTGTCCCAAACTGCATTTTCAGCAAAATACCTCTGATACCATGTAGAAATTTCTGTTTCCCACCCTGGTTTTTAGTTTCACCTTATTTCTCCATATAGTTAAATGCCCATTCCCATAGCCTTACATTCAACAAGCTGAAAAATAAATATTTTCTGAAAACACAAATTCTAGAAATTTTCACAATGTTGGAAATGCAGAAATAAAACTTAGCAAAATAAATCAGCCACACAAAGATTTTGACACGCTAATTTTTGCTCAAGATGACCCTAGAAAAACCCCCTACAACTCTTGGGGAAAACCAGTTCGAAAGCTCCTTCATATTTCTGGAAAATGCTTTTACAGAGAGGTGAAATATACAGGAAAAATTCCAGAAAATTAATTACAGAATTATCTTGTTTTCCATGCTTGCCTTTGCCTTGGAAAACGTGCCAGAATAGCAAAAAACTCAAAACATAAATTTATTACAGCAAATGACAATTTAGGAAATCGTGCCCGAAACTTAGTTGTACGACCATACAGACTATACGAACTATACAAAATTTACAACAGACTGCCTTTCTCGAAAACTATGCTAGCTGCCTCGAAAAATGTGCCCAACCACCTTGGAAATTGAGCCCTTTGCTGTTGTACTCTTCCTAAAAAATCATGCTGTCTTCCTCCTTGAAAATTGTGCCTCAAAATCATTGTACAGAATGTTGTCTCGGTTTCTATGCTGCTGTACGGCCTTGCTGCCTCAATATTCGTGCAGCCTCGTGTTGCCTTAAAAATCATACCCTCCTTGTTGCTGTACGGTTTTTCTGAGTGTGCCTCTCCTTCACCTTCTCAAGCTCTCTCCAGAAAATGTCTCCAACTCTCCTTCTCTTCCTCTCTCAATCTGCTCATGAAAAAGTGAATGACATTTTCCTTCATTTTCCTCCTTTAACCTAACCCTAAGTGACTTTTGGGGAATCCCTAAATCCAATGGCTGAAATAGCTTTAGATCTAGGGCTGAGATTAAATGCTCATTTAAATCTCACTATTTTTAATCTACTCCACTCTAATAAGACCTACTTAATGGTTTATTTCCAAAGTCACTCTTCTTCTAATTTTACATTGACTTCATTAAAGTCACTTTATTATTATACTAGTAACTTTATCACTTAAAGTCACTTTTAAATTGAGATTTAATTTATAACTTATAAAGTCACTAGGCAGCACTAATTCTTTTAGATACTCTTTCCTAAAGCAAAGATCATACCTAGGAACCACCTATCCTCCCAGAACTGGGCCCCCTACACAACAGAAGTTTCTGAAAGATTTCTTGCACCTCAGAAACCCTCCTGCACATAAAATCTTCATTTTTCCAGGTATTCTTAAGAACAAAAGACCATATTCCTTGATCTAAAGAAGTAATATAGATAACTGAATCATTTAGGAGTTTTAAGCAGACCAAGAAAGCCCTATTACTTCCGAAATTCCTTTTTTACATACCCTAAGCTTTCTTTTCATAGATTCTGAGGTTCAAAACTATTTAAAATTACAGATATTGAATAAACTGAAGAAGTTTAAGCCTCTGTGCACTTGAAGAAAACCTCTTTGCCTTTCAGTCATTTCATAGATACCCTAGACATCTTTTGCAGAAACTCTAAAGTCTTGAGATTTCCTTTTGTTATAGAGATTATAGTTTAAGTTAATTGAATGAGTTTTTGCCTTTGCACACAAAAGATAAGCCCCTGTTCTATCCAAATCCTTCTACAAACTGTTATCACTTTCAAAGGTGCTCCTACAGACCTAAATCAATGTTTCGAAAGTCAAAAGTGTAATAAAAATTGAAAAATTAAGCAAAGAAATGGCTTCCAAAAATATTGTATCTATCAATTCTCTACAACCCCCTATTGTAGATATAGAACACATTTCATTAGCTGACACAGACTTCAAAATTACTGATACAGTCACAGAATTTAACCTTCTTGAGCTCCACTGTTGGAGCCAAGAAAAATCCATAGATCAGGCTGATGAAGTTTTCATCTAGGAGTCTAATTTACCAAAATATGTTGTTCCTCGGACCTACCAATTCCCAGAAGTGATTAGACTCTGTCAATCATGTTATTTTCCTTATCAGAGAGCCATCATAAACCCTAAAAAAAGAAATCCTATTTACTATTACTACTAAGTCAATTAATCAGATGCCACAAATACAACCCAGGCCTGATGAAACCCCTTTATCCATTGAGGCCCTCACTCAGCTATACCTGAATCTAGACTTCCCTAAGAGGTTCCAGATATTTAAAACTTTCATGCCATCTTCTGTAGAAATTCCCAAGATAAATCCTCCATAACCTTCTGCAAAATTCTCTGAAAGGACAAGGCATATCATCTCCATGTTGTCTTTCATTCATGGTTATTTTACAGATGAACATGTTGATGTTGCAGTATTATGTTTTTTGTCTACTGTTACACTTGGTCAGCCTCCTACTAACATTTTAATTTTTCCCAATACCTTGCTGACATTATTAATGAGCAGTTGGTAAAAATTCCTTCTAAAGGTGTTTTTAAGTATTCATCATTCCTATTCTATATGTTCTTATACTTTCAATCTAAGAAATTTAATATAAACCTTGAGAAGCTTGATGTGGAAGGAAATCATCAATCAATCATCTTTTGGACTTCCTTGATAAGGAAAGACTCCAATGAGTTCACTTATACAGATTTTACTGATTCTTTCATTCATCCTATGGTAAGTTTTTTGAATAGCAGCATGCAGCCTAGAGTTAGTGAAGAGATTAAGAAATTTCTCTAGTTTTCAGAACATAATAGGACAGGTGATTGGTACTTGTACCAAAATCACACTGAAATAAGAGTATATGGATCAAGTCTGGTTCCATATAAACTGCCTAAATACCTCCATATGAGGTTATTTTCCCTTGAATACATAAGGGATATTCTTAGTTCAGATGCAATTAATTTCTTAGCAGCAAAGAAGAAGACATGGTTCAAATTGAAGAATCAGGTTGGCCCTTTTATCTATAACAATAGAAATGCAAGTCCTGAGGCAGAAAAATGTTTACAGGAGTTTAAATTCAGCAAAAGTTTCTTGTGGTATTATCATCCCCTTGGAGTAATAAGTAAAATGAGAGTTAAGTGAAAACTCACTCCATATGTATATGAAAAGAAACCAGAGATAGAGAAATTCTCCAATCAATCTGAATGGTTGGAGAATACCTTGGTAGAGACAGAGAAGCAAAGTGATACTAGTCAAACTTTGTAAACTCCATCCCAAGAGGACATGAATGTAAAGAGAAACATAGAGGAAGGATCATACATGTTAGTCATCAGTAATTTTTGCATGTTTTAGATGAATACATGATTTCCCTATATTTCTAGAAACAAAGTTCATGAACATTGTGAGTTCTAGAAATCTCACTGCCTTCATTATCGTTTGATACAATTTTTCACCATTCTACCATTTTTCTATTCCATGGTCACCCTGCCACTCTTGGAGAACTCATTATGGGCTTGTGCCACTCATATACATCTTGTTTTACAACCTATAGCCTCATTACTCTATTTTTTCCCTTTCCCATCCCTCCACTTTCCACCTAGGGTTTCCTATAGCCAACTCATCCCAATCACTTAGGGCCATTTTTTCTTCAAACCATGTTTATGACCAACCAGAGATGAATTTGACAAAAGTGAGAGAGGTTGTTGTCCATAACAGGTCCAATAAGAAAAAAATCCTTCATTTTTTACACAGGTATCATGGTTTGGGAGAAATGTCAAAAATACAGGTGTCATGGGAGAATTGATGCACTTCTGGAGTGACCTTGGGAAAATTAGGTTTTCTCACAGCTAGAGTGTCCAAATGACTTGCTTGATGGGTCAAAAGACAACTATATGTGAAGATATTTCTAATGAGCTATCATTAGCTCAATTTGGAGTTAAGGAAGGCCTCCAAACGTTGTCTGCAACAACACTCTACATTTCTGCACCATCACTCAGCACGTTTTTGACTAGTCTTGGGAGAATCAACTTTTGACAGGGAACATAAAATCAAATCAGAGAAAAAATGGTATATTTGGAAATTTGACGGGCTACGCTTTCCAACGAGCTATCACGGCCCAAATCCGACATCGGAAAGGTCATCAAAACGTGGCTGCAATTTGACTCTTTTTTTGGTGTTGCGCTAATGCAGAGGCCCTCATTGAAATTCAAAAAAAATACTAAAAAGAGGAAAGGACCAAGAAAACCTTGAAATTTTACCTCAATATTTTCTACAGGCTTCTTAAAACCCATGAGGGAGGTCTCCACCAGTTTTGGGTAAATTTGGAGAAAATTTTGTATTTTTGAAATTTTTGGCCTCATTTGCGCAGCGCCACTGGCGCTATGCAAAGACATGGAGCATCCCCAAGAGAAACACTTGGAATTTTTGGATTTCTCTTCTCCTACACATCACTCTCACAAAATTTCAGATGTTTTGGAACAGGTTTGACCCCTCAAAAGGTCAAAACACCTCACTTTTTTCACCTTTCTGCCTCTGTTTTGGGCCTTGTGCTGCGCAAATGACCAGTTTGGGATTTTGAATTTTTTACTAGGCTACAGGAGCCCAATCAGACAACCAAAGGCATATCAGGAAATTAGACTCATTAGGATTTCCAACGAGCCATCACAGAGAAAAATCCGACATCGGAAAGGGGTCCAAAACTTGGTTTTAAAAGTACCTATTTTTTGCCTGAAGTGGTGCTACGCAAATGGACTGTGTAGAGCAGTGTTAGGATTTTGGAACTTTGGACAGGTTACATTAGCCCAATCAGAAAAAAAAAAGACATATCTAGAACGAGGACTCAGCAAGATTTCCAATGAGCCATCACGGAGAAAAATCCGACATCGAGAAGTGGTCCAAAACTTGGCTACAACAGAGCCTATTTTCTGCTGGAGGTGGCGTTGTGCAAATGACCAGTCTTGGGATTTTTCCATTTTGACCAAGCTACAAGAGTTGTATCAGGAAACCACAAGAATTTTTGGAAAGCAGACTCTTTAGGATTTCCAACGAGCTATCACAGAGCCAAATCCGACATCGGGAAGGGATCCAAAACTCGGTCACAAAAGACCCTATTTTCTGCTGAAGGTGGCACTACGCAAATGTGATGAATAGTGTGTTTTGGACCAAAATTCAACAAAACACACTCATTTATGGAAAAATGATATTTTTGAGTTTCTTGAGGCAAGAAAATCTAGAATTAGGTGCAAATAGTCATTATGGCATTTATTTCATAGGATATTATGTGCCTTGGGTCTTGCATGGTCTCTTGGCCATAAATGACATTTATGAGTTTTTTAGGGTTTCTAGAAGCCTCTAATGGTTTCCACCTCCTCATTTGGTGAGTTAAATAGAGCATGAGGACTTGACTATAAATGTTGGCATTTGATGAGTTTCATGAGTAATATATGATTTTCATGAGCTTGGAGAAGAAATTGGTTTTGTGAAGTGGATAAATGGCTTGTTTGCTTGGATGATGGAGAAGCTTGTTTGCAGGATTCCATAACTTGGTGAATGGTGATGTTTTCCTATCTGTCTATTGTTTTCTTAGTTTTCATTATGTTTCATGCTTCTTAGCTACTATTAAATAGAAAGGTATAGGTTGAGACATGTTCATTGAAGCACCTCAGTCCTCCTATTTGTTATAGCCTTTATGTTTTCCTTTGTTTGAGTCATAACTAAGGAATTATTCACTACTTCTTAGGCTCCCATAAATTTTTTATTTTTTCATGTATGGTTGGTATGTCAGCTTACAAGTAAGATTTATGGTATGCCCTGCTTATTTGAAGTTCTCAAAACCCTATCTTGAAGCCTTTATGTGAAATATTGATTGATTAGGTTAAGTCAAAGAGGTCTCATTTGATCTTGCCCTTTGTCCATGCTTGTCAACTTGTTTCAGAGTTCCCAATAGCTTGAAATATGATGTTTATGAGTTCCCTCTTCATAAATTAAGTTATTTTTTTTAAATCTTGTATGTTTTCCCAAAGTCTGAAGGTGGATTTCCAAAGTTAGGAGTTCTAATGCTTCTATGTTTCACTGGAATGTTCATTTTATATGTTTATCATTTTGAGTATTGTTAAATGAGATCAATATTTTGCCATACCTCATGAGTTATGCTTCAAATTATATATTTATAATATCTCTTAGTCTTTTCCCCAACTTAATGTTCATTACACCACCATGAATCACCTTAAGGATCCATTGACCTTGCTAAATCGGCCCTGCAATACACTCTGCTTCATCATTTAGACATTATTGACTTTCAATTGACTCCATAGCCCAATGGCTTTGACATCCTATTACTTCTCTTATTACATTTTATCATCTTTCCCATCTGAAACAATCAACAAACCCTACACCTAATAACTAGCCTAAAATCAAAACCCTAGAGCAACAATATTACATCACTTGCACCCAATAAAGAAAGCCATCTCTGAGTCCAAGAAGGCTAGGTACTAGGACACCAAAGTCTGGTTTGATGTTACCCCTGTACATTTGTATCTCAATCAATGTAATATTCCTTTTTCAGGAAATTTCTACAACAATGAGAATATTTGAAGATATTCTAAATTTGGAGCTCCAGCAATAAGCAAGCACAATAATGGTGCAACAGCAACACTCAACTCATCAAAACATGAGATAAATCCATAGCCATTTTATTAGATAATAGCAACTAAAAATTAATACATTATCTTGAGGAAAATTATACTCAAGATAAGCAATGCTCAGCCTCAAAGAACAAGTACATAAACCATGACAAAACCACTGCTATATATGTATGCTCAAGCTATGACTGCGCAGTCTATGAAGGGAAACTGCTGCATATTAAGTGTCAATACACAAATATATCAATATGTGGCTCAAATACAATAGGGGGAGCAGTATCTCAACCCCTGGAAACAATAATACACAATCCCTAAAGGGATTGGCTGCAAAACATCCAAAATGGAAATTCCATAGAAATGCCGGAGTTGCTAGGTAGCTGCAGCAACTCATAAATAGAACTGGATGAGGATGGCTAAATCTGATGCTCAAACTGAATATGCCTCCTCCAATGGATATTTCAAGTGAAAGGCTGATCCCTTCACTAAATATCTCTCCAATACTCTACAAGAGCCCCACTACAAATGCTCCTCTCAAAATAACGCAGTCTCTGAATGGAACTGCGTTGTAGGGCTATGGAAAGAGTTGGCCTTGATGGCAAAGTCTACAATATGCTTCAAAAAGCCTCCAAACTGATATCCCAAAGGAAAGAGGGACTCCTGCTCTAAAAAATAGCTAAGGGGGATGGTGTAGTGAACCCTCACTGCAACACCCAACAACATAGTGTTATTCTGCTACAGAAATAACGCTGTCTTGATGGAGGATGCTTGGCCTCAAGCCTGGATGTGAGGAAAATGAAGAAAAATCCCTCAAGAGACCTCTCAAGAAGGAGAAGGAATCATAAACAGGAATTCTCCCAGCAATTCTTGCTAAACAACAAAGAATGCTCAATTGTCTCAATAGACAATGAAATGAATAATCATAAGCATGAGAAACAATGGTTGCCTTGTCCTCCTTTTAAACAAATGAAAGCCCCTCTCCATGGGTCCCAATACTTTTAGGGTTTCCTCCACCAAATAAACCTTTCCTCATTCATATTGCACTGCTTCTCTAAGTGTGCTCCACCTCTTGGTCCATCACTGTTGACTTGGTCAAACTCAACCAAGCCTCCTTGCAAATAACCTTGTTTACACATGAGGGTGTGAAAACCAGCTCCAAAGATGATCCCCTTCCATATTATGAGGGATTTTATTGAGAGTACGATTATGCATGGGCCTCCTTACCCAATTATTCTCCTTCTAAGTGAAATTAGCAAAAATTAATGTTCCAAATTATTGTCAGAAAATTTTGGAACATTACAGTCCTCCCCTCCCAAATGTTGCTTGTCCCCAAGCAACTGCAAGGATAGAACTGGAAAGCCTCCTCTCAAGGCATGGAGTCTATAAAGTGTTTGAGGATCATCTTCCTCATGTGGATCCTCCATCCCCAAGCAATCATCCATGCAAAATGAGTTACCTCCCAACTAGGCAACTCCTGGAAACTGTCTTCCACCTTTGGCTCCGGAAAAGTAGGTGGGATGAAAATATGCTCATGGTAGACAATTTTTCCTATCCCATGCTATCCTTCTCTCCACTCATTATAAGTGTAGAGAAAATGCTGATCCTGGGCTGCAAAATACTTGCCCTCAAGTGGAAAGATGAAGACTAGATCCCCAAGGACCTCTCCTCCAACGCTGCAAATCATGCTGGCCCAAGTCTCTCCATATATGATGAGTTGGAATTCATCATCATATGTCATCTCACTCCTCATATGGCTCACCTCATAAGGAAACAAATGAGCTGTTGTAGTGGCCATACCATCTCCCATGCTCCCTTTAGAACATGTAGTGCAAAGTGTGTGGGAGTTTTCTCCCTCCAAGGACACATTCACCCAATGTGTCTCTCCTCCAATCATGCTCCCAAGGAAAAATCTAGCAATATCAACCAAGGGAACCATAAGGAGAATCATGCTAGCTGCCATGTGTAGTAAAGGAGAAGGACAATGGTCCCTCAAATGAAGCCAACGCAGTTTGACTCTCCACTGTCATAGAAAAGAAAATGATGGGTGGCCTCCCCACCATTTTCTTGCTACCCCATTCTCCTGGAGAAAGTGGATGATGTAATGTGCAATGTATGTATGTTATCCATGAGAAATTTCCTCCCCTTCTCCTCTTAGGGAGTGATCATCCATAATGGGCTTATGTAGACCATCAAATCTAGAAGGAATAATAATCCTTCTTTGAGCAAATCCCTACACATATATGGTTAAGAGATGCATATATATAGAAAAATCATCATGCAAATCAACAATACTCTCACCATATGTTTTTCTCATATAAATGGAGTGGATTATAGATGAGTCTCTCCTCATCCTCAAAGGGAAAGGAGTGGACTGTGCTAACTCATCCATCTCCTCATGATCCATGGAGTGCCTCCTCAAAATCTTCAAGTGGTTTTTCCCACAAGAAGAAAAGAAATGCAATGTGGCCCTCATGGTTGGCCCATAGTTTCTCCTGAAATGTACAACATGTATAGTAAGGAGAATCATGCTCCCAATGGGCATCCTCAATCTCAAGCCCACTCTCCAATCAAAACTTCCCATGAACATATACATATCAACAATACATGGAAGTGAAACCCAACAGAAACATGTTGTCACATGACAACCGGAAAGTGGATCAAGGTCCCACACAAGGAACCAGTGCAGTGCATGCCCTGCCTTCATCAAATCAAACAAAAAAAAGTGCTCCTCTAGCCACTTATTTTCTTCCACAATCATCCTACAAGATGTGAACATGAAATTACAAAAGGGTGTCAATGGTGCACACCAAAAGTCATGTGGCTCTCCCCACAAACCACCAATGAGATAGCCAATCTCAATACTGCAAATGGCTTCAAGTACATCATAATACAAAATGTAAGAAGGAAAAATCCTCCTTGGTACAATATGTTGCTCATAAAAAGACAAGAAGTACAGAACATAAAGTGCAATTGTACATTCGCCATCATGTACTCGAAGACTTGAGCTCAAATGGCTCAACTGAAAATACTCCCTTACTCCCAATGAGTAGGAAGGTGGTTGTGACATCTCCTCCATCATCATCTGAGCTCTACATCTCTCCATATGTTGATGTATGTCCTGCTGGATTCCCTCCAATGAACTCCTTTGCCAAGCAAATATATGCATCAAGATGCATGGAAAAGAAGTCCTCATATACTGCATGGAACAACTTCTCCTTGAGACTAGAATCTCTAGTCAAGAAGACTTTGCCATGGGAATATATGACCATATCATCCACCATATACGCATCATCTCTATCCGGGTCATCTAGAATCGTGCATGCAACAAGATCCTTGGAGTACTCTACTAAGAGCTGAGATCTCCAATAAGGATCAATCCTCCCAAGAGACAACGTTGGTGATCTGGCATGTGTAGCTCTCCTCCTGCTGTTGTCTGCTACTTTGACATCCCTCATGCCAAATTTCTCCTCCAAACTATTCACCTCTCCAAAATCCAAGAGCGGTGAATCCAAAGAAAAAATGTCTCTCATCAATGATAGATCAGGTGGCCTCCTTGGTGGAATGCCTTTATGCAGTGAGACATCTATGTCACGAGTGGACTGCACATATGGTTGGGAAATCTTGCCCTTGCTCTCACAGCGCAATAAAGTCTGCCTCCTCTTTGCACTATCTCTCTGAAATAGAGAAGGGTGTGTGCCTCTCATCACATGATGATGTTCTTCCTCCCTTCCTCCTTCTTCCAACTGCAGTGCTGCACAATCATGCTGCTCATTGATTGTGCTTGGACCTCCATGTATGAGATCCTGGGGACTTCCTTGCAAAGCTGCAAGAATCCCTCTATTTGGAGCAAGAGCTCCTCCTTCCTCTGCATGAGGTACTAGATCAACTCTAGAAATGACAACGCTGTTGCCCTCAGCTTCCTCAATATGAGTGGGAAACCCTCCAATGATTGGATCCTCTTTTGGAGAAAGGATCTCTTTGCCTCCTTGTGCCAAAAATGAAGATCTTGCCTCCAACAAGGCATCATGCAAGATATCAGCCTCCTTCATAGCTTTCTGCAGTGATTCTGAGTCTATGGTTTTCTTCATTACATGCGAGGGTTTTGTTTGTTTGAATGTGTTTGTTTCCTCTACATGCATTTCAGAATTCCACATACCAAATATTTTCATCAAAGTTCTAATGCACACTGCATAGGAAGAGGTATTTACATTCTTCAAAGTAAATGACTCAAATAACCACCATGCATAGACCTTACCTCCCAAGTGCAGCGCTGCTACTTTGATGGCCTCATCTCTAGTGATCTGATGCTGCTGCAAAAAGGTGTCTAGCACTTCTATCCAAGCCTTAGCTGAACAAGTAGGGGAACCATCAAAGATAGATAGAAAAAATACATCCTCATCATGCTGCTTGCTCCTCCTCACCATGATCTTGAAAAACTCCAGAAAAGTAATATGATCTCTAAACCTCTGGGTTTGAGACTCATACTCATGCAAGAAACCTTCAAGAGTTCCTTTCTTCGGGATTCCTCCTTATTCTTTTCTTCTCATGGCAAAACTGGCCATGTGACTGCACTGTATATTATAGGGTGTAGTTGCATGCTCACATCCCCTACAAGAAAATCTAGAGTTTGACTCAGTTTCAAACCCTCTTGGAGATCCTATACCAATATCCCTCATTAGCTCTTCAAATTCTTCATGAATGCTCTGTACAGATTTTGGAAGAAGCTTGGCAAGCTCTTCTTCTTCCCTCCTTTCTCCATATAATGGAGTCTTCATCTTCTCTCTCTTTGATAGCACTGGAAAGTTCCCGTCTCAGGAATATCGAAATTCTATTCCAGAGATTGACTACAGGGACATTTACTGGATATGTCACCTTTGAAAAAAGGATGAGATCCAGAGGCTACATGGCCATCTGCAGACTCTGTCTATAGAGCTCGAAATATTCCCCCTTCAAGGATTCAACACTTTGGCTTGAAGCCATAGGTTGAGCCAAAGATCATGCTTTGATACCACTGTAATATTCCTTTTTCAGGAAATTGCTACAACAATGAGAATATCTAAAGATATTCTAAAGTTGGAGCTCCAACAATAAGCAAGCACAATAATGGTGCAACAGCAACACTCAACTCATAAAAACATGAGAGAAATACATAGCCATTTTATTAGATAATAGAAGCTACAAATGAATACAATATCTTGAGGAAAATGATACTCAAGATGAGCAATGCTCAGCCTCAAAGAACAAGTACATAAACCATGACAAAACCACTGCTATATATGTATGCTCAAGCTATGACTGCGCAGTCTATGAAGGGAAAATGCTGCATATTAAGTGAATACAAAAATATATCAATATGTGGCTCAAATACAATAGGGGGAGCAAGATCTCAACCCCTGGAAACAATAATACACAATCCCTATAGGGATTGGCTGCAAAACATCCAAAATGGCAATTCCACAGAAATGTCGAAGTTGCTGGGTAGCTGCAGCAACTCAAAAATAGAACTGGATGAGGATGGATGAATCTGATGCTCAAACTGAATATGCCTCCTCCAATGGATCTTTCAAGTGAAAGGTTGATCCCTTCACTAAAGATCTCTCCAATACTCTGCAAGAGCCCCACTGCAAATGCTCCTCTCAAAATAACGCAGTCTCTGAATGGAGCTGCGCTGTAAGGCTATGGAAAGAGTTGGCCTTGATGCCAAAGTTTGCAATATGCTCCAAAAAGCCTCCAAAATGATATCCCAAAGGAAAGAGGGACTCCTCCTCTGAAAAATAGCTGAAAGAGATGGTGTAGTGAACCCTCACAGCAACACCCAGCAACACAGTGTTATTCTGCTGCAGAAATAATGTTGTCTTGATGGAGGATGCTTGGCCTCAAGCCTGGATGTGAGGAAAATGAAGGAAAATCTCTTAAGAGACCTCTCAAGAAGGATAAGGAATCCTAAATAGGAATTCCCCGGACAATTATTGCTAAACAACAAAGAATGCTCAATTGTCTCAATAGACAATGAAATGAATAATCATAAGCATGAGAAACAATGGTTTCCTTTTCCTCCTTTTAAACAAATGAAAGCCCCTCTCCATGGGTCCCACTCCTTTTAGGGTTTCCTCCACAAAATAACCCTTTCCTCATTCATACTACACTGCTTCTCTAAGTCTGCTCCACTTCTTGGCCCAACGCTGTTGATTTGGTCAAACTCAACCAAGCCTCCTTGCAAATAACCTTGTTTACACATGAGGGTGTGCAAACCAGCTCCAAAGATGATCCCCTTCCATATTATGAGGGATTTTATTGATAATATCATTATGCATGGGCCTCCTTACCCACTTATTCTCCTCCTAAGTGAAATTAGCAAAAATTAATGTTCCAAATTATTGTCGGAAAAAATTGGAACATTACAATCAATCTAGAAAATTACAGGGAGCTAACAATACAAAAAAGAGACTACAACAGAGACCAAATTTAAATTGAGATACAGTAAGAATCCAAAGTTAAATCCTGTTAATAAAGAAGTGTAAACAATAGATTTGATTGATACAGAAATAGCAGAAAAAGACAATGCACCTCCTACAATAATTGAAGAAGAAAAACAACCTACTACTTCAAAGACTCAGCTAATTCAGAAGTAGCACAGTATGGATGTTTCTTCATCTAAAAAACCGGCAGAAAAGGATATGGATATCAAAGAAAGATACAAAGAAATCAAAGTCAAGAATGAAGAAATTAAAACTGAAATATATTCTCAATATCTGAAACAAACTCCTGGCATCAAGAATAGGCTACTTTCAGCCTTTGAATATAAGAATAAAAAGAGGCAGATGATATTTCTTCAACCTACAACTCAAACTCCTAAGTCATCTTCTGATTACAAAAAGAAATATTTTGAAGTCTTGGCCCAGGATATTCATCCTTTGGACCAAATTGAGTTTCATAAGCAAGCAGGAGAGATGATCTATTCTACAATGACAACCAAGGCCATGTGTGTACAAAAGTTGAAAATATAAGAAATCAGCTCAAATTGGAAAAATATTCTTCACAGGGAAAAGACACTAGAATTAAATCCTTGGAAGAACTAGTAATTGAAGTAGGATATGATCCTAAAAATGTAAAATTTGTAGAATAATTGATAAAGAAGAAAAATGCAGACATTGCTGCATTAAAGAAGCAACTAAAGTTGCCCTCTACAAAACATCCTCAAGCCAAGGAAGTCTTATAGGATACAAATCAGAAAGATGAGATGATGAATCTCATTTTACATTTGACTTCTCAGATAAAGGAAATGGAGAATGAAATGGACAAGTTGGTCCAAGAGAAAAAATATAAAGAAGAAGAAATTCCAGTCACAGTGATTCCTGTAGTTACTACTGCTATACCTTATACACTAGCTGAATCACTGGCACCTATAGTCCCCATGGCTACAACATTACCTGTCACTTCATCAACCACTTCAGCCACAGAATCTTCAACAAAAACATCACAACATTTAGATGAAGCAAGCAAGTTGGTAAAAGCTATGCAAGACATGTCTATTCAGACTAATGAGATAAACAGAATTAAAGAAAAACTTAAAATTCTTGAAGATGAAAAGAAACTTTCCAAGATAATGCATAAGAATTAAGAAAAAAGAGCAAACAGATTAAATGATCAGTTAAAGAAGTTAGAAAAAGATCTAACATTAAAAGAACCCATGGCTCAATTCATACAAAAACTATGGGCCAATATCATTGAAGCAGTCAATGATATTTGTCCATCAATATAGGTTATATATAAATAGAAAGACTTATTCAAATTAGCAAAATAAGCAATCCAAAAGATCAAAGAAGAGCTTGGTAAGCAACCTGAAGAAGCCCTTGAAATCATCAAGTTTCTAAATTCTAAGAATAGGAAAGAGCTAGAAGAAATTGGTATTAATGATAGAAAAAAGACCATCCTAGAAGTTAGGAAGGTAACTTCTAAAAATAATTTGATGATACAGTTAGAGGAGAAATTCCAAAACATGGAGGTTTCCATTACCAGGTGTATGATGAAATTTGATGTCTTAAGGCAAAAAGATCTTCCAAATCCATTAGTTATTCGTGACAAACTAATGAAGCAGAATGACTATGACAAGAAAATGAGGGAAGTTGCCAAAGATCAGGTTAATCTGCCTACTGTTAGCACTCAAATCTACCTCAGGCTGAAATGAAGTAAAACTCAAGGCTACATCAAACCACGCTCAGCCTCGTAGCTAGCCCTACGAGGAAAGGAGAGGGCTCTCTCCGTCAATCTCGAGAAAATAAGCAATAGAATGCGAGATGACTTACGATAGAAACTGATTTTAGGCTAGTAAAGAGATATGTATGTTTGATTTTTGGTTTTTTGGGTTTTCGCTGGAGTAATGGGAATACAAAATTTTGGGTCCGGGGATAAGGTCAGACCTTTGCAGAGTTCAAGCTGGGGCGAGGTAGGTGATGATCTTGATGCTTTCAAATTGGATTTATGGATAGATTAGACTGACGAGGAGCTGAAGAGGGCAAAGAATAACTTGGATCCTCTCCAAACAGCTGAAAACATATAGAACTAACTGAATTCAAAGGCTAAGCACTGTAAACAATGGATTCAACCTTAATCACTCATTCAATTTAGTTCAGAAGCATAATGAAAGGATGGAATACATTAAACATGAAGAAACTTACAGTAAACAAAGGAGAAACATCATCAAGAATAGAACACCACAAGGATCCCAACAAGTGCCGCAAAACCCCTGATCTTTCCTTAGCCAAAATATGAAAAGTATGTACAATAGTATCAAAAGTATCCCAAGAGTCCAACCTCTCCAACCCCTGAAAAGGATTGAGAAATTACAATATATAGAGCACTCTAACACCTTTCCCCACCTCTAGGGGTCGAATTCCCTCTTCAGGGATCAGTTTCAACCAATTCTAATCATAGAACTACAATCTAGGCAGCTAACAACTTGCCTCTAAAAGAGTGGAAATTGATCCATTACATGATTTTTTACTCATTTGAGAGTGAATCTTCTAGAAGAGATAAAAACAAGCCAAAGTTACATGACAAACATGAATTTACATCATAAAAACCCAAGAATTCTATCCATAGGCAAAAATGGTCCAAAATAGGCGAAATACTGAGCTGGCAGCTGAAAACTCAGAAAAATCTCTAGGTGGGTCGCTCCTGAACTGCGTGGGTCGCTCATGTTCCAGGCTGATTTTGAGGTAGCTCCCGACATCCAAATTGAGCTCATGATAGCTCTTTGGAAAGCCCTGGATGTCTACTTTCCAACCCAAGTGGAATTTCTGAATTTGGAGTTGATTGGAGCCCTCAAAAATTCATTCTCCCAGAGGTACTTCCTGCTGGTGCAAAAGGTGGCAGCAAGGTGTTTTTTATGGTGTTTTTGAGCTGTTTGACCATCCAGATTTTGTTGAAATGCTAAGTTGACTTCAGAGGATGCATATTTAACCATGAAAAATCCAAAAATGTAAAAATCTCCTCCAGCAAGTGCCTCAAAACGGCACAAGAGGCCACACCATCCAAAACTCGTTTTTGTAAACCAAAATTTGGAAATGACAAAATTTTTCTCCGAATTTGTATAAATTCGGAGCGGAGGTCCTCCATCATGTGTCTTGCCTACCACGAAGCCGGCCAAAATCCGAAGTGGATTAGGCCTTTTCCGCCGTCGAAGTGCCTTGCGCAACCTCCTTTCAAGATCTTCATCCTCGCTTTGCAAACATGCATGCGAGCCCGCAATGGTCTTTCATGTGGCCTACCTTCACTAACTCTCGATTGGCCTTTCGCCATCCCGGAGAATAACATCAATACTATTTACCCGCGCAGCAGCGTATCTCCGTCGTACCGGTGTCATGTCACCAAGCCCTCTTTCGATTCCACTGTCTGTCCTCACGGATTTGGCGCACCTCATAAAATGTGAGCTCATCCTCAAGCTGTTTGTTGCGCTGCCCCAAATAGTTAATCACCCACTGAGCCTTCTGCAATTGGTCTTTCAGCTGGTCATTCTCGGCCCTTTGCTCCTGGATGACTTCCCTCAGCTTCGAGCTAGGAGAGCCCGTATCAACATCAATGACTGTCATATCGGTGTCCTGGCCTCTTGATGGGCCCTCATCATGCATGTGCCTCTTGCCCCTGTCTTGTACCTGTACCTGCACTGGAGAAGAAAGCAAGACCCTTTCCACATCACGTGGAGATAATACTCGCCGTGTCGATGAAGTTGGCAGGACCCCTTCCACCTCACGTGGAGATAGTACCCGCCGTGTCGCTACAAATAAGGCCCTGTGGCCTCGCTGATATGTATGAACCAAAGGAGTGATGATATGCTCAACCTCAAGCATGTCCGGCTGGTGTGAGGGCTCTCCTGCATCATGAACTGCCTCGGGAGGCTGCTGTGGCACTCTGAAAAAGTCTCTAGAAATGAAGTCCTCCCAAGTGATGCCCTGCTCTGCCAACTGATGTGACACCAAGATTTTGATCAAAGCGAAATGATATATACTCCTGTACTGCTGCACTGGGCTCGTCTTCTTCTGCACAAATGTAACCATCTCCTCTATGTTGCGGTATATGAAATAAGGAATATTCATCATACGCACCCTTGTGAAGTGCATCAGCAAACGAACATGATATGAGAAAAGACGAGCATACCTGCCCTCACAACTGAAATACTGAATAATGAGCCTCATGAGTGGTGCATACTCATCTCTCAAGAATCCTTGCTCCATTCCTCGCCTATGTTAGGTATGCCAGTGGCTTGAGCAATAGTCAAAGGCGATACAATGAAATCAACCCCAGCCAGGTTTACCCGATCACCCCGCAAATGAAGAACAAACAAACGTGCTAATTCACGATGAGGTCGGGTTTGCAAAACCATCTCACAAAATCTGAAACATGACAAGAATCGAAAACAATCCATAGCTAATGGACATGCCTGCAACCGAGCCAAAGAGGTAGGCTCCTCTCTGCGATGATCACCACTTCTGTTTTCTCTGCGGGAACTCCGTGGCACATTACCTTCAGCCACCGAATCACTGCCTGACCCTGGCTCATATTCTGACTCTGTCTATGACATATCTCTGATCAAACCTTTGGCAATGTGTATGCTGATATGAATGCAGTGAAAGCAAGATTAGGACGTATGTTTAACATTCAATCAATATCCCACCGCCAAAACACCATCAAGGAATCAAATTATGGATAAAATCTCTGCTTCAAATGGGCTGAAAGGCAACATCTCTGTTTTGAATGCAAATGAAATTTTGACAAAATAGGAGTAGGCAACCTTCAAAAGTTTGGACACATCTAGTCAAAGGAGAGTATGGTATAATCAGTGATAGGTTTGCCTACGAGTTTATGACCATAAAGGTTTCAATAGGTCATTTGAAACAATGCTAACATTGGGCAAACAAAAACATGAGCAAATGCTAACATTGGGCAATGTGACTCATTACACACATGAGAAATGTGACTCAAAGGGTTTAATCATGGGATAACAATAACAATGGTGACAGTGGTATTATGGGTATGAGAGCATAGTGATTTTCATGTTTTATGAAAGGCTGACCATATCACTGTTTCAGACATCAAACCCATTTTTTACACCATTGATTTTCATTTTAACCCTGAAAACAATAATCTCATAACAGTGGGGTTTTAAATCCTTCATTTGCATATTAGAACCATGTATGATGACACAAATACGTTTGCAAACCCCAAGTGATTGAAGAAAACCCGCTTTGAAGGCAACTGGAGTAAATTCCTAGCCAATCTGGGCGCTCAAGCACAATTCCGGAATGCTGTCTCTGCGTGGGTCGCGCAGGCTCAGTTTGGGTCGCGCAGCCCAGGTGGGTCGCGCAGGTGCAAACCCACTGTGCTAAACCAACTCTGTTTGGGTCGCGCAGCCCAGGTGGGTCGCTCGGCCTCAACTTGGGTCGCGCAGCCCTAAAACCCTGTCCACACCCTCCAAAAGTCTGAAATCGGCTTTCAATTTTGCAAATACGTTTTGGGAGCAAATGAAATCGGTTCAAATGAACTTGTTTGGCCTTTATACACTTCACAAATATCTTCACCATCATACTTTATTCCAAATCTAACTTCAAACCCACATTACAAATGTTCTTGTAATTTTCACTTTGGCTTTTTCAAATACAAACTTTCTTTGGTTTCTCTGAGGTCGATACTGATGATTTTATTGTCTTTTTGCAGGGATATGGCTGTCTTGGCTAGAGAAAAGACTAGGGGTCTGCTTTTACAATGTCTTCATGGCGGAATAATTAAAATTTATTACAAAATGATAATGACAAATTTCTAGTTCCAAAACAGAGTTTTGGACTAGAAATGTATTTTTTTTTAAAAATGCTGATGATAATAAAAATAGAAATCCAAGTACTGGACTCTCCTCACCTTGCAGGCTTTATGACTGGTGTATAAATGACTCAAAAAACCCTAAACACCAAGACCTAGGACACTTATTGACATTTTAATGACCTCATACATAATGACAATGACTATAAATAATTTTTTGAGAAAATATTTTTAAAATAGCGCTGCAGGTATAACATGAGGAAACACAAAATGACACAACCCTTCGTCAGTTCATGGCATGATCCTAGTGATATGCAAAGAAGTGAAACAAGTGAGACACCTAATAATGAAAATGCAAAAGACGAAATGATCACTGACGGAGGGCAGCAAGGGCCGACTCTAACATTGGCTCCAATGGGGATGGTAGCTCCATCTCCGTGGAGGTGCCAAGAACCGTAGAACTTTGGGAGAGCAGACCAGTGCTTCCATCCATTGGGCCATGGAATCAAAAACTCAAACTGAAATGCATGACTGAAAACTGATGACTTGACGACACAAATTGACTCTTACTCAACTAAAAACTGACTCGATACTTAAACACAACCGACAAACTGGAAAAGATGCTCAAAGTAGAGCTTATTCAATACAACCTACTCTAATTGTGCTTTTCACCACCCGATCAAGTGTAATGGAACAACCAATGCAACCATGCAAGCATGCTGCCAGCTGTTTGATTTCTTCCCACATGCTTACTGATGCACAGGAAAAGGAAAGAATCGAAAGGCAACTCCCATGGACACTTTGAACCAAGTGGATTGCTGATAAACTTGCAAAGCATAAATTGACTGGAAGACATCAAGAATACTGCGAATGGATCTTCATAAACATAGCTCTGGTCTAGATAATCTCCATACCTTGATCTTAAACTTTTCCTCACATCTGCGGTGCTTTTCTTTGGTGATTGCAGCAAGCTGTCAAAAGGATCCTGAAATTCATGAAAAATCAAATTTTGCTGCTGATTCCAAACTGAACAAAAGTCTCCTTCATCAATCTCCTCATATGTATGGAAATCTTGACATGTGCTATGCAATGAAAAATCTGTTAAACAAGACAATGAAGGTGATCTTTGAATAAGATTATCATCAACATTCTTTTCGGGCACATGGTTAGCTAATGGAGCATAATTTTTATAACAAACATCATCCAACACACGAGCAATGGGATCATCAAAAACTTGAGAAGAGTGCTGTAATGTATCCATTGAAACTGTATGACCTCCTTCTGGCTGTTCATCTTTTCTTTGAGATATATTATGAAGATTCGGCCTTATAAACTGAAATTCTTCAAAACAAAAGGGTATAGAATCTTCCTGCATCATCAAATTATGTATTTCATCTTCCACAACTTCATCTGTAATCTGACCTTCAATTGCATTAGATGGCTGCAAATCTGATGCTACAAGCTGCTCAAAAATCTCGTTATCTGTCTCATCCTCAACATTAACACTGAGAGATTGTTGATTTCCTATGGGCTGCTCATTTGAAGATTTACTATGCAATTTTTTTCTCCAAAACTGAAATGATTCAAAACATAAAGGTACGGAGTCACCTTGAATCATTAAATCATGTGTGCCCACTTCCAAATCTTCAGCTGCAACTTGACAATCAATGACTTTTGGGGGCTGAAAATCTGAATATGAGAAGTTTTCGTTGCCCTCAAGATGATCCAGATCAAGACTTGTTGACGTTTGATTTCTGATTGCATGAAAGTTATCTCTAATGAACTGAAACGAATCAAAACACAAAGGCAAAGATCCTTCACTTACATCAAAATTTTCTGCACTTTCCTCATCATTGCCATAGCTTATATGCATCGGTTGATCACTGTACTCGAGCTGCTGAAAGTGAACTTCCTCCTCGCACAAACTAGCTACTGATTTGTCTGCAAGATTAGTTTCTGTTTGGAGAACATAATCATCATCATACTGATCAAACTGAGGCAAATCATCAGTATACAACACATCATCAAACATACACATCATATCAACAGCTCTCTCTTCTTCACACTGATCTATAAAACAATCACTATGACTACTGGGATCAGAAACAAAATGTTTTGGGTCAGCAACTTGTTCTTGAATGTCATTTTCATTTTTTGCAGTCATTTTCCGCACCATCTCTTCTACTGTGTTTACGAAAAGATCAAGATTTTCCTCTGAAAGTGTCAGCAGCTCTGAAACATTCTTCTTTTCTTCTTCCTTCAACCTTTCCCTCAAGATCAGCAAATGAGCCTCTACATTCACTGCCTTGTTCTGCATCTCGTGAAGTGTTGCAATATTCTTTTCTCTCAGCTGAAACTCCATTTCCGGATCAAAGGCACCCGGGTAGTGCAAGAGAGCAGATCTAGGGGAAGGTCTTATATCAACTGGCATCGAACAATAAACTTGGTTAAATCTAGCAGAAAATTGTTGTACTGTCTCACCTGGCATTCTTTTCAACTGGTTATACTCCTCTATAATCAACAAAAAGTTCTGTCCGATCATCCACCTGTCAAGGAAAACTTTGACCAACTGCTGGAAATCTGAAATGCTCGCATCAGGCAGGGCTTTAAACCAACTCTTCACTTGGCCTTTCAAAGAAAGAGCAAAAAGCCTCTTCTATAATCAAGAAAGGGTTCTGTCTGATCACCCACCTGTCGAGGAAAACTTTGACGAAATGCTGGAAATCTGAGATGCTCGCATCAGGCAGGGTTTTGAACCAACTCTTGACCTTGCCTTGAAAATAAAGAGCAAAAAGCCTAATACTGACATCCTCTTCATCAACTTCAAAAAGGTCAAGAAAAGACTCAAAATTCATAACATGTCTCTCAGCAGTGATGTTTTCGCGTTCACCATCAAATCTTGGTACATATAGATCATGATTTTTAGGGAAAGCATGAGATATAGGAGGTAAAATCAGAGGCTTGTATCGATCTGGAATTTTACAAGGTATAAAGGTATGTACAGAAGGTATAGAATCAGTCTTGGTCTCTTTAAGCTCATCAGTTTGAAGACGGTCATCACAAGATTCAGAAAAAAGGTCTTGATCAAGCTCAAAAGCATGCAAATCTTTGGTATTCACAATTTTCAAAGGGAAGGAATCAAATGCAAGCTGATGATATTTTCTCAAATACAATATACTTTGCAAAGCCTTCTTGACATTCTCGGGAAAATAGAAGAAATAATTTATGACAAAGAACAAAATGTCTTGGATGAAATTCCAACTTGAATACCTGGTATTTCCATATTGTCCTTTCATGTTTCTGCTGGTCAGGTTCATCCTCCAGTGGAATCCTTGGATCTGATCTCAAAACTGATTTAGACTCACTAGGTGAATGATTTTAACCTTACGGTGTCTGATCGTTGTCCAACATCAACAATCAGATCTGAACTTGATTAGATATTTACTAAGGAAATCAGATGTTCAGTTCATAAACTAGATCGGAGATTGACTGAAGCAGCATTCATCTACTTTCGCTAATGCAAAGCAAGAGCGTTTCAAAGGCTACCTGGCTAACTTCAGGCTCTGTCTGTAGTTTATAAAGCAAACAACAAATTTTTCATCTCCCCAGTATGGTCGCCACTATGTTATAGCCTAAATCTACCCCGGGCTGAGAAAGGAAGAATCTAGGGTAACATCAAACCACGCTTAATCTAGTAGCTAGCCCTACCAGATCGGGAGAGGGCTCTCTCCTGGTCAATCTCAGCAAAAAAATGATCAGTGAGGCTTGAGATGACTTGAATAAAGGCTGATTTTAGGCTAGGTATATATGTAAAAGAGTTTGATTTGATTTTGAGGGTGTTTGTTGGATCAAAGGGAAGGGCAGATTTTGGGTCTGGGGAATGAGGCCTAGTTTTTGCAGAGATCTGAATGGGGCAAGGTAGGAAATTGTTTTTACACTTCAATTTTGAATGAAATGGATAGCTCAGACCGGTGAGGAGTTGAAAAGGGCAAGAAAATTTCAGGAATCCTCTTCAAACAGTTGAAAACATAGAAAATTAAACAAACCCTAGGTAGAGCACTGCAAATTTTAATGAATTCCACCTTTATCCTTGTTTGTTTAACTTAAGAAGAAATAAGAGGGAACGATACACATGAAACACCCGTAAAATTACATTAACAGAGAGAAACACATCATCAAAACAAAGAGCCACATGAATCCCAAGGAGTGCTGCAAACCCTGGTCTATTCCTTTGCCAAACTACAGAGATGAATGTACAATGATGCTCAAAGCAATCCCAAGTGTCCAACCTATGCCAATGACTGAAAAATTACAAGATATAAGCAACCAACAACTCATCCCCAGCCTCTAGGGGTCGAGCTCACAAGTTTAGGAGTTGTTTCAACAAGATCTAAACTGAGAACTGGAAAATAGGCAGTGGAACAACTTGCCTCTATAAGATAGGAAACTGATTCATTCAGTTGCAATTCACCTTTTGATGGATGAATCTACCTCCATGAGTAAAAATTTAACAAAATTACATCAAGACCCATCAAATTACATCAAATTACATCATGAGTTTAACATTTGGAAGTAAGAAAGTCAAACTGTCCAAAACTAGGCGAAAAATAGAGTTACTGAGTCCAAAATGAGAAAAAATCCCCAATGCGCCATGCTTGATTTCTCTATGTGTCACGCCAGTTTGGAGTTGATTTTGGAGGCTTTCCCGTGATCAAAATTGGCTCCAAGTGGGCTTGTTGGAAAGGTTTGCCTGTCTACTTTCCAACACAAGTGGAATTTCTGAATTTGGCTTCCATTTGCCCCTCCAAAAATGAGTTATCCCAACACTGCTTCTTGGACCAGAAGGAACCAAGCACATTTGAGATTTTGAAGAAAACCGTGGTGAAAATATCTTGCAGCTCTATGCGCCACGCCACAACCCAACGCGTCGCGCCACAAACCCAATGTGTCGCGCCATAAACCCAACGCATTGCGCCCTTTTGCAGGAGACTTTTTGAGACCTTCCTGGTGTCCAAATTGGGCGTAGGATAGCTTGTTGGAAATATTATTGAGTCTAATTTCCAAACCAATTGTAATTTTTCAATTTGGAGTTCATTTTCCCTGTCAAAAATCAAATCTCCCAAGACTGGTCAAAATGTGCAAAATGAGGCTGCCTCAAGGCAGAGTGCTATTGCAGTCAACGTTTGAAGGTCTTCCCCAACTCCAAGTTGAGCTCATGATAGCTCATTGGAAATATCTTTGTGTCTAGTTATAATTTGACTCATCAAGCAATTCATTTTGCCAACGAAGCTAGGAGAAATATTGATTTTCCCAAGGTCACTTCAGAGGTGCATCAATTCTCCGGAGGCAACAGTGTTTTTGAAATTTCTCTAAAATCATGATAGCTATGTAAAAATTGAAGGATTTTTGTCTTCCTTGGCCTATTTTGGACAAAAACCTCTCTCATTTTTTCCAAATTCATCTTTTATTTCTCAGAAACATCATTGGAGTAAAACCTATCTCGATGTGTGGAACAAGGGATTTGTCGAAATGAAGAAAAATGAAGGGGATAAGGGGCTTATAAATTCTTGAGAAAATTTTGGGAAGTAGGGAGGGATTTTAGGAAGCAGAGGAAAGTGGAATTTCAAATATTGAGTAAGGGGAAGGGGTCCAAAAGGGAAAAACACAGTCCTAGCCTAGAAAATTGCCAAGTTGTAGCAAGAAACTAGGGTTTGTGCGAAAATGAAGAATTTGGGGGATCTCAGTGATGGGAAGTGTTTAATAAGGTAAATTAAGGATAGGGAAAGGTGTATAAACATCAGGATACAAGTTTTGCTGATGATTTGACCATCTAAGAGAAATTACCTTCAAAACCCTAGGAGAGGGAAATGAACCTTACCTAGGCACAACTGAAGCATGAACAAGGTGTAAAATGACCCAGTGGAACTTGACATGATGATGAAAACCCTCTGAATGATGGTACACTCAGATGAATGGTGACATGGACTGACATTTGGACAACTTTGAAAGGAGTAAAAGCAAACCCTAGACCTAATACTTAGTGACCAAATTTTACTTGAAGACTCACTTGAAATGACAAAATTTGACCTTGACACCTTAAAATCACTTTGTAAGAGCATGTTTGATCACCTGGGAGGAAGGCCGCAAAGACCGAAACTAACAAAGGGTATGAAAAATATTTGTGAACTTTGGCATGTCTTGGTCCTCTTCCCCGACGCAAATCTGTGGTCCACTTCATGTATTTACCTTCATAGCTCCCAAAAAGGTAATAATATTACTCCTTGATGGAATTTCAGTAAATAATTCCAAGTGGGTGTGCAAACCTAAAAATAGTGAGGGTTCCCTTTTGTCCCTTATTCTCACGTCGGGTTTCCCACCAATCCTTGACGTGGGGGATGACTTTGAGGGAGGAAAAAAGTAATATTTTCTCGATTTGAAAAATCATGAACCAGAAAATATCCTTCTAACATATTCAACCATTTATATATGGCATCCACATTTCTTTATCCGGCCTTCAAATATAGGGATTTAAAAGTTTGACATGTACCTTAAAGAGAGTATCGCCTCTAGAGTGGTTATGAAGATGCGTCACCTCGTGGGTAGCCACCGAAGGATCCGGGAAAAGTTGTCCCATCATCGTGTTCCTTTGTTGCTTGAGGGCTTCTTTAATCAATATTTTGAAAGGATCTCCTACTCCCTTGTCTTTCTTTTTTTCCGCCATGTGAGGTCATTGGGGTTTGCGAGGCTCGTTCTTGCAAAGGTTCAACCAATTTGAGCCCTAACTCCTTATACCCCGACCTCGTTGAGGACATGCAAATAAAAAAATAAAGAGAAGACCGCTCCGATACCACCGCATTTGGACTTATACGAATGAAAATAATACATATATAACCATAAACACTGGAGATGCAACAAAATTATAGCTTCATTTCATTACTATAAAATAACTAAAATATGCTTAGATACATAATGGAAATAAACTAGATCTAGCGTATGGTAGCTTATCTCTAAGAAGAGATGTGGTGGCTAAATACCTTTGAAATTTGTTACAATGAGGCTCAAAGGCCTATTTATTATTGAGAAACAATGGAAAAACATAAACGTCCAAAAACCTAAACTTGGGAGATGAAGTGCCAAAATTGTGGCCCCGTTGGGGTAAATATGCACATCAACTTCTGAGGTCGTAACTTTGGCATATGATATCCATTTGACACGCACAATACCTCGTTATAAATATCTATCTAAGGACTACAACTTTTCCGACTAAAAAATGTCAATTGAAGTTTCATGTTTTCCGTTTTCCAAAAAAAACATCTTTTAGGGCCTCAGAATGGCTATGGAAGTTCAGGACCTAAAAAATCTCCAAAAATAGTAAATTGTGCTACAATTAAGGAAACCAAAAAACTAAATGAGACAATGGTGGGGGTCCAAGTGGAATAGGTGTGTAGCCACCAATATCCACATGGACTTCATTGTATGCGCTCTCTTTTCTCACCATGTTTTTGTTTTAAGTGTCTAAACTAGCTCAAATATCCTCCTAAACTCTATTTTCTTTCTCTTTGCTTTCACGTGGACTCTAAAAATTTATTCTTTAGTATACTTGCATGACTTTCAACGAAATAGTTGTGCAATATTGTGCAAGCTCTATGTGACTGACCTAAGAAAGTTTTCAAAAATCAGCTTTTTTCAATTCTTCCTTTTCTTTTACTTCACTTTATTTTCGCTTTGTAGAAAGTCTCCCTCGCCTAAGTTCCTCACTCTTCTTGAGGCATGTGAGTATGAAAATTGGTAAATTATGTTTATTTTTGCATATAAAACCAATTTGGGGATTCAAGGAACTTTCTTACAACTAGAGTATGCTTTCCACTTTGTGCTTAGAAAGTGATCTTATCGGATCAAATTCAAGCTTGAAAAAAATTTCATCATTTCCTTCCTAACCAACATTAAAATCCTTAAGGTTAATTAAAAGTAATATATATCACCAATGTGCATGTGTAGTTTCATTTTGTTGACATTTTTTTAGTCACATAGATACAATTAGGCCAAACTATAAGCACCCCAAATGTGTAACTATTTCAAAAACAAAAATTTCAATTTAGCATAAAGATTCGATTATTTTAGTATATGTTGAAAAGCAAAAAATATAAGGGGGGGGTTTTTTAAAAAAGTAAGGATTTCTCTTGTGTCCACATATCAACATTTTTAATTTTTAGTGCTTGGTTGCTATCTCATGTAGTTTAATTAAAAGAATTTAAAGGACCACTAGGATGTCCACATATTTCATTCTTAAACTTGTGTGATTTCTCACATCAAACCACACACTGCTCTCCTAAATCCAACATAGTATGCCACCATTGTCATTACAACCTCTTTAAAGAAACTCTAAGTTACCCAACAAAAATTTTCCATCACATGGTCACAAAATTAAATTTTAATTTTCATAGGATTTTTGGGGTAGGAATCTAAATGACCCCCTCTATTGTTCTCATTTGAAACATATAAGTTGTCTTTTGAGGGAAATTAAATCGCCAATCATCAATGTGCCAAAAAATATAAGTTAAATGGTTTCTTTTGATGGGTAAGTGGTTGAGATCTAGTTGTTCTCTGCTATACCTTCTTTAGTCACTCCAACTTGTAGCATCCTTCACACATGATCTCATTGTTGTCAATTTTGTAATCCCTCTACCTCGCACTAATGAAATTATACTAGAGATAAATCATAGGGAATCTACCCATGGTGATTATCATGGGATGTGATTGAACTTGGAGGTGATCTTGAATGTTTGTTGGGAAATTTCGTCAACCACTCCAAAAATGTGCCCTCAATATCCTTCATTATAATCGTCCTTTCAACCTTTACTTTTTTTTTCAAATGGATTCATACCCCACTACGGTAACTTTTGGTAGGTCCAATTACATTTCCATGTGGAAAGGATGTTAGGTCTTTTAGGCTTGGTGCTTTTATATTTTTTTCACACCCTCGTGCTTACAAATTTATTTTCACCTACCCATTTTTTGTGTTCATCATTTGTTGCATTTACATTTTAAATATGATTGTATAGCACATATGGCCTACATTGAGGCCATCATGTGAAAAAATTAACACATTAACCTCTCGACATGCATTAATGAGAGGGGAGAACTATCCCTATTATTCTATGGCACAAATACCACCTTCTCGGTATGCATGCCCCTTCACTCCATACATTACCCCTCCCACAACCATCAACAACGTTGTAGCAATAGCATGTCCACATCTTATTATTTATATGGGAACCCACCACAAGGAAACCTAGATTTCCTTTCCAATCCCTCCTTATGGTAGCATAGCCTCGCCTATAATCCCCAATAGAAAATCAAGGTCAACTTTGTGTAACCTCCACCAAAATCAACATTAGTTGAATTTTTGTTCAATCCTATTACTCACAAAAATAGTGGTAATTTCGAATAAAATAAAAGGAAATTATAATGCCAAAATAAGAAAAAGGGGGCAAGCTCCCACACCGAAATGGATAAGCTATAGGCAATGTTAAAGCTAGAAAACATGACCATATTTTTGGTAATACCAACATGCGAAAAACAAGGGAAGAATAATGGGTTACTACATTGATTTTCCCTGTACACTTTATGTGAATATTATGGTCATTACACGTTCATCTCGCACCAAAATTGGATTTTCAATAGATGAAGGAAGCCATGTCCAATCTAGGTCTTGACACCCCACAAGGGGCACATTGTCCTTAACAAATTTTCCCTAAACCGCTACAATTTGTATTTATTTGTAACCCCCTCCCCCTCAACTAGTAGTTATGGCTACCCAATAGCATACAAGAAACCCAACCTCCATCATCTCTACTTAATATCCTAAAACTAGTCATGTAGACTTGGGGGTATCCTTTATGCTTCTAGTGCCACCATGTTCACTATCCCTCCTCATCTAAAGGAAAATGGAAGTCCTTACCCATCTACATCATATACCATCACCTTTGATTAGTATTTTCATCTCTAAGCATGACTCCCATAATCTACCCTATTTAAAATATGGTTCATTGTTTATAACTCTTATGATTCATCGATGTGTTATAGATGATGTGGCATCTTCATGTACTATTTCATCCTCTACCCGGAAACAATTAGTGCACTTCCATTATTGTTCCACCAATGGATGAGTTCATTATTTGATAGTAGACAATTTTTTTATCTTAGGTATCTTACCTCCAATCTCCCCATCATGTTAGCTAATAAGATTGTTTTGATAAATTTTATTGTCATGTCATAGCCCAATGGACTACAAGTCTCTCCATGGCTAATATTAAATACATTCCATGATTATTGTGGTGTCTTAACTATTTCAAGTCATGATATTACCCCATGAGGCATATATCATAACCATTTATCAACTCTCACTATGATCCCCCAAGATGCTTCTCAATATATAATCTCACCTTATATTTCTCATATTGAGCCCATGTACTACTCATTCAACATTTACTCCCATTAGATGTGATCCCATGGATCTAAAACCACTTCCTCACCATTGTGGCTTGTGATTTAATTGGATTCCCTTCACCCTTGGTGGCATCCAGACATATATTTTCTCCCCAATTCCAAAATAAACTACAACCCCTCAATTGCATTCTTCCCACGAGAATGAAGAATTATTTAAGGCTAATACTTCTTTCACTATTTTTAGTGATAATCATCTATGTTTTCCTAGTGACTGCACTTCCAAGGTCCTCACCATTCATTTAATGCACCCTAAGATCCCATCCACTTTTAATATTTTCCCTCTCACATGGAATCATTTCTCGTGACCAATACAAATTCTATGAAATCCAATTCCATGGTTATTGATAATACCAACATGGGATATGTTGTCAAAAATTTTAAGGCCCTAGAACCCCCATGGATATTATGCAACTTAGTGAATATAATACATTAATTTATATCTCATTTTGTGGATTTCCAATCTTACACTGCCTACTCGTATCCACATGCCACAATGTACCCTTCGTAAGAACCCTCATCTAGATGAGTTTTTTCCCATGCACTTGACATCAATCGATTCACAACACCTAACATAATCGATATAATCCACTATAATAGCTTCACTAGTTCATGCTGCAAGACCCATTCGCCTTTGGGATCTTTGATTATCTCCCATCAAAGTGATTTAGCCTCCTTTAGGAAGTTCCCTTTTTTGGGAAATCATTGTTCCCTAGCCTCCTTTAGTGTGTGCCTTCTATATAAACTCATCAGATTCCCTAGCTTCCTTCAAGGAGTTACTTTCCGGGAAATCATATTTTCCTTGGCCTCCTTTATGGTGTTACTTTTATAGAATTCATTATTCCATAGCCTCCTTTAGGGAGTTCCTTTTCTAGTAACTTGTTATTCCCTAACCTCCCTTTAAGGAGTTCCCTTTTTGGGAATTCATTGTTCCTTATCTTCCTTTAGTACACTCCTTTATAAGAACTGATTATTCCCTAGCCTCCTTTAGGGAGTTCATTTTCATGTGATTCATTGTTCCCTAACCTCCTTTAGAAAGAACCTTTCATGGGAACTCATCATTCCCTAGCCTCATTTAGGGAATGCCTTTTCTAGGAACGCATCATTCCCTAGCCTCATTTAGAGTGCCTTTTCTCTAGGAACGCATCATTCCCCCGGCCTCATTTAGGGAGTGACTTTTCAGTGGAACCCACCATTCCCCTAACCTTCTTCAAGGAGTGCATTTTCTTCTGGGAATTCATTATTCCCTAGCCCTAATTTCTCGGAGTTCTTTCTCTAGGAACTCATTGTTCTATAGCCTTCTACAAGCATTTCCTTTCATGGAACTCATAATTACCTTGCCTCATTTAGGCAGTGCCTTTTCTAGGATCACATTATTTCCTATTCTCCTTTTCGATCGTGCCTTTTTTGGAACCCGTCATCCCCTAGCCTCCTTCATGAAGTTCCTTCTTTTGAAACCCATCACACCTTCACTTCCTTCAAGGAGTACCTTTTCTAGGAACTCATAATTACCTAGCCTCTTTTTAGGACACTCCAAAAAAATATTCATTGAGATCCACCTAAAGAACCCTAACATTCACAATTGTGGAAACATCTTCTATATTTTATAGTTATCAAGATGTTATCCCTGACATGTTTCCTCATCATCTATTGGTGTCAAAAAATCTCCTCCATATAAGGGCCTAGCTTCAAGCATGTTACCTAACCAAAAATTCATGTAGTATGTGCATCTTTATTAGCACAACATCACCTAGATTTGTGTCACATGCTTTCGATGTGTTTACCACCAAAAAAAAAGGACACTTTGGGACCCACTCATCTCATCATTTCATCAAATAAGGTATGTCATATTAATACTTTTTTTATTTTGTTTACTTTCATAGAGTGTTTTTATCATTAATACATACACTTTGGGTATTCAATTTTATGTGTGTAGGTATTAACTTAAATTCCTTTTTAGGGGACCAAGGATACATCTCATAGGGGAACACATGTCTTTTCCTACTAGTATATACTTCTTCAAAGTAGCATATAGCTCCCTCCAATATCAATGAATTAATGATAGTTTGTCCCTAACTATACATTTAGGTTTATTTTACTTGGACATGCTTGCAACTCCCCCAACTCCACTTTCATCCTATGTCAACCAACTCGGGTAGAAATAACCACCTCCATGGGTTACCTAATTTACATATTACTCTTTGCATCTACAATGAGTCTCTCATTCATACATGTTCATCACTTATCACAAGAATCTCCTATATCCCAAAGCATTCTACATTGTGATCCCTAGAAATTCCACTAGCGATACTTACACCCCATACAACCACTATGATCTCAACTATAACTTGACTTTTCACTTCCATATATGCTTTTCCTACTAGAATTGCATATCATCTTCTATCCAGCATGGCTTTTTAAATATCGCCTATGTTGGGCATAAAATATTCTCTAACTAATTTTTATTATAACCTCTCATATCCATAATTTTACAAAAACAAAAACAAAAATAGCAACAAGAATATCCCAAAGCACTAGTTGTCTCAAGGTTACTCTACAATTGTTTTAAATAATCGCCTCGTTTCTTGTTCACTCATGCTGACATCAACTCATCCGTTCTATGAATATGAATATGGTGGTTTCTCATTTACCATTCCCATCACAATGGTGAACCAAAATGGGATAGAGAGAGTCACCATTTCTCTTTTCTTCCACCGAATTACCTGATGTTTGACTTTAGCATAATATTCAAATTAGCATTAGGTTGCACCTTGTGATAATTGCAGCCCATGTTTTTAGTTGAAGACCCCCTAGGCTTGATCATGTTATCAATGATGAACTTAGAACACTTTTTTTTAACAAGTGTTCACATTATGTTCTATAAATTGCTCATCTCAGTAATAATTGTTTCCTACTATTTGTGTTTATAAGGTCAATACAAAAAATGTGCATCATAAACCTTCACGATACAACGAATATCGGACATGTTTTAAGACTAGGTTATGTTTATATTGACTCTTGTGTCCTATGTTATACCATTGTAAATCAATTTTAGGAAATATCACAAGCATGGGGCATGCCCACCTAGTTTGTATACAAGAATTAATATTTTTGGTGGTTTTTCAAGTGGGTTCCTATATTCCTCCTTAGGCTTAGACTTTAGGATCCTTTCACCTCTCTCTACTCCACAAATGATAAGTCATGATATGAAAATGATCATGTATTTTGGCTATACAATTACTTCTAGTCTCACATATAAGGAGGGTGATTTTTATTAATTAAAAATCACTCATAGCCATGCAAGTTAATATTGAATTCATCACCACTAAGGAAATGTGACATGGCATTAATATTTCCATCAAATGAATTCCTCAAAAATCCCATGGAACATTAGCTTTTGTGGAATTTCATGGTTTCCCTCAAAGAGTTTGCAAATTTTTTTACAAAATATCCCTCCATAGTTAGGAAAGTGATAAAATATAAAACACAAAATTAGTTATTTCCATCTTGGGAAAATCCATCCATGGCAGCTCAAGTTGAGGTTCAAAAAATATTTGATTCAATGTACCTTTTGGAGACCAAAAATCATGATAAAGGAATGATTTTACTCAAGTTAAACTCAAGATTTTGAGATCAAAATCATTAGGTATTTGGTGAATGAAATTGTACCATTCTTGGTAATAAATTTCCACTATATAATGAGGCCATGGGTATGCATTTGAAAATAATTCAAGTTCATAGGAAGAGTTATGCTAGCAAATTTGCTTTTGTGAGACATTATCTTGAGATCTATTCACACCTATTTGAGAGAGAGGGGAGCCCATAAAGGATTAACAAGGACCCTCCCAAGGATGAGATTGAGCTCAAAACCAACTACTTCTCCTTAATGTCTCAAAAAGCACTTTATTTCCGTTTATTGGAAAAAAGGTATGTGTGCTTTTTTTTAGTTATTGCTTTTTTTCATGCTTATTTTTCTTTGATTTTGTTTCTAAAATGAGATACTAATGTACTAATCATCTTATTTATCATATTTTTTTGGTAATAGTTCATCCTTTCTCTGATGGGTCCCTATCAATAGGCATATTTTGAGAGGCCCTATTGTGCTATCCTCCCAAGCCCTAAATTTGTTTTTTCTCACATTAACTTACATTTCATGGGCCCATAATGTGCTTAGTAAGAATACTAAAGGGTGCTTGTCATATTTCATGGCCTAATGTGGTTAATATGCAGGAAAAAGAATCATTTTTAGAGGCATTTACTATGCGATGGGCGCATTGAGGCATCTAGAGAGAATATATTATGCTTGTCCACTACATTAACTCTCGAACTTGACCTCCGAGTCCTAAGATTCCTCACTAATAGCTCAAAGTCCATTAGCGACCGATGAAATCAATTCTATGCAAGGACCTAAGGGGAATAGATCCAATAATTTCAAGGTTTTAGATGGAAGTAGTCCTCCGTTCAATGGATTTTCCTCGCTCACATATATTTTGTATAAGTAAACGACCCCAAGAGCTCATTAGGATTGGAACTTGGGAAAGCTAGGTAGAGCTATTGAGAGCGAAGTGCTAAAGACACTTATTTCCATTTTGATGTGATGTATTTGAACTCTATTTAATGTTAATGAAATGTTTATTGTTGGTTAATAATTGAGTTAACTTTAGAGGGATGATACTCCAGAGGGTTTTTCGATGAAGTGTGGTTGTGTTAACCTACAAAGTAACAAGCCAAAAATACATGTTTTATTTACTTTGAAAGTTGCTATGATTTGGTTCATGGTTTCTTGCATACTTAGTTTCTCGCATTCTAGAAGATACAATGTTGTCCCCGCAGGATAATTATTAGATGTGTGTTGTCCAGGTTAGAATAGTTCTTATAAAAATTAACTCATTATTTACATCTTGATTTGTTTTTGTTGCAACTTGACCACTAGGTTTATGTTCATTCCAAGAATAAATAGGGGTTGATAGTTGATGAAGGTACTATTAGTGATCTGTAGTGACTAGCACATTTCATCCTACATCTACTTTTTAATTTCCTTATCCTCTTTGATCCCTCATAATGATCCTAAACTCGCCATCGATATCATCTTTTCAAGGTCATTGGAGGAGACCGTGGGGTGTACTGGTGTGCAAGATGGGCCTCTCGAGGGGTTCTAAGCTTGCATGTAAAAGCTTCAAATATCCTCCATAAACCTTCATACATATTTTCCCACCTCTAGCACACCTTGTCTTCCCTTTGGGATTCTCTCCGGGATATAATCCCGTAGAAAAAGAGGGAAATCATGTAGTAGTCTTGAGTATCTTGTAGCCATCCCGAGTTTCCTAGTAACGATTATCTAAACTCGGCACACATTTGTCTTCTCGTAAAACTTGATCTTTTCATTTTTGGATTGAATAATGGCTTCCATGCCTTTAATCCATGGTTTGGGGAGGATCAAAATGACCACTCTGGACTCCATTCACCTCCTTCACTGCGAAGTCACAAAGCATTAAATTTTAGTAGAGTTATGATTTACATGTTGAAAAAGGAATGTTGATTTGATTCTTTGAAAGTAGAATAACATGGTTGGTTTTCTGCAATTACTTCACATATATATTTACTTTCTAAAATTTTAATTAGTCATTACATTTGATGATTCATTTCTATAATTAGTTTGGTTGTGGAACCCTAGCAACAACAAGCCAAAATATCTCTGTTTTCTTTACTTTGAAAGTTGTTATGATTTGGTTCATGCTTTTCTTGTATACTTTGTTTCTACATTCTAGAATATACTAAGTGATGTCCCCGCATAATTTTTATATGTATGTTTTAGGTTAGAATATTTCTTATAAAAATTAACTCATTATTTCCATCTTGTTTTTTTTGTTGCAACTTGACTACTAGGTTGATAATCATTTCCAAGAATAAATAGGGGTTGATTGTT
Source organism: Pinus albicaulis (assembly GCA_034641835.2). Taxonomy (NCBI): domain Eukaryota; kingdom Viridiplantae; phylum Streptophyta; class Pinopsida; order Pinales; family Pinaceae; genus Pinus; species Pinus albicaulis. The sequence goes on from CM076578.1 coordinate 779,915,641, forward strand.
GGGCTAAAGGAACTATCAAATGAGTCAGATATTGATCATCACATTTAATCCTATGCATACATTTTCCCATTTCCCCTTCTCCCCCTTGATCCCTCATAATGTTCCTAAACTCGCCACCGAGATCATATTTTCAAGCTGTCATTGGAGGACACTATGCGGGTGTACCTGTGCAAGATAGACCTCTCGATGGGTTATAAGCTTGTAAAAAGGCTTCACATATCTTCCATACACCTTCATCCACCTTTTCCCACCTCTAGCACACCTTTTTTTCCCCTCGGGATTCTCTCGGATATAATCCTTTTATAAAAAACAAATGGAAATCTTGTAGTAGTCATGAGTATCCCGTATGTGATTCCCAAGTATCATGTAGCACTATCTCCAAACTCGGCCATGTTTGCCTCAAAAACCTTGATATTTTCATTTCTCTTGGATTTATTAATGACCTCCATGCCTTGAATCCATGGTTGGGGAGGATCAAAAGACCACTCTAGACCCATTCCTCCTTCACTACAACCACAAATTAAATTTTAGTAGAGTTATGACTTTACATGTTGCAAAAAGAATGTTGATTTGGTTCTCGCAAGTAGAATAGCATGGTTGGTTTTTGAAATTAACATATATATTTACTTTCTTTATACAATTGTAATTAGTCATTAAATATGATGATTAATTTCTGCAATTAGTGTATTCCTTTCCCTTCCCCGCAATGGTAGTTAGTCTTTGCATTTGATGAATGATAATTTTCCTTCTGCAAAAAGGATAATGTCTTTAGATTAGATTCTTGTCTCTTCATGAAAGTTTTATTTGCAAGCTAGTTGAATGAGTGGTATTTGTGTGCCCTTGATTTGATTCAATTACTAAAGGTGACATGAGTAGAGCTTGACCTATTATGTATATAGCATTTTCACCTCTAAGTTTGTATGAATCCCGGATTGACAATTAAAGTTGGTAGCCCTGTAGAGTTTCAACATTCTTGGTGAGATACTTGGGCTCATCATTTTCCATTACTTATAGGAAGTTATTTTTTTCTAACTTTGGTAACATAATTTCCCCAACAACACCTTTTTCTCAACTAATTAAATTATGGCTATATAATAAAATATAGTAAAAAAAATAGCCTTTCTAGCTACCTCATCTCGTAGTATCATAGCACCCTATGCTCTTGCCCTTGTCCATCTACAATCGATCATGTATTTTATTAATAGTAATATTTAGAACCATTTGCATATCTAGTCTCTCTCGTACCTTTTCATCATGTGTACAATTGTACATTATTGAACCTTCATAATCAAAACACAAAGTTTTGCACTCTCCCTATTTCATCAATGTCCTTAATTATCAACATCATATTGTGTGTACATCCATACCAATTTACATCAAAAGCGCAAAAATAGAAATGGGTAAACCTCCCGCATAGCATATTCAAGCTGTCATATCACTTCTTCAAATTTTTTGATCACATCCATTGGACCCTTACATATCCTATGAATTTGTTTTAAAACACCGTGACCTTACCATCTAGTATATGCTTTGGTTGTACCTAGAAGTATCCTTTTCGATCCACTCTAAATCAAAGTCAAATCAATAACGATGTTTTTGATCATTGACGGTCCTTTTAATCACCTCTTCCTAATTGCTTCAGAAATACAACCAACCAAAAGTATTGTTCATTTAATTGTCAACATGTGTTTCATATGGAAATTGCAAGTTATAGTGCACAATATATGCAAAAGTTACACACTCTATTTCCACTAGCTTTTTTATGGTTGTAGTATAAATGATTATTTTTGAAAAATGGGATATAGATAATTCAAAGTAAGCTTGGAATGGTTCTACAAATTGAAAAGTAAAGTGACTAAATCTACTTGTAGGAAAAGAAAACACAATTACCAAAAACTAAACACGCTTACAAGAAATAAAACACAATTACACGAAATAAAAATTACCAAGCTACAAGCTAAAAAAGAAAAACACATGCCGGAAAGAAAATAAATACACTTGTGAAAAGGAAAGGTCGGCTTGTTCCAACATACCCACTCTCAACCACCCCATGGAGATCATCAGCTAATCCTTGCTAAGAATTTTATTGTTTTCTACTCAAAAATAAAAATTTAATCATTATTTTTAAGATAATTGATTTAAAAAAAATAAAGGAATGTAAATCAATCTAAATTGTAAATAAATAAATAAATTGAATAATCAACCCGCATAAAAAATAAAAAAAATATTGTATGAGTAATATAATTGAATGAACGTCCATAGGGTATTGGATAGATTCGGTGATCGGGTGATTTGTTAAGGTACTCCTATATATGTGAAGTCACTAGTTCAATTCTCCCGCCCCCGATCGAAAGGTGATATATTGGGCATGATGAAGATGTAGACCTTCCAAGCTTACAAAAAAAATGTAATTGAATGAACAAATTGAATCATATAAAAAGAAATTAGTTACATAAATAAATAAAAGTAATCTTATGTGAATAAACAATTGCATATTGAAATTACACAAAAATAAAAAGATAACTACCTAAATTACACGACACTTTGTTCTACTAGGAGTGAACCCCCGCCTCCATAGAACGTAGTGCTCATATTATTCGATATTAACACTTGTTACATTGACAATATAAATTAATTGAATTAACTAAAGTAATTGAAAGAAATCAATATTCCATAAGTATGCAATATAAATAAATATGCAAAGAAAATAAAATTATTTGATTAATTAAATCACACGCTATGGAAATCATAAACTACAATTAAAATAAAACTCGATAATTATAAATTATCCATTATCATTTGGTCATTTCTCTAAGATTCCCTCTGTTGAGATTGCAACAAGATGATGAGCTTAGTGGAAAGGAGTCGCCTTCACTAAGTGCGGCCCGTTGTGCTATTTTTTGGTGCAAAGTCTATTATTTTAGACTATGTCTATTTTTAGACATATGGATCATGTTCTATGAGTTAGCAGGATGCTATTTGTGGATGGTTGGTCAAGTCGGAAAAAAAATAGATGGACTTCTATTTTTAGACATATCGGGTGGAATCTATTTTTTAGATTTCGGTCTAAAAATAGATATGTCGAATATTATTAGCTCTTAATAATATTTAGACTCTAAACATTATCTTATTCTCTCTGGAGCACTTCAAGCTAAGTGCAGGGATGCATGTGGCACGTGAGCCGACGACAAGGAATTACGCTATTCCCGATGGGTTATGTGGAGCTATTGCATGGATACTTTCAGTTAGAACTCATGTGACAGTAGTTTGGTGGAGTTGATTGAGGAAGTTAGTGGAGTTGTATTCGCTTTAACTAATCTAAACATAGTTGAGCTATTTGTATCTAGTTTAAATGATTGATACAATTAGTGAGAGTGGTGTGTAACGTTAATTATTAATTAATTCACTAATTATAAACTCATTAATCAACTAAAGAATGCATCGGTTAACTTCAAAGCATGGATAGTTTCACGCTCGGAGACCAGAAGGCAGTAAATAGGTGAAAGATGCAGGTTAACTCATCAGTTGTGACTATACTATTGCATAGTTTGCAACACACAGATAATTGGAGACAGCTTCTCCATGAGGATTATGCAAGAAGACAAGCCGAGTGGTTTATCTATTTAATGAAGCCATCCCATAGCATTGATAACGTCACATAGTAGGTCAGGCTATCAAGTGGCAAATAGATTGGAGCATGTGTTTTGCCAGATCTAGCTTCGATAGTGTGTAGCAATTGAGGGTGTGCATGAGAGCTTGTGAGGAGCTTTGTACTATGATTGTTACATGATCTCCATGACATATAATATACAGATAGTTTGGGTTTTCAGCTTTAATGTCATTTTCCCATTAAATAATGTGTTCATATGTGTGATTATTTCCAGGGTTTTAATGTGTGCATGCAATTGATTTTATTTCCGCAATTAATGATCAATGGTAGAAGAGATTACGCGTGTATTATGCATGAAGCTAAAATAGTGTGTGATCAGAGAATCTCGGTGAATAATATATCGATTATTCAAATTTTCTACATGGTATCGTAGCCATATTTATCATTGGAGCAATTGCAAAACATTGAAGCTAGCTTGAGTCTTTTGTGTTGGTGGAATTCGCAAATTTGCAGCAGTTGTTTTCTTGGTCTCGAGTTGATGATGTCTTTCAACGGATTGCGTATTGGAGTATGCCTCCTTGAGGGCGAGTCTCGAATTATATTGCATGGAAGGACAAGATGGAGGCGGTGTTGGATGACAATGGGTTGAAGGAGTTAATAGATGCAGAAATTCCAAAGCCTACTTCTAGTGATGCCGCCGTACTTGTACGCATGGCAAAAAGAAGACTAAAGCAAAGTGTCGAAGGATTCTATTGGAAGGTGTGAAGGATCACATAGTGTCCAGCCTTCATGGTAAGGCTTCTCCATTCTTGATGTGGAAATCTTTGATAGATTTATTTCAAAGCAAGAGCGACTCGCAGGAATTTGGCGCTCAAGGGACAAACTCGTAGAACATAAAAAATGGAGAAAGGTGACAAGCGTATGCCCAAGTACTCACGAAGTTCATCCAATGTAGGGATGAGCCGGGAAGTGTGGGGGGTTACTATTGATAATGAGGACTTGGTGAGCTTGGCTCTCCTTGGGCTTCCGAAGAGTTGGCACTCCTATCGTGGACTCTCATGAATGGTCGGGAGAAATTGCCAGGATGGGAGCGACTTTGGGTCTGAATCTTGTGCAAGAGGAGATAAGGCGCAGTACCGAGGACGCATCTTCATCAAATAACTTTGATGAAGAGAATTGCGCTTTGTCGCCAAAAGGAAAAGAAGGGGAAGAGCAAGAAAAGCTTCTCATTCCGTGCGAAAGGAAAGAAGCAAAGGACATGTCCAAGGTGAAGTGCTTTCACCGTCACCAACATGGACATTACGCCACAAATTGTCCACAAAGCTTAAGAAGAAAAATAAGAAAGTGCTGCTCGGGACCACACTGAGAGACCCAAAGCCTCACAAGCTTGAGGCTGGAATTTTCGTTGATCGCATGATTGGTCTCAAGTATGCATGGGTTCCGCAGTGGTTTCTTGACGAGTGGTGCATATTTTCACATGACAAAGAGATCGAGATTTTGTTTACCGATCCGGATGAGAAAGATCTTGGAGTGCACATCAAGATGGGTGATGATGGTAGATACAGTGCGACCGGTGCATCGGTACCATTTCCTTTTGAGAGGGAGTCCGTAAACCCTTCGTATTGAAGGAAGTGATGCATGTTCCAGGATTGAAGAAGAATCCGTGATCTCCGTGGCGATGTTAGAAGACAAGGGATATGATGTTGTCTTTAGCGAGGGAAAGGATTTCCGTGCATTAAGGCAAATCGACCGTGAGACTCTCGGGAGGATAGGGGTTCGAGTTAAGAACCTTTATCAATTGCGTGGTGTAGATGGTCGGTAAGTGCAGCAATATGCAGTGTGCAAGGCAAGGGAGTGGTGAGTCGGGATGATGGCGAGTTGTGGCACCGAAGATTGGGCCACCTTCACCATGGAGCTTTGAAGATACTCTGTCGCATTTCTATGGCTTCCTAAGGGTACTACTTTTGTGCAAAGTATCGACAAGTGCAAGGTAAGTACCTTGGGGAAAATTTGTGAAAGCCACCTTCTTTCACAAGAAGGATAGTCACGCCACGATGATCCTTGAGAGAATTCACACGTACGTGTGTGGACCTTTCTCGACAGCCTTCGACAACAGAAAGCACAAGTACTATGTGATATTTGTTGATGATTTTTCTCGTAATTGTGTGGATCTTCTTCATGCAGTAAGAAGAGCGAGACATACTCAAAGTCTCTCCGTGAGTTCAAGGCACCGGTTGAGAAAGAATCGAGGAAGCAGTGAAGGCTCTTAGGAGCGACAATGGTGGTGAATTCATCTCCGGCGAAATTCAAGGACTTTTGGTGCACGTGTAAGGAATTCAAAGAGAGCTCATAGCACCTCATAACCCACAGCTAATGGGGTTGTCGAGCGGAAGAACAGAACGATCGTGGGTGCTGCCACGGTGCGATGTTGCATGATCGGGGCCTACCCATACACTTGTGGGATGAGGCATGCCATCACCGCAAGATATGTTCGCAACCGTTGTCCTCAGCGAGGATACTTGGAATGAGTACACCCGAGGAGGCGTTTTCCGGTAAGAGGCCCGATATTTCCCATTTAAGGAGTTTTTTGGTTCACTCGTTTACATTCATGTGACGAAGGATGCCAGGAAGAAGGTGGAGGTAGACTCCGCAGAGGTTGGGATATTTGTGGGGTACATTGATACGCCCCACAACTATCGTGTGTATTTTCCAAACGGGGCCGCAAGACTATTGTGCGACGGGATATCAAATTTCATGAGGAGCATGCCATGCGTGTTCGCTTGAGAGGGAGCCACACTTTCATGCGTATGAGGAGCTATTAGTTTCCTAAGGATGAGCCTCAGGATGTGGATCAGCCACAAGAGGAGGTTCATGGGAGTGGAAGAGACCACTCAGTGCGCGCCAACCATCGCAGGGCGGAAGCGCACTACGCGAAGCCGAGCGCGAGACCGGCTCCCGAAGATGCAGAGAAGGTTGTTGGTAGAGCACCCCTCCCACATCACAATGCAGTACAGAGACAAGTCACCTAACCGGTATACTGGATACATGGCTCTTATGAGCAAGTGTATTGCAGATAGTAGCCATCCTCTTTCGAGGAAGCTATGGAGGACCCCGCATGGGTAGATGCCATGGTGGAAGAGTATGATTCGATTGTCGAAACAAGAGCATGGGAGATTGTCCCAGAGGCCGGGAAGGGAAATCAGTGGTGGGTTCGAGATGGACTCTACAAAGAGAAAGGTGCGCAGTCGACGCGGGAGTGTGGAGAAGTATAAGGCAAGTATTTGTTTCGCCCGAGGCTTTTCACATATTGAGGGGATCGATTATGAGGATACCTTTGCACCCGTCGCAAGGTATTCTTCCATACTTGACGATTCTTGCTCTCTCACGCATAGTATGGGAGTGGCACATTCATCGTATGAATGTGAAGATCGCGTTCCTCAATGGAGTCATTGAGGAGGAGGTGTGTGCATAGAGCAACTCGAAGGTTTCGAGATCTTCTGCTAGCCGAGTCGCATGTGTGCAGTGTGCTCAAGAGAGCGATGTATGGGTTGAAACAAGAACCTTGTGCTTGGTACATACGGATAGACAGTGCTATTTCACCTGGACATGGATTCTCAAAGAGTCGACGTGATCCTAACCTATACCAAAGCATTTGTGGTGGAGGGTAAGTTGCCGATCATTGTACTTTATGTGTAGATGATTTGATTTTGACAGTGATGAGTTGTTGATACTCTCATGCAAAGGATTATCTTGCAAAGGAGTTTGAGATGAAGGACTTGGGCCTCCTTCATTATTTCCTCGGGATTGGACCTGGCAAATGCATAGTGATGGACCATCGTTTGTTTCTCAAGGTAAGTATGCCCGGGAGATACCGGGAGAAGTTCAACATGCATGGCCGCAAGCTCTGTTGATACTCCTCTTCTTGGTGGATGGAGGAAGGAGGATGCTACTTCAGCAGAGGTATTGGATGCCACCGTTTATCAACATTTGGTGGGGTCGCTTATGTATCTTGTCAATACACAACCCGACATATGCTATGTTGTTAACCAACTTTCACAAGCTATGGTTAAGCCAACCAAGCTCTTCTGGAAGGCAACGTGCAAAGCATGTATTGAGATATCTCAGTAGGCACATTGGGATATGGATTATGGTAGAGACGGTCGGATGAGGTGAAGCCATGGTGGCTTCACCTGAGTGTAGCATTGGGCAGTGGAGCCCAACCCGACGTAAAAGAGCACATCCTAGAGAGGGATTTTCGCTTCGGGTCAATGCCAGCTTGGTACAATGAGGAAGCAAAGAGATCCACGTGGCACTCGCCCAAAGCAGGCCGAGTATAGTGGCAGCAAGTTTTGTGCCGCATGCGAGGCTATATGGATGAGGGAAGATCCCCCGGCGGTTGGGTTGTTCTGGCTCTCACACTTGGATCCTACCGTGATTTATTGTGATAATCGTAGCCGCATCAAACTCTCGGTCTAATCCATTGCGTATTTCATGATAGATCTAAACACATTGACATCCCAAAGGTATCATCATATCAGAGATTATGTGCAGCGGAAGATCATGTTACTTTCATACATTCCTACTACGAGGATCGTGATGCTGATATCTTCGATGAAGGCGCTCACCAGAGCAAAATTCGAATACCACAGGGGGCAAGATAGGGGCCGCATATAATCCTTATCTTGTTGAGAGGGAGTGTTGAGATTTGCAACAAGATGATGAGCTTAGTGGAAAGGAGTCGCCTTCACTAAGTGGGCCCGCAAGCTATTTTTGGCGCAAAGTCTATTTTTAGACTATGTCTATTTTTAGACATATAGATCATGTTCTATGAGTTTGGCAGGCATGCTATTTTGTGGATGGTTGGTCAAGTCGGAAAAAAATATATGGACTTCTATTTTTAGACATATCAGGGGCGGAATCTACTTTTAGATTGCTGGAGTCTAAAAATAGATATGTCGAATATTATTAGCTCTTAATAATATTTAGACTCTATACATTATCTTATTCTCTTGGAGCACTTCAGCTTAAGTGCAGCAGCATGTGGCACAGAGTCGACAAGGAATTACGCTATTCCCGAGGGTTGCGATGTGGAGCTATTGTATGGACACTTCAGTTTAGAACTCATGTGACAAGAGTTTGGTGGGAGTTGATTGAGGAAGTTAGTGGAGTTGTATTCAGTTTAACTAATCTAAACATAGTTGAGCTATTTGTATCTAGTTTAAATGATTGATACAATTAGTGAGAGTGGGTATGAATTAATTATTAATTAATTCACTAATTATAAACTCATTAATCAACTAAAGAATGCATCGCGTTTAACTTTCAAAGTGCATGGACATTTAAGTGGAGACCAACAGCGCAGAAAATAGGTGAAAGAGCAAGTTAACTATCGCTTGTGACTATATTGTTGTTATTTGCAACACCGTACGCATAATTGGAGAAGCCCATGAGGATTGCGCAAGCATACAAACCAGTGTGGTTTATCTATTTAATGAAGCCATCCCATACGCATTGATAACGCAATAGAGGCCGGCTATCAAGTGGCAAAATGATTGGAGCATGTGTTTTGCTAGATCTAGCTTGCTAGTGTGTAGCAATTGAGGGTGTGCATGAGAGCTTGTGAGGAGCTTTTTACTATGATTGTTACATGATCTCCATGACATATAATATACGTGATATTTGGGGTTTTCAGCTTTAAGCTTTCCCATTAAATATTGTGTTCATATGTGTGATTGTTTCGTGGTTTCAATGTGTGCATGCAATTGATTTTATTTCCGCAATTAATGATTAATGGTAGAAGAGAGATTTTGTATTATGCATGAAGTTAAAATAGTGTGTGAGATCAAGAGAATCTCGAGTGAATAATATATCAATTATTCAAATTTCTACATCCTCCCCAAAAATTGAAGAGAATTCTCTCTTTATACATAAATTTAATGGAAACTAAAAATAAAAAATATCTAAAAAAGCCCACTTATGGATCATAATAAATTCATGGTGGTTAGAAAAATTTCCTAAATAAATAATGGTTTGTATAATCCTTGCTAACATTTAACAATTAATGAATAATTTCAAGATCAAGCTTGATAACAATTAACAATTAATAAATAACTCCAAGATCTTTTTCCCAAGAATTACAAGATTCTTGATTGACCACTCGAACTAATATTTTTCTTGGATTTTCTAAAGTATTTGCATATCTTTGATTTTCATGGATTAGCATCATTTTTGTATGGATCCATAATTATGTTGTAGAGTAGTGAAAGATATGTAACAACATGTCTCACGGTTCCAATGGCCCAAGGTTTCGATGGCTCACGGTTTCAATATTGGCTCACGAGTCCAATGGCTCAAGGTTTTAGAGTTGGCTCATGATCTCCGGTGTTGCAAACTTTTGTGTGGGTGTGTAGTTCATTGTTGCAACAACTATGTAATTGTGTTGCAACAATTGTATAAGGATGTTGTAGGAACTACAAATGAGTGTTGCAACAACTAGAAATGAGTCGTTGTAGCAATTGGAACCAAAATACACCATGTGATGACATCACAACCTCGCACAAAACCACATGCTTTGGCACATCGTCTTTGCAAATTAACTCTAAGATAAAATGAAAATATTATCTTTTTCTAGTGTTTAATCATAAATTTATCTAAAAAACTAAAGAAATATAATGGAAACACATTAACTCTAAATCATGCATAATAGTTGATCAATACAAGGTTTAGATAAGAAAAAAAGGGGCTATAAGCAAGGAAAAACATGGTGTAAAAAGATGCCATTTCTAGAGCCTCGCCATCTCCCCCCAACCGAAAATGTTGCATGTCCTCATGTAACCCATTACTTCTCGTATTATCCAAAGCCTTTATATTTTTCCATTGCATGCCCGTTCTCTATTGTTAACATTTTTTTCATTTCCCTCAAATGTTTTATATGAATTGGCTGTCATAATGTATCCTTCAAACTTCAACATTAGAATCCTAAAATAATTCAAGTGAGATTTTAGCAAATATGATGTGGTTGTAGCAAAAATATACAAGGAATTGCAATTAGAGTGTTGTAGGAGTAGCAAAGCAAGTTGCAATTTTCCACACAAATTTATTTCTATAAATTTATGCAAGAATAATCTCCCTATTTCATTCCTTTAAGATATAAACAAATCATTCTATATATATATATAAACTAGCATCAACATAAAAATCATAATAGTTTAAGTATTACGACATTAGTGTTGTTTCATTTCCCTAATGTTGGTTCTTGGTAGCAACAATAAGATTTCATATTACTAGTTTTTGTATAACAAAGAATGGGGATTCCTTATGTCATTGTTTGCTAAAAAATGAAAACAACCCATATTTTTTTATATGGGAATGGATTCTATAGTAACTTCTTCTCGTTGTGATGGGCTCTTATGGAGCAACCTATTCCTCTTTGAAATTTGTAGATGCACTACGTATTTATTGGAGAATATGTTTCTCAAAACCATATTTAATGTAGTGGACCCGAAAATGATCATGGATCAAGGAAGAGATATGTGGCATTAACAAATGTTGGTTTCCCCTTCGCAGCTTTCTTAGTTTTTCTATTGTTGGTTCTTATGGAGCAACAACAATACCTTTGCTTTCTCTCTTACTATTTTTTTCTTGTGTGGCAAAAACAAGTTCCTAGATTTATTGTTCTTATTGTTGGTTCTTGTGCCGCAAACGATAAGGACTTGTGTTGTTCTTATTGTTGGCTTTTATGTGATAATAAAAAAGGACTCTCATTGGTCTTGCTATTGATTCTTGTGTGGTAGCAACATGCTTTATAGGGAATATTTGAAAAACTATCATGCATGTGTATTGGAGTGGAGATGGTGAGGGAATGTAAAGGCGATGGTACCCTCCCCTCCCCCCCCGAAACTAAAGAGATTGTCCACTCTCAAGAAATGGAAAAAAAATGAGGAAGCAAGACAAAAGGCTAAGAGGCTTTTCGAAGCCAAATCCATAACATCCAATGAACTTATATTAAATAAAAGAATGATAATCATGTATTCCCCTACATAAGAGGTCTTATAGCAACCGACCGATAGGTGTTAGTAGAAGCAAACCGATATGCGTTGTAATCTTCTCACTCTATATATGTTACAACAACCGATTATAATTGTTGCAACAACTAGTTGTTAGTGTGTTGCAATAATTGACTAATAGATTTTACATCAACTCATCGATAGGTGTTGTAGAATTTGACTGATCGTTGTTGTAGTAAATGGCTAATAGGTGTTTCAATAGTTGGTTGGTAGGTGTTGCAACACCCGACTAATAGGTGTTGTAGTAGCCTCTAGCTAATAGGTGTTATAGAAACTATAGCAACACCTAAGATAACACCTATAACAACACGTGTATCAAGACCAACTCTTCTCTTTTTTTGCTTAACCCACAAGGGTTTTGAACTTTCTTTGAATCTCAAGGTTTACATAATACTTCACAACACCGTGATCGCCAATTAAGATACCCCCTATGGGCATAGAAATTATATGGGTTAGGGATAGTCAGGACATAGGAATTAGGAAGTTATGAGGTTGAGTATGTGATTGAGAAGTAATTAAAATATATATTAAGATTCAAGAGAAACACATAAACATAGGAACTTCATAAAATTTAGCATGCAATTATTTTGAACTAGGAAGAAGGAACTACATGGGCATACCATGGTTTTAATGAGTTAGCAGTAATGAATATTAGTTCACATTGAAAGGATCCATTTGTAGCAAGTATGAATTCGAGAAAATGTAGCGATGGAAATTTATTTATTGAACATTGATATTTACTTCATCTTTACATCAATTCTTCATTTTACTTGTTCTTAATATTTATAACTTTGATTAAAAATTCTAATTGTTGGTGTCTTTCAGGTTGACATATTATTTGAGAAATATTATATATGAATTTTAACTTTGAATCATGGTTAATGAAAAGTCTCAAAAATCCATTTTCCGGATGCCCAAAGAGTATGCCCTTGTGCAAAATTATGTCCTCATAAATCACTTTATGGCATGTATCGACATGTTTGTTCCTCTTAGGACCAAAGTAAAACTAGCACCTATCTACAATAAAACAAGAGATATTGAGAGAAGAAAGGTGATCAACCTTTCTTCACCCAATACATATGAAAAAAATTCACAAAAATTGCTAATAAAATAGATCCAAAAATACAGATTTATTTGTTTTACCTATTGAGGAGTGTTGGCTAACTAAACTACCCACCTATGTTTTGCTAATAACTTATGTGTCTTATATCCAATTAAAAGTGATTCCAAATCCAAAATAAAGTAGATTCGTGTGGCTATGGCTATTGTTACTATAAAAAGAAAAAAATTGAAAAATACATGATATGTGATGCAAAAATATGCTTAAGAACAATCCACATGACAAAGTTGTTTTCAATCTTTTGACATGGAGCAACAACCATTATTTTGTGTATAAATTTTTCATTTGTTGACTGATTGGAAGTAAATCGAATTGGAGAGCTACTCCGCGCAGCCATAATATGATTCCATATCACACGAAAGGGGGTTGCGGTGCTCCCCCACTATACTTAGTGTGCATTTCATGCACCCCCATCACTTCATCGATCATAGCACAAAGTCGGCATAAGGCTAAATGCCATTTGAATATTGCAAGTGGAATAGGGAGGCTACGTGTAGGGAGGACTTGGCAAGATGGATAATTCTATTATATTGTGTAGAGTGCTAAAGAGAAAATTGATAGTATAGACCACAAGCTTTACAATCTAGCCCGGGGATCTACCAACATCGCCTTCTCCTTAAAATGAGGCCCAAAGGACCAACCAACATGGATGCTTGATTTTTCCCAATACTTGTTATAACTTATTAGTCATTTGCGTGTAGCAATAGTAGTCATTTTTTTTCTTTGTGTGTCAATTTATATCAATTTTTAGCACAACTATACTATTTTTATAATTTTATATTTACAATATTATCTAGTTAAATGAGGTCTTAGAAACCTCAATATTTGGAACTTATGTTACTGATCTAGTTTCCTTCGGAAGACAAGTATGCGTAAAATTTTTAATCTATCCAATCCTCATTTGGGGTAATGAAAAAGAGCCTAACGTCAAAACCAAAAAAATCCAATTAGAGATTAAAGTAAAGTAAATTCATGTAGGTATATCAAATAAAATAAAATAAGTGAAAACAAAAAGAATTGGCAAGTCAAATATGTCAATAAATAGACTAGGAAAGTCAAAGTTTTCAGAAGTAGTGCATATATAAGACAAACTCGTTATTATTTCATGCATAACTTTCTCATATGATATCAAAATTGAGTGATTCAAATTGCTTTGTACACTAGATTCATAGTGAGAATGTATCAACGAAATAATTTGAAATATCTATCCATTTAGGCATCCAACCATTGAGTGTTTGAACTTTGTCCCAATTATTTTTCTTGAGTTTCCTACTATACATCGAGTCAATGTTTTGGTCATATATTTTTCCGTTGGATATCCAAATTGAGAAATTCAAATTGGATTAGAAACTAGAATTCAAGGGATATTTGAAGCAAGTAAACCAATTTTAAAAAATGTGCATTTGATCTCTCGAAATAGGATTGTCCCAAATATATTTTAGTGCATTTTTCAAGCCAATGAAACATGCTAAAAATAAATTGATCAACAATTTCTTTTAGTTTAAAATATATGGTATGGTAGCAATGGGAGCCTCACATAACTATCATGGGATTCCAAGAAGTGCCTCTCATTACTTGGAGCATGAATTTGACGATTTGAGGTGCCAAATATGTTCGTTGAACACTTCTTTGCCAAAGTTTTTTTTAGAATGATGATTCCCAAATAATTTACTTGTAACATAATGATTTGCAGAATCTACTCACCGGGAACCAACCATACCTTTGGGCCAAACGTTAGTATAATTTTATTGGGAACCGTTTGATCTCGAAGGTCAAAACATCGACTTTGATGTAAGGACCGAACTATTGGTCCTCCTATGTTATAGTCCCATATATCAAGACACCCTAGGTACCCAACCATGGTGCTCTCCATTTCTATAGGAGAATGGTCTAGATATATTATGTACTAATTTCATTCCTACATTCTTCATAAAGTAGCAAATGCCATTGACCAAGAAACAATTAGAGAATATGATACATGAAAGTCTATGGACAAGAGCTTGAATCAAATTCTCTTATTAGATGATGATACTCCTCTCTTCACTTATAAGACTCGTTACTAGGGAGAAATATATCAACTAGGAACCAAACATACCTTTGGGCCTAGCACGCAGGTATAGGTTAAATAGGAATTTTTTTGTACTCCATGGTCGAACATAAAACCTTGATGTGAGTGACTAAACCATTGGTCATCCCTATAGACATATTTCCACCCTATCAAGACACCCTATGTACCCACCCATGGTGCTCGTCAATTCTATAAGAGAATGATCTAAACACAAGATGTGACAACATCAATCCTACAATCTTATAATGTAAGAAAATAGCATAAAATGAGGCAAATAACCACACTTTATCAAGTAGACTCAATTTTCCAACCATTTTCTCTAAATATTTATTTAGTGATTTAGCGTACATTTTCCCAAAAAACAAAGAGACTAAGTGTACTAAATAAAAGAACCATATATTAGTGGATGGAAAAAGGAATGAGGGAGGGAGGAGGGGGGAATGAGAGAAAATAAAAGAGATAATAATACGGGGAATTTCCAAAAGAAAAATTGTGATTTTAAAAGCCACAAAATCCATGAAATAAATAATGCATTACATACCTTAATAATGAATCCATACTCAAGCTTGAATACTTTGACATTCCCTTGGCTCCTATTCATTCATAGATGTTTTTTATTTCCTCCTACCAAGCTTCCTAGCAAAATAGATATTAATATTATGGGTGGCTCTTACTACACCACAAAATATTCAATCAATGTGTCTAAATGACCTATATCATGTACCCTCGATCGGGGTGCATAGCGGATGGATGACACGCCCATCAAACATTATGATGGAGGCCTCTCAATATATGCTCACCGCTCTTCTCCACATGCGTGGAAAGGTCGTGCAAGGCATTCTTCACATGCACAGATAGATGTTATGCTTAAGAGCAATGGTAATCAAAGCAATTCGAAAGATTGATCAGCTTGAAGGCACTAGTGGTTTCGCTCCGGGTGTCGAAAGATTAGGAAGGAGCGTTCACAGGGAAGGTGGAAGGTTGGCTCCGGCTTCTCCTGTTCTCGCAACTTCGGCCCTATAGTTGGGGTTACCCTCCTTGTGCATGTCTTGCCATGATAGCCTCTTAGTTATAGGAAATTGTGTCCAGCCTCATTGGATTCCGAGGGGGGATGTGGGTGTGCGGTCATCTCCTTATATGTAGAAGTTTGACAAAGTAGGGGGGCCTTTATAAATTGGGCTCACATTACCTCTCGGTTTTTTTGGGTGCGTCTTGTGTTGCCTTGTCCTCAAGTTGGATAGGTTATGTTGCTTACATGCATTCGTGCGTAAAAACCAAGGTAGTCATGGGGATAATTTGAGAGGGTGGTACTCCCAAGTTGGGTGTTTATTGAGTCTAGATGGGATGAAAAATATCTTTCTTTATCTATGTTGGGTTTTAACATTCTCGAATTGTGGCTCGCAACGCGATCTACATGCACCGTCTAGGCGACTCCCGCTCTACGAGGCGGTGGTGAATCCATTGAGTCCTCACTGGATTGAGCAGGCTTGTTGGGCATGTCTTATGGGATTGGGGAAAGGTTTCGAACGATTTTGGGTGGTTTGAACCCTCGTCTAGGTTGGGGATTCTCGTTGGTTGCGTAGGGATTATTATGAGAATAATATGTTAGGCCATCCCTGTGTATTTTGGTCGAAGTCCGATCGCGTGCACCATATTCAATGGCCTTAACTTTAGCCCATCCCTGTATGGGAGGCTCGCTCTCATTCCGCATACCAAGAACAGACTAGGGTTTGGGAGAAATACCCCCCCCCCGCATGTCTCTTGGAACGATAGTGATATGTTTTTGCGATGAAAGGAAGGGAAGTTCTACGGCACACTTCTAGAATTACACTCCTATGTTGCTACTTGATAGGTTACCAACTTGGAAACAAATGTATCATCGATGGACTTGCCCTCCGTAGAAAACTCTCTGCTTCAACCTCTCGCCCAGCCTCACCTGACCGATAAGAAAGTTGATATGGCTCGATTCCCAAGAGCATAACTGCGAGAGGTCTAGGTAGAAAAAGAAAAGTGAAAAAAGGCCAAGGGACAACCCAAGCTCATCCCTCGGGAAAACCACATAGGTAGGAGGCCCACCGTTGGTATCATTCATGATGTTGTGAAGGCATACCATGAGAATATTGTCGAAGACATTCAAAATTTTATGGAGAAATGGGCAGCAGACTTAAACTACCATGGGACTAGTGCTTGATGGATACGGAAGGTAAAGAATGGAGGGCCCTTGTGCTCGACCCCGCGCAAAAACTCTGGCTGAGACTAACGCCAGCTCAAACAAACCCTTTTTTTATATTGGTCCATGAAAGGGAATCTTGGGAAAGTCCATGGAAATCGGATATCCATGAGCCTAGCCATGATTGTTCAAAGGACTTTCCGGACTACGTAAGCTGAATTCGACAAGATCAAGTTCAGCTCCGGTAATAGAAATATGGGCGCCTCCGATGCATCGAATACCACCTCCCATGCCTCCTTAACCCGACCGAACTCCCGTGAACTTCTATTCAGGAACCTTCACTCTATAGAATCTACCTTAGTTGAGGAAGCAACATTATTCTTTATGATGATTATTGTTGTTAGTTTTTGTGTTTACTATTTATATGCAAATATCATTTAGCTTTATATGTATAACTAGTACATATGCCTATAGGCAAGTAGAAGATAGAATATATATTAACATCCAAACGTTTTTAGATTTGTTTGATAGATTCAAAACTTATTTTTTTTGGATGGCTCCACCACGCCATTAGGTGGCCAACATACTTGGTTTCTTGTTCAATGCAAGTTGAGGCCACCTAACAAAGCATCAATTCAAGTTGTAACTTGTTGATTAAAATTAATTAAAATGGAGGTAATACCAAGCTTACAAAAAAACTTAATGATATCATGTGTTATAAAAAATCGAACAAAGAAAACAATCTCTTATGCATGCAAAAATATGAAATTAAAATCAATGCAAGGATGAAAATGTGTGTGTCTTTGGTAACTCCCCAGTAACAACAACACCAAAAAAATGGTAGGGCCTTTTAATCACCTTCCTAATTTATTAAGAAATGTCAACCAAAATATTATGCATTTAATTGACCACCTAGGGCTCATATGGGAACTTACAAGTTATTATTCACTATACATGCAGGCTACATTCTCTACTTCCACTGGTTTTTTAATAGTTGTAGTATCAATTATTAATTTTGCAAAGGGGGTATAAACAGTTCACAAGCTTGGTAAGGTTATACATTCAGAAGTGAAGTTACTAGAGCTACTTACCAGAAAGTAAACACACTTGCAAGGAATAAAGTTTACTCATGCTAGAATGAAACACACATGTTATTTACTCATGCTAGAATAAAACACATGTGCTATTTATTCATGCTAGAAGGAAACATGCATGCTGGAAAAGAAACACACTTCTGAAAAGGAATGGGTGGTTAGCTCATGCTCTCAATAAGGGGAATTTTGAGGTCTAAAATGAGCCTCCTACGAAAAATGTACAACCAAAATAAACTTTATAAGAACCAATAAGATTTAAGATGATGATGTCAACCATGGGGGATGATTAACCTTTTTTTAAGTAAAAGGGTAAAAGGATTAAAAAATAATAAAATAATAAAACTACCTTTTCAACTCGTATTTTCAACTTATCTCCCAAATTTTTTACTCAAATTTCGAGTGTGAGTACTCTTTGGATTCAAATCTAATTCCTCATCCAAGGATTACCCATGTTGCATACTTTTTATAGATGTTGATACACGAAAAATGGGAAATACATGAAAAAACGTGATTGCAATCATGTTTTTCATGTGTTTCTCATTTTTCGTGTAGTAGGATCCATCAAAAATATGCAACATGGGTACTCCTTGGATGTGGAATTAAATTTTGCATCCAACGAGTACTCCCGCTCGAAATTTGAGTAAAAAATTTGAAATATAAGTTGAAAATACGAGTTGAAAAAGTAATTTTTTATTTTTTCCCTCTATAATTTGATGATGTAATCAAAACTTATTTTATTATTTCCACTATCATTTTATAATTTCCTTAGAAGGCCCATTTTATACCTCAAAATTCCCCTAATTTCCACCCGTAGAGATTATCGCCTAATCCTTGCCAAGATGTTTCCTATTTCTACTCAGAGTAACAAATCCAATCATTGTGTTTACGCTCATTGATTCAAAAAAAAAGGATGGAAAACCAATCTAAATTGCAAGTATTAGAAATAAATAAAAAAATATAACATGAATAATCAATTGCTTAAATAAATAAACACGATCTTGCATGAGTAATCTAATTCCATGAACAAATTGAATCATCTAACAAGAAACTAGTTACATAAATAAATAAAATCAATCTTAAGTGAATAAAGAGTTACATAATTAAATCACACAACAATAAAAGAGAACTACCTAACTTACACAACTCTTTGTTCTCTTGGAGTGGGCCCTACCTTCATCATAAAAAATGTTGATATTATTTTATATCGACACTTATTATATTGATACAATAAATTAATTAAATAGCTAAGCTAATTAAAATAAATCAATATTGCATAAATATACCAAATAAATAAATTTAATTAGCCAATTATATATATATATATATATATATATATATATATATATATATATATATATATATATATATATTCCATGTGAGGAATATACATGTTCTAGTCCATTTCATCAAAGTTCATCATGTCACTTGTGCGAATTGGGCTTAGGTGGGGAGAATCCTAATCATTACTCCCAACCACCCAGGAAAAACCCAATTGACAAATTAAATTAATTATTTAAATCACATGATACGGAAATTATAAATTACAATTAAAATAAAAACTTAATGAGTAAATTATTTTGTCATCATTCAAACATTGATCTAAGATTTCTCCCAAAATAATAGACAAAGTTCCCTCTTTATACCTAAATTTAATAGAAACTAGAAATAACAAATCTCCAACTAAACCCACTAGTGGATTTAAAAAATCCATAGTGGTTAGAACAATTTCCTAAATAAAGAATGGTTTCCATAATACTTTCCAATGTTTAGAAATTAATGAATAACTCCAAATCTTTTGCTAACAATTACAATTAATAAAAAACTCCAAGATCTTTTGTCCAATATTTCCAAGTTTCTTGGTTGACCACTCAAACTAATATTTTGCCTTAGATTTACAAAATTATTTCCTTATCTTTGATTTTCTTGGATTAACATTATTGTTATATGGATCCATGGTTGTTACATAGAGTATTGAAAATATATGTAATATCATGGCTCACAGTTCCAATAGCTCAAGGTTTTGATGGATCACGATTTCGATATTCGCTCATGATTTCAATAATTGAAGGTTTCAGTGTTGCCTCACGGTTTCAGTGTTACAATTTTTGTGTGGGGATTGCAACTTTTATGATGCAGAAATTGTGTCATTGTGTTGCAGCAAATATATAGAGGTGTTGCAGAAACTACAAAAAAGTGTTGCAATAATTGGAATCAAAGTACACACTGTGGGGACATCACAATTTGCACAACAACCTATCTAGTAAATCATCTTTACAAATTAACTCTAAGATAAATGTAAATGTGATTTTTTTCTAATGTTTAATCACAAAATCATGTAAAACTCTAAATAAATGTAATAGAAACACATTAAATGTAATCTCGCATAATAATGGATCGATACAATGTCTAGGTAAGCCTAAAGGGGTAAAAAGTAGGGAAAATATGGCATAAAAAGGTGCCATTTCTGGAGCCCATCACTCATGCACATAATTTTTTCAAAAAATACACATGAAACACATTATGCACTTTCATAAAAGCAAGAAATGTAAGTATGTAGGAAATTGGTCGTATCTTGTCTAATATCTCAAATGGACCATAACATGTAGTCGCTAACTTGGTACAGCTTCCCAAATTTAATGAGATTCTCTATGGCTACACTTTTAAAAATGCATGATGTTCCACTTTAAATTCTCTAGTTGTGTGCCTTATTTACATAAATTGTTGATGTGTCTTGAGCTACTTTTAAATTATGTTTAATCTTTACCATCTACTCTTCTATTTCTTTGAGCATCTTTAGCTCAAGTATTTCTTGTTTTTTTGGGTTGCGCCAACTCACTAGAGTATTGCACTTTCTGCCATATAAAGTTTCAAATGGACTCATATTTAATGAGCCTTGATACCCATTATTATAAGAAAAATAACCCAAATGTAAATAATATTCCCACATCTATGGTTTATCCATCACGAACATCCTCAACATGTCTTCAATTATTTGGTTGAATATCTTTGTCAACCAAAATATGTTTGTAGATGACATGATCTACTAAAAATATATATTTTTTCCAAATCCTTTAAATAATAACCACCCCCCCCCCCCCCCCACCACCAAAAAAAAAAAAAAAGTTTAAAGTAAATTTCATGTATCGATTTGAAACAATTTCTTTTGGTACACCATGCAATCGAGAAAATTCCTTCATGTATATCTATGAAATGTAGTTGCCTTATAATTGAGTTTTACTGAAATAAATGAACAACCTATGTCAATTTATCCACTATCACCATTATTGAATCATGTTTTCATGAGAAATTTTGTTTTAAAATCAATAGTTACAACTTCCCATTTCCACTTCAGAATTTGCAATGGTTGTACCAAACTATCTAGGTGTTTATGCTAAGATCTCACTCTTTGACATGATGTGCACCTAGAAATATAAACGGAAACATCCTTTTTCATTCTCGACCAAAAATATTGGTTTATCATTGCTAAAATTATTTCCTAATGTTCAGGATGTCCTGCATATGGAACATCATGCATTTCTTTCATAATTAATTTTCCCAGCTCCTGAAAATTAGAAACAAATAATTTACTTCATACACAAGTATACCATCCTCTTGTAGTATGTATTCCTTAATATAATGTGGTACTTCTTCTTATTGTAAACTTTATTTTTCTTATAGGTAATGTTGGTCTATAGCAACAACCTATAAAATTTTACTTTTTAATTTGATATCTACCTGAAAATGGTTGTAGCTCGCATAACATGTATTGTGTTGCTAACTGAATATGCAATGTTTTTCTCCTTCCCTTCAATGTGCCTCATGTCAAAATCATATCCACTAAAAATCACAACTATCTTGTTTATCTAGAATTTAAAATTAGTTGCTCAAATAAATATTTCAGACCACTATAATAGGTCCTCAATTCAAATTTTCTCCCCACTAAATAATGTTTCTACATCTTCAATGCATGTACTATCGCAACAAGTTCCAAATCATGAGTGACATAATTAATCTCATGCTCTTTCAATTTCCTTGACTCATAACTAATGACACAACCATTTTGAGAAATCTTACACCAAGTCCTTCCTTGCTTGCATTTGTACATACTGAAAAATATTCATTTGTCTCAACAATATTCAAAACTTTTGCACTTGTAAATAAACCCTGCAACATTTGAAAACTTTATTCACTTTATGTTTCCCATGCAAATTCAGTTCCCTTCTTCTATAAAGAAGTGTGGAGTGAGCAATATTTGAAAAAAGTGTTATAAATGTCTTGTAATATCCATCCAATCCAATAAAAGGTATAACTTATGAAATATTCTTTGGTGCTAGCCATCTCGTAATGGTTTCAATCTTCTATGGATTTGTAATAGCCCTAGGTTAAAGTTCCATGTAATAAACGAGCATTATAAAAGGAAAAAATAAAAAACAAGGTCTTGGGACATGCATTCCAAGTTGAATGAAAGGGGAAAACATTATATTGTGATCCACTTGTGGTTTATTATTGGCTTTGAAAATTGGCATTGGTATTGGAAAAGGAAAAATGCAATAAATGGCAATTAATTCAATAAATAAAGGAAAATAGGAGAACATGAATATGAAGAGACAATAATATGCATGCAAGGGAAAATAAAGGAAAAGTAAAGGGAAAAAAAAAAGAAAAAAAAAAGGGAGAAAAAAATTCACTCACACTCTTGGACATTCTAACATTCACTTAGAGAAGAGGACAGCAAGAGAGAGAACAAGCACTTGGACAAAAGGAAGACGCAAGCAAGCAATAAATGAACAAGAAAGGGAGCACAAGAGGAATATTGGACAGCAGTAAGCAAGGATAAAAAGCAAGCAAGGAAAGAGAAATCGACAAGTGTATTTTGCAGGTAACAGGTTGCATGTTTGGTTACCTTGTTGGGATTTGAATTCATGGTTCATGCATTTGGTTTATTGGTAATTTTTCTATCATTGGTATTGGATTTTCCTGGATTGGCAGTGATGTACAACCTTTTTCGTTTCCTCGATAGCCATGGTATAGTGGGTTTTCATTTTGGTTTATCTTTGGATTGTCGATAGATTTGGATCCAGTTAAGGTGGTCTCAGGAAAATACCAAGAGTTGAGGGTGGAGATGGTTTTCTTCTGGAATCTCTTGACAGGTGGGTGGAGATAGGAAAATTCCTCTCGGTATGGTGAAAATTTCCTAAAGCATCCAATCTTGTTTTTTTTTGGTGATTTTTGGACCAGTCTAGGTGAAATCACTGTGGCTTGAGGATGGAGGTGATTTAACCTATGGATTCTTTTGGTTTATCCCATGTGATCCCACATTCATGCTTGGATATGGCATGGGAGTGATTGGTTGAAAGAAATATTTGGTTTAGCCCAATCTATGGTCGGATGGTATGTGGAAGTACCTAACTTGGTTGGTTTTATGCATATGTTAGTATGTGTTATTTCGTATAGAGATCAATGAGCACAAGTATTGGTTATTGTGTTGATTTTATGACTAGTTTGCCATGGATTCATTTTGGTTAAATGTTGGTTATAGGCATGATACATTCTTATTATATGATGTGCTATTTTTATGGATCTTGTTCTTGGTTTGATAAATTATTGAATGGGTATATGAATTCATGAGCTAACAAGTGTTTTTTGCATCTAGCTTGAGAGGGAAGCGAGCCTTCTTGGTGATTCTCTGGTGAAACCAATGAAAAAGTGAATAGATATGCATTCATGACCTATAGATGTTATGCTTAAAAATTGCTTTCATGTGTTGGACAATCTTGGACTAGGTCTGAGCCTAAGGATAGATTATGCAAACTTGTAATTATCATTAACAAAATCCTAGAAATTTTTGGGCAGTTCTGGGCAGTGACATGTAGGCTACCCCTGAAATTATGGCATTGAATTTGTAGCTATAGGCATAGAAATATAAGATCTTGGTTGTAGCCGCATGGAGGATGACTTATGTGTTGAAATTTGCAATAAGAAATAGTGATTTTGGAAACCAGAAAGGACAAAAAATGCACACACACTGGTGTGGAATTTCAGTCACACATTGGTGAGAAATTCAATTACACATTGGTGTGAAATGTGTGAGTATAATTTATTTTTCCCTTAAATAAATTGGACAATAAATTGTAATTTCATCTCATAACTACTTGTATCAGTTATTAAGTCATGATGACTGAGTTAACTCAAGAAATTCGAGTTGAGTGTCTAATATGAGGCATGTAGAGTGATCCTAATATTTTGGAAGTCCAGTTGCAGTTGTAGCACTAGTGTGGTGTGAGTGCAATATGTTAACTCAAATTAATTGAGTTAAAATCAGTCTAACTAGTTCTAACTGAGTGATGAATTAGCGAGAGGTCCAGTTAATTAAATTAGATTTAATTCACAAGTAGTGATTAATCAGATAATTGATGGTTTTCTATTAATAGGTGCATGCATGTAAATTCTAATGAAGACCCGGTTGAGACAAAGGTTAAAAGGAACATAACTATCAGTTGTATTTTTAGAAAATTGCCCGAGTGCAATTATAAAGTCACAAGAAGGTCGTGATGGATCGCGCAATCAAGGAAGGTTAAATTTCATTTTTAATAGGGGTTTATTTGTCTAGGGATTTCTTGAGCAAGCCTGGACTTAGCAGAGGTTGAGAGTTGGCTAAGTGTTTGTCAATTTTTCCTTAGAATTACTAGTCATTTTTTAGCACGATCAGAGTGAAACAGTCAGGAGAGTGCAAGATTTTGTCAGTGTGAGAAAGCATTGTATAGTTTCATGATTCTTTGACTTTGTACAATATATGATAGAGGGGTTTTGAGCAGTCACTTTCCCCAGATATATATTGTGTTGTGTGGTTGATAAATTCTTTCTCTTACTTACATGTGATTGAGCGATTTTGTTTTATATTCCACAAATATAGTAGAAGGATTCAATATCGTGTTTTAGTACATTACATGATCGGATGCAATCCATTGGTATAATCTCTGCATGGTATCAAAGCAAGAATTTTTTGGCGGTGATTTTGCAAAGAATATCTGAAAATTTTGGCGAAATTTTTTCAAAAACAAATAGTATATTTGTATTCCTTGCAAAAAAATACCAAAATTGGAAAAAAAAGTGGTCAAATCAAAGCTCAGATGAGGGATATATCGTCGATTTAAAATCAACTCTTTTTTTAGAAACTTTTGTGATGGCGAGACAATTACAATGTGTGCGAGTCAAAAACCTACATGCACTTGAGGTACAAGATGCATGAAAATATTTGAGGAGAAAATCAGAGGTTAGTGACTTGGTGGTTGAGAGGGAGCCTCTCAACATGAAGTCTCAGAATCAGTCTTAGAAGGTTGTGGAGCAACCACAATTGGAGAAGCAAGGAGGAGACCGATTGGAAGAGTCCACTCAATTAGAGACCTCCAGGAGGGGGAAATTTTGAGCCAGATGGGCAGAGGGAGTACATAGTGCTATACCTCCAGGTGTGAGGTGGGGTGATGTGAAGATATAATCCCAAGGAGAAATTTGGGCAGGGTCCATTAAGATGGTGTGTCTCATGGATCGAACCTGGCTACGAGGAGCCCACAGTATAGAAATATCAGGAAGGATCGATTATATTGATTTAGTCAGATGTCAGGAAGATATAAATCTGAGTGACGGATGTCGGATACTGGAGCACATATCATAGTTGGTAGCAGTGTAGAGGGCATGGATGTAGATGTCAAAAACAGCGTAGAGACTTCATAGACAGTGCAGTAACTAGTAGAAGTCAGAGACTTTGATGGGAGATGCATCATACTGATTCAGTTGTTCGTAGGATATTCATTTTCAGGAGTTGCAGGTACAAACAACACTAGAGAATTGTTGCATGAAGAACATTCCAAAGGTACCGGATCGGGATATATTGAATTCCTTTCTTGTTGATAGGGAGTATTGAAATTTGCAACAAGAAATAGTGAAATTGGAATCTAGAAAGGAAAAAAAATGCACACACACTGATGTGGAATTTCAGTCACACATTGGTGAGAAATTCAGTTACACATTGGTGCGAAATTTGTGTGTCTAATTTATTTTTCCCTTAAATAAATTGGACAATAAATTGTAATTTCATCTCATAACTACTTGTATCAGTTAACTAAGTCATGATGACTGAGTTAGCTCAATAAATTCGAGTTGGGGGTCTAAGATGAGGCATATAGAGTGATCCTAATATTTTGGGGGTCCAGTTGCAGTTGTAGCACTAGTGTGGTGTGAGTGTAATTAGTTTACTCAAATTAATTGAGTTAAAATCATTTTAACTAGTTCTAACTAAGTGATGAATTAGTGAGAGGTCCAGTGAATTAAAGTAGATTTAATTCACAAATAGTGATCAATCAGATAACTGATGATTTTCTATTAATAGTTGCATGCATGTTAATTCTGATGAACACCTAGTTGAGACAGAGGTTAAAGGGAACATAACGATCAGTTGTATTTTTAGATAATTCCCCGAGTGCAATTATAAAGTCACAGGAAGGCCATGATGGATTACGAAATCAAGGAAGGTTGAATTTCCTATTTAATAGGGGTTTGTTTGCCTAGGGATTGTGTGAGCAAGGCTGGGATTAGCAGAGCCTAAGAATTGGCTAATTTATTGTCAATTTTTCCTGAGAATTGCTACTCATTTTTCTCGGATCAGAGTGAAACAGTCAGGAGAGTGCAACATTTTCTCGGTGTGAGAAATAATTTTATTGTTTCATGATTCTTTGACTTTGTACAATATATGATAGAGGGGTTTTGAGCAGTTTCTTTCCCCAGATACATCTTGTGTTGTGTGATTGATAATTTCTTTCTCTTACTTGCATGTTATTGAGCGATCATGTTTTATATTCCGCAGATATAGTAGAAGGATTCAGTATCTTGTTTTAGTAAATTACATGAACTGATTGAATCCATTGGTATAATTTCTACATTGTGCATGTGGTTGAATGCCTCTGATTGCACCCACAAGACTGCATATGTGCGGCTGGGTTGTAAAGTCAGGTAAAAAGTAGTTCCAGCTCAGAGGAAAGGTCACCACTGGAAAGTGTATGGCTTATAGGTGATCTGATGTCTCTGGCCATTGCAATAAGTTTGGTACAAGTTGGTAAGTTAGGCACCATTTCCATAACATAATCTTGGTGTTCGGGTCATGGATAGTAACTCTCAGCTCATGTTTACCCTGGTGAGCTTGTAAAAGTGGGTAAATGTGGGGTAGGGTGTTATAAAGTGGTATCAGGGCGAGGTTTACAGCAATGGAAGTTGGGGTAAATGCAGGTTTTTATGTATGCATTTCAGTTGTCTATATGTTAACCATGCATGTATGTTAGCTATTCATTTTTATTGTTATGATATTCATGTATGAGTTGATATGCTTTTGATGTTGTATCATGCTAATCTGAATTGGCCTATGCATATGAAATAGCCTCACCAATAGTAAGTTGAGGTAATTATTTAGATTATGCTTTTATTTATCTAGAAATGACATACTACAAGAAAATAGAAGGCCAAGAGATGAAGATCAGGATAGTTGATTACAGTTCATATGACTCCCCGTACAGTCCGGAAGAGACATTAGTGGGTTGGGAGAAGGCAGTTGAATAGCAAGGAGAGGAAGATTCTCTTGATCTAGCATATAAATTGAGATGCTTTAAGGAAGAGATCGTAAGTTTCAAGTTATCTTAATGAGAGGCTGATTGAAGCACATGAAAGGCTTGCAAAATATCAAGAAAATTAATCTAAGGCTAATCCAGTTATTCTCCAAAGCCTTTCATATTTGTGTTAGAAAAATAAATATTACAGAGCAATGAAACACATAAAATATGCAGAAAACACAAGCACACAAAACACATAAAACCATAGAGACACAGATATACGCGGTTCACCTAGTTTGGGCTACGTCCACCCCGAACAGCTAGTCCTTCCTTTCTATTATCCAGAAAAAATGAAGAGACACAACCTACAGCAGATCCGTTGTAATATCCTTTGTTCTCTCTCACAGTCTCCCTATCTGTTTCTCACTCTGATAATACTCATACCATACACAACCGCAATACAATTCACTCATACAAAGCGAGGGGTTTCCTTCTAGGGAAAAAAACCCTAAACTAAACATAACTTCTACCGTCAAATCATTTTCCTAATGAACGACCCAGATTGACTATAAATTACTATACTTTTACAAGGAAATTTTACATATGTTTTTAGCTTTGGGGGCGCTACCCCCAAAAACCCCCGCTAGGGGGGGGGGCTCCATAAAGTTGCAGCTGCCCCCAGGCAGCGTTTAATTACGGGCGGTGTTTCCGCCCCATTAAGGTACAGGGGTCCAACGCCGTGATACAAAATAAACAAGATAATCAGGCTCCACACCCAACAATCTCCCACTTGGAGACTGATTGTAGCAACTCCACCGCTGCTTCATTTGCTGGACAATGACTCCTCTTTGGACCTGGTTGTTTCTCATCTTCATCGTCATCTTTGAATACCAATTGAAACTGAGCATGTTTTCAGTTTGTCCCTGGTTACAACTTTTTTTAGCATATCTGTAGGATTCTGGCTAGTGTGTATCTTTTCCAGCTTCAACTCTCCATCTTCCAATACTGACCGTATGAAATGGTACTTGAGATGTATGTGTTTAGTCTTGGAATGAAATGCTGAGTTCTTTGCAAGATGAATAGCACTTTGGCTATCACTGTATAGTGTGCCCATATCATGCTTCTTACCCAATTCATCCATAAACCTTTGTAACCAAATCATTTCTTTACTAGCCTCTGTAGCAGCAACATACTCGGCTTCTGTTGTTGAAAGTGCAACAACACTTTGGAATTTTGAAACCCAACTGACAGCTGTTCCACCTACAGTAAATACATATCCTGTAGTGCTCCTCCTGTTATCTCTGTCACCTGCCATATCTGCATCAACATATCCGTGTAGAGCAATGTTTGAACCACCAAAGCATAATGCTTGATTTGTGGTACCTCTCAAATATCTGAGAATCCATTTTACTGCCATCCAATGTTCTTTTCCTGGATTTTTCATGTACCTTCTTACAACTCCCACTGCATGTGAAATATCAGGCCTTGTGCAGACCATTGCATACATTAAGCTTCCAACTGCTGATGCATATGGAACTTTAGACATATAATCCATGTCTTCTTGGGTCTTTGGGCACATCTCCTTACTAATTTTGAAATGGCTAGCAAAAGGTGTACTAATTGGTTTTGCATTCTGCATATTAAATCTTTTCAACACCTTCTCTATGTACTCATTCTGAGACAGTGTTAATTTGCGATTTTTCCTGTCTCTAGTTATCCTCATACCAAGGATTTGTTTTGCAGCTCTCAAATCCTTCATTGCAAATGAATTTGCCAATTTTCTTTTGAGCACATTTATTTCCTGCATGTTAGACCCTGCAACAAGCATGTCATCTACATACAATAACAATATAATATAGCTGCCATCATTTTTCCTTTTTAGATAAACACAATGATCAGAGTGACATCTAGTATAACCTTGTTCAAACATGAACTTGTCAAATTTTAGATACCACTGCCTTGGAGCTTGTTTTAAGCCATACAAGCTCTTCTTTAACCTGCACACTAATTTTTCTTTACCTTTGACCTCATATTCTTCTGGTTTCTGCATATAGATCTCTTCCTCCAAATCTTCATGGAGAAATGTTGTCTTTACATCTAACTGTTTAAGATGTAAATATTCCGCTACTACAAGACTTAAAATAGTTTTGATTGAAGTCATCTTAACAACAGGAGAAAATATTTCATCAAAATCAATACCTTTCTTCTGTGCAAACCCCTTCACCACAAGTCTAGCTTTGTACCTCTATTTTCCTTCATCTTCTTCCTTTAGCCTGTAAACCCATTTATTCTGCAATGTAGTTTTACCTGTAGGCAACCTGACTAAGTCCCAAGTCTGGTTATGCATTAAGGAGTCCATCTCTTCTTCCATGGCTAACTCCCACTTCTTCCTACTTCCAACCTGCATTTCTTCTTCATAAAATTCAAGTTCACCAGAATCAGTCAACAATAAATAATATAATGAAGGAGAGTATCATTTAGGGGGTCTACTTATCCTAGTAGATCTTCTAAAACAAATTTTAGGTGTTTGAGGTGCCTGTTGTTGTTGTGGTGGTTGTTTTTGTTGTGGTTGTTGATTATTATTATTTTCAGGCACCTTTACTTTTTCTGTGATCTCATCAAGAACTGTGTATTCTTTGTTTTTTTTTCTTGTTTCTTTTCCTGCAACTGATTCTTATACAATACCTTTTCATTGAATATTACATCTCTACTCCTAATGATTTTTTCATTTTCATAATCATATAAGCGATAACCAAAATCATTAACACCATATCCAATAAAGGTACATTTCTTTGATTTTGGCTCAAGCTTTGTTCTATTTTCTTTATTAATATGGACAAATGCCTCACAACCAAAAGGATTTTAAAAAGAGTAGTTTACCTTTTTACCTGTCCATGCTTCCTCTGGAATACCACCATCCAAGGAACTTGAAGGCCCTCTATTTATTAGATAAACAGCAGTATCTAGAGCATCTGCCCAAAACTGTAAAGGCAATCCTACATGAAATCTCATGCACCTTGCATGCTCCATGATTGTTCTATTCATTCTTTCTGACACACGATTTTCTTGTGGTGTCCTCGGAACTGTCTTCTCTCTGCGAATTCCATGCTCTGAACAGTACCTATCAAACTCTTTGCTGCAATATTCACCTCCATTATCTAATTTGAGACACTTCAACTTATTTCCTGTCTCAATCTCAACCAAAGCTTTCCATTTCTTGAAAGTATCAAATACATCAGATTTATTCTGAATACAATAAATCCAAGTTTTTCTAGTTGCATCATCAATAAAAGTAACATAATAACAAGAGCCACCAAGATATGATACCTGAGCAGGTCCCCATACATCTGTATGCACAAGCTCTAATTTTTCGCTCTTCTTTTCTTTCCCAACTCTGAGAAATCTGACTCTCTTCTATTTTCCATAAATGCAATTCTCACAGAAATCCAAATCAACATTCTTCAATCCTGGCAACAAATTTCTTGAGTGAAGAATCTTCATTCCCTTCTCACTCATGTGTCTGAGCCTATGATGCCATAATGCTGCATCTGCTCCTTTGGAAGTTAAAGAATTAACATAGTTAGAAATACCATTGCATAAATACAATGTACCAACCTTTTCACCTTTTTCTATTACCAACACTCCTTTGGTGACCTTCCAAGTTTTATCTGTGAAAGTTGTCACACAACCTTCACTGCCTAACTGCCCTGTTGAAATCAGATTTTTCTTCAGATCTGGAACATGCCTTACCTCCTTTAGTAGCCATTGGTTTCCATTCTGTTGTTTTACAAGAACCTTACCCATTCCAATAATTTTACAGGTTTTATCATCACCCAAGCGGACTTGTCCAAAATATCCTTGAACATAGTCACGAAAATAATTCTTATCAGGTGTGGCATGGAATGTGGCCGCTGAATCTACTACCCAGGAATCAATAACATTTTCAAAAGAAAGAATCAAATCATATTGTAACACATCACCTGTCACATTTGCTTCATGATTATTTTCTTGTTGTGTGTCTTCTTCTTTTCCCTTCTAAGATCTACAGTGTTTCTTTAGGTGTCCTTTCTTTCCACATTTCCAGCACACTATTCCTGATTTGGACTTGGATCTGCCTTTCCTTGATTTACTGTGACATCCTGAGCTCTTTCCTCTTTCCATTTTCTTCCTATACTGCGCACTCGAAACGTGCAAATGTCTACAGCTTTTCGTCGCATTTCCTCGTAAGGATAACAACGAATATGTCATCAAACTTTCTAAAGTACTAAGTCAAGAGACGAGGTTACTAATAGCACAACTAAACCATTCAAACACGGCAATAGAGAATAAAAATAAAAAACCTAACTTCATCATCAAATTTTACCCCTACGGAGACTTAACTTATTTTGGTAACTACTGTAAAATCATTTAAATAATTAACAACGGATCACCTCGAACATCTTCATATTAAATAGTCGTTTCATAAGAAATACCTTGTTTGAGGCCGAGGGTTTTTCATATAGTTTCACCAACGTCTGCATCAAACCCTCTGTTGTTTTTTCCTTCGAAATATTGAAGGCGACTGACGTCGCAAGGCACAACCGTACTATTCCGAGTGCCTTTCTATCGATAATGTTCCATTTCGCGTCTGTCATGGCCGCCGACTTCTTTGTTTTCCGCTCAATGGTAGGTACAGATCTTTCTGATATAGATAATCTTCCATCTGCATCTTCCACAGTGGGAAGTTTTGGCCGTTAAATTTCTATGGGACCCTAAACTTAGCATCTTCCGCCATTGCTCCCACTCGAACCGGGAACCCTTCTTTCCTGCAAGTTTATCAACCAAATATACCTTTGGCTCTGATACCATTTGTTAGAAAATTAAATATTACAGAGTAATGAAACACATAAAATATGCAGAAAACACAAGCACACAAAACACATAAAACCATAGAGACACAGATATACGCGGTTCACCCAGTTTGGGTTATGTCCACCCCAAACAGCCAATCCTTCCTTTCTATTATCCAGCAAAAATGAAGAGACACAACCTACAGTAGATCCGCTGTAATATCCTCTGTTCTCTCTCACAGTCTCCCTATCTTTTTCTCGCTCTAAGAATACTCATACCATACACAGCCACAATACAATCCCCTCATACAAAGCGAGGGGTTGCCTTCTAGGGAAAAAAACCCTAAACTAAACATAACTTCTATTGTCAGATCATCCGCCTAATGAACGGCCCAAATTGACTAGAAATTACTATAATTTTCCAAGGCAATTTTACATTTGTTTTTAGCTTTGGGGGCGCTGCCCCCGAAACCCCCCGCTAGGGGGGGCTCCATAAAGTCGCAGTCGCCCCCCCTGGACTCCCCAAGCAGCGTTTAATTACCGGCGGCATTGCTGCCCCATTAAGGTACAGTGGTCCAACGCTGTAATACAAAATAAACAAGATAATCAGGCTCCACACCCAACAATTTGCAGAAGTAGGGACAGTTGAGGATCAATCAAGGAGACAGACAGGAAAAAAGGACTAATGGTGCAAATGGAAGCAGGTCTCAGAAAATACATAAGATGGACAGGGATGATATAGTGAAGAACAGAAAAATCTTGGATACACTTGAGAGGAGATATAGTACTCATGGATTTTATTCTAGCTTTTCTTCCGGGAGACATCATCTCCATCACCACCAACATCCTTATACAAGGAGTGAGAAGGGATATTTTCCAGAAGAATTCAAGAAATTTAAACCTCCTACTTTTGATGGTGAGATGACCAAATCAGAAGATGCAGAATCTTGACTGCTTGGGATGAGGAAAATTTTCAGACTTCATGATTACTCTAATAATATGAAAGCCAAGATAGCTACCTTCAGTCTTAAAGGAAAATCAGATATCTGGTGGAAAGATGTCAAGCATGTAAGAGGTATCAGGGAAGAGGAGTTGACTTGGGAAGAATTTGAAAGACTCTTCAGGAAGAATTACATGTTTGAGAGATATTATGATAGAAAGGCCAAGAAATTTTATGAGCTCGGGATGGATTCCATGACAGATGAAGAATATGCAACCATATTTATAGAGCTATTGAATGACTTGATTGAGTTTAATGATCCTCAATTATTGGAGGAAGCTATCAGGAAGTTGAAGTATTGTGATGAGCATTCAAAGCACAATCCTAAGTTCAAGCGTGATTGGAAGGGTAGCGATAATACTAAAGGAAAATGGCCTAATAAGTGAGGAATATGTTAGGTGGCATGTGAGAAGGAAAATGTGGCCTCGTATAAGAAGTTCCATGCAGCTGAGAAAGTATGTGGATCTCATCCTATGGAGCAATAGGATAAAGCCAATGGTAGAGAACCATTGAGGTGTTGGACTTGTGATGGAGACCATCACAGGAAGGATTATTCAACATATCAGGGTGTTAGGCCTCGGATCTACAATGTGAAGCAGGTGCAAGTAGTTTTGGGTGTAGATCATAGCATTCCTCGGATTTATGCAGTAGTTGATAACAAGAAGGCACAGTAAGGAATTGTTCAAGAAAAGTGAAGGAGATTGGTTCTCAGGTTCCCTGCAGGTTCTAGGTTGGGTTAGGATCTTTGGAGCCCTGTAACAGCTTGTACTCCCTAGAGGTTGTGGGTTGGAGCCTTGCAACAACTCGAGTTCCCTGGAGGATGTGGGTTGAGATAATAATCTCTGGAGCCCTGGAAAGCTTAGGAAGAGACTAGTATTGATTTAATATCTACAACAAAATAAGCTCATGCTCTGGAACTGAGCAATAGAGCAATTTAAAATGCATGAAAACACTTTTTGGGGGAGGAATCTACATGGGAGATGGTTGGTCAGATGCATGCATGATAGATGATTTCCAATTATAGATAAATTCGCCAAGGGAATGGAAATCCCTTGAGAGATGATGTGTGAATGTGTTCAGTTGTGGGGCAACATGCTTGTTACAGTAGGGTAAGGCAACAGGTATATTGGTATATTTATTAATGCATTGACAATTATGTGTTTATGGCATTATGATGTAGGGAATTGCATGGAAAAGAGATTGCCATAAGATATTGAAGAAGGATCGAGATGATATTTTATTTATGAACCCTTGGAAGCATTGGGAAGTCATGGGTATTGAGTTAGGGTGTCTGTTGAAAAAAAAATCTTTGGGTGGTTTATGATTTATTTGTGCTTGATTTATGATTTTGATGGTGATTGGTGAATGGGAATGCCACTTTGTTTGTGATGTTTTATGGTTGTTTGGATTTCTATGTTTTTTCATCTTGTCTTCTTTTTCTTTCCTTTTATGTTTTGAGGGCCTCAAGAATTGATTGGGGGAAAGAGGAAATATAATGGAGCTCAAGGAGATTTGGGTGAAACCCAACAGGAAATATAAGACCTTGATGAAGCTTGATGCATGAATAAAGGGAAGTTGAAGGAAATAATATGATAGCAAGTTAGGTTGGTTGGGACCATAGGGATAAATGGACAGTGGAAGGACAGTCATGAGAAAGGTAATTAGGAAAGGTAAAGTAAATGAGCTTGAGGTAACAAATGCCTTGGCTAAGTTGGGAACTTTTTTTCTCAATATTGTGCATGGTTTTCACAAATAAAGGAAGTTACCTTAACCTTGACCTTATGAACACTGGTAATTCGGTTGTGATCATGATTATACTAATGCATGTGTGTGTGTGTGTGTGTGTTTGTGTGTGTGTCATTATCTAACAAGGTCATTAGGTATCATTCTTATGGAATAATGATTGTTTTATGCAGGTGAATGGCAGGAAAAGGTTATTAGTTTTATGAGGAATCAAGTGGGAAAAGTATCCCTAGAAGATATATGATTTTGATATAATATGGATATGATTTTGATATCATGTGGATATGATTTTGATATTATGTGTTTATAATTATGCCTATGTTTTTGCTATGAATAGGGAATGTTGAAGGATACATCAACAAGAATGAAAGTAGTGTGATATGTGGCATGTTGGGACAAGCATGGATAACTAAAAACACCACAGATCCTAGATTTGGATTGTATATTCATGCAGTAAGGCATGGGGGAGACACAACATGAAATGTTTCCTAGTAGAGACCGTGTGGTCTATGGATGTACAGTATTTTTGTTGTGTACATGTTGTACATGTTGTGTTGTGTACGTGTTGTATTGTGCCATGAGTATTACGGTACGTGTTGCATAGTATCTTGTGTATATGTGAAAGTGTTGTGGTACACCATATGTAGGTGTATGTGTTGTATAATGTGTTGGGAAAGGCATGTATGGGATTTTCTAGTTTCCCTTATTGTTGATATTGAGGGTGGAGGCGATATAGTCTTCAAATTCCCTTGTTGTTGATATTGAGGGTGGAGGCAGTATAGTCTCTAGATTCTCTTGTTGTTGATATTGAGGGTGGAGGTGGTACAGTCTCTAGATTCCCTTGTTGTTTATATTGAGTTTGGAGGTGGTATAGTCTTTGTATTCCCTTGTTATTGATATTGAGGTTGGAGATGATATAGTCTCTGGATTCCCTTGTTTTTGATAATGAGGGTGGAGGTGATATAGTCTCTCAATTCCCTTTTTGTTAATATTGAGGGTAGAGACAGTATAATTTTTGGATTCCCTTGTTTATTTGAGCAACCAATCTTGCATGTGGAAGAGAATAACATGCATTGGGTGCTTTTCGGGTTTGTAAACCAATCCAGTGCGCGTACGTGGTCAAGAGAAGAGAATTCATTGGGTGTTTATCAGGTTTTTCAACCAAACCAATGTGTCTATGAAAATAACAAAGAACAAAGGCAAAAGAAAAGAACAATTTGGAAGATAAGTATCAATATTTTATTTCAATTTTTAATTTCAAAATTATGAACATAATATATGATTTTGATTTATGATGGTTGATTTTTGAGCTAACCGGATGTGATATTTATATACATGATGATTTTTTCAAGGAGATAATTGACTTGTTGTTATGGGAATTAAACAAAATTTCAAGTGTCACCTTATTTAAGAGATACCAATGAGATATGATTTGAATTTATTACAATTCCTTTTGAGTCTAATGGAAATTATGTGCTTGATACTAGAAAGCATGGAAAGTTCCCAATGTGGGTGGTTGGAATTGGTTGCAAGCGTGTTATTAGCAACAACAAAAGGAATTGGAACATGAAACAATATGTTGGTAAAGGACTTCAGGATCAAGGCCATTGTGAGACACTCTCACCCAATAGTGTCCATCGATTTCCATAAGCATGTTATGGCCAGTATGATGGATTTCGAGGTAGGGTTATAAATTGGTTTTTGGTAACTTTTAATGCAAGGAAACCTTTCCAAGAAATGGATCGTCCAAGGGACTAGGAAGTAGAGAAGGGGATGCCTAAACTTGGAAGGTGAGTGATTGTATGGAGGGGGAAGTCGCATTTCCCAAGGGACTAGGAAGAAAATAAGGGAAGGTTAGGGAACAAATATGTTTTGGTCAATAGCATTATTGGTTGGAATTAGAAGCACATTAGGAGTGTGCCCATAAGAAATAAGTCAGTAACCATTCACTGAGAGATAAAGAAGCGCAATGATTGTAAAGTTGGAAATTGGAGGCAGACTTTGATTTTACCAGTGAATTCTAAAGTTCCTAGGAAGGAGATGAATCCCTAGTACTATTTTTTAGGGTGGAGGTGTGAGCCTCTAGACACCCTTATTTCTAATGTGGGCATCAGATCCTTTTATTTGTTGGTTGAAGCACATGTGCATATGTGTATATGTGTATATCATTGTAAATATTGTATCGAGTTGTTTTTATAAAGATCCATAAGGAGTATGTCTTGTCATAAGTGTCCTAGAACACCAAGGACGGTGTTCCCCCAAGGGGGAGGGGTTTGTAACAACCCCGGGTTAAAGCTCCATGTAATAAATTCGCATTATAAAAGACAAAAATAAAAACCAAGGTCATGGGACATGTATTCCAAGTTGAATGGAGGGGGAAAAATTATATTGGTATCCACTTGTGGTTTATTATTGGTTGTGGAAATTTGCATTGGCATTGGAAAAGGAAAAAGGCAATAAATGGAAATTAATTCAAGAAATAAAGGAAAACAGGATAAAATGTGTTAATTTCAGTTAACAATGGTATCTTCTATGCTTATCAAAATTACCTCAATGTCCTTTAGCAGCCCAATGACAATTTCCAATTTAGTTTTCCAATAGCAATCACATTAACTTTAAATCACATTGATAGTAACTGTAGATAGAACATGAATAAAAAAACGTTGAAGACAAGCCAAGACAATAAAACACCAAATTTGGCAGATGCCAAGGAAAAATCCAAAGATGGGGAAAACCCTTTGATAAATTCTTCTTATTATTATATCAAATGTTCAGTAGAGAGAGAGACAGTGAAAAAAGTCAAAATTGAATTGCAAAATAATAGTAAAAACAACCCTTCCAAATTTTCAGTCAATTACAGTCAAATTTAGTGCTAACAAGAAAGTCAAAGATGGTCAACGCAGCAGTAAAATATCCCCTTTGAAGCTCGATCAAAGGCAGTCAAACTCGGCCTCCTTAGATGGTCAAATCCAGCCCAAAATAGACACTGAAGCAGTATTCAAACTCTGTCAAAATAAAGTTAAATTTTTGGTCAACGTAGGTCAAAGTACCCATAAATTCTCAATTTTGTTCCCAAACAGTATGACTTGCTAAAAATGAAATTTTCCCACAAAAATCACAATCAAAGGATGAGTCAAATTTCTTTGTCAACGTTGGTCAAACCATGCAACAACTCTGAAATTTCGGTCCTGTAATATGCCCAGAAATTCATCCTCCTTTCCAACCACACTTGTGAGATGAATAGTTTCCCAATAGCAGTACAAACCAAACAGATGAGGAAAGAGAATAATGTGTGAGTGAGTGAGATGCCAAATGAGGTTGGAGGTCTCTCTTATTTATACAATCCATTGAGGGTGAAGTGACATGTCTCTTGGGCTTCATGAGCCTACATGATGATGTGGCTGACCTTGAAAAATTGCACATATGTGGGCATAAATTCAAAAACACATTCCTTCTTGTCCAAATTTGATGATCTTTAGGTCAATTTTGGTCCTCTCGAAAAGAGTAATTCAATGTAATCATCATCTCCATCAAATGAGTTGTCCAAAGTTGAATTTTGACCTAGTTGAAAATTTTAACAAAAGGAATATGAAGATACAGGAATATGCATGCAAGGGAAAATGAAGGAAAAGTAAATGAAAAAGAAAATAAAAAAGGGAGAAAAAAAATCACATGCAATCTTGGAAATTCTAGCATTCACTTAGATAAGAGGAGAGCAAGAGAGATAATAAGCACTTGGACACAAGAAAGCAAGAAAGGGATTGCAAGAGGAAGATTGGATAGGAGTAAGCAAGGTTGTAAAGCAAGAAGAGAAAGAGCAATCAACAAGAGGATTTTGCGGGTAACAGGTTGCATGTTTGGTTTGTTGGCATTTGAATTCATGGATCATGCATTTTTTTTATTAATCATTTTGTTATCATTGGCACGGGATTTTCCTACATTGACAATGATGTAGAGCCTTTCCTTTTCCATTTCATGAATAGTCATGGTATAGTGGGTTTTCATTTTGGTTGAGCTTTGGATCGTCGGTGGGTTCATATCTAGTTGAAGTGGTCTCAGGAAAATACCAAGGGTTGAGGGTGGAGATGGTTTTCTCTAGGAAGCTCTTAACAGGTGGGTGGAGACAAGAAAAATCCTCTAGTTATGGTTAAAAAATCCTGAGGCATCCAATTTTGTTTTTCTTTTAGTGATTTTTGACCGGTCTAGGTGAAATCACTATGGCTTGAGGGTGGATGTGGTTTAACCTTTGGATTCCCTGGTTGGTTTTATTTTGGTTCATCCCTGTAATCCCACATTCATGCTTGGAATATGGAATGGAGGTGATTGGTTGAAATAAATCTTTCGTTCATCCCAATCTATGGTGGGGCGGTACGTAGAATTCCCTGACTTGGTTCATATTATGCATATGTTAGTATGTGTTATTTATTATTGAGATCAGAGCAAAAGTATTGGTTATTATATTGATTTTATGATTGGTTTTTCATGGATTAATTATAGTTAAATGTTGGTTATAGGCATGGTACATTATTATTGTATGATGTGCTCTCATTATGGATCTTTCTCATGGTTTGATAAATTATTTAATGGGTATATAAATGCATGAGCTAAAAATGTTTTTTGCAACTAGCTTGAGAGGGCAGTGAACCTTCTTGGTGACTTTCTGGTGAAACTAATGAAACAATGAATAGATATGCATTTCTGACCTACAAGTTTTGTTTACAAAGTTTTGTCTAAATGTGTATCATATATTGGAAAATCTTGGATAAGGTTTGAGCCTAAGGGTAGATTATGCACACTTGTAATTATCATTGACAGAGTACTGGAAAGTTCTGGGAAATGGCCTATAGGCTAGCCCTAAAATTATGGAATTGAATCTGTGGTCGTAGGACGAAAACTGGAATATCTCGGCAGTTACCGCATGGGGGACAGCTTATGCATGTGGTTGAAGGCCTCTAACCGTACCCACAATACTGCATGTGTGCATTTGGGCTGTAAATTCAGGTAAAAATTGGTCCCATCTCAAAGGAAAGGTCACCAAAGTTTGTGACTTCTAGGTGATTTGGTGTCTTTGGGTGTTGCAGTAAGTTTGGCACAAGTTGGTAATTTAGTCCCCATTTCCATAATGGAACCATGGAGTTTGGGTCATGCATAGTAACTCTCAACTCATGTTTACTCTGGTGAGCATGTAAAAAAGAGTGGGTAAATGTGGGGTGGGGTGTTATAGGATCCATTGTTATGCCTTCCTTTGAAATTATGTGTCCCAAATAATGGATCTATTCTTAGTAAAAATAACCCTTCTTAGTAAAAATAACACTTTCTTAGCTTGGCATAAATTTTATGCTCCCTCAATACTATTAGTACCAACCACAAATGATGTTTTCCCTATTACTCGTACTCGGAATAAATGTCATCCAAAAATACATTAAAAAACTTATCCAAATATATCATTCATAAAGCACGTAAATATCATTGGTGTGTTTTTCAATCCAAAGGGAACCACTACAAATTCATTGTGCCCATACCTTGTTCTAAAAGTTGTCTTACTTATGTTTTCTTCCTTTATCCTAACATAGTGATACCTTGATCTCAATTATATCTTTGAAAATATCTTTACCCCTCTTATTTGATCAAAATGGTCATCAATTCTAGGTAAAGAGTATTTATTCGCTTTGTTCATCTATCAAAGGTCAATACATGACCTCAATGTTCTATCATTATTTTTCAAAAAAAGCAATGGTGCTCACCAAAGTGAGACACTTGGGTATATGTACCCTTTCTTTAAAAACTCTTCTAATTGCATTTGTAATTATTTTAATTATAATATACCCATTTTATAAGAATTATTTGATGTTGGATTAGTTCCAAAAAATAAATATAGACAAATCTATATCCCTCTTTGGTAATCCTAGTATTTCCCCAAATACATCTTCAAACTCCTATAACACTAAAATGTCTTCAATATTTGGTTCTTTGGTCTTTTTTTGGCTCCTCTACACGAGTTGCATATAATGGACACATTTAACTTAAACACCAATTTAATTGTAAGGCTAAAATTTCCCTTATATAAATAGGTCATGGAATTTATTGCGCAATGCTTTGATTTCCTCCTTCATCAAGACATGTAAGAGAATTTCTATGGAAATCTAGGATAGCATGATGCCTATCCCACCAATCCATTACAACTAGGATATCATAATATCCCAATGGTATAATGTTCAAGTCTACAATTATGTCCACTCCACATATTTATGGGACAACTCCTTCGATTTCATTGATCCTTCTCTTGGTTCTAGTGGCTAGCTAAACCAACCATGGATTTTCAAGCTTTATTTTCATCAAATGAAATATATTCACTATTTTAGGATCAATGTAGTTACGGATTTCTCTTGAATCAATTAAAATAGAAAAAAATTGATTTATGACCTTAACTTCCACCTCAATAATATGGGATTAATTTTCTTCCTGTTGGTCCTCTGAGGTTGCATACATTCTTGGAATATTTCTTTCCATGTCTTCCATTATTGTATCCTCCTTGATGTTATGCAATCTCCTCATTTTTTCATCTATGTGTGGGAAACCTCTATAAAAATTATCACCTTAATATCCCCAACATCTGAGTAGTGAATTTTGTATATTTTGTAATGGGTCTTCCACTTTGATTTCATCTTAGGTATGTAGATTTTGTTGGTATCCTTTAGGACTCTTTCTCTTTAAAGGTTACTTGAAACCATTCTTCTTGTAATTTGACTTTTCATTCTTATTATCCCTCATAGATTTCTAATAAGTCTATTTTCCTTTGTTCTTCTCATAAAATACTTACCTTTTCTAATGGTTTTATCCAAAGTCCCAAGCTCATTAAATCGAGTATAAAAAAATGGAAATCCACTTAAGAACATCTCAATTTTCACTTTCTCTTCATTGATGGATCCCACATAACTCAATAACTTCAAGAACTTTCTTTCAAATTCCTCCATGGTCATGTTGTCCAATTTAAGTTCAAAGAACTCTTCATCTTATAATCATAGTAGTGCTCTAAAATATAATGTTGTTGGAAGTATTTATTGAACTAATTACATTCTCATCAATGTGTTTGATTTTTTTTAATTGGTCCCACCACATAGCATAATTTCCTTGCAAATGATATATAGCTACTCTACCTTCTAAGTTAGATCAGTAGTTATGCAATTGAAGAAACCTTTCTATTACAAGTAATCAAGTTTCATCATCGTCTCCCCTCCTAAATTCACCATCAAAGGTAGTTGGCTTTTCTTAGTCTCACCTTGAAAATTATCTAATTATGCCTTCTTCTTTGATGTTTAACAAGAGAATCTTTAAGGATGCTCCTAGAATCATCAGATGCATATAGCCTCTTGGATGCATGAGTGGGTGAATGACGCATCTATAGATTTACTAGCACTTCTTGAGTGTTTAGATTCTCTATAGGCATTCCTCCTTACATGAGGCCTACCTTGTTCCTCGTGTCTTAAGCCATACCCATTATTTATTTGTCATTGCAATTGATTTAGGCTCTATAATAGTTACTTATGATCTATTTTTTCTCCTCTTCTACCCATATTATTATTTAATTTTCATCCTTGTAGATTTGTACTTCTACTCTCAAATTTCTCATAGTCACTACCAATTTAGTTGCTTCCACTCTAATTTTATGTCCATTAGATGAAATATCTCCATCACCCAAACTAATGTTTAGCCCCTTCACTTCCACTTCGTGACTTTAAACTCTTTGTCCTTTCTCCATATCTCTAATTTGTAATTATGAGTTGATATTATACTCATAATACCCATTATTATGCAAAAATGTGCAAACAAATAAATTCTATTAGACAAAAATAAACAATAATAAAATTTTGGAAATCATATGTATTATATTTCTGGTCTTTAAGGTCACTAGTAGCCTTCTTTTGACTTCCTAATAATTTTTTCTCCCTAAACCAAAATTATGGGTGGATAATTGTATTTTACTCTTCATTATATTTCCATTAATAATTCATATGCTTCACTTTGAGTTATGAACTAAAAGTTATGCTTATTTGAATTTGGGCCCATTTTTCCAACTTTTCTCTATAATACTACATGTATATTTATGCTAGTTTCCTGAAGATTTGGATGCTCAAAAGTTAAATTTTGAATCCATATATATATATATATATATATATATATATAACTCTCATACTCCGTTATGAGCTCTGAGTAAGGAGTTATGGCTCCTAAAAGTGAACTAGTACCATTTTTTCCTCCAAGGTTGTATATATATTGTCATCAAAATTTTGACAAATATTAAAGGAATTGTTAAGGACATGTGGCAACCCATCGTGGCCCACAAACTCCCACGTCCTATCACCATGGTCCATAATTTAAGAATAAACACAAATAACCAACATTTATGAATCAATATTCACCCTTTTCCTTTTCTTAAACATAATCAAAACAAAGCAACATTGGTTACGCATGTTTCAAGTTCATGAGTTACCATCACATAAGATTATCATCCCATAACATTCATTATATTCACAAAATATCATAACATAAATTAGGATCAAAAATACTTAAGAAGACTCAACTATGCAAATATACTCTATAGTCATAAAGAGACTATGATGTGCAAAATTAGGCAAGAGATATCTAGTAAAACCCTAGAAAGACAGAACTTGTTTTTAAAAAATAATCCAAGGTTGTAATATACCTTAGATTTGAGTTGTGAAAACTGATGGGGTTATCATATTATACATATTCACATTGTTAACTTTGCAATTTCAAGTTTAAAAAGAATTTTTGTGCAAAAGAGGCAAAGTTTTTCTTGTGATTTGGAGGTCAAAACTATATTAAGTGACCAAATTAAAATGAACTCCCTAGTTTCCTTGTAGCTGCCAATAATTTTTTTATAAGTTGTAAGATGGATTTATATATATGATAAATTTACCTATGTCATTTAAAGTGCAATTAAAAAATAGGAAAAGTTGTTTTCATACACCTAGATTTAGGATTTCATCTAAATTTGAAGGCAAAACTACCTTAAAATGTATGCCCTAGTCTCAATTTTGACCCAAATTGGGTGCTTCGATTCTTAGAAGGTGTAATTTGTGATTTGAAACTGTATATAACCTTATATTGGCATTTTTTAACAAAAAACTTTATATTGTGCATAAAAGCTAAAAATTGTCTTGTAAAATGAAAGGGCCATACGAAGGAAATTAGTTTAAATTGGATTTGTTAAAATGCACACCCCCATAAGGAAGATGTGTTCCAAGTGATGATTTTTTTATGATGATATGGTGGATATATATGTTATTGAGTAATGCATTTTTTATCATGAGAAAAATGCACACTCA
This sequence comes from Pinus albicaulis, assembly GCA_034641835.2. NCBI lineage: Eukaryota > Viridiplantae > Streptophyta > Pinopsida > Pinales > Pinaceae > Pinus > Pinus albicaulis. The sequence goes on from CM076578.1 coordinate 779,960,287, forward strand.
AAAATGGAAATTTTGTGTTTTATACATGAAGTTAGGACATATTGTAAAGTGCACACCCTAAAGTGAAAAATTCAAGCCTTGCTTTAAGATTTGCATGATAAATTATTGAAATCATAATTTTAGGGAAAATTCATATATTTAGGTGAATTATGCACATTATTCATATTTTCCTTATGAAATTTTGAGAAGACAGAGCATTGAGGAAAATGCATGCATGAAATATAAAAATGTATGCCCTTGACATAATATGCAATCTTATAATTATGTAAACCCTAATTGATGCTTCTTTAGCCATATTAATAGTATTCATGGGTAAAATATTTTTAATTAATGGTAATAGATTATGAGGATGATGATGTTGGTATGGCATGGCTTGTAAGAGACATGAATCCAAACATGACAAATTATTTGAAACAAACTTAGGTATATGATATAATTACCCTGATTTCATAATACTCTGAATTTGTTTCAAACAATGTCATTTCCAAATGTTGCATAAGCTCAACATATTAGATTAACTACATAGGATTTTGTAGGTAAATATACATGATTGTGCATGTTTATAATCACAAACTGCTTAGAGGAAATTTCAGCCTAAATTTGGCCATGAAATTTCATGTAATTTCCATGTCATAATATGTAAACCAATCAAAATCCTCTAAATTTAAAAAGAGTTACATGTCTAAATAATTTTAAATTGTCTAATTTGAGTATCCGTGAAATATTTTATTATTAGTTTGGGTATTGGTTAACTACTTTATTATTAATTATGGTATTCGTGAAATATTTTATTAATATTATTTACTTACCTTACCCATATGAATTAGGATCTCTAAAAAGTTATTAATGCCATTTAAATCTTGACATTAGTGAAAAAATATAAATTAAAAATAAGGGCTCATTTGACATTAATAAAAATAAATTTTTTAATTTAAGTTTTTGTTATTTGTATTGTATTTAAAAGTATTTCAGTAAGAAATTGCATTCAGATTGTTAGGCCGACGTGTTTCTAACCACCTAGTGTGCCTCATCATAAAATATAAAATATAAAATAGATAAAAATAACTATATAGTTATAGTTTTCTTAGAGGTTGCTCAATTGGTGATTAAATTAAGTCCTAAGAAAATTGAGAGATAAAAGGTTCAAATCCCCCCAATTGTTGCACAATTTACCGGGGTCTGAAACATGTCGATGAAATTCTTTTGAATGTGGTATTACCAAAAATAATTTCTTGAGAAAATAGTTAAAAAAACTAAAAAGTTTAAAGATAGTTAAATATAAATAATTTAAAAAATGTGTAGTCTAAACAAGTTGCATTTTTGTCGGGAAAAAGTTAGTTTTTCTGGCATGTTTTTGGTTAAATTTGGACGAATTTTTAAAAAACAAGGTTACAGTTGTCAAGTTGTGGAATTTTGGGTGCCCCAGGGTTTTTGATGATGTTGAATCTATTTCTAGTGTTAAAATTGTGATTGAAACACAAAAGGTTTAATATTTTGCAATCTAAAAATTACTGGACTCAGGCCAAAAAAAAATATTTCGAGCGAAATTATGGCCTTAATAGACAATGATATTAAAAAAACACCAAAATAAATAGTTAAATATAAAATATATAGAGACATTTAAATATAAAATATAAATATAGACAATTACATTTAAATATAAAAAATATATAGATAATTAGTGTATTATATTGAGAGATCTCGATAAAAGTACAAAATTATAAATAGTATATTAAAAAAATTATTAAATCTCATGTTAATAAATATTATGGAACATAGATAAAAGTAAATTAATATTAAAAAAATATCTACATAACATGTTTTTATTAATTTCTTAATAATTTCTTAATTTTTCCTTAGGAGGTCATTTTTAAGTTGAAATTTCCTCTAATATATTGTATCTTTCCACCTTTTACTATATTCTAAGCATAACTCACCCTAAAATATATTCTTTAGCACTTACAAAATATCCACAATCTTATAACTTGTTAAATATTGTAGGTTTGCAAACTATAGAATACAATAGCCAACTTTTATGTGTCAAGTATGCATTTGGCTTGTAAAAGGTGTATGTTGTTATGAAAACAAGCTCAGATTGTGAACCCTGCAAAAATTTATAACTTGCAGATTGCATATAGAGTGTAACCTCCATTATTTTTGTAAAATGTAGGTATATTTAACTTAGATAAATTATTGGCTATATGTATGTTTTTTGTGCCCATAATTTGGCGAAGGGTGAAATATACATTTGGTTTGAGATTAGATGCATGAAGTAATATATATCATACATATATAACTTTGAAATGCTTTATAGTGATATATGATATATTGATGATTTCACAAGTGAAATATTGTGGTTGTGGCTCTGATATGTAAGTATAAACACTCATACATGTTTATAAGCACAAAGCATTATATATTTCAACCCTTTACCATATTTCAATTTCAAACAAAAGTGAGTTATTTTATTAGTTGGCATGTATTTTTAATATATAGTTTTCTTTTTTTAATAAAAATATGATTTTTCAAAGGAAATTTTATTAATTAAAAATCAGACCAAATAAAATGAGAATTGTTAATGGACTAGAATTCATTTTCTTTCAATAAAAAAATGCACGTTAATAAAAAATAAAATGAATGTTATTAATCACTTTGAATTCATTAATAGCATAAAATAAAATAAGATTTCAATTAACTACCCATATATTGATATACAATGTATCTTTAAAATATATTTACATAGGAATCTTATATAAACAAATTCCATTTTGTAACTATATGCTACTTGGGAGGCTTCTACAAACCCTCAAATTGAGATGAAAATGATTTATTAAAGTCTCTCTTTCCTTTCAGAAGCTTCTGATTGTTCTATTATAGATTTATTTTCATAATTTTTAAATAGGTCTTGCAATTTGCATTTATCTTCTACTAGCTTTTTCAACATTTCCACCTTCTTCTTGTACTTCTCTCACTATTCATTTTCATTCCTTTTGAGTTCTTCATTTTTAGATTTCAACTAGGATTGAACTTCATCCAATTGACCCCTATTTTTTTGTACTTCATTCTCAAGTTGTTGTTCCCTCAATTGTTTCTCATTTGTAGTAGACAAAATTGGTATCAACTCAACTATGGGCCTAAATTATTACTACAGCAAATCAGAAATTTAGGATTTCAAGTTTCGTATCTCCATGTCACATCCCAAATTTTTTTTTTTTCTCGATTCTGCAAGAGTTCGTTTTTTATCTCTTTAATATTTTCCTCTTTCTCTGTTAGTTTTGCATCCAATAATTCAATCATTGGTGATGAGACATTTTGGAGATCACTTAGAGCATCCATGGTTGTGAGAGCCTGCAACATCTTCTCTCATGTTTGTAGGGACTTCACTAAGACAATTAAAGGCATTTGTTTTGTTGAACTACACTAGCTTTTACCTTTACCCTTACCCTTACCACTTGATATAAGTTACTATGGCATTCTTTTTCAACCTCTTCAAGTTCTTTAATCCTCTATGTTTCCCTTGTACGTTCCAAATGTCTCTCTTTCAACCTACTACCATGCCCAACATATGTGTTATTCAATTTTGCCACTATTTTATTATATTCTATTACATGTGTTTTATGCCTATGTTGCTCCTCTTTCAATTTATTTTCAAATTCAACCTTTAAATTTAAATTATTTTATATTTCTCCTTCGAATTGTTATTTAGTCAATCCAAAGGAGGAGTTACAATTTGGAATGGAGATATATATGAAACCTTTGATCTTCTTCTCAACTCATCTTGAATAATTCTAATGGTATTTCTAGCTTTAGCCTCCTTTTCTTTGAACTTTGCCTTGATAATATCATTTTTTCTCAAAAAATCATCTAAAATTTTGGACATCTCACTTTTTAATCCATCAATTATACAATCCTTGTTGTTTATGGTTTGGGTTGATTCTACTGCTTACTGCACAAATTTTTATTGCATCATTACAATTTGTTTCACACATTCTAAAATATACATCCTCTTTACTTGGAACTTTTCCTTCCAACTTTGTGTAAAGGAATAAACCTTTGTTGTAGGTATTTTATACTACATCATCATATTAAATAATGAGGAAACAAATCTCTCATCAAATTTGTATGTTTTATTGTGTACATTTGAACATGGAGATGTCAAATCAGCTACCATAACAAGGATATTACATTGAAGTGCCATATGTTTTGGAGGAGTTATTATTTCCATATCATAGTCGCCTCATTCTATATAATCTTCCATATAACCTTCCTACTCCATGGATTCATCCATACATACATGTAGGTTTGTTAAAACCCTAGTAGCGGTAACTTCCTTATGGTTAATTGTAGTATAACCAAAATTTTCCACACCAACATGTGGAATCTGTTCAGGTACTTCCTTAATGGTTGTCTTCGTTTTTTTTTTCCTAATGTATGTTTTAGTAGGCCTTGTTTGAACACAAAGTCAATAAAAATATATAATTTTCTATAGTGTGCCAAAGGAACAAAACTTAATCTTCTTATTTTTAGTTTCTTTAAAGACATAATGTAAATTTTTAGCCAACAGATGAGGGACATATGTGGCCTTCTCTTCAACCCAAAGAATAACCAACCTCATGCAATCTCTAGAAATATCATGCTTATTATGATTCATAGTTTTCCTAAGGATAAGTTGAACCAAATATTTATATGGTCCCTAAGGAACATCTCACATTTTTAAATCATTTTTGGTAACAAATACCTTTTGCCCATAGATTTTATTGGCCATGTCAAAATTTTCTACCTTGGGGGATTTTTTAGAGTCAAATGTTGCTCCCCCTCCACTTGGAAAGTTTGTTTCTCTTGCACCCAAATTAGGTTCTAGGTAAACCCTTTGTCTAAATGCATTCAACTCGATATCCATATCATTAAAAGTAGTGTTTGCATCATATATCTCCTCATTTTGGAAATTAAATTGTCCAAAGATAAATTTATAAACTTATGCTCTTCTTCAGTTATCTACCATACCTACTGGATAGTTGTTTGTATCTCTCCATGCATCAGCACACTACTTGATTTTTTTGACAGTGAACCTTTCTCCCTAAGAACCCCTTATTTCAACTACCATGTTATAGGGTACCCTTGTTTTAATTGTGAACATGATTTTCTTGGTTCAAATATAAAATCATGGAAAAGAGGCTATTAAATTCATGTTGAGGAATGTACATTGATGCAAGGGAATGTAAGTTGAGGAATGCATGTTGTTGTTGGGGGATGCACGTTGATTCTAAGGAATGCGCATTCAGAAAACCCTTGCTAGGAAAATGTGCTTTTATTAAATGGATTTTGGTTATGTTGGTATATTTTTCTATATTGTACCTTTGCTATGAAAATCAAATTAATATATGGAGATAAGAGGAAATTTATGAAAAACAAAACTTTTACATAATTTGGCATGCATTTTTGTAAGCACATTCAAGTATATTTGTAGTCTTTTTTAACAATGTACTTAGAATTTTCGAAAGTTGAATAAAACTTTGCATCCTTGGTAAAATTTTGTAAACTTTTGGAATATCAAGGGTTGTAGTTTGAATTTAAAAAGTAGTGTCAACAATGATTGTGTGCATGTGAAAATTTGGTGTATCTTAAGTGGTTGGGAGGAATGTTGTTATCCTCCCCAACCAGAATAAATTCTTGCAAATTACATTTTTGGTCTCATAATGAGTATATTATTGTAATGAATTCAAGCCATGTTGTTGGTCAATGTTGTGCCCTAGATGTAATTTTGAAAAAAAATAACAAAAAAATTGGTGACTCTAATACAACATACACACTCAATCTCAAATAATATGGCTAAGCAAGATATCTTTCATGCATTTCAATTTTGAGATAGGTGTGGGAAACTTACAAATACTTCTAGTTTTTTATATACTAATACTTGGGCATTACTACTTTGCCCTATGCTTGCATTTTTTAAGCTCTTGACATGCTTGCATTTCACTATCCAGCTTTCAACTCTGTGAGACTTAGAATCTCTCTTGATTTTGAACCTTATTTCCATAATGAGGTAGCTATAGAATCCACCATTGGAGCTCAATTATACAATTCATCGTTAGAGCATTCTTGTAAACAAAGGAATTAAAACTATCAAAGGAATATAATTTACCTTTGCATTTGTCACTAAATAATACTGTAAAATAGCATTCAATAATATTTATTAAAATTTAACAATAAAAATCCTAGCATAGCCATATTACCATGAATTCTGGTTTTAAGTAATGACATGGGTCAAAAGTTGAAAAAACTAAATATACAAGGCCAAGTACCTAAGTATGTTTCCAAACGAATTTTCAAACATGATTTCGGGTTGTTATAAGATATTCCATACTAACATCAATCATGTAGAATGGATAAACATCCATTTTCATTCATCATCCTATGAAAATCATTCATATCGACTAAAGAAGACATGTTGGTGAAAAAGGGTGACTTCTAGGCATGACCCAGGTTCAGACTTGGGCCAAGAAGATCCCACTGTATTCTAGGACAACGCCAGCATTTTCACCCTGCTCAAAGAGAGCAAGGAGTCTTAGCCGAGGCTTGTCGTGACCTTAATAAGATAAAAGAGCTAGAACCATACTACCAAAGGGAAACTATTTACAATTATCTAGACATTACAATCATGCAAAAACATTCTCATTGCATATTAATCAAGAGATAAACTACCATTTAACAGCTATCAAAGAAATCTATCAGAAAATTTTGAAATCACTGGTCATATATCACATATAGGAAAATATCTATTATACACATCTATAGGTCCACAAAACAGCTTCAGTCTATTATATTATATGATCAACACATTACATCTCAAACTCTGCAGAGTTCAACATAAACAACACATTACATCTCAGGCTTCGCAGAGCTCAATATGACACAAAACCCAACCTTTCCCAGCAATCCCCGTGTGAACTCTCTTTTCCCTTGCTTATCTATCTCCTCCATCTGGCACTGTCAGTCTTCGCCCCTTCTTTGCTTGGTTGGTCTGCTACGCTACGCCATTTCCTATTTTCTTTTGTGGTTGGCTCTGTCTCTGGGAGTCTTTCTACCTATTTGTTGTCACTTGTTCTTGCCATATATGCTTCTTCTTGTTTACACTCCACCACCTACCTGCCTCTTCTCTACAACCTGCAATAACTCCCTTTCTTCCATAATGGTTCTCCGCCACTCGCTCTTCCCGCAACTAAATGCTCGCAACTCAAAAATGGTTTACCCAAAACAAAGGCCCCAACAGACCCCGACCACAAGCTATTGACTCGTCCCGAGTCAATTTTCTCCTGGTGTTGTGGTCCCTTTTTTACCGTCTGTTGTGGTCTTGGACTGGCCTTGTTCGGCTGCCTCTTTTTCTTGGTCTATTTTCTTTGGTTCCCCATCTTGTAACAAAGGCCCCAACTTTGAAACCTTTTGCATGGTTTCTGATCTGAGCTCCATGAAGTCAGTAATTTCTTCTTGCCATGTTTTCATAAAAGAGTTTGTTACACTTACCACTTTTTCGGCGTGAGCAGCATCAATTGGTTGTGGTAGGTCAGTGAATGTTGCACTGTAATGGGGATCTGCTTCAGAGACCAATTTCTGTATTGTCTCATCTTTCTATTTAACTAGTTGTCTGAGATCACGAAGGAGTTGCTTCGTCTTTGCTGAGCTATCTTCAATTGTTTGTATTTGTAGTTTTAGAGAATCTGCTTGATCATATATTTTTCTGCAGTTGACTAGATCGAGTATTCCTTTAATCTTAGTGAAGAGTTTCAGTAGCTATTCTTAAATTGGTTGTGCCTTCATCGTCATTGAATTCGAGCATTCATGGATTTTCTTAAGCAAAGTGTATGCTTTCGTAACAGTGCTCCCCATTGTCTCCTTAAGCTGGCTCATCTGCTCCTGTCTCTGTGTTATCTTCTCTGCATACACTGTAGAAGGATCTTCTAGTGCTAGTCTGGTTGACAGAGCTTGTCAGAGCTCCTATTTTTCACTACCCAGATTCTTGCATGTTGTTTTAATGTGAATGGAGCATTCGAATATTGAGCAAGCCCATATATCTGCGGGAGCAGCTTCAACTACACTGGTAACAGTTGGCCAAAGCTCTTGTAAATTCTCAGTGATCTAGTTGATTTTCTGTTGAAGGGTATCTCTTTCCTGTTGTAACTGATTATGCTCTTCAGTGAGCGTTGTAATTTGTTGGTGTTGTTTCTTGTATCTTATAAGAAGGTCGTTGTGGAGGGATTCTTCATGTCGAGTTGTTTCCTGTATGAAACTAAAAAGCTGGTTGGGTGCCCAACTCTGAAGATCTTTGTTTCTCATAATTTTAGGGCTAGGATTTATTTCTCTGAGTGGTTGGCCACTAGCGATGGAACAATTAAAATGATCTTCTGGGGAGTTGGGTTGACTTGGGAAAATGTTTGGTGGTTGGGTGGAATGAAAACTGGTTGCAAGTGGATGAATGGGTATTGTAATGCCAGCATCGATTGTTGAAATGGAGAAAAATAAGTTTCGCTAGGCATATTTTCAGGTATGGGTAGCTCAGTTTGAATAAGTAGATTCAAAAAGGTCCCAAGTTCTATTGTGGCTTAAATAACCTCGATTACTTGTACCGTACCCGAGTTAACTTCTTCCTCTGTATCGATAGCCATTACCGTGCCTGTAGGTATCGCATCAGAAATTTTTGCGGAAGTGGATGCGGTTTGGTTTGGTTGATCCTTGGAAGCATTAGAGGTATGCGGTGATGAATTCTGAGTAGTTGGTGGGAGGAGGCCAGTGCACTTTGTGATGATGAAGGGTTGGGTTGCAGTATGATGGGGGAAGTTTGAGTACCCATTTCTGGTTCCTCTGTGATCGGGATTCTTGTAATTATCTGCTGCACAAGATCCTCCTCTATTAAACCTACCACCTGGTTGGATCTTAGAGTTCTATCTCTTTTTCCCTTAGGCCCTAGGATGGGTGGTTTGGTTGCCTTTTTTTTCTGAAACGGGGAAATGGTTGGCTGTGAATGTGAATGGAAGGTGGTGGAAGGGAGAGCGGTGAGGACTGGTGTTGTCAATGAAGGCGACCCTAAATTGAATGTTTTAAATTCATTGAACAATGGAAATGTAGTGGATTTTTCTCCAATACTTACCATGGCTTTATTGAAATATTGCACTTGTGTATCCAACTTCTGAATCAACGGCTGGAGTTTCAACTGAGTTATCTTGTGAGTTGTTTTTGTTGGCGTTTCTCTCAGTAGAGGGTGTGGAAGCATAGCGTCAAAAGAATACTTGTGCTCCCCTTCTCTGACTTCTCCTACCGCTCCTAGCCAAGAAGAAACTTATGTGTGGAAAGTGTTCTCTGTCAATTGGAATCTCAACAGTTTCTTCTGAAAAGTGCCCGCCGCAACATAGTGGGGTCTAATCCATGTATTTTCGTGTGAGATGTCGAAACATATTTGATAAAAATATTTATCTACCAGAGTCCTAGGAATTCTCTGATGTGCTTGGACAACATTGAGAATCAATATATACCACTCTCTGAATGCCTCTTCGTTGATTTCTTTAGTGATGGGGTCCCCTGAAACTCTCCACGATGTGTATCTGAGAGCCATTGGTTGATCTTCGCTTATATCTGCAAGAGGTTGCTTCTCTAGTGGAAACCACTTCCTCATAGCCAATGCCATGATTAAGTAGTCATATATAAATCTTGTGGCTCTTTTGAAGTTATCCTTGCAAGCTTCAAAGAGGTCTTGAAGCAGGAAGGCACACCAATTGATTTGCGTTCCCTGTACGCAATGCTCCACAACTAAGATGGTGTCCAGAGTACACTCCCCCTTTGTGTAGTGCCTCATCATCTTTCCTGCTACCAGATAACATGCTAAATTCACATTGGGAATGTTGATAAGGTCTATTTTTCCCCCTTTCCTCCTCTCCTGGTCTCATACTTCCTATAGTAGTCGAATTCTCCTACTTTCTTCACTCTTTTAGAATTATTCTTAAAGGCACTAGATACATCACTCCCTGTTGCTAATAACCATGTAAGTCTGTGGATATATTCTGCATGAATTTGGATTTCTTTTCCAAGCCAGAGCGGCCCGTTATGAATTCTCCTAATAAGGAGCTTTGCGCATTGCATAGCCGCTCTTGTTGTACCAAACACCAGTAAATTTCTCAAGTGTAGGATTGTAGACCTCTAAATACCTTTGAAATCTGGGTGAACTCTGGACACTTCAATACTGCTCTCCTTCACGTAGTTTTAAATGTATACTTGCCTCTTCAAAGCTGGAAATTGCAAGATTCTGTAAAATTTGTATCTATCAAGGTTGCATTATCATACCTGCCTATCAGTGGCCCTAGGTTTTTAATTCTCTCATCAAGTTCTGGTTCAACTACCGACATCGTTGTCTTCGTCATACCTCTTCTCCTATAATACACCAGTAGTGCTTTTAGTTTGTGCCTTTGAACTCCTGCTGGTATACTATTGATGATCGCTATAACAGTTTCCTCTCCTTGAAATTCACAATTTTCCAGCACTTCGATTTTTCCTTTCTCCATGCAGATTAAGTAGGAATGTTAGCATGAAGGGCGTTGATGGGAATGAATAACTAATTAATTTTCCCTGGTTCCCCCCACGACTATAATCGTATGGTTAGTTACTTGGATGAGGTGGACTCTGACTCTGCTAATGGTGGCTTCGAAAATTGAGCAAACGTGATGGCTAATTATTGTTGCCTGATTTGGAAACTTTATTACGGAGTGGTGTTTCCAATTACGAAAAATATTTTCAAATTTTTGGCTGACACTACGAACTGACACCTACATGATGGCTAATTATGACTAAGTGATGGTTAACATGCTTAGTCGTACAGTCACCGCAACCCCCCCCCCCCACAACAATTGTTTGCAAAATGGTCCCCATGCCGCATACATTATTTTGTGTGGATTCCTATCCTATTTTGGAAACTTACTTATTTATGACTGCTTAGCCTACTCATCTTTGGTGCGAGAGATTTATTGACTTTCTAACCTATAGACTCCTCTCAGGTGCGAGAGTTATTGAAAAGAAAATTTTGCTTGTTCATTAATGGTAGGGTTTCAGGTGTGCGCCATTCACCCAACCTGGTAATACTTCTCCATACAGTTGCACTAGTTTTACGGCTCCTAAGTCGTGAATTTATATGAGCTATAATGGTCCCATCTAATGCATTTGAAGTTTTCCTGGAAATTTCTTAAACTTGTTGTCGTAGAGTAGTACTTTTCCACCAAGATTGAATGTCTTTCTTTTGATGTGGCGTTCATGCTAGGCTTTCTGTCTATGTTTCTCCATCGATTGGTGAAAGTCTGCAAAAAATCTTGCTTCCTCTAATTCCTGCAATTCATGGAAGCATGTTTTGATGGATTATGCTTCAAACATTTGTGTTGTTGCACCGATGAATAGACTGGGGATAATAAATTCAGTCGGTACCACTGGCTCTTTCCCGTACACAAGTTGGAATGGTGTTTGACTGTGTAATAATTTTACAGTGGTTCTATACTCCCATAACATGGTTATTATTCTTTCATTGCAGTCGTCCCAATTTGCGTTGCAAATCTTAGTTAAGCCTTTTTATAGGATTTTATTGAAAGCTTCAATGGTTTTATTTTCCTGTGGGTGATACAGACTGCTTTTATGATGTTGTATCATTAAGTTTTATAACAATTATTTCACTGTGGCATTGATAAATTGGGTACCTTGATCACTTGTCATACTCCTTAGACAACCAAATCTGGTAATAATATTCTCAAAGATGAACCTGGCTAATGTCTCTACTGTACAATCCTTCACTGGTACCACCTCTGTCCACCTAGTTAGATATTCAGTTGAGGTAATTATGTATCTGGCATGTGAATTGCGTGCAACTGGTGTAATGGGTACTCCAAAATCAACGGCCCATTTATCAAATACCTACATTTCTCTAACAGGATGTAACGATAGTTCACCGTTGTGTGAAGGTTTCCCTATTCTTTGATACACGTCACATTTCTTTACATACTATTTGACATCCCTGTGCATTTTAGGCCACCATAGCCCTGCCTGTAATATTTTACTTGCGGTAGGCTTTTCTCCCATGTGTCCTCCCACAACTCCATTGTGGCATTCCCATAGAATATCTGATCTTTCATGGTCTAATACACATCTTCACAGTAGTTGATCCAGACCCATTTTGTATAGTTGACTTTCTATAAGTTGGTAATCGGATGATTTAACGACCATCTGTTTGTTCTGAGTTGTTTTATATTCTTCCAAGCACTGTCCTGAAGCCAGGTATGTTTCTATTTGTTCTAAATAATATGTTATAGCCTCTATTCGGAAAAGGTCTACATCTGGCAGCTGGTCATCATGTGGCCCCCCGTTTTCTCTGGATTCCAATCTAGATAGATGATCAGGTCCTAATTTTAGTCTATCGGGTTTTATTACAATTTCAAATGTGAACTCTTGGAACAATAGAAGCCATATGAAAATTCTTCCTTTGAGAATAGTTTTATTTACTAAATAATTCAATGCAGAGTGATCTGTAAAAAAATTAAAAGTACCTCCAAGTAAATAATGGCGGAATTTCTAGAGAGAGTAGACCATTGCCAGAGCTTCTCTTTCAGTGGTTGTATAGTTCTTTTCCACGGTCGAAAGCTTCCTTCTTGAAAAATATACCAAATGATCTATATTTGTTTCTCTTGATTGCGCTAGCATGGCCCCCAAAGAAATTCCTAAAGCGTCAATATGTACATGGAACTATTTATCCCAGTTAGGATGGGTTAGAATAGGTGCACTTGCTAGTTTTTATTTTAGAGCGTCTAGCACCTTATTGCATTATTGATTCCATACAAATAGTTTTGTCTTCCACAACAGCTTTTCTAGCGGGGCTGTGATGTGAGCATAGTTGTGGATAAACCTTTTGTAATACCCTGTATGTCCAAATAATGATCTCAATTTTTTAACATTCTCTGGGGCATCCATGTTGACGATTACCGAAAACTTGGCCAGCTCTACACACACTCCCTGTTTATAGACCACATGACCAAGCAATGTTCCAAATGGTACTACAAATATGCATTTTTTCAGGTTCAGTGAAATCTGAAGCTGTCTGCAGTGGTCAAACATTATTCGGAGGAGACTTGCATGGTTCTTTAACAAATTGTATACAGTCTAGTCGTCCATGTATACTTCAAGAAACTTATGGATATACTCCCTGAAGGCTGATATCACTATTCTTGAGAATAATGTTGGTGCATTCTTTAATCCAAATGGCATTACATGATAAGCATAAGATCCGCATTTAGTAGTGAATGTGGTTTTTCTTTTGTCCTTCTCTGCTATTCTGACTTGATGATACCCAAAGAATCCATCTGTGAATGAATATGCTTTGTTTCCAGCCACATTATCTAGAAATCTGTCACTGAATGGTGTTGGAAAAGGATTGTGTACACATGAATTGTTTAACATTCGATAGGCTACACACAATCTGATCTCTGACTTTTCCTTTTTGTTTTGGATCACTATTGGACTAACCCATTCTTCCTCTTCTACTAGGAAGATCAATCTTGTGTTTAACATTTTGTCTATTTCTTTCTTTAATTTCTCCTTCACCCTACGGTTCAAGCGATAGGGTCTATGATTTACTGGTCTGGCATCCAATTTCAACACTATCCACATTTCCCCCAAGTCTCCCTTGATACCTTTTAATTATGTTATAGAAGATGGGAATAGATCTTCATATTCCTTTAGCGAATCAAAATTTTCCTTTGTAGCCTCTTCATCCCAATATTCCCCTACAGATGCTAATTTGGGCTTTTCTTGACTGCCAATATTTTATTTCTTTGTTCTTAGGGGTAATAGGTGTATTCCTTATGTGGTTGGTTCCTTCTGTATTTTTTTTTCTCCTTCCTTTTCTTCAAATGAAAAGTGCCTGACATTTTCCAAGTAATCATCACTTATTTCCTGATCCACTTTCCCACATGCTACTGCTTCTTGATACTAGACTCGGGTATCTGTCTTGGCATAGGTGTTTCTTCAGCTTCTACAAGTTCCAAAAAAAACAGTCCCTTTTATTGCATGCAAGGTGTCTGTAAGTTGTTCATTATCCCCCTTGAAAGAGAAGCTTTGTGAAAATATATCTGCTATTGAATCCCAACTACTTGTTTGTCTCTTCTTTTCCTCTGTAAGATACCAGGCTTGTGGGATGATATCCAATGAATGTACAAAATTATGTACCCACAAGGATTTTGGGTAATTCTCTGTTTCCCAGCTATGTTAACAGCGTTTGATATGAGTTTGGGGATCCAAAGTTCCTTTGCACCTTTCTTCCAGTTGCAGTCCTGAAGATGCTTGAAATCTTGTTTTTAGTGCCTCTACCACCTGCTCCCAACTACGAAGAGAGTTTACGTGGTTTACCCACCACCTTTCCGAAGTATATTGCAAAGCTACATCCATTAGAGGAACCTTATGCTCCTCTGGCATGTTATCTTCAACTTTATTAATGAAAGTATTAACTTTTTTCATATTATTAAGGGTGGGGTAACCCCTTACCTCTGTGCTGATCTAATTGACTCCGCGAATAGTAGCACACCTCCTGATTTTTACTTCATACCCTCCTTGCTACCAATCATCCCATGCAACCTCGGATCCCACATCGGACCTTTGAACACTCTGCCAAATTATTGTCCCTTCTGTTGTGGGGTTGATGTAGTCTTCTCGTTTTCCTGTTGTCATTTGATAAATTTGGTCTAGGAGTTTTTCATCCTCCCTAGTCCCGATATTCTCAGTGTACCTGGGTCCTTGATATGGATCTAATGGTTGGATCACTCTGACTTCGCCATCTTCAAATATCATTAGCTCTTTCTTCAAGTCAATAATTGTATAGTTTTCAATTTCCTAGTCTATTCCCAACAAATTTGGATATGGATCTTTATCTCCCATGATGTTGATTACCTCGAAATCGGTATAAGTCTTCACTCCTGGTACATCTACTTGAACCTCTTCTAACCTTCCCACCAGCACAATGCAATATTGGTTTTCCATCCGTAGGCATATAGGGGAATATGCCAACTTTTGTTTGCCTAACACTTCCCATGTTTTTTTGGGTATTATGTTTACATCTGAGCCTAAATCTAGCATTTTGTCTCTTATCTGAAATCCCACAACTTGTGAATTTATCTGAAACTCCTTCCCAGTTCTTCTTTTGTTTCTTTTTACTCTCCTCACACACCTTTCTAGAAGTTTAGTGTTAATTGGGTTCCCGTGCTCTATTCCTCCTTCTACTACTACTTTCAAAAAAAAAATTAATTGCTCCAGCATCTGTCCATCATTTACAATACTCAAGAAAAACCTGAACCATTCTTATATTGGCATTCTTGTTTGTGTATCATTTCCCTCTTCCTTGACTAGTTTCATTTTATATAGGTCCTTTTGGCTTTCTAACTTCGAAAATGTTTCCAGTGCTTCCTTAAAGTATTGTTTCTGTTTCTCAGAGTCAAAGAACTTCTTTGGGGACATTGGTTTGATTAATTTTACTAGCTCTATCTCTCTTGCCTCCTCTCCCATTTTCTTCCCTCCTCGGGTTATTATGGCCACACTGGGTATAGGTTGTGTCTCTGCTAATCTTGGTTCTTCATTGACCAAATTGGCTCCTCGTTGTCTATTCCTTTCTTCCCACCTTTTAATTATTTTGGGACAATCTTTTGTGGCATGTGCATTCACTCTACACTAGGAACACCATGGTCATCTTGGTAGCATACATTTTCTCGCCACATGACCTTCTTGATCACAATTGCAGCATCTCAAGGGTCCTCTCCCTCCATTCCTACCTCCTTGCATTCCTGATCCTCCTCATCCACTTGGAGCCTCATTTACTTTGTAGGATGAACTATACAGTCGTTCTACTAATGCATCCAGGGCTCTGCACTGATCTATGTGATGTGTTGTTGAAGCACAAAATTCACAATAGACATTATTTGGGACATTTGAATACTTTTGTAATATCGAGCATAAATGTGGAGGATGACCAATTCCCTTGCATATTTCACAATATCCTGTTGGAGCTGGAGTTTGTTGGTTAGGAAAACCTGGGAAATGTGGTTGCACCTAGTACATCCCTTGAGTATTTACTTGCACAGCTCCTCCCACTGGTGGCATGCCTTGCACTCCTTCCATTGGTGTCCCAGCATTTTTCCCTACAAACTTGGACACTCTGTAACCAAATTTCCTTCCAACAGACAATGTATACACCACACATTGGGTCGCATTGGTCATGTTGGTTGAATATCCTTGAGTTTTTTTGTCAAACTTTCTATATGATGTTGCAATCCCAATATGGAAGGGTCATGGGAGACTACTCCTCCCCTAAATTATTGTGGATAGTCAGCCATTGCTTCAACCTTCATTGCTTGTTCTAGCATATCTTGGAGTGTATCAATCTTTTTTTGGGTCAATGGAATTCTTGTAAGTGGTAAAAGTGCTTTAATGAACCAGTCACGTTGGTGATTTGGATCAATCGGGTAGCTCAGTTTCCTGATTGCGTCTTTGAACCTTCTCATTAAATCCCTATTGGTCTGTCCTTCTCTCTGTTTGATCTCCCATAACTCGGACAGCCCTTGTTAATTATTCTGAGGGAGCTTGAACTCTTATACAAACTCTCTTTTAACATCATCTATATCTAGATATTGATGTACTTCTGACCATTTGATAAACCAGCGTAATGCTCTTTCCCTAAGTGTGGTTTGGAATTCAATTAATTTAACTACATCTGGTGTCTGACGAACTCTCTAAATTTCTTCACATAAATACCAATGTTGTTCTACATCATCATTCCCCTTTCCAGAAAACTTTGGATATCGAGTAAATGATCTTGCCATTTCTGCTTGTGTGGGTGTAACTAATATAAATCCTCTACTTCCTGACTGAGAAATTATTTTACTAGTACTATTGCTAGCAGTTACTTGTATTGTAGACTGAACATTATGCAACTTACTTCACCTCTACAACTTTATCAAAAACTTATCAGGTGGGTGGTAAAGTTTCAGGGGAAGGTTAGGACAAGTGCTACTTGAAACTTGGGGAATATTATTACCTTGTATTATGGTTGTCGGTCTCTCTCAAAACAATTTTTCCATCGCAACATGCAACTCAGCATCGGACTCATCCTCAAGGCGCGCATCCTCCTCTTCATTGGACCTTTTTCCCTTCTCTTCTCAGAATGGGATCCTAAGAACATACCTAACTTATTTGGTGAACCTGCCCATTCCTTTGGGTCCTACTTCATCTTCTCTCCTCCCTGTCATCTGTAGTGCCTCTTCTCTTTGTTGTATGTTCCTCTTCTGCTTTTCAAACTCCCGTATCGCCCTTTCCCGCAACTTCTCAGCGATTTGCACCCTCCGATGTGCTCTTAGCTCTCTCAACTTGCTAGAGGTCCTAGCATCCATTTCCCTATTCCCCTTTTTCCCTTTTCCATAGCATCTCCCCTTTAGTTCCTTCCCCCATTACTAAAGTTTTAGGCTTCCATCACGGGACTTTGGAAAGGCATTAGTCCCTCATCCACCATTAAAGCCTTGATCCATAAAGGAATTTCCTTTAACAGCTCCCCTCGCAACCCAAATTTAAATATATCTTCTACTTTAGCAAAGGATTGATAACATTCAGTTGCAAACTCCACTGTATATCCCTCCAATGTAGTCTGAATCCATAAATCTATTGCTCGGGTTATCTCAGTATCTAGTCTGTGCAATACTGTCAAATTTGCAAGCATCCAACAGCGATAGGATCGACACAAACCTCTAGGAATTGCTTTGACTTGGAGTCTTCGCAACCAGTTATAGAGCTCCTCAAGAAATTTTCCCCATAGAATCTCATACAAATCACTCACCGAATCAGAAAATAGAACTTGATCTTTAATAGTCCTTTTCTTTTCATTTTGAAACTCAACCTGTTGCGTTATGAAATGATCTACATGATTATCCCACCAGCTACGTAATTCTCATTCGTATATATTCGATACCATGATCTAGCTCTCTAATAAGATTTCAGGTCCCAGCAATGGAACCATTTCTTGGCGAAAAATGGTGACTTATGGGCAAGACCCAGGTTCAGACTGGGGCCAACAAAATCTCGTTGTAGTCTAGGGAAACGCCAGCATTTTCACCCTGCTCAAAGAGAGAAAGGAGTCTCACCCGAGGTGTGATGTGACCTTACTAAGATAAAACAGCGAGAATCATACTACCGTAGGGAAACTACTTTGAAATTATCTAGATATTATATTCATGCAGAAACATTCTCATTGCATTTTAATCAAGAGATAAACAACCATTTAATAGCTATCAAAGAAAGCTATTAGAAAAAATTGAAATCACTGGTCATACACCACATATATGAAACTATCTATTATACACATCTCCAAGTCCAAAAAACAACTTCAATTTATTATATTTTATGATCAACACATTACATCTCAGACTCCACAAAGTTCAACATAAACAACACATTACATCTCAGGCTCTGCAGAACTCAATATGACACAAAACCCAACCTTTCCCAACAATACCCGTGCGAACTCTCTTTTACCTTGATGATCTATCTCCTCCATCTAGCACTATCAGTCTTCACCCCTTTTTCGCTTGGTTGTTCTGCTACACTCCGCCATTTCCTATTTTCTTCCACGATTGGCTTTGCCTCTGGGAATATTTTTGCCTGCTCGTTGTCACTTGTTCTTGTCCTCTGTGCTTCTGCTTGTTTACACTCCGCCACATGCCTTCCTCTTCTCTGCAAACCGCAACAGCTCCCTTTCTTCCATAATGGTTCTCTACCACTCGCTCCTCCCGCAACTGAGCATCGGCAACTCAAAAATGGTTTCCCCAAAAAAAGGGCCCCAACAAGACCCATTTAAGGTATATGCCATCATAGGGATATAAACATGTCAATGGCGTGAATTTTTGTGGTGAAGGTGTGCATTTTTCATTAACAAGGTGTGGATATTCATCCTTATTATGTAAACATGTGATCAAGTGTACTCAACATGCACTCTCAATATGAGGTGTGCATTTTTCCTAAATAGTGTATACATTCTCCTCAATATTGTGTTTTCATGTAATTTCATAGTTGTCCACATAAAATTACCAACATAAGGCATGCATTTTTCTTCCTATGGGGTGAATTTCCCTGATGTCCTTGATATCATCATAATAATTTCACCATTGGATGTTCATTTCCCTCAGGCTATCAATAACTTTAACAAGCTAGTTTTAAGAATTTGAGCTCTTTGTTTTACAAGGTAGTTTTTAGCTTTTACGCACAATAGAAGGTTTCTAGTATGAAAATGCACACCATGCCCTCTATTGAGGTAGTTTCTATTGCTTCATAAAACAATACCCTATTTTCATGTAATTTCATTATGTCAACATACAAATACCAACACAAAGCATGCATTTTTCATCCTAAGGTGTGCAGTTTTCTTCATAGGGTGTGCACTTCCCTGATATCATCATACAAATTTCACCATTAGGAATGAATTTCCATTGAAAATCTGTCATGTAATTCTAACAAGACAAAATTTAACAATTCCAGCCCTTTTTAAGGTCATTTTTAGCCTTTATGCACAACAAAAGGTTTTTGGCCTAAAAATGCACAATTCGTCCTCTATTGAGACAATTTTTATTGTTGCATAAAACAACAGGATTAGGGTTTCTATTGTTGTATAAAACCATAATTCTATATTTTTATAGCCTTCACATATAAAAATGCACAACCACACTTAAAAAGTGCATGTTTTGCTTTTAAATTGTATAAATTGTGATTTCTCACCTTGCGCAAAATGCACACTAGGATTCACCAAAATGCATCTTTGTGTCTAAAAACACCTACAAATTTGAGCGATTCAAGTTTATTGTATATAGCCCCAAATTTAGTGATCTAATATTTTCGGTAAATTTAATAACACACACACACCCACACATATCATTCAGTGTACATTTTTTAATAAAAAAAGACTTCTACCTTGAATCAAGATTCAAGATTTTTTGTAAAATGAATGGTAATATTGTCTTAGTGTAAAATCCACACCTAGGATTCATATGACCTGTAAATTGATTGATTCAAATTTTTGAATTTGTATTTTATCATTTTATATATATTCATATATTTATTTATGCATTTGTAAAAAAAAAAACCCCTCCATTATGCATATAAGCTAAAAATTTCCTTGTTGAAAATTTAACTAGTGCATGTTTTCATAATTGTTTTCTAGCTCATGACATGATGTAATTATTATGCATTTGTAAAAGGAAAGAAAAATAAAAATTGTTATAAAATAAAAGAAAATTATAAGCATGGGTTTCATGCTCGATTATTTTTTCTAGGTCAAAGAACCCATTGTATGATTCTAGGGTTTGTGTCATGAGTTATTGTCCTTGTCATCTTGTATTAGACCCTTCTTGGGCTTATTGTATCAAAGAAGAAATTTATTTTTGTGTCAAGAATGTAATTTTTTCCTCCTCCACCAAGTCGGCCTCAAGAATTGTCAAGTCGGCCACATAAAGGGAACTCGACCTCACAGAACCACTATATATAAGTTATGGCTTCGACCTATTGTGGTATCAATCAAAGGAAGTTTGGTATGTAATCAAAATGAAGTGTGAAGGCTTATAGAAGCAGTGAAAAATAATTTAAGAATAATAATTAACCCTAGAGAGGAAAATAGGAACCCTAGCAAAGGAAAGAAGCTTTTTTTTCCCACACGTTCGAGATTTCAGGAATTGCAAGAGGGCCAAAAATTGCAAGTCTATAGTAGAGCCTGAAATTTTGATGTAGGAGGGTCGAAATCTATGATTGAAGCAGGATTGAAGAGGGTTGACTTTTGTTGAACAAAAGCATACTTTTTCATCTTGAAAGGACTTTATTGGGAGGTTGACGTGGTGGATTGGAGGAGGTCTTTATCTTGGTCAAAGGGTCTTGGTTGTCTCATTTGATTTGGTTATAAAGGAAGAGAAGATAATTTTTGGGTTTTCCACTAGGAGAGGGGTTTCCCTAGCTTAGAACCTACATTTTGTGTCCTTATTCTCTTTATCTTCATGCACTTATGTTTTGGAATTTTCTTAATGAAAATAAGATAAAAGAAGACAATAAGAATACAAAGAAAGCACAAGTAATTATCAAGAATAGAAAATATTTATGCCTTTCTGATTTTCAAACATGGTATCAAAGCTAAGGTGAATAAAGGGAAAAAGGAAGCTTGAGAATCACTTAGTTAGAGTTCAATAAAGGATTTAAGGAGAAATAATAAGAAGTCTTGAAAGAAGTCTTGGGACCTCCCTTGAAAAATGTATTGGTATAGTAAGAAATATTTTTGAATTTCAATAGAGGACCTCATCAAAAGTGACATTATATATATGGCATCATCAATGAAATCTGAGAATAAACTTCAAGGAGCCTCTAACTTTAGAGCATGTAAAACAAGGATAGACCTCATCCTTGCAATGAATAAAGTATTGGAATTAGTACAAGGAAAAGCCAAAGAATCTACAGATGAATAAGTACAAGGAAAATTACATTATAGCCATGAGCCTAATTATGGATGGAGTTAAATACAACTTGATTCCCTACATGTCCACACTATATACTTCAAATAAAATGTATGATGCTCTCTCCAAGGTATTCACAATCAAGAATATTGGACAAGTGGTAAGTCCAAATAATGAATTTTGAACTATCAAATTGACCAAGGATGATACATTTCCATCCTACCTTGTAATAATTTCCCATATAAGAGATGAAATACAATCAGTTGATGAAATAATCCCATATAAGCATCTTGTGATTGTTTCCCTTCTAGGGCTATCAAAGTCTTGGAATGCCTTTGCAGCGAGAATTAATAGTTGGAAAAATTCTCCCTCCTTTGAATAAATGTGGTATGCATGTACTCAAGATGAAGCTCGTCTTTCCTTGATAGGAAGTAAGCAAGAAGATGAATAATATACTTGAAATTCCTATTCTTCCCATTTCAACAAGAAAGGAAGAAATAAGAAGTTTAAAGGGTCAAAGAAAAATCATGGAAAGATTGACCTTTCCAAAATAGAATGCTACCATTGCCACAAGATGGGACATCATAAGAATAAATGCCTCAATAATCCTAAGAACAAGAATAGAGAAAGAGACCAAGATACAGTATCCACTAATGATAATCCTCCAAAGAATACCAAAATTGAGGATTCGGAAGTCAAAGACTTATTCTATTAAGTATTTAGGGATGTTATACCTTGTATATCCTTTATCTATAGTATAAGTCATTGTTTTTAGGATTTGTAGAAATTCCTCTTACAATTGAATCTAGGATAAATATTTATTTTGATTCTTATGGTTTATAGATCTAATATACTTTGTTAAAAATTTCTTGAATTGTTTAGATAAGTTGAAGGAATCCATCTCAATAACTAGATTAATTCAAGATCAAGAGGGAGCTTCCACCTACTTAAAAAAGCTAAGTACTCTTTATTTCTTTCATTGCCTTGTTTATTTCCTATATATATATATATATATATTTACATTTTCTTTATTATGCAAATAAATCACAAGTAATTATCAAGATAAGAAAAAAAATTGCCTTTCTGATTTTCTAATAGGATTCACCAAAATGCATGTTTGCGTCTCAAAATACATCCAAATTTGAGTGATTCAAATTTCTTCTATATAGACACAAATTTAGTGATCTAATTTTTTCAATAAAGTTAATAACACACACACACATATCATTCATAGTGCATTTTTAAATGAAAAATGACTTCAACCTTGAATCAAGATTCAAGATTTTTTGTTAAATAAATGGTAATATTGTCCTAGTGTAAAATCCACACCTAGGATTCATATGACATCCAAATTGAGTGATTCAAATTGTGGAATTTTTATCTTATCATTTTACATATATTCATATATTTATGTTTACATTTGGAAAAAAAAAAAAAAAAAAAAAAGCCCGTCCATTGTGCATATAAGCCAAAAAAATTCCTTATAAATACATAAAAATGCATGAAAACGAGATATGATGAAAAATGAAGGATGAAGGGTTTTATTATAACATAAAAACCTAATTCAATGTTTTTAGAGCCTCCACATCTAAAAATTCATAGTCACGTATAATAAATACATGTTCCACTTTTAAACTGTAATCTATAACCTTGTGTAAGATGCATGCCAAGATTCACACAAATGTGCATCGAGGTCTCAAAACACCTCTAATTTGAGTGATACAAGTTTCTAAGGATGTACTATACCATTTGACACATGTATACATATTTATATTTTCATTTTCATTTGCAAAAAAATATTAAGAAACCTACCATGACCACAACCTCGACCATGGTTGCATGATATCTTAGGAAATATTTGGGCAGTTATTATCTAAGCCACAATAAGCAAGCTAATTACAATTTGGTTGCCATAATTATAATGTATCATCACTATGGGAGAATTTAAAGAGCATAAAACAAAAATTGACATCACTTGTGCTTTTTTATTTCTCAAGGTTTTTCCCTTTCTTTCATTACCACAACGGATTTTGACATAGTACGAAAGGTGGGAGGATGCATGCCAACAATTTAACAAAAATTTTACAAATTTTGGAAGCATGTTCTATAACTATTTGATGAAATGGAAGCCATAAAAATTTTCCCCTTTCCTCTTCCTCTCTCATGGGGCCATAGCTTCTCTTCCTCTCTATTATGTGCATTATGTTTTTTGGCCTACAAAATTTCATTTTCATGTGTGAAATTGGTTGAATATATTTGTGTATTGTAGTTATATTTCTTCATTGGATGTTGTTGTAATATATATTCAAAATTTTATATAATATTAATCTGGAGTATGAAAATGAAAAGAGGGTTCAAAGGTTTGTTACGGTGTTTAATGCAAAGGGTGATACACAAAATGCAAAGGCTTTAATAGAAGAAGACTTCTAACAACAATAACTGAAAAACATTATATATAGTGTTGGGGCTAGTTTTGGGAGTTGCGTGCAAAAAGGTAGAGAAGGAATAGCACAGAAAGATTAGCACACAAATTTATCGCAAAAGGAGTAGTGTGCATAACTGGCACAGAAAAGAGAAACAAGTGGAAAGGACTAGTGCGCGAGGTGGTCGAGCCAGAGTGGTTAAGTTTGACTACATCTTCAAACTAGTTTTGATGGGGTATAGATTAGTAATGGTAGTTTTTCTTCCCATGGTAATTATTTTCCCTAGTATTTCCCATGGTATCAACGTCAGCTTGGGACCACATGATTATGTATAAATAAATATAAGAAAAAATGATTTGAGTTCGCTCTTGGTAGTTGTATTGTTGGTTCTCTATAGGATTTTTGTTAGTTTGTTCCTTTTGTTTCAATACTATAATGACATGATGCTTAGTTTGGTGAGACAAGAGGGAGTGACATTGTAATGTTGTAATCTTGTGCTCAACACCCCTTTTTAACAAGAATAGATAATGGTTGAAGGATGTAGTGCCCCATTTCCTTTGTCTCATGAGATGCTTATATGATTTTGTATTTATGTTTTATTCTAGTAGTTTATGGTTTGACATTGAGTATGACACAACACTACGGATAATTAAGGCACCCCACCTTGAAAATTTATTTATGTTTTTTAATGTGTTGATGTTTTTTCTAGTTATTTACAATTGGGTTAGAATATTAATTATGAGTTGAGTATTATAATAGGTTTGTACGCATTCGATTCTAATTCCCTTAGTTGCTGTAGAAACCTAGTTCATGCAGTCCCCGTAGGTGCCTCAAGTGAGACTTCACCTATTTTGAAAGTGATGTCAAAAGGTTTTGCATCAATTGGGGTTTTTTAGTTGTACTTCATGCATTAACCTGGTTGAGATTATACAAAGCGCTAACAAATGGTTCTGTTGTTGAGACTGGGATTTATTATTGAAAGGAATGTGGAATCCCATGAAAGAGGAAGTTAGCTAATGAATTGAAGTTAAGCGATGGGAATTCTCCACTAGTGAGATCGGAGGTTAACATATCAAAATTGATGAATATCTACAGTAGTATGTTTTTACTGAATTTATGAAAATTTCTTTTTCGAGTTTCCACAATTATTAGTGGAGTGGGTACAAAAGTTAAATTATCATAACAGAAACTCAATACTTATGGAGCCAAAGTGGTGGACTCCTGAGTTGGTCCAGCAATTGAAGGTTGTTTATAATAATATTTCATGTGCAATAAATTATTGGTTTGATAGTATCTTAGGAGGGTACATTACAAAATTTCTTATTGAATCCATAGTATCTTACAGTGCCACCGAAAGGACATTTCTTAAGGGACCACATGGCATATTTATCACATCATTTCCCATTGCCATTAAGATGTTGTTATGTGATAAGGGAGTTTTGAAGATGGAATCTAACGGCATGAGCGACTAAACCCCTTTTACACAAAGGGAAAGATGGGGAATGACTAGAGGATAATATAAGGGAACACAGTTGGGATGCAAAAGTAGAAGGACGAAGATAGAAAAAATTTTGTTAAAATATTTGAATGGATTGTTAGAAGTGTTACACATTATTTTATCATTGTCCCTACATTCCCCATCCTGAATACTGGAGGAATATCAGTGTGATACCTATGTACTGTCACACATCATGATGAATGTTATTGTACCCCTTAACATATCAGGAACACATTCTCTGTTGACTATTCCAGAATTTGACCCTTTAAAACATCTATTTTTGGGTCGACGTGGTTGTGTAGTTATGACCTTGCGCTGATGGCCAGATTAACACTAGGCCTCACACCATGGTTGCTATGCCTCTAAAGGGCACCCGCGCCGAGCTGCTTTTGGAAAGTTTTTTAAAATTGAAATGAAGCTTCCATGATGTAACAGCTTCATGAGCGGAGTCATGGATGTTTTTTCAACTAGATGAGGTCGAGTTTCTCCCTTTGGCCTTCTAGTTCCTATAAAAGTGAAACGTTCCAAAGGGATAAGGACTTCCCTCCACCATATGTGGATCCCAAAGCTCATCCTCCACTCCTATAAATCCCTCTTCATTCCATTGAATCAGCTAGCCACACATAGCTAGAATAGATCGAGAGTCGATAGCAGAGAATAGTCCATAGTTGTCAGAGAGAGTTTGAACCTTTCACCTCTTCGAGTTTAAATGATGATAGAATGCTTTGAGACGTGCCCAAATGAACCCATCGAAGGAGGTCTACAGCGTCAAGGCGCAGGTTGTAAACTTTTTTCTTTATTTATCAATATGACATGACTGATTTCTAGTTCCATATTTGTTTGTGTCAATGATTCAAAGTTTCTAACTCTCCTTGACAAGTTGGATAGTTATAAATGAATGTATATGCGTGTGTATTGTTAGTTCTTGTTTGATCTTTGTGCAAGTGTAAACGTCGCTACCAAAGGAGTGTGAGGCTTGAAGGACAAATATCGAAGGATCGCTGCAATACATCACATCAAAAGCGATGGATTGAGGTAGGACATATATCCTGATTTCCATTTAATTTATAAGCTAGGAATCTAGGAACCAGCATGTTCCCTTGTTTCTAGACCCACCCTAGGGCTAGAGGGATCGCCTCTATCCACAGAGGGAATTTTCCTTCACAACAAGTTGGCAACTCCACTGGGGAGGTTTGTCAATTCCTTTTGTCTCTTATTTGTTCATTTTGAATTTTTTTATTGCCTGTCCAACTTTGGTTGTATTATTGTTTCTCTGTTGTTTTTGGCTTGTTTATTTTCTTCTGGCCATTTAGCCTTTTCCTAGAGTGATAAGCCTGGATTTTCTCAGCCAGTCTTTTGTTTTTTCCCTCCTTTTATATCTCGGTGATGTTGTTTGTCTGAAAGTCGCGCCCATCAGTGTGATTTGTCTTTGACACAGGAGCGATTTTCCCTATTCGGCGCTAGATACTGCTAAACAATCATGATGATTCCTGTAGGATTGAATTTTGGGCTTACACACTGAGTTTCCAGTGTGTCTTTTCCTTTAGATTTGTTTTCTCCTCTTGGATAAATCCATCTGGATTTTTTTCACTGACTTGGCTATCTCGTTTGGTTCAATTTGCATTATCTCTTGTTTGAACAGTGCGACTCATCCATCCTAGGCTTTCTAGGTGTCTCGAATCATTCGTTTGGTCACATGTTCATTGAGTGTCTGATCTATTTATGAGTCAGTTTGGTCGTTTTTTTTTCAGCCTATCGTGTGGTTGCTTGGTATTTTTCATTTATTGTATGCGAAGTAGGGTTATCAAGCTTTCATTTTGTGTTTGTTTGATTGTCCCTCCATCACCCCGAGCATAGATCACATTGCTCGCTG
Source organism: Pinus albicaulis (assembly GCA_034641835.2). Lineage (NCBI taxonomy): Eukaryota > Viridiplantae > Streptophyta > Pinopsida > Pinales > Pinaceae > Pinus > Pinus albicaulis. The sequence goes on from CM076578.1 coordinate 779,987,614, forward strand.
ATTCAACTTAAAATCCCTTTAATATATGTAAGGGAATGCATGCCTGGTTTTGAGTGTGTGTTTACATTCTCTCAGAATTGGTCTCTTCGTGTTTTGATCATTTCGTTCGAAGTTCCTCAAAACTAGTGTTTGTTTTGTCCTTTTAGTGTAGCATTGCCTTATTGCTTCTCACTCATACAAAAGAAAAAAAAAATTGCATTCTTCCTTCTTGTTTGAAAATGAAAAATACTCTTTTGCATTAGTAGGTTTCTTCTTCATTGGAAACTGAAAAACAAGAGAATAATTTTTGTTTTCTACTTTGGCTGTGTTGGTAGCATAAAGGAAAGTATCATTCTTGCATTTGATTGATTTCTATTTTGTTGCGAACCTCTATCCTTCACTTAGCTATATTTTCATCGAATTGAAATGGTATTCATTCTCTCATATAGTTTTGCATTAGATATTTGACATTACATTCGTTAAGGCCTTGAAACTGAAACATAATTTCAATATAAACCATAAAATTAACTCAATCAACCTAAGGAAGCATTGGAACTTAATGCTCACAGTTAGAGGTCTAGGCTAGTGACGTGTTCCAGTGTCATTAAACCTAGTAGTCATCACTCGTAATTTTGCATTAGACAACGCTAGTATGGACTTGTGCTCCCCATACCATCGCATATATAAAGGGAGACCCTCATAGGTTGCAATCCTTTATCCATAAAAAGTTGAGTTTGCCGCCCTGTAACCGTGATACACTGAACACAGCATTCGGAGAGACTGCTTGCACGTACGTTAAGTCCTTGGTCATTTCTCTTTCATTTTATCACCAAGGTGTATATTGCAGTTCACGGAAGCTTGGTACGCCCTCTTGCCTAGAGTTCCTGAGTAGTCATTTTGATCTTTCCGTGACTTTAAAATTTGAAAAGATCATCGAGCGCTTGTCCTTTCGAGCTCTTTCAAACTGAAAGTGACTAGATTCACCTTTTTTCCTTTTCCTAAATCTTAAAATATGAAAAGGTGGAGTCTTGTTTCAATGTTATAAAATTAATTGCACACGATTACACACCCGTTAAGCTATTTTCTTCATTGGTTCACGAGTAATTCCTTGGTTATTGTTGCTAAGGCCTCGAATTTACCATATTTTTTCTCTCATTCTATTTGAGACAAATTCACCGTGGCAGAACCACCTATTTCGTCGTCCTCTTCATTACCTCATAGTGAAGTGTCTCCCCCCAGAGTCTCTTCTGAGACACCTCAGTCTGTTGCAACTCAAGACCTTGAGAGTGTTACCCTCCCAAGCGTTCAATCTCTCACCAGTTGGTGTCCCACGGAGGAGTCTTTTGACATCAACTGGCAACCCTCGGATGATTTTTATTTTTGAGAGAAGATCCCCCTCAACGTTTAGATTCACCCGTGACACCATTATACGGTTATTTTCCCTCTACCGCTCGCCAAATTTTCCCTAACAGCACGTCTTCATCCAACATGGATGCCTCGAATCCTGTAAGTAGTGAAGAGACTTTCGTATCTATGGGGGAATATCAATTCCCTCTTGAAAATTTTCCTTATGTGACGAATCAACTAGGCTCTCAACCTTCATCTCTCCCGGCTGGTTATCATTCTTTGGGACAGATAATTTCTGGTGTTGCATCTTTGTACCAGAACACGTTATGGTCAAGTATTGCGGCTCCTTCTACAGGGTCATTTTTGTCGGTTCCATCGTCTTCAATTCCCATTATTTTGACAATTTCCACGTTTTTCCCAACCCAACCCACTATTTGTGTGGCTTCCTCCACACCATGGCTTCCTCCACACCATCTGCTAGTGTGATTCCATCATTGTCATCATCTTCTATTGTTCGTGGAACGTATCCCAATAAATCGGCGATGTCTGTTGGGACCGTTTTGAGTGGATAAAAACCTCACGTGTCAGGATTCCATCAAACTATTGGTAGTACGCCTATCTCTTCTAATCCTATTCCGAGAGGTTTTTCATACGATCAATATATGATAGCTATTCAACATCATAACTACCTCCCCCAGGGTTCTCAGCATATTCTGACTCCAGTAAATCTACCATAATACTACGATGAGTATGGGAATCATGTGTACTACCATGGGCCTCTTCCATAAGGTCTATTATATGTTCAAACGACTCAAGCTATGGTTCGCCCAAACTAGTTCACATAATAACAGGGACAACCGTATGGTCCACAAGGACAACCCTCTCAGGGACAACCTTCGGTCCAATAGGGACAACCCTATGGTCCTATTGGTCAACCTTACATTCATCAAGGAGCGCCTTATGTTCCTCAGGGTCAAACCTATCCACCTCAGGGACAAAATTTTGTGCAACAAAACCATCCTTACGTTCAGCAAGGCCCATCTCTTGTACAACAAGGCCAACCCTTCATTAGTCAGCCAGGTCAACCTGGTATTTAGGGACAACTTGGCTTATCTCAACCATAAAGTTAACCTGGATTTCAGGGAAAACCTAGTCCACTTCCTTCAAGCCAACCTAGTTTTCAGGGATAACCTGTTCAACCTCAGTATCCAGGCCAACGTACACCCCAGGGATGGCCTGTGCAGCCTCAGGTCCAACCTTTCATTCCTCAAGTTCAACCGATGGTCTCCCAAGGTCAACCTTTGATGGTACAAGTTCCACCCCAAGGCATTGCTTTCAAAGCGCAATAGAATCCATACGTTGCTTAAGATGGACCTCAGTGGTTCACTCAGAATCAATACCCTAGTTCTCAACTTGGATATGGGCAGAATTTCCAAAATTATAACCCTTATAGACAAAATCCTCTGGGACAGAACATATGGGCTCAAAATTTCTCCCGACCTGGTAATTGGAACCCTAACGCCGGTCTCTATCAAAGCCTGCGATACTTTTCAATCTGTAATTTCCATTCCTTGCTACGTTGGATCTGCCTTATGTGTCAAATTTAACAAATGATCCCATTCTTCATAATCCATATTGGCCACCAAGATCCCTAGTGATTGTCCCAAGTTCGAAGGCAAGTCCAGAGAAGAACCCCAGGTGCATGTTATGGCATACCACCTATGGTTCTCCTCTAACTCATGGATTGATGATTCTATTCATTTACGTATTTTCCAAAGGACTCTCGTTGGTGTTGTTTCAAAGTGGTACATTGAGCTCTCTCGTGGCATCTTCAAATATTTCAATTCTCTTGCAATGGCGTTTCTCACACACTTTCAGTTACCAGTTTGCTATGAAACGGGAACGCACCTGATAAAATCCCTGAAACAAGATCGGGCCACACATATCTCTGATCATATTCATGAATGGAGGCGGAATCATCGTTTGATCAAGTTTGAAATCTCTAATCAACTTCTAACTAATTGGTTCACTACCTCTTTTATCGGTCTGGTCGCGAAGGACATCGCTATGGGGGCATGTGTTACTGAGGAGCAGGCCATTTCTTGTGCCCAGTACCTCAATCTAGTGTACTCCCAATCTAGCACACTTTATGAACTCTTTCCTAATTCTCCACGACCTGGAACTTCCAAAGCACCGACAACACCATCTGTCGACGGTATCATTGGTTCCATGTCTCAGACTTCCCGTAAGTATTCTCCTAATCCTACGAATCAGAAATCTACTCCCTCGACGGATACTGCTTCTCAGCCACCTCCCAATCCTAGTAATACCATGGAAGTGAACGTCGTCCAGTATACCCCAGCAGATAAAGATTCCAAAGGTAAGAAAAAGGGTAAAGGAAAGGACAAGTTCGATACCTCGAAACAGGATTATCCTAAGACCAATACTAATGATGGCTCGAAACGCAAACCAAAGTATCCTTGTTTGATATGTGATGATGAGAATTATACCAAGGACTGTCCACGATGGGTTGAGGTGAGTCAACTGCACAAAGGCACTCAAGGAACTCTGGTTGTTCTTAAGGAACCGTTCCCATCACAGCAAACTCAAATGGTGAAGCAACCTCAGTCTTCCATCACTTTTGGCTCTCCAGTTTTCATGATGAATGGTGCTACACCCATATCTATTGCGACCAGATCGAAATATTATACCAAACCATGTCAGGCAGTGGGGAAAGAGATCGCATATGGTCCTCCTCCCCCTCCTTCTTCTGGCCCTCTTCACATTGAAAGGCCTAGTTTTGAGCTCGTTGTATGACCACCCCCCAAAGGCATTCTCCGTAAGTCCTCCTATAACCCCGAATGCCTATGTTGCTCAACATTACAGTATTGTTGAGGATTTGGCTCAAGCGTTGTTCGCTATGTCTGTGTTGGAGGTACTTCAAAGATGTTCATCACAACGGAAGGCTTTTTTATCCGCTATCAGAGGAGTTGACCCTGCCGATTCGATCCTTATCAATTTTGATCTGGAAAATTTCATCGTGCGTCTCCCTCATGAAATCGCTTTGATTATCCAATTTGGGATCAATGGTAAGAATATCCATCAATCAGTCATGGATGAAGGTGCATCTACTTGCATCATGTCTATTGCATGTTGGAAATCCATTGGCTCTCCAGCCCTTGACCAGTCTCTAAACACTTTAGAAGCCTTCGATGGAAGGAAATCTTGACCTCTTGGTGTCCTCACCAGTTTACCTATAACATTGGAAGGAAAAATGGTTAATGTCGAGGTTGAAGCTATTGATGCCAAACTCAATTATAATCTCCTCCTCAGTCGCGGTTGGACTCACGCCATGCTATGCATACCGTCCACTCTCTTTTGTGTTCTTCGCTTTCCACATGAAGGAAAGGTCATCATTATTGATCATTTATCATTTTTAACTTCCACTTCTTCCAAGAGCAATGTTCCGTAAGTAGACTTCATTCATATGCCTTATGAAAGTGTGAGGTCGGGACTTTTTAAAGATCTTTCCCTTATGGGTATCTTTTCTCTTACTCTCCCCAACACTGCTCAAGTCAATATGATCTCCACGTCTTTTGATCCGTGGGTCATCCCTTTCCCTGATCAGGTTGATTCATTTAGTGACGTAATGCCATTAATCCCGATAGACATTTATTTTTGTGAATTTATCTCAGATTTGGCTCCTCCTTTTGATCATCCTCCTTTAGTATGTCTCTTGACATGTATTCTCAATCCCCTTGGCTCGATGCTTCAGATTCTCCCAACCCCTTAAACGAGACGTTTCCAACTGATGAAGCCATTGTGGAAACCGTGTATCTTGAGGATCCCCCCTGGGATGATAGTCATCATCGTTCATCCTTTATGCCTGGTCTTGGGGCCATGTCTACTTGTCTTTAGAATTTCGCTTCCCAAGATCCTTCCCATCCGCTTCAGACACCTATCTTGACCCATGAGGTTTTTGTGGAAGGCAACATGGGGAATATAACTCAGACAATGCCTATTGACATCTCCGTTAAACCAGGGATAGTAGAGAACATCCACATTGGGGTGACCTATTCTCCTGATGAGATCAAGGTCTATACTAGTCTCTTCCAATAATTTCGAGATGTTTTTTCTTGGTCCTACGAGGAAAGGCCCAACATTGGTCCAAGTATAGTCATGCACGAGATCCCTACTTACCCTGATGCGAAACTTGTTCATCAACTCCTTCGTCTCGTGCACCCTAGAAAATCAGCTGCCATGAAGGGAGAAGTTGAAAAACTTCTCAAAGAAGGTTTCATTTATCCAATCCAATTGACAGATTGGGTCTCTAACATTATCCCTGTGGATAAAAAGCAGGGCATTATTCAAGTTTGTGTGGATTACCATGATACCAATCATGCTTGTCCCAAGGATAACTATCCCACTCCCTTCATCGACCAGATCATTGAAGAATGCATTGGGAGTGAGATTTTTTCTCTTATGGATGGGTTCTCTGGTTACAACAAGATTAATATACTACCGGCTGATCAACATAAAACTGCCTTCATCTGTCCATGGGGTAGTTTCGCATACAAGAAGCTCCCTTTTGGTCTCAATAATTCTGGTGCCACATTCCAACGAGCAATGTCATATGGTTTTCATGATACTAAGCACATTGTTCAGCCTTACTTGGATGACCTCTCGGCTCATTTCGCTAAGAGTCAGGACCACCCAGAACACCTCCGTCAATTTTTTCTTCGTTGTAGATGCTATAAAATTTAGCTTAATATGCACAAATGTGTCTTCTGTGTCGATTATGGTAGATTCCTTGGGTTTTTCATTTCTAAAGATGGGATTCGTCTCGATCCTCTAAGGTCGAAGCTATCATTAATCTCCCCTCCCCTTCCTCTTTACACTAGTTGTAGAGTTTGCAAGGGAAAGTTAATTTCCTACGTCGTTTTATACCGAACTATGCTGAAGTAGCCAAAAGTTTCACGTGATTTCTTATGCAAGGCATCCCATTCCTATCGGATCAGATTGCCCAAAAATATTTCGATGCACTGAACACTTTTCTTTTCAATGCTCCTCTTTTGCGTCCCCCAAATTATCATCGTGACTATTCACTCTATCTGGCTGCCGCATTTAGCACAATTTCCATGGTTCTAGTATAGGATGATGACGATGGTGATGAGCACGTCATTTATTATCTTAGCCACAATCTTCTCGACACTGAAACGCGTTATGCTCATGTAGAAAATTGGAGTTGGCAGTTGTTCAAGTCGTCCAACGTTTTCACCATTATATTTTACTACGGACTACAACCATGATTTCTGATTGCAACCCCATGACCTATATTTTAACCATGAAAATTTTTGGGGGGAAAGTACTCCAAGTGGATAGTTATCTTCCAAGAGTTCGATTTGGATTCCACCACCGCCAAATCGAAAAATTCCTTGGTTTTTGCTAATTTGATCTGCTCTTTACCCTCTACCTTTGCTCCCTCCAGTTCTGAGGAACGCATTCAAGATGACACTCTTTTTCAGATTAGCACCCTCGATCCATGGTACAGTGATATCATCATTTATCTCCAGACTTCTACTTTCCAGTCCGAGTTGAAAAAAGATGATCATTGACATATCCATCATCATTCGCAACCTTATCGCATAGTCGGAGATACTTTATACCGCATCAGAGCTGATTTTGTCCTTCGTCGGTGTTTGACCCTTGAGGAGGCTGAAAAAGTCCTTAATGACTGCCCTTCTATTGCATGTGTTGGTGACATGTCTAGGTATGCTACCGCTCAAAAAAATCATTTGTGTTGGATATTTTTGGCCTACCATTTTTAAATATTGTATCCTCGCTGTCTGTAAATGTCACGAGTGCCAGATCTACCAGCGCAAGATGCATGCGCCACCCACTCACCTTCATCCTGTCATTACCATTAATCCCTTTGCAAAGTGTGGTATCAATTTTATGACGTGTAACCCTCGCTCGACCGGGGAGGAAAGGTTATGTTATCGTAGCTGTGGACTATGTAGAAGTTTTAATACAAATTATGTATTGCCTGGATTCTCCTAATATAACAATTATATGCCACTATTAAATACATAATCGCTTCTAAAACAATTCTTGCGGAATTTAAAACACAATTGCCAATTGCAATACATTAAGGGAATTTTGAGGTCTAAAATAGGCCTCCTAAGGAAATAATAAAATAATAGCTAAACCAATAAAATAATATTTATGAATTTTCAATTCATTTTTTGCACCACAATCCATGTAACCATATTTAAATTCAATTCAAAAGTTGTACCAAAATCAAATTAATAAAAAAATTGTATTAATGTGACTATAAATAAGAATGAGCTTTTCAAGAAAAATTCATTATCATTGAACAACTAATGAATTTGTCCTTTGTACTTAAATAACTTAAAATAAAATATAAATATAAATTTATAAATTATTAATTATATTATATGTTATTAATTAAAATTTATATTATTTAAATTGTATAATAACATGTAATTAATATAGTATATAAAAATAATATAATATACATAATATAATAAATGTATAGGGATATGCATTGTTTCTTTCAAGAAATATGAAATGACCATAATATATTTGTATTCAAAAAGTGTGAAATGACATTTATTATGAGTATTTTACTTTGACTTTAAAATTACTTAGAGCACTACCATGGTTAACCATGAGTTTTTATCCACCATTGAGAATGTGACAAGTAAGTACCTTTAACTCAAGTAATTCCACTTCAACCATTAGGGATGATGTCATCCCCTAAAATGTGATTGGTTCTCATAAAGTAAATTTTGATTGTACATTTTCCTTAGGAGGCCCATTTTAGACCTCAGAATTCCCCTAATGATCAAGAAGAAGGATCAATCACACATAACACAGATGTTTTTACCGGGAAAGCATAAAGCTAAAAACACCACTATCATATATTATGTATATATCATGGATCATAAAAAAAATATCATACAAAACTCTAATCCAAGAGCTCTCAGTACAATATACAATCGTCTCACACTGTCATACAAAAATTGGCAAATACATGCACCAATTTACAGCGTCCTGACAGCCTGCCTCCACTGCGCAATCCCTGTTGATCACAATCCCTGAATTAATGAGATCCTACTTTCCTTGATTGTGAAATCCTCATGGGCACATCCAATGTGTGTGTGGTTGCATGAGTGCACCCACTAATGTCACAATTAATAGTCAAACTGTCCCTTTCACCTTTCTCTCAACTGGGTCTCCACTGGATCTGACATGCATGTAGTTAACAGTAGTAAATATTCAGTTGCATGTGAGACCACTGACTGTGAATTAATTAAATAATTAATTCACTGATTTCTCACTAGTGTATGTTCATTTACAACTATCACAACTGATTTTAACTCACTTAATTGAGTTAAACTACTTTACAACTCACATAACTACACATCCAACTCTGTTACAACTTCAAATCACTCAGTTACAACTAATTCCACTTGCATGTCCCACCAACCAACCTTTGAACTCAAATTTCCTAGAGCTAACTGATTTTCTACTTCAGTGAACTATTTCCAAGTGCTCATTGAGAATAGATTAATGTTTATTTTCCAACTATTATAAAGGGATAATAATAGTTGACATGCATATATAAAGAGACATGCGATCTATAAATAGAACTCGCGCATACATATAAAAATAGAACATCATCTATAAATAGAATTTTCTCACCATCTATAAATAGAATTTGCTCATGCATTCTAAAAATAGACTTCCACCTAAAAATAGCTCGACGCTCCATCCTAGTGTAGGTGCATAATTTTCACTAGGATCTTCTTGTTGAATCTCAACACTCCCTCTCAACAAGAAAGGGATTATCCTTCACCCGATCTTGTCTCTATGGTATTCGAATTTTCTCTTGGTGAGTGCCTTCGTTAGAATATCTGCATCCTGGTCTTCTATAGGAATGTATTGAAGCAACATGATATTCTGCTGCACAGAAACTCTAATATGATGATATCGGATATATATATGCTTAGATCTATCATGAAACATGTTAGGGTCCCGTGATTTGGCAGATTGGCAATCCAAGTAACAGGGTAACATCAAACCAACTTTGGAGCCCAAGGACCTATCCTTCCTGGACTCAGAGAGGGCTCTCTCTATTTGTGCAAGGGATGTATATTTGTTTGCTTCTTATGTTTTTTATTTTAGGCTAGTTTTTAAGTAGGTTTTTAGTTTGTTTTTATGTTTTTGAGGGAGGAACTGATCAAAGACTAAATAGATAAAAATATTGTTAGATCAACTGGGCTATGGGGTCGAACAGGTCGAGAAAGCCTCAAATGGTGAACAAGGTATATTTAAGGGTCGATTTGGTCGAGGTAAAAATGGATTATTTAGGTGGAATGAAATGGGATGGACACTAGGTTTTGTGAATGACAAAGATTTTTAAACATAAATAGTTTTACAGCAGACATCTATGTGGTAGGGCTAACCATTAATCATGATAAATGAAACTTCAAACTGATAGATGCATAAAATAAAAATTCAAGTGATACATAGAAGTATATGACCCTCTAACTTTGGGAAAATCACCTTCAGTCTTTGGGGAAAACAAACAAGACAAAAAATTAACTCAATCTATGAAGAGGGAACTCCTAGACATCATATTTTGAGCTATCGGAAACTTTGAACTAAGATTGCAAAGTATAGGAAAATGGAAAGATCGATACAAGACCTCTTTGGTTCAACTAGGACAAGCAAACATTCAGAGAAAGGTTTCAGTAATGGGTTTTTGGTTAGCTAAGGAGTAAATAGGGCATACCATGAATCATACTAATTAGCATACATAATAATCACTAATGCAACTGAGAACAAGTTCTTAGGGTATCAAAGAGAATTTAAGAATTCATTTGACATAACTAAGAAAGAAGATAAACATAGAAGCTGTAATGAATCAGGAAACTTGAGGTGCCTCCACAGGCATGTCTCAAATATTTTCTTTACTGTCCTACAGCAAGCAAGAAACATGAAAATATGTATGATAACTAAGAAAACACAACAGAGAAGGAACACTATACCATTTTACCAAGTCAAGGAATCCTACAATAGTCCTCCTTCGCCATTCAAAACACACAAGAAACTATCCACTGCATGAGACAAAGTATTTCTTACAAGCTTGTATAACCATGTATTGCTCTATAACATCAATTTCAGCCTCTATTTACAATGAAATGTCTTGGAATATATAGGCCAAAGAGAAAGAAAACCTCCTAGAGCAACTAGCAAGCCCATTGGCCCATTACAAATATTGAATTTTGTCTTTGAGGCTTTGCAAAGCCCAAGGCAAAAAATATCTATAAAAATATCTTAAAAATGCTAAAAAAGGAAATTAAAATGAATTTTCCTAACTGTCAATGGCAAAAAAAGGCTAAACGCACATTTGGAAAAGCCAATTCAGAAAACTGCATTTTTTACCAAAATGCTACAAAAATGTAGCAGCAGAAAATTCCCTGTCTTGTGGGCAACTTTTGAAGAATTTTTCGATGTCAAAACGAGGCCCATGATAGCTAGTTGGAAAGCCCTAGATGTCTAGTTTCTGAAAATACTTATTTTTCCCAAAACTTATTAATGGAAGTATGTCAACAACTGAACTGAGTGGAAAAAACCAAAAAATACCATTTCCTGATATGTGGGCAGAGTGTCGAAAAAGTGAGTGTTTTTTGCCTCTTTGTGGGACCAAAACATCTTCAATTGATCTGAAATTTTATAAGTAGATGCCCCTAAATTTAATGCATCCAATGATACCACTCTCAACAGCTGAGGATGCTCCAAAAAAAAATGGCGGTGCCCATGATTTTATGCAATTAGGCCCAAAAATGTCAAAAAACAAGAACATGTCAAAATTTGCTCAATTTTGGTGAGCAATCCCCTCATGGGTTTTCAGAAGCATGTAGAGAAGCTGAGGCCAAAATTTCAAGCCTTGATGTGCCTTTCTTCACTTTTTGTACCGGGCGCCCTTTTTGGGCAGTTTTGAGTTTTTCTTGTGCAACCTTCAATTTCTTTCGGGCGAATTGATTTAGCTTTTTGTAGTGCTCGTTCATCTTCTTTTGTAGACTCAAGTCCCTGTTAGATTTCTCTAACTTATCCTCCAAGTGCTTGTGGGCCCTTTAGAGCCATGATTCTTTATCATTCTCTATTTCTAGGGCGAGCCATTGAGTAAGAGGATAAGATCGAACAAGGCAGCCTCTTCTTCCTTTTCTTTCTCCAAAGCTTTCTTGAGACCCATAGTCCTAGACCTCTTTCTCATTGGCTGCTCTTCTTCTTTGGTATCATTAAATTTTCCCATAATATCTTCAAGCTTGACTTGTGCTTTGGAGGCTTCCCTTTGGTACTTGAAATCCCGGGCCTCATAAACTGCCATTTGAACACTCATTTGTTTGTTTTGTGTCTGTAGAACATGTATGAGGTACTTTGACCTCTCTAGATCGGCTTGTAGGTCATGAATTTGTGCCTCTCTATTTAGTAAAAGAGTTTCAAGAATTATAGCTTCATTATCCCCATCATCATTGTCTATCTGGATGATGTCAAACTCCCTTTCCTTTTCATGACTACTCTCCTCTTTTTCTTTCCCCTTGCCTCGGGTAGACTTCTTGGTCTTTCTCTTATTTGGCAGTTCAACAATTCTCTTTTTAGGTAGTTTGCCTCTGCCTCTTAGTGCTCTTGTGACATTGCTAGTCACTGCTGGAGTGGTCTTTTTCTTTGTTGTTCTAGAGCTTCTAGGCTTTGCCACTTTCGGAGGAAGAGTCATGGCCCCTTGCCTAGGAGAGGCAACTAGCACATGCTCTTAGTTGTGTGGAGGAAAAAAGGGAGGAGGTTTGTCTATTTTCACTTGCTCAACTTGGTCCTTTACCTTGTTGCTTCCATCATCATCTTGGTCACCGTTCTCTCCTGCTTGAAGATTGCCTTGTCTGTCTCTGTCACTACTATGCTCATGGTCACTGATTTGGTCCTTTTGCACCATGCTGCCCCCTTTGGAAGGATCACTATGTGGTGTTTGATTATCATCATCATTACTTTCTTGAGGGTTGCCTTTTTTCTCATCATAAGTGTCCTTTTGAGGACTGTCATGACCCTCATCATCACTGTTTTGGCTGCCACTTTGTATGTTTTCTTGAGGGCTACCTTGTTCATTTCTTTCCCTGCTTTCTTCATGGTTGTTGTGCTCTTTATCTTCACTGTTTTGTGCCTCATCACCATCATGCTCACTTTTTTGTGGGCTGCCAACATGTTATTCTTCATGACTGTTGTGATTTCCATCAATTTTTTCATGCTCACTGTCATGCTTAGATTCTTCACTTTGTCTCTCCTCATCACTAGCTTGTTCTTCACTTTGTCCTTCTTCATCATTACTTTGCCTCCTGTCACCTTCACTACTAGTTTGCCTCTTCTCTTCTTCACTCTCAATCATAGGAGACTTTTTTTTTTTAGGAATGGATTTACTAGAAGAAGGAGAAACATGATGAGTGGATGGTGAGGAAGGTGCATGAGATGAAGAAGCAGTGGTGAAATCGGGATGTGAAATGAAACAGTTCCAAGAAACTCCCTTTTTCTCAAGTTGATGGAGGATGATGATCTTAATAAGGGAATGATGAAATAGACAAGCTTGTTGTTGAGCGGAGGGCTTCTTTTGGATAGTAGAGGCCATCTTGTCAATGCTTCTATAGAGGAAGAAAGTTAGGTTCAGCAATTGAGTTCTTGTGAAGTGCATAAGAAGCCTGATGTGATAGGCATAAATCCGGGAAAACCTTCCTTCACACGTGAAATACTTCATGATGACTCTCATGAGAGGAGCATAGTTGGTCAAAAAGTGGGAAAAATGGAAAATAGCTTGGCAAGCATCCCTATGGTCTGGTTTTAGGAAGGGTTTGAAGTGTTTCAAATCTAGGTATGTTTGCTTGAACCACTTTTCTCCGATATAGGGGATCTTGGCAGCTTTGGAGATAGCCCTAGGAGAGAGTTTGAAATCCAGACCTACTAGATGGACATGATTCCCTTGCAGCCTTAAAGCAAACAAATGTGTTAAAGGAAGGTGACTTTTCACTTCTTGGACTTTTTGACAAAATTCCAAGCACCCTACTTCATGAAAATTAAAGAGCACTGAAGGAGATTCATTCACTTCTTGAGTTGAAATAGGCTCATACCTATTGTGATACCCACTCCTGTTGTCCTTCTTTGGAGGCATTTTGATTTTGATGCCATTTACTGACTTACCAAGGCAAACTGTTTCAAATGATCACTAAAATAAGTCTTCAACCAACACACCCTTTCCTATTTCTAAATCACTATTCTTCTTTGAGTTTAGCAAACAAGTATTTTGTTGAATGAAAACAAAGTCACCTCTTCAGTATTTTGTTTGAGTTAGGAGGCCTTTGCCAAGATCTGCTTGTGGTTTTTGGAGACAAATCACCATTTTTTTTTATAAAAAGATTATTCCCCTCAAACACTGCACTTTTGATATCACTGTCTTGTCTTTGGTTTAGTAAACATGATGCCCTGAAATCATTGTTAGGATCTTAAAACTGGTTTGAAAGACCTTTACAAAACTCCTACTTTTTCTTCTAGCAACCGTGTGTATTCTTAGCTATATCATAGCACAAAAAGACTTTCAAATTGGCACATCAACTCTCCTCCCTTTCACTGTCTCTCTGTGGTTATTAGAAACAAAAGGGACTCATTGAAAACAATTTTTAAATACTCCTTCAAACTGATTATGAGACCTTTCACAAAGTCTGTTTTTCTGTGGTTATGATAACATAAGCGCCCCCTGAGATCAATGTTTTTAAATGACTTCTTTCAACTGACAAAACTCTTTATCCTCTAGTCACTATTTTCTCTTTGATTTAGTAAGCTTGGTGCTCTTTTGAAATCACTGTTAAGATACCTTTTAAACTGATTTGAAAGACCCCTAAAAATTTTGTTTACTTTGGAGACTACACAAATCCTTTATTGTTTCACAGCACAAAAAGACCTCCTTTCTTTTGACTAGAAAACCCTCTATACAAACTCTGTTTCTTTGATTTTGATGAAAAAGAGAGTTTACTCTGGAAAACAACAATGTCTTCTTTTTTGCTACTCAAAACAACAAGCCTCCTAACAATCGAACTTTCCTTGCTATCACTGCTTCTATGTGGTTTTTTTGAAGCAAAAAGGGTTTCTTTGACTCTTTGATATCAAATTTCACATTAAATTTAAACAAGGTCCGGGCCAAAAACATAAATACCTTTGAAAAATACATTTTTTTTTAATGTTTGGAGGTGGCTTCTTGGTTAAAAACCCGACCTTGGTGTCTTTGAGGGCTCCTTTGAATATGGGCCCAGACGGGCAGAAAGCATGTTCAGAGTAGGTTGATGGCCGGGCGAGCTTTGGACGGTTAAACGTGCCACGCCGAGAGGCTGTCGGGTCAGCCTTAGGCACCCCCTGAACGCTGGCACAGGCGTGTCATGCAGTGCTACAGGCGCACCGCACCTACGTGTTAACTCTTCAGTTGGATGCCTATAGGCGCGCCGCGCAGTTCTACAAGCACGTTGCGCGTTCCAAAGGCTGCAAATGTCTTGCAAAATGCTCAAACTATTCCTCTTTTTCTTGACTTGGCCTTGCAAAGTGATGAATGACAAGTGGTCGAGCTCCTTTATATTTGAAAAACCAAATTTTCCTTTATTTCAATTAAAAACAAACTTCTCCTTTTTGCTTTGAAAGAAAATTTTTGAAAAGTGGCTTTGTGCCCTCGTTTTCTGAGGCTTCCCTTTTAACAACTGTTTAATCTTTAAACTGTATTTTCTCCATAATGATCCTATGGAGAAAATTTCAATATAAGAAGTAACCCTGTGGGAACCTTTACCAAGGTTATAATATTTAGAAAAAACTTTCAAACAAACATTTCACAACGGTCATTTGCCAACAAATACTCATATGTCCACTGTTGTTTATGAATTGAATAGGCCTTTTCACCATGTTTTTTTTGGTTGGTTTGCAAAGAGGTGACTGTAACACTTTGATTGGTATAGAAGGGCTATAGAAGCTGTCTTCTTCTTAAATTAGTCAAAAATGGAAAATTTATCATAAGACCACTGTTGCAGCCTTTACAAATGGCCCTTCAGACTTATGTGAGGCCTTTCTCCTTGTCTGTTGATGGAGGTCTTCTTTGACTATAAGTGAAACATGGCTTTACACATTTTGACACTTTGAATGATTTGTTCCATAGTGTAAACATTTGAAGCGCTGTCCCTCTACCCTTTTGTGAAAAAATCCATTGTTGAAGTTTGCCAATATTGTTAGGCACCTTGTATTAATATTTTCTTTTTTACTGTGTATAAACCTTTATTTGCACTGAAAGAGAAAACCTGAAAGTGTGACCACCTATGCTTATGTGAAAACATGGTTGTGTCCTTAACTTCAAAATGAAAAAGGCCTTCAAATAATGAAAATATATCTATCTTAATAGTAGGCCCTCTGCTTTTCTGTGAAGGAGGCCACAACATGTCTTCTTAACCCTCTTCTTTTAAATGAAGGAGGTTCTATTATGTTGCTGCTAACCATCTGCTCTTTATTGGAGGAGGTTATCTTAGTCACGACACCTCATCTCTTTCAACACTGTGTCATATTTCTGCAAATCATATATCTTTGCTTGGTATCATATCAAATAAGCAACAAGGTGAAATTTGACATTTTGCTTTATGAGACATGGTCTGAGATATATATCCTTTGTAAAATATCCCTGTGAACCCTTAGACCAGAAGCCATATGTCTTATATATGTAGATTATTTGCTTGCTATACATTATCGACTAACCTCTCTTGACTATGTTTGCAGAGGTGTGTTGAAATTTCTCTTTGACTAGTGTTCTTATCCCAGGCTCAAGGAAACATAGGAAGCAGTTGTCTTCTCATGCACTACATGATGATGTCCTTTGGAAAACTTATGTAGCACTTCCTTTGGAGGAGATACTGGAACACTGCTGATCAGTATTTGTATTCATGTGACTTTGAAGGATAACCTATGTTCCTTAGGAAACTTTGGTTTTTAAACATGTACTCCTGCTCTATTTTCATTGCAGCTCTCCATCAGCTTTACTGATGGAAAATCTCTCCAACATGAGAGACTTATTTGGACTTGTCCCTTTTCTCTTATTTTCATATTGTTTATCATTCAATTACACCCCTGCAGAGATGTAAAATATATGACTTTGAACCTTGGAGAGCTCCTTTGGTGTCTTATGGAGATTTTTCCCGACCTAAGTATATTCTTTTTAGACAGTGAACATGCTTGTCTTCTCCCGATTTGGATCTTTGTTGAACTTCTTCTGAACTGAGACAAAATGACCTCTTAGTGGTGTGCGAACTATGGATGGATCAAGACTTGTTTTGCAGAATAGGAAGACAAACTATGGCTGATTGGTACTTAGATAAAGGCTTTTTGGCTTAGGATATTTTTGCCAAGGAAAAGACTCCCTAAAACACCATTATATAACTTAGAGACAACAGTCACAGATTCTAAGTGTTTTATTAGGCATGATCAGATTTTCAAATGACAAGATGACCAGGGATAGGGTTGCAGACATTTTTTCAACCTTTGGATCGTGAATGGCATGAGAAACAAGGGTAAATGACAGCAAATAACTTTCAACTATGACAGCTATGGACAGGGTTATTTTGCTTAAACCAGATAGGACTTGAAAACTAGGGTTTTTTCTCATCATAGGCTGACAGGAAGGGGTAGGAGGACAAAAATTGTTTTGGGGTGTTTTCTAGATGATAGATTTGACATATTGGAGATCAGCTTCTAGAAAACTCAGCAAAGGAAACTAGTCATCAATAACAGGTAAAAATATTGATGACTAAAAAAACACAAGATTAATCGAGAGTTTAATGCAACTCTAATTATCACAATGAATCATTGTTGGATCTAAATGAGAACCAAACAAACCAAACAAGATCTTTCTCATATAGATATCCTCACATGTAGCTTGACTCACTGCCATGTATTCCGCTTCTACTAAACTAAGTGCCACGGATCTCTTTTTCCTGTTGTACCAAGAAGCAGTTGTAGATCTGATACTAAAGATCCCCCTTGATGTGATCTTTCTGTCTATTGGGTTGCCCACCCAATATTCATCCATGAAGCCATGCAACTTCACCTCATCTGTCTATATGTACCACAATCCATACTCATATGTGCCCCTCAGGTATCTCAGGACATGCTTTCCCGCCTTCCAAAAGAGCTTGGTAGGCTTAACCATTGCTTGACTTAGCTGGTTAACCGCATAGCATATGTTCAGTCTCATATTCACTAAATACATTAGCAAACCCTCTAACTATCGATAGACAGTAGCATCCACTACCTCTCTAGATGTATCATCCTCTTTCCTCTAGTTTCCTCGAAGAGGAATATCCATGGGTTTGCAGCCCTCCATATGAAACTTACCCAGTATCTCCCTTGCATACTTTCCTTGAGACACAAAAACTTCACCATCTCGCTGCCATATTTCCAATCCAAGGAAATAATTAAGGGTTCCCATATCCTTCATCTCAAACTCCTTTTCAAGGTCCTCATTACATGAGTGTATCAGTTGCTCATCACCAATCAGTATTAAATCATCAACATAAAGAAAAATGATTAAAAGCTTACCCTTCACCACAATTTGGTATAGTTTTGCATCTGCCTCACTCTTGGTGAAGCCAAGTCTGGTGAAATAGTTGTCTATCCGAGTGTACCAAGCACGGGGTGCTTGCTTCAGCCCATACAGTGCTTTTTTGAGTCGACACACATGTAACTCATTGTTGAAGATCTCAAATCCTCTAGGTTGCTCTATATACACCTCTTCCTCAATGATCCCATTGAGAAACGCAATTTTCACATCCATCTGATGAATGTTCCAACCCATCTGTGCTAAGAGAGCAAGGATGGTCCTTATGGAAGAATATCGTGTGACAGGTGAAAAGGTTTCTTCATAATCAATCCCCTCTATTTGTGAGAAGCCCTGGGCCACAAATATAGCATTGTATTTCTCAACACTCCCATCAGCAGCTTTATTTACCTTGTAAATCCATCTCGAACCTACCATTGATTTGTCAACCGGCCTTGGAAAAATTTCCCAAGCCCTATTTTTGACAATGGAGTCATACTCCTCCACCATTGCATCTACCCATGTGGGTTCCTGCACTACTTCTTGAAAGGAAGATGGCTCATACAAAATAAATTTTCTCATGAGAACCATGTATCTAGTAAATCGGTCAGGAGACTGTCTTTGTCTGCGCTGTGAAGTAGGGGCTCCTACATTCTGCGCAGCATCAAGTCTCAGCCTATCATATATTGCAGTACGCTTTCTACTAGTTCTGAAGTTTGGCTCTGCGTGAATGGAATCCTCCACTCCATGAACCTCCTCCTGTGGTTGATCCACATCTAGAGACTCATCTTTGGGAACCAACAGTTCCTCCTCCGCATGCAAGTCTAGCTCCATCTCAAGCGACAACTGCATGGCTTTCCTCTCATCGAATTTTATAACCCATTGCATAACATTCATATTACTGTTAGGAAAATACACACAATAATTATGGGGTGTTTCTGTGTACCCCACAAATATCCCAACTTCAGCAGTCAACTCCAGCTTCTTCCTGGCATTCTTCGTCACATGCACATAAACAGATGAGCCAAAAATATTAAAGTGAGAAACATCCGGTTTCTTACCAATGAAAGCTTCTTCAAGTGTACCCATGCCAATTACTCTATGAGGACAACAGTTTTGCACATATACCGCATTTCTTCATGCTTCCACCCACAAATGCATTGGTAAGCCCTGATCATGCAGCATTTCTCGTGTTTCACCCATGATCATTATGTTCTTCCTCTCTGCAACCCCATTTTGATGTGGGTTATGAGGCACTATGAGTTCTCTTCGAATTCCTTCTTTGCTACATAAGTCTTTGAATTCGTTAGAGATGTATTCTCCACCATTATCGCTCTTCAGAGCCTTCACTTGCTTCCCCGACTCTTTCTCCACTAATGCTTTAAACTCACAGAACTTTGAGAATGTTTGATCCTTCTTCTACATCAATAATATCCAGCATTTATGAGAAAATTCATCAACAAAAATAACATGATACCTATGTTTTTCTATTGAAGCAACCGGGAATGGTCCACACACATCTGTGTGAACTCTCTCTAGGATCACCGAAGCACGGTTCTCTTATTCATGAAAGGTGGACTTTGCATACTTCCCCATGGTGCAACCCTTGCATTGTTCTAACTGAGAAAGTGTTCCCATTGGAAGCCTAGTATATATTTGTTGCATGACTTTCAAGGCTCCATGATGAATATGGCCCAATCACCTATGCCATAATTCACCCTCATCCCGGCTCACCACTTTTTATGCCTTGCCCATCATGGCAAAGCAACCATCTAGCTCCAGCTTGTAGAGATTCTTAACTCAAATCCCTATCCTCTTGGCTTGAACTGTTGTTTTATGTCGCAGGAAAGCTTTTCCATCGCTGAAAACAATGTCATAGCCTTTGTCCTCCAACATTGCGACTAAGACCAAGTTTTTCTTCAGACCTGGAACATGCATAACATCTTTCAATTGAAATGGTTTACCTGAATCCCTCTCAAAGGTAATGGTACCAATTCCGGTCACATTGTATCATCCATCGTCACCCATCACTATATGAATTTAGAGATCTTTCTCCTCCAAGTCACTGAAAATATCCTTATCTCCTGTCATGTGGAAGGAAGCGCCACTATCCAAATACCACACCAATCCCAATGCACTTGAAACCATGCATGTAATCAAAGAGAAATCAATTTCAAATTTTGAGGCAAGGGCCTCACCAACTGTAGCTCAAGCAGCCTTCTTGTTCTTCTTCTTCTGCGGACAGTTAGTAGCGAGATGCCCATGTTCATGATAGTGAAAACACTTCACCTTGGACAAATCAAACTTCTTGCTTTAGACTCAGATTTTGAATGGAATTTATTCCCCTTACCTTTCCTTTCCTTGGAAGCCAAAGCACAATCCTCTTCATCATCATGCTTTGATGAAGAGCCATCTCTGGTGTTCCGCCTGAACTCCTCCTACACTAGATCTGACCACAATCGTTCCCAATCCGGCAATTTTTCCCGTCCGTTGACAGAGTCTTCATAACTGTGCCAACTCGTAGGAACTCCCAAGAGAGCCAAGCTCACCAAATCATCATCAGCAACAGTGATTCCCACACTCCCTAGTTCATCATGACATTGGACAAACTTTGTGAGATACTTTGGAATAATGTCGCCCTTTTCCATCTTGATCTTTCTAAGTTTATCTTTCAATGCCAATTTCCTATGGTCGTTGCTGCTTTGGAAAAGAAAAATCAAAGCCTTCCACATAGCATATGGTGTGGCTTTCCCATGAAGGATTGAGCCAATGTGGTCTCGTTCACCTTCCAATATAATCCTTCTCGCCTTCACCACTTTCTTTTGTCATGCATCAAGTAATGCAGCATCCATCGAAGTGGGATTAGGAACATCACTCTCGATGAATTCCTTCAAGCCATTATCTTTGAGCACCGCCTCCATCCTGTCCTTCCAGGTAATGTAGTTCAAGTTGCACTCGAGTGCATACTCTAGCTGCAAGCCATTGAAATAAATTTTGATGTTTACTCAAATATAGCACCAAGAAAATCTTGCAGAAAATTCGAATTGTTTCCACAACCAAACTAAGCTCCTGCTTCAAAATTGCAATCTTTTGTGCTATGATATCATGTAGAAATTTTAATACAAATTATGTATTGCATGGATTCTCTTGATCTAACAATTATATGCCACTGTTAAATACAGAATCACTTCTACAAAAATTCTTGTGGAATTTAAAACACAATCACCAATTGCAATATCAAGAAGAAGGATCAATCACACATAACACATATGTTTTTACTAGGAAAGAATAAAGCTAAAAACACCACTATCATATATTATGTATGTATCATGGATCATGAAACAATCTCATGCAAAACTCTAATCCAAGAGCTCTCAGTAAAATATACAATCGTCTCACACTGTCATACAAAAATTGGCAAATACATGCGCAAATTTACTACCTCCTAACAGACTGCCTCCACTACACAATCCCTGCTAATCACAATCCCTGAATGAATGAGATCCTGCTTACCTTGACTACGCAATCCTCATGGGTACATCCAATGTGTGTGTGGTTGCATGAGTGCACCCACTAATGTCACAACTGATAGTCAAACTATCCCTTTCACCTATCTCTCAACTGGGTCTCCACTAGATCTGACATGCATGTAGTTAATAGTAGTAAATATTTAGTTGCATGTGAGACCACTAATTGTGAATTAATTAAATAATTAATTCACTGATCTCTCACTAGTGTATGTTTAGTTACAACTAGCACAACTAATTTTAACTCACTTAACTAAGTTAAACTACTTTACAACACACATAACTACACATCCAACTCTGTTACAACTTTGAATCACTCAGTTACAACTAAGTCCGCTTGCATGTCCCACCAACCAACCTTTGAACTCGAATTTCCTATAGCTAACTGATTTTCCACTTCATTTAACTATTTCCAAGTGCTCATTGAGAATAGATTAATGTTTATTGTCCAACTATTATTAAGGGATAATAATAGTTGACATGCATCTATAAATAGAAATCGCACATACATCTAAAAATAGAACATCGTCTATAAATAGAATTTTTTCACCATCTATAAATAGACATGTGATCTAAAATAGAACTCGCACATACATCTAAAAGTAGAACATCATCTATAAATAGAATTTTCTCATGCATTCTAAAAATATACTTCCACCTAAAAATAGCCTAAGGCTCCATCCTAGTGGAGGTGCATAATTTTCACTAGGATCTTCTTGTTGAATCTCAATAGACTACTTCACTAAATGGGTCAAAGAAATGCCTACACTCATAGCTGATGGTAAGATGACCGTCCAATTTCTTTTCAATCATGTGATTACCAGGTTTGGAGTCCCTCAAGCCATTGTCACTAACCATTGCTCCCATTTTCGCCATTATATGATGGTTGAGTTAACTACTAAGTTGGGTCTGCGTCATGATAGCTCAACGTTGTACTACCCTCAGGCCAATGGCCAGGTTGAAGTCGTGAATAAAGTTTTGGTCACGATGCTTCAGCGTACTATTGGGATGCACAAGTCCAATTCACATCTCATGTTGTTCTCAACTCTTTGGGCTTACAGAACCTCGGTGAAGGATGCAACCGGATTCACACATTTTCAGCTTGTTTATGGTCTGGAAGATACCCTTCTGATTGAATGTGAAATTCCTTCACTCAAAATAGTTGTCAAATTACTGCCGAATACCTCTTCAAAGGAATAATGTCTTCTCTATTTGGAGAGGCTTGATGAAACTTGTCACTTCGCTACTCTAGTCATAGAAGCACAGAAAAAGTGGGTCAAAGCCCACTTTGACCAGATGGTTTCCCCTCGTACCTTTGTAGAAGGAGACCTAGTCCTCTTGTATGACCAAGCTCATGATAAGCTAGGGGCAGGTAAATTCAAACCCATGTGGCATGGGCCCTATATCGTCAAGCGTGTTATAAAGAACGGGGCCTATGAGCTTATTGATTATGAAGGTTATCCCTTGGATCATCCCCGAAAAGGGTTGTATCTCAAAAAACATTATGCATGAGTTTCTCGTCCATTTTCTTTTGTACATAAGTGTGTTTTTTCATTATTGTACATTTTTGGATTGGTGTGATTTGCCATCAGTTTTTTCCTACTTATTATGTCTTTGCTTACTGTGCAGATGTCTGTCACTCCTTATGTCGGTTTCACTGACGGTGCCTCCCGTAGTACCCGGAACCTATCCTCCACAGCTTGGGTAATTTATGATCCTAACGGTGAGTTAGTAGACCTTCAAGGCATTTGTCTAGGACGTGCAACTAACAATGTCGTTGAATACGGTGCAATTAATGAACTTCTAACTGAATCTATTGCCCTTGACATTCATGAACTAATTTTAAACCTAGACTCTCAGCTTGTTGTGCTCCAGCTCAATGGGCGTTATGCTGTTAGAAACCCTCAAATTTTAAGGATGTATTTGCGTGTTCGTTTGTTATAAAGGAATTTTGATTATATCACATATCATAATATTCCCAGAAGAATGAATATGTTAACTGCAGTAGCTAATATTGTATTAGATAGACATTTACGAAATTTGTAAAAGAAATTATCATTACATAGTGAGATTTAGACAGGAAAATAAGCATGTATATATATATATATATATATATATATATATATATATATATATATATATATATATATATATATATATATATATCGATTGTTTGCATCCACGTGTACATCTTAGTTCAAAAAATATATGTGTTTTGGTTACATACTGAGACACCATGTCTCTCAAAAAATATGCAGCAATGAAACCTAGGAGTCTAATCCACATGGTGCTCATGATAGCGCGTCACTTCCTGTACGACCCACCTCAGTATTCGATGGATGCAGTTAGACACTCTTGCAAGTGCCTCTAATAAGCACAAGGAACGTCCTTAAATCTCACATAGTTCGGGATCCCACTTGTGAGTTCCTCCAAGTTGCGCGCGATTTCTTCCTCGTCACTTCCCTCGCCATGAGGGGTCACCTAGAAATATCGTGGGACCCTCAGAGCTATGGGGGACATCCCCGCAGGTCTCTCTAGTCCAACATCTGCAACAGATGAGTAAATATCAAAACACATATGCAAAAAAATCATAATATTCATAAAAATCCAAAAAAGAGTTTTTACCTAAATCCTCGTCCCAGTCATCCCCTTCAAGAAGTGGAAGATCCGGATCACCCCTGAAATCGGTGTCGGTGTACAGCCAGTCCTCTACCATGATGAGTTTTCGACGTAAACAGTCGAAAAATTATGGTCACAACACATGTTGTCCACCTCCTGATCGAGGCATCAACTTTGCCTAACGGACCATCCATGGCTCTTATGTTGGTAACATAGATACGCTCACCTCCTGGTGTTGAGATATCGGCAACCATTCCAAGATGAACGGTATCAAGATGGACCTGTATCCAAACTATTTCAGCTTACCATTTTTTCATCTAGTTAGCTGATGTTTCAAGTTGATTGTCACTATTTCCGCCCAATTGAAGATTGTTGGGGCCATGAAATCTATGGCTAGTTGAAGCTGTGTCTTTGTAACTTCATGGGGAGACTAAGATCTGGCCGCCCCAGTAATGGTATGTAGCACTACTCTTAATGGAAAATCAGGCACGGTCTGACTGTCTACCTTGCCACTCTTAGATTCTTTCTTTGCTCCAGGACAGACTCTATCTATCAACATACCCATGCTCTCTCCAAGAGCCCGAGTACCTATCAACAGTGGTCTCTCTCCCCTCCATGAAAATCCAGTTATGAAGTAAATGTCGGAGACTTCTATCTCTAGTTCTTGGTCATGAATCATGAACCTCTCTCGATCAGTATCCCATACACTAATCAAGTACTATAGTAGCTCTAGTTGACCTCTCAAACATGGGGTAATGAAGAATTTTAGGAGCCCACAATTTCTCAGGGCATCCATACATGCATCATTTACCATGGCCTATTCATCCTCTCCTCCATGCTCTCGTTCTTTCCAATCTATGACCATTTTAGTTGTTGATTCCTCCTGCAAAAAAAATATATGAACTTTCATTATCCTCTGGTTAAAATTTGAATCATTTTTGGACAGCCATTTTGGAACAAAAGCTTGGAAATATTTGGCGCGATGTTCGGCACTGCTATTTTGAAAACAGCAGATCTGAACGGTGCCATCCCGTTCAAAAATTTCAGGGTTTGGCGCAACTCCATGCCCGGAATCGGTGTCGACTGCCACAACCCAGTTTTTTCAAACTCCACAAATGCATTAAAACCATGAAAGCAGGTAAAAAATAGATTGAATTACAGAACAAATTCAAAGCTCCTACCTGGAAAAAATAGATTCGTAAATGACCTCCTGGATTTCCTGTTGTCAGCTCCGCAAATTCATAATGGAAACCGGTAAAAATTGCTCACAAGAAGGTGAAAAGGTAAAAGTAAATTGCTTTTACTATTTTCTTTGTTTTATAACCTTTTATAAACCCTAATTAGGTTTTGGACATCTTTTTCGATTATTTTATTATTTTTTCTCGATAAATGGGTTTATGTTTGTTTCTTGTGCAGCCACAGATCCTAAAAAATGACAACAATGAGGAAACAAGTTGTATTTTATTACTTTTTTGGACTCGGTAAAAACACGAAAAATTCACCCCCCTGGAGTCATCTTTTAGCTCTTTTCTGACTCTCAAAAATTGAAAAGATTGTCTAGGATCTTGTCGTTTTGAACTTGTTAAAGGCTGTGAAACATCATCTGTTAAGTATACATTTACCCCTTTTTCGGGCTGGGACAGATTATTTACGAAAAAGGAATACCTTAGTCTAACATGACTAAGAGGTTCTCTCAGATATTGTTTTCTACCTTTTCGGATCTGTGAGACTACCTATGAAAAGGGACCTGCTAAAGTTTTATTTTCTTCTTATTTGCAAACTCTCTAAACATCAAAAGATGTCAAGTTTTCACATTTTCATACTCGTTAAAACTAAATGACATCGAAGACTGTCACCATGATGTTACCGAGTTTCTCCTTCCTAGGACTCGTAAAATGTACTAGGATGGATTTGTCCGACGGAAAAACTTACATGACAAGCATATGTCCCCTTCAAGCTTGTTTCCAAAAATAATTAGAGTACTCGCAATATGTCGCTCTTGAACATGACACTCATCGGCAGCTCGTGTCGGGTTGGGGACATCCCATATTTGGCATTTTTCCTCCATGTGTTTGGGTTATCAGTTTTGACCTCTCATCTACTCTTCACCTCGCCATCATGACCTCAGATCCCTTGATGTAAAATACTACCAAATTCTGGAGTCATGTCGCCAATATGTTCAAGAGAATTTCCCTCTACAGTTTTCAACCCCTGATCCTCTGTTTAGTCCTAATTCGCTATCATCTTATTCCTCTGTCTTATGTCGATGATGTTGGAAACATTACGACCCTCCTTCAACCGGTCACTTCCTATCGACTTCAGCTCATTATCTAGGAAGTTGATACAGAGACTCCCTTCTGGTACCTTAGAGCTTGCATGCCTCAATGGCAATTTCTTTGCATTCGACGATAGGTTCTCATCATTGGCCTTCGATCGGGTGATTTCACAGATGTTCAACTCTAGCTCATTTTTCACATTCTGTGGATTGTACTAGTAGTACCTTGAGAACCATTGTCATTATTGGTGGTCTATCTCGTGCTTGTTAACATCTTTCATCATTGGCTAGTAATCAGGTGACTTTCTTGCATGTTTGACTTCATCTAATTCATTCACATGCTTGAATTTGTACTTTTTCGGGTCAGGACGGAATGCAAGACCCTGGATTTTGTTTGATAAAACCCAGGTTGCGGGACGATTTGGTTTATCATCACTGTATGCATGAATTTTCTGATTGGATGGTTTTGACCATACCTGAGTCTATTTGATGATCCTTTTCACTGGATGGTTGTGTCCATACCTTGGACCTTATTACATGTTCTCTATTATGGATGGTTGTGCCCATAACACATATTCATGTATCAGACATATCAGTCGTACTTGATCTTGTAGGTCCTCTGACGGCGGCAATTTGGTTTGGGAATGTTCTCATAAAGCATTTCACCCCTCCCTCTCTCTCAGACTTCATGCTTTAGGGGGCATCTGTTACACAGCATTTTGTCACCGTCCCTGCATTACCCATCCAGAATAATGGAGGACTATCAGCGTGCCTGTTTACTATCACACATCATGATGAATGTTATTATATCCCTTAACATATCAGTAACACATTCTTTGTTGACTATTCCATAATTTGACCCTTTAAAACATTTATTTTTGTGTCGGCGCGGTTGTGTAGTTATGACCTCACTCCGATGGCCAAATTAACACTAGGCCTCGCATCGTGGTCGCTTTGTCTCTGAAGGGCACCCACGCCAAGCTGCTTTTGGAAATTTTTTTAAAATGGAAACGAAGCTTCCATGATGTAACAACTTCGTGAGTGGAGTCATGGATGTTTGTTCGACTGGATGAGGTTGAGTTTCTCCCTTTGGAATTCTAGTTCCTATAAAAGTGCAACTTCCCAAAGGGATAAGGCCTTCCCGCCACCATATGTGGATCCCAAAGCTCATCCTCCACTCCTATAAATCCCTCTTCATTCCATTGAATCAGCTAGCCATACATAGCTAGAATATATGAGGATTTGATAGCAGAGAATAGTCCATAGTTGTGAGAAAGAGTTTGAACATTTCACCTCTTTGACTTGAACTGAAAAACGAATGCTTTGAGACGTGCCCAACTAAACCCGTTGAAGGAGGTCTACAGCATCAAGGTACAGGTTGTAAACTTATTTCTAT
Source organism: Pinus albicaulis (assembly GCA_034641835.2). NCBI lineage: Eukaryota > Viridiplantae > Streptophyta > Pinopsida > Pinales > Pinaceae > Pinus > Pinus albicaulis. The sequence continues at coordinate 780,015,438 of CM076578.1, forward strand.
ATTGATTAATATCACATGATTGATTTCTAGTTCCACCTTTGTTTGTGTCAATGATTCAAAGTTTCTAACTCACCTTGACTAGTTTTATAGTTATAAATGAATGTATATGCTTGTGTATTGTTAGTGCTTGTTTTATCTTTAAGTAAGTGTAAATGTCACTACCAAAGGGGAGTGAGTCTTGAAGGAAAAATATCGAAGGATCATTGCAATATATCACATCAAAAGCATTGGATTGAGGTAGGACATCTATCCTGATCTCCATTTCATTTATAAGCTAGGAATATAGGAACTAGCATGTTCCCTTGTTGCTAGACCCACCCTAGAGCTAGAGGGATCACCTCTGTCTATAGAGGGGATTTGCCTTCACAACAATAAGGTACGCCAAGGAAGCCAACGAAGATGGTGCGTGGTAGGAAAGCATGACAGATCTCGAGAGCAGATTCTTTCATAGTGGAAGAAGGTTTCGAGGTAGAAATGAGAAATAAGATATATTTGCATCAGTACCTATAGTTGGTTGAAGTCTAATAAAGGATATGAAAAGAGGTCATAGGAGAATAAATAGTAACAGAGACCATATAAGCCCTGAGAGAGTGAAAATTGGCATACTACATGGAAGGATAGGATGGAGGACCTTCACATCATAACCAGAGAATAGTAGAATGTGTGTATCCTAGTAATCCTACTCAGAATACACCTTGTGTCTAACCCACGACCCTGGGTGCATTTTTTGATCAAGGGGTAAGTTCCCCAAGTATTGTTTTGAATAGTTTAGTTAGCAAGGAAAGTGAAATAAATCAAGCTAGCAGTAGGAATGATTCTCGCCATTTGAATGGAAGTGGATTACAAAGTTCTCCAATAAATCATGTTGCAGAAAGTGCATCATAGTAGATAGTGAATATACCTATAAATCCTTTATTTCAAACTAGTACACAAAATGAAATGGAAGATACTTATAATATGCATGTATTTCATGGTTCTTAGACTGAAGATCCTCACCAACACTTGTTTTCATGTGAGGTAGTATGGACTATAAATCAGATCAAGGATGATGCTACCAAGATTGCACAATTGGAAACCAATTTCAAAGAATGGACATTAACATGGTATATGATGTAAAAGAGCATTGCTCTAGTTGGATATCTGAGAACTCTGGAAAAAATAATGCAGGTGATGTTGAAAGAGTTCCATAAGCCCAAGTATGCATTATAGTGCATCAAAGAGCTGAAGGGGATCAAGCAGGGAAAAAATGAGTATATTTGGGATTATGACCAAAATTTTAAATTATTGTTGGGAATTTGGAATTAGAGATGTCATATGAGTAGCATAAGAAGTGATTTATTATCGGATCACTTCCCCATATTTGAGTGGCATTGAACCAGCAGGAGATTTCATCCCATTCAGAAGCCTTCGAGATAGCGTTAAAATTGGAAGCATCCCCAACAGCAAATGGAGAGATTTTTGGCATGGCTCATGATCCAAGTGAATATTGGTGGTCACCCGCCTATTCCACTTGGACCCCCAACATTGTTTCCTTTTATTTTCCTTAATGTTAGCATAGCTTTCTATTTTTGGTAGTTTTTCGGGTCCTGAATTTCCTGAGTCGTTTTGAGGCCCTAAATGGTGTGTTTTGAGAAAACACGCCAAGCCTGTAACCAAAAATAAAGGCTTGACATGATTTTTTTCCTCGAATATATATTTATAACAAGGTATTGTACACACCAAACGGAAATCATATGCCCAAGTTATGACCCCAGGAAGTTGACGTACCAATACCAACTAATCCCCATTGTGCCCATAAAATTTTGGCCCTTCATCTCCTAGGGTTAGGATTTTCGATGTTTAGGGGTTTCCATTGTTTCTAAATAATGAAAAGGCCTTTTATAACATATTTTAGAAGGAATGTAGTCATCGCATATCTCTTCAGAGATAAGGTACCATCCCCTGAGCTAGTTTGTTTCCATCCCGCATGTAAACAATATTCAGTATTTGTTATTAATTATTTGAAACCTTATAGCTCTATTTTTATGTTTAAATTTGTATTTCATTTTGTTCCTAGATATATTTGGATCAATGGTATCAAATTGGTCTACTCTTTATCTATTGTTTTTACATTTCCCCAACGAGATCGGAATATAAGGATTTTGGACTTGAACTGGTTGATCCCTTGCAAGACCGGCCTCATCGACCCCAACGACCTCTAATGGTGAAAAAAAAAATAGGAAGCAGGAGATCCTATCAAATTGTTGCTCGAAGAATCCCTCGAGTAGAAAAGGAACAAGATTATCGATATTTTTTCCCAAATCCTTCGGCGGTTACCAGTGGTTGAAGCATCTGCATCTAGAACTCACTTTGGAGGTGCCGCCCCCTTTAAGGTACAAGTTAACTTTAAAATTCTTATACTTGAAGGCCAAATAGATGAAAATGTCATAGATAAATGGTTAAATATGTTGGAAGGTGTTGTGGCTAGCAACAACCCCCCTTTTTATTTAGTATTATTACTAAATAAAATGGGGACCCTTAGTTAAAAAAAATCCAAAAAACAATTAGGATTTGTTTGCCTTAGAAAATAAAACTTTCTATCATAAACCTATAAAAATCCCTTTGAAAGAATATTTCGAAAATCTTAAGTTTATGATAGATTTTAATAAAACTGCTCTTTGAACAAAATAATGCATCCATAAATAATATATACCTTTGATAAAATGCATTGGTCGCAGATCGCATAACGCAGAAAACAGAATTGGTTAATGAATATCTTTTGCGCTCTTTTCAAATATGCGATCATGCGATTTTGCGATATGCGCTGTTGTGATTTTTGCGATATGTGCTTTGCGCTTTTGCGCAATTCCCGTTTTTTCGCTATTTTTTATGACTGTAATAACTTCATATTGCGATATTGCGACATTGCGATATTGCGATATTGCGATATTGCGCAGCAAATCGCAGATCGCAATGTCGCAGATTCATGTAGGTGCGCTATCTCAAGGTAATCTTTCCATATGTCAAATCCGTTATGCGCTTTAATGATTATATTAAATGATTGGATTGATTATTAATGTGAAATGAGATTGTGTTTAGAGTGAAAGTCGTTTCATAATTAAAATTTTATATTTCATCCGCGTTCATATTCAAAACAGTCTCATCACCTTTCTAATATCATTACTCTCATTTATTCGTAAAACGCAGGCACGAAGGAGAGAATTACTATACAAAGCTTCCGGTATACACTATGGGTAAGAAGGAGAAGAGCTCAAACTCTGAGAACAAAGAAATGGCTTCGCTATACGTAGACACCGCCTGTAACAAGGATGCCGGCATATCCACTTGGGAAGGAATGTACAATCTGTTAGAAGATGAAAACCCTGTGGTGATAAAAGTTGTAGCTACAACAGGTTCCAAAGATTCGTCTGAAGCAAATCTTAGAGACTTGGCTTGCTCATTTCTACATAGAATAGCAGCAAGGCCAAGGATTCTCCCATACACAGACATGGTGAGATGGGTCTTGGACAGCGTTGATATTTCAGACAGGCAATTCAAGACTCCATCTGAAGAGCTAATTGGGTCATTTACCATAGAAGATGTGAGACTAATGTATAAGCTGCCAGAACCACAGGCGACTTACAACAGAAAATTCATGGAATATTTTTCCAGAGAACACGCGAATTTGGCAGAATGCACAAAGGAGTGGACTAAAAGAAGTGAACCATTGAAGAAAAACAAACAAGGTATGTACAACACAGGTTCGCTTACCTCTCCTTATTGTTTTACTGCTGCCATGTTATGTAGGCTTTTTGGAAAGCCTGACATAAATATGATTTTACCCGAATGGTTTCCTTTGTTGAATGCGGCCGTTAATTCTACAATTGTAGACTGGGCCAAAATCCTATCTGATACTATGACCACTGCTATTTTTCAATACCGGACCAAACGAAATGTTTCCCAGCGGGTTTATCCGCCTTTTTATTTATCTGCTTATGTCATGGACGCCATTTGCTATGTCTCTAAATTCCCTGTAATGGGTTGGAAATGGACTATCCAAGACCCTTTTCCCATTCATGTGTACCATAAAGAACTGTGGGAATCTAAGTTTGTTCCCCATTTTTACCAAATTTGTCATGGAATCATGCTGCCATTGTACAGAACATTGTATAACAAGGATCCCCCGAGGTTATCCTCAGAAACAGAGGTTGATATTCTCCCCGTCGCAAGATGGTTTGGGGAGGAATTGTTCACCTATATTAGGGTTTTTGGAAGTTATGCTTCTCCACATGTGTTACCCTTATATGTTCCAGATAGACTTGTAGCCCGGGAAATTTCTTATTAGACCCGTAGTCAGGGAGGTATGACAAAAGACTTAAAAGACAAGAAAAAGGGCATTTGGCCACAATTTCCCATAAAATGTGGAACATTTTCACTGTTGGATATTGGTCATGCATTTCATGAGATAGGCAACATTACATGCCTACAGCTGTTCAAATTCTCAAGAAGGTTATTTGACCAAAATGATATTGTTAAGAATTTGACCAATGCAATCAAAGTAAAGGAATTTGTCACAAAGCAAGATCTTTTTGATGATATGTTCCAGGCAAGAAATTCATTTAAAGAAGTTTTGAATTCAGCTAGAGAGCAGCTATCTCCAGGGGATTTTCAGGAATTCAAATTGTACAGAGAAAGGAGATTAATTCCTATTCCATTGGATAATTTACGCATAGAGCCTGCAAAGGAGAAAACTCCTAGTGTTAGTCTTAACAGCAGTTCAAGCACAAGTAAATCCAAATCAAAATCTGACAGAGAATCTGAACACTCCAATACATCCAAAGAAATGGAAGATAAAAGGGAAGAATCCATCAAAGATTCTGCACAACCTAAAGAGATTGCTCAACAGCAAATTTTGATTTCTCAACAAACAAATCCTCCTTCACCCAACGTACAGCAACAACCAGTCACCATGGAATTAGATAAAGAATGGGAAACCTTTAATAAATTGATTAACGTAGAGGGACAGAATGTACAGACCCCTGTCCAAGCAACCAAATTTTTGAATGCAGGAACAAGCAACACAGCCGCAGTAACAGAGCACATTCCAATCACACCCTCCTCTGAAATTGTACTTAATGTAGAGGACATTCCTCCTCTAGATGTATTTTACAGCCCAAAATACAAAGCAGTAGTAAAGAGACAAAGGAAAAAGAGAAAAATAGAAAGTGCAATTGCTACCGAACCAGAACAAGTAGATGTTTTGTGGAAAGATCCTGCCACAGAGCCTACTCATAATCTCACTAAATTATCTCAAATAATAGGAGCTTATGCTTCTGCAACAATTGATAAAGCAGTTGAGATACAACTTTTGTTGGATGAAAAAGAAAAACAGATAAAGGCTCTGCAACAGCAATTGCAACAGGTACAGGCCAATCAGGAAGCACAATTAAAACTTGAAGAGTTACAACAACAACTTCAAGAAATCCAAGAACAGCATAAGGATGATCCTAAGCTTCCAGAATTCATTTCAGAACCATCTCTTTAAACAATCAACTACTGCAACAAGAGGAAGTTTTCTGCCAAAAAATATTGCAAAGGAATTCTTTGTGCCAAGAAAGCGATAGAATCACAAGTCATGTCGTAGATCTACGAAATGATTATGATTTGATTAATGAAAAGATTAATGATTATTTAGCATGGCAAAAGACAGAAGAAGGCAGAAAAGCTGGTGCACCCATCATTAATGAAAACCATAAAGAAATATTGTTCACTAATTGGGATGCACAAATCAGAAGAGCAGAAAGGGCAACAGAGGAGGCATCTACAGCGGCAAACACTCTCACTGATTGTGTAAATGACAATTTACACAAAGCTAACTTGATTTCTGAAACTGTTCCAGGTTATCTCCCACAGGCAAATCAATTGCAAGCAGAATGGAGGCAAAAGGCAGAAGAAAGAGAAAAATCCATCCAAGGGTTGACAAGATTAAATTGGGACTCATACTGGATGTACTTGGTAAAGCCACACAGTCAGCACAGTGCACTCAATTGTATTATCAATTCTACAGAGAAGATTGCTCCTACGCTTGCCGACTCTGTCTTCTCAGGACAGTTGAATTCAGAAGTCGGTCAACCGCATCTTCTCAAAAGTATGCTAGATGCCTGCAAGATCAAAGATCAAGTTCATAGTTAGATAGATTTAGTTTTAATTTCACTGTATTTTAGCCTAGGAAAAGGACGGTCATTGAACCGAATCCTTATTTTTTGTAATAAACTATTTTTAAAGTTAGTTAAGTAGTATTTAAACCCCTCTCATGCATTTAGAGAGGGGTCCTGGATCTTAATATTTTTGGACTTGGAGATTGCATTTCTGTACTCCATTGTCTTATATATTTTTTGAAAAGGATCACATCTGGTAATTGTCATGCGAAATTATCTTTCAAGTGTTGCATTTCTGTACCTTGGAATTTAGTTTTGCATTATAATTACTGGATAGAGTATCAGAATGCATCTGAAATTCTTCATGATGAACAAGGTATTTCTATCTGTTCACTATTGATCTCTTTTGTTTTATGATATTCGTTTTAAAATTACTATCATTTATATGTATATTTGCTTTAACAACGCTTCCTTTTATATATCATTTCTGAGTATAATTGAAACGTTATTTTTCATAGTTACATGTAAATGGTATACAATGATGAATGCAATATGTTTATATAACTTTGTTTAATTTCTTAAACAGAGTTATCTTTATTTGTTTCTGCACATTTCAATTTGATTAATAATACATTTTCATGGTTATTGTTGAATTGGAACAATCTTAAGTTGTATTCACATATTATTACCTAGGTTAGTATTAGGATTTCTTTATCAGTATTTAGTTTAGATTAGATAGTTTTATTTCAGTCAATTTAGTCCCATTTCCACCCATCCAATCCAATCCACTTAGTTACAAGGAAACTGGTCCTTTAAATCCAGTTGGAGCCACCATTCCAAACGGAAAAGGAGCTGTCTTAAGGTCCCGACCGGGTGGTTTTCCCCGATGTTTGAAGCAGAGATTTTCTAGGCTTCAACATTTTTGGCGCTAGAAGGAGGGCCTGAGCTATGAATGGAAAGTAAATCTTTATCCACAAGCCATTCTGAGAGCAAAACACCCTCATTAACTTCTTCAATTTCTTCTGAAATTCAAAATCCTAGAGAAGAAATTGCAGAAAATATTCAGACACCCACTACCAAAATCTCAAAACATTTAGACGATCAACATCCTGAGTCTCCTGAAGTTCAAGATCTAATTCATAAATTGAAAGGATTTTCATTATCTCTTGAAGAGTCTGAAATATCTGAAGGTAGTGTAACTTCAAAATTTGTTTCTTCCAAACCCCTTACTAGGCTTCAAAGTGAAAAACTTGGTATTTTCCAAAGAATTCCCTTTACTCAGTAGAGTCAAGACAAGAAAAACCCACCGGAATCAACAAGTTTGTTGTGTAACTCACTTTCCAAAATAGAAGAAAGAGATATAAACGCCCAACTAAATACTTTGAGGGGCAACGAAAAATACATTACATAAATGAACAATTTGGATGCTACAAATGAAAAAACCTCCTTCTATATATAGGAGTCCATGGGGCCACAATAAAACTTAGTGGGACCACAATGTAATCCTAGCCGACCTAACAATAATAATGTATGAAAAATAATAACAATATGGGGTTAAACTACACAATAATAACAATAAGGGGGGCTACACTAACACAATAAGGGGGGCTACACTAACATAATAAGGGGCTATACTATTAATATAGGGACTTAACATGCCCCTCTCCTTCAAACAAGTGTTGTCCTCAACGCTTGATTATTTCTTGATGCTTTCGTATAAAATTCTCATCCTCCCATGTGAAATATTTTACAGGAAAGTTCTTCCACTTGCTGAGATACTCTAAAATTGATCGTACTTGTCGAGTTCTTGTTTCTATGACTGCTTCATAACTTCTTTCAATGTGATGTTGATCTTCCTGTTGTTTCATTAGATTCTGCACCAAAGTTGGGTTATCCTTTGAGAGTTGGAGAACTTGTTGTTGATGCTCGATGTGATCTTCCACTAATTTATCATCCATATTTACTATTATTTGATCCTTCAAACCGTTCAACTTAGCCTCCATTTCTGCTTTTAAACCATCTATGTCCTCTTCGGTTGCTCTTCGTAAGATCGAAATTTGTTGCACTTGGTACCGTAATTTTGATATCTCATACTGCAATTCTTCTTCTTCATGCGTCATAGTATAGCTTTCTGAGGGCTTAATGGGTATGGAATTATTTTTTGGATGCATAATAGAACCCATTAGTGATAAAAATTCTTCAATATTCCCTTGGAATCAATTCCACTTGATTCTTCAAACAAGACTTATGCAATTCAGAAAAAAAATACACACCTTTTTCTTGCTTTTGAGGAGCTCGATATTGAAATTGTATTATATATGTGATTGCAGCTCTTCAATATCTGAAATTCAGCACTAAATTAGCCCTCTTAATTCTCTCTTGAATGCCACAGGTCTGACTTGATTTCGATTCTCCAAGACAAAGTTATGTCCAATCTCCCACAATGACCTAATTATGGACTGGTTCAGTATAGCGAACTTGTACGACTTGCCACGTGTAACTGTTTCTTCCTTCGCCTCTGAAATTGATAGCCAAGAAACTACAGTCCATGTGATTTCAATCACTTTTTACGGCACTCCAATCCAATGCTCAGAGATAGAGTTATTGAAATTTTCCCACGATCACCTCTTTGAGATGAAATTCGGGAGCCTGAAAAATCACTATCTTCCACAGATCATATCTCCAAAAATGTTGTGAACCAAGCTCTAAAATTTTTTTACGAGTTTCCTTTGGATTTCAGCTTCGCACCATAAAAATTTCAGATTCTGAACCTCAGTAGAAAAAAAATTATAGCGCAAATGGCACGATGCCCTGTTTAGGAGCTTGAAAAAAGACCTAACTTCCACAGATCATATCTCCGAAAATATTGCGAACCAAGATCTGAAATTTTTAGAAAATATTCCTCCAGATTTCGGCTTCGCACCCTAAAAATTTCAGCTTCTGAAATTTCGTAGAAAAAAAAATTATAGCGCAAATGCCACGATGACCTGTTTAGGAGCCTGAAAAAAGACCTAACTTCCACAGATCATATCTTCGAAAATATTGCGAACCAAGCTCTAAAATTTTTAGACGATCTTCCTCAGGATTTTTGCTTCGCACCCTAAAAATTTCAGCTTCTGAAACGTTGTATAAAAAACGTTATAGTGAAAATGCCACGATGACCTGTTTGGAACAGCGAAACCCTAGAATCCAAAGCTCTGATACCAAATGTTGTGTAACCAGCTTCAAAAATAGAAGAAAAGAGATATAAACGCCTTAGAAATAAGCCACTTCGAGGGGGCAACCTCCAATACATTACATGAATGAACAATTCTTGGATGATACAAATGACCAAAACCTCCTCCTATATATAGGAGTCCATGGGGCCACAATATAATCCTAGTGGGGCCACAATGTAATCCTAGCCGACCTAACAATACTAATGTAAGGGCACAATAATAACAATATGGGGGTTACAGGGGTGCAATAATAACAATAAGGGGGGCTAAACTAACATAATAAGGGGCTACACTATTAATATAGGGACTTAACAAAGTTCAGCCTCTAATATCCAAATACCTGTTTCCGAAATCCCTTCCCAACAAAGTACAGTCGTTTCCATATCATCTCCACAAACATCTTCTCCTTAATCCTCATCAGTCTCAACATCATCCATTCCAACAACTTCTATTCAAACACCACCAGTTTCTACTATCCCTCTAGTAGTTGTTCCGATAATGGCACAGAGACCATGGTCTACTCCAGGAGCAGTCAACATGGCTGCACCTTTACACGATTTACCAGACAATCCTGGAAAATGGCTTCCAAATTTTAGCCCAGATCTTAACATTCCAGCTGAAGAACATATCAATAACTTTATGCTGGCCATTAATTTGAATGGAGTCACACAGGAGGATGTTGTAGTTAGACTATTTCCTTACACCCTTCAAGGAACAACAGGATCATGGTATTTTTCATTACCATCAGGATCTATAACAAGTTGGGACATTTTTGCAGATCATTTTTTAACCAAATTTGGAGATGACCGATCAATTGCAACTTTACTCAATGATCTCTCAAATTTGAAAATAGAACCCAAGGAACCCATTAAAGAATTCAATGCTAGATTCAACAAACTCTTGAAAAAAATTCACGTAGATTCACAACCCAGTGAACAGGTCAGAATTGAATGGTACATAACAGCCTTACCCTCGAACATAGCAATTTTCGTGGACAGAGCTGCAAAACCTACATTAGCTGAGAATATGAAAGAAGCTATTGCAGTAGAAAAACGTATCACTTCTCTAGAAAAGAAAAATGCTCTTGAAGAAAGGAAATCAAAGAAGGTCAGCTTCAGAGATGATTCAAAGAAAAAGGCCAAAGATCCATATGACATGGAAGGTTTATAGAAAGTTCTTAAAACCATGTCAAATGAAATGGTTGAAATAAAAAAACAAGTAGCTGAAACTTCTACCAAGAAACCATTCCGAAATTTCAGAAGGAACCAAGTTGAATCTAAACCTCCTAATACAATTTCAAATGCAGAATTAGAAGAAGAGGAAGAAGAAGAAGATACATCTGTAGTATCAGACCAAGAAGACGAAAATGAAGAGATAGCTGAATTAAATGGAATGTGGGATTTTATTCTCCCGAATTCTGATAGTGAAGAAGCTATGCCTGTAAGTACTAGGAGTAAATCTACAGCAGAACCAATGCAAGCAGTTCCTAAAAAGAAAATTGCAACTCCAAGTACCAAAGACAAACCCATTGTAAAGAAAACTTCTTCACTGCCTACTCAAAATCAACCATCCTCTTCTAATCTTCTCACATCAACAGCAAAGACTTTGGTAGTGTCAGAACCCATGGAATACAACATTGTTGAGGACATGAAAAAGATCAAAGCTAACATTTCCTTACATGAACTCAGCAAACTAAAACACCAGCAAAAGTTGTTATTAAAAGAACTTAACGCTACACCAATTGCTCCTGTACCAAGTGGCGTAGTTGAAAAAGCAGCAAGAGGAACTGGTAAGCCACCAGATAAGGTAGATGCTACTGATACTGTGCTCATTGGGGAAAAGTCAAATTCTCAAACTCCTCCTTTTCTTTTGACTTATGAGATGTACAATAAAAATCTTCACAATTGTTTGATTGATTCTGGAGCTTCCTCCAATATTATGCCTACTTCTGTCTGTGCTAAATTGAATATTGAACCACAGAAATCAGCAGTTCATATCGTTCAGTTGGATCGCTCTAAAGTTCAAGTGGTAGGAGAAATCAATTCAGTTACTATCAGATTAGCCTCAGATCCTAGAATTGTCCAAAGAATTGATATTTTGATTGCTGATATCTCTGAATTTTATGGATTAATCTTAAGTAGGGACTGGTCTGCGAAACTTAATGGTTATATCTCGACTGATTATTCACACATGTGGCTTCCCTACAAAGGGAAACCAAATCAAATCAAAATTGAACGAGAAAAACATATGACGCACACTGTCACTGAATTTGACCAGCCTAATGAACCTGTGGCATTCAACAACAATATTCTTGGAGGTTATTCTGCTGAATCATTTCTTGGAAATTTCAAAGCTCCTCAATCCCATTTTTCTGTAAATACTTTTGTTTCTCAGATAGAAAATTTTTCACAGTCTGATTCTTCCAGAATTGTAAATATTTCTGATGTAATTATAGATAAGCCAATAGATAAATCTTTATTTTGGTCGTTATATTTCGATGGATCAAAGTCTAGTGATGGAGCAGGAGCTGGATGTATCTTAATTGATCCAAATGGGGAGAAAACCATGCTGTCATGCAGGTTAGAATTTGAGTGTACTAACAATACTGCAGAATATGAAGCCTTGGTTCAAGGACTTTATAAAGCTATAGGGTTAGATGTTAAATACTTGAAAGTCTTTGGTGATTCCGAAATCGTAATTAAACAAGTTAGGAATACTATTCATTGCCTTTCAGGACATCTTAAACACTATCAAACCCTAGTGCAAGATCTCACCACTCATTTTTTAGCATTCAATATTTCTCCTATTCCTAAAAATCAGAATACATCAGCTGACTTGTTAGCTAATGTTGCATCTAAACTCCTACCTGCTGAAGATTGCAGTCCTGATAGGTTTTCTGTAGAATTGATTTTTCGTCCATCTGTCCCAGATAATGTTACAAATTGGAGAGTTTTCTATCATGATCAAGATATTCTAAATTTCATGAATTCAGAGAAATCATATGATGATCAAATTATTGACGAAGATGATCATGATTTACAAATTGCTTCAAAAGGTAATGAAAACCCCATTCCAAAATATGTTGTTAAATTAGAAGATTTATATGACATTAGAGACAGATTCAAGAAAGTTGTTAATTCGAAACTTCAAAGTTCCACTTTGAAGTTTGAATTAGTAAATCTTGGTTCTGATTCTAAACCTCAAAACATTAATTTAGGACTCAATTTAACACCAGAGGAAAGGAGTGTATTCATTAAACTGCTGAACAAGTATAAAAATGTGTTTGCTTGGAATTATGATGATCTAAAAACATATGATACTTCGATTATCCAACACACAATTCCAATGTTTCCTGATGTTAAACCTATTCAACAGAAGTTGAGAAAGATCCATCCAAATCTCGAGAGTCAAATCAAATCAAAACTCAATAAACTTTTGAAAGCCAAAATCATTTTTCCAGTCAAGCACTCTAATTGGGTTTCCAATATGGTACCTGTAAGAAATAAGAATGGTGATATAAGAATCTGTATTGATTTCAGAAATTTAAACAAGGCATGTTTAAAAGATAATTTCCCATTGCCAACCATGGAACAGATACTTCAAAAGGTAGCTGGTTCTAAACTTATGTCTTTTCTCGATGGATTTTCAGGCTATAATCAAGTTTTAGTTCACCCAGATGACAGATTGAAGACAACTTTCAGAACAAAATGGGGAACTTACGCTTATCAGAAAATGCCTTTTGGTCTAATAAATGCAGGAGCAACTTTTCAAAGAGCCATGGATATAGCATTCAAAGGTCTGATCAATAAATCAGTTGTTGTTTATCTTGATGACATAACAGTATTTTCAAAGAAGAGAGCCAATCATATACATGACTTAAAACAAATATTTGAAAGATGTAGAAGGTTTGGTATTTCCTTAAATCCGAAGAAATCTTTCTTTGCTTTAGATGAAGGAAAGCTCTTAGGATTTGTTGTATCAAAAGATGGTATATATATTGATCCAGATAGAGTAAAAGAAATTTCTGATATTTCTTTACCACATAACAAAAAATCCATGCAATCATTTCTTGGACAGATCAATTTTGTTAAAAGATTCATTCCTGATTTTTCTTTAATTGTTTTACCTATGCAAAATATGATCAAGAAGAATTCAGTATTCAAATGGGGGCATGAAGAGAAAGAAGCCTTTAAGGCAATTAAACAAGAAATCATTAATGCACCAGCACTGAATACCCCGGATTTTTCTAAAGATTTTACTTTGTATACTCTGGCCACTGAAACATCCTATGCAGCCGTTTTAACACAATTCAACGATCAAGAAATCGAAGCACCAATTTCTTTCTTTAGCTCAAATCTACAAGGCGCTGAGCTTAATTATTCCGATGTTGAAAAACAAGCCTTTGCTGTGTTTAAATCAATTAAACATTTCAGACCTTTTCTCTTGAAAACACATACAAAAATTATTGTCCCATTCTCTGCAGTGAGGCAATTATTAATTCAGAGAGAAGTAGGAGAAAAGAGAGCTAACTGGGTAACAGCCTTGCAAGAATATGATATTGATATTAAACCAGCTAAGATTGTTAGAGGACAAGGTTTTTGCAGATTATTAGCAGGAGCTCATAACATACCAGAAAGTCAAGATTCAAATCAAGATATTCAAGTAAATCAGATAAGTGCTACAGATGTTGAATCTCAATACGCTGATCTCATTTATTACTTGAAGAATGGGTATGCTCCTTCTAACCTCAGTTATAAGAGAAAACGTGCTTTAAGGTTAAAAGCTGATAAATATGAGATCATTGATAATGTGTTATTTAGAAAAAATTATGATTCAATTTTACTAAGATGTCTTGAAAAAACTGAAGCTGAAAAGGTTTTGCAGGAATTACATGATGGACCAGCAGGAGGTCATTTTGGAGGTGATACCACGGCTCAAAAAATAATTCGTGTTGGTTATTACTGGCCTACCCTTTTTAAAGATACGCATGATTACGTAAGGAAGTGCCAAATTTGTCAAACTGCAAGTGGAAGACAAAGGAAACCAACTTTTCCTTTGCAACCAGTTACTATTGAGCAACCATTTGAACAATGGGGGATTGACATTATTGGTGAGATAGTACCTCATTCTTCCAAATAGCACAAGTACATCCTTACTGCAACTAATTACTTTACAAAATGGGTAGAGGCAATTCCGTTGAAGGTAGCCAATTCTGATGCAATTATTGATTTCATAGATCAATTCATCATAACCAGGTTTGGTGTACCTCAAGCTCTTGTTTTTGATAATGCATCTTACTTCTCTGGAAATAGTTTAATTGAATTTGCAGTCAAAAGAGGTTTTAAATTGAAATATTCAGCAAATTATTATCCATAAGGTAATGGTTTAGTTGAATCCACAAATAAAAACCTTATCAAAATCATTAAAAGGACCATTGATCAAAATCAAAAGAATTGGCATAAATCTTTAATCTTTGCATTATGGGCTGATCGTATCACTGAAAAAGCTTCAATAGGGACTTCACCTTTCAATCTGGTTTATGGAAAAGAAGCTGTGATACTTTCAAATTTAACTCTTCCATCATTAGCCCTAATACAGTTTATTGAAGAAAATCCTTCATCATCCATTCAATTGAGATATGATCAAATCCTTAAACTAGAAGAAGATAGGGATAAAGCAAAAATTACTCATGAAAAACATCAACAGCTTGTAAAATCTTCTTTTGATGCAAGTTCTACCGACTCAAAAATTTTGTCAATTGGTGATCTCGTTTTGAAATGGGATAAAGCACACGAAGAAAAGGGTAAACATACCAAATTTCAGAAAATGTGGCTTGGACCATTTCAGATCGTTGAGAAGATAGGCTCAAATACATTCATACTCCAAGATCTAGCAGGTAAGAGAGAGTCTCTTCCTGTAAATGGGCTTATCTTGAAGAAATTCTTTTCCTAAGGAGGCAACCCCTTCTTAAACTGTATATATTTCTTTCTACAGATTTTGATTGTTTTTTTTTTTATTTTCGCAAATAAAGGTTGTTTATGAGTCTCTGATTGACTGTTTACTATTTAAGAAAATTTCTTCGGAAAAATATTATAAATATTTATTTCGTGTAAATAAGAATTTTTAAAAGTAATGATTATAGTTTTTGAATAGTTTAAAATAAGATGTTAAGACTTTGAAAAGATTATTTCAATCATTTACATGATCTTTTGAAAACTTGAGGGAAATATAAATCATCATAAGTTTATCAAGCAGAGAAAGGTTATCTGTAAAAGTAAAGATTTTTTTCAAAAAAATTTGGAACTCAAAAAAAAACTCTAAAAATTGTCATCCATTCATTCTTAAGGATAAAACTATTTCACCCCATCCATTTAAGTTGTGATTTTTTAGAATGTAATTCTAAGAAATTATACGAAAATTTTAAGAGATAAGAGGTCTCATTATGAGTCGACTTACTATGTTCATAAGGAGTAATAAAACTGACATTACCAATACTGCATACCAAAACAGGGTAATGGCTTATAAATATAAGACAAGGGGTCTCATCACGAGCCATCTTGTTCAGTTTAATTATAACTGGTGAATGGCATTGTTATCAACTGGCCACCAAACCAGAACAATGGCTCTTAAAATAAAAATAAATAAAAGACAAAAAACATGAGATAATAGATCTTATGAATTTATCTTTTAAAAGGTCATAATTTTAGTTGGATGGGACAATGAATGGTTAATGGTTTAAAGGTAACCCTGTCGAGACTATAAACGTTTGCTGGCAGCAGAGGCAATACCTATGGCAATAGAGTATATTATAAAACCAAAACTTGGAGAGATCCACTTACTTCATTATTAACACCAATCAAAGCTTGAAATAACCCAAAATGCTTTTATTTTTCTTGAATAATTAGAAAGAAATTATGAAATGATTTTTATTTCCCTTTCATAAGTTACATTTATTTGAATTATCCTAAGATAGTTTTCATCATCTTTAAAAATCTTTACTTACTAAAGATAGAATGTTCATTTTATTTTTTTTCAGAGATAACTGTTTCTTCCAGTGAATCGCCAATTGTTGTGGCTAGCAACAACCCCCCTTTTTATTTAGTATTATTACTAAATAAAATGGGGACCCTTATTTAAAAAAAATCCAAAAAACAATTAGGATTTTTTTGCCTTAGAAAATAAAACTTTCTATCATAAACCTATAAAAATCCCTTTGAAAGAATATTGCGAAAATCTTAAGTTTATGATAAATTTTAATAAAACTGCTCTTTGAACAAAATAACGCATCCATAAATAATATATACCTTTGATAAAACGCATTGGTCGCAGATCGCATAACGCAGAAAACAGAATTGGTTAATGAATATCTTTTGCGCTCTTTTCAAATATGCGATCATGCGATTTTGCGATATGCGTTGTTGTGATTTTTGCGATATGCGCTTTGCGCTATTGCGCAATTCCCGTTTTTGCGCTATTTTTTATGACTGTAATAACTTCATATTGCGATATTGCGACATTGCGATATTGCGATATTGCGCAGCAAATCGCAGATCGCAATATCGCAGATTCATGTAGGCGCGCTATCCCAAGGCAATCTTTCCATATGTCAAATCCGTTATGCGCTTTAATGATTATATTAAATGATTGGATTGATTATTAATGTGAAATGAGATTGTGTTTAGAGTGAAAGTCGTTTCATAATTAAAATATTATATTTCATCCGCGTTCATATTCAAAACAGTCTCATCACCTTTCTAATATCATTACTCTCATTTATTCGTAAAACGCAGGCACGAAGGAGCGAATTACTATACAAAGCTTCTGGTATACACTATGGGTAAGAAGGAGAAGAGCTCAAATTCTGAGAACAAAGAAATGGCTTCGCTATACGCAGACACTGCCTGTAACAAGGATGCCGGCATATCCACTTGGGAAGGAATGTACAATCTGTTAGAAGATGAAAACCCTGTGGTGATAAAATTTGTAGCTACAGCAGGTTCCAAAGATTCGTCTGAAGCAAATCTTAGAGACTTGGCTTGCTCATTTCTGCATAGAATAGCAGCAAGGCCAAGGATTCTCCCATACACAGACATGGTGAGATGGGTCTTGGACAGCGCTGATATTTCAGACAGGCAATTCAAGACTCCATCTGAAGAGCTAATTGGGTCATTTACCATAGAAGATGTGAGACTAATGTATAAGCTGCCAGAACCACAGGCGACTTACAACAAAAAATTCATGGAAGATTTTGCCAGAGAACACGCGAATTTGGCAGAATGCACAAAGGAGTGGACTAAAAGAAGTGAACCATTGAAGAAAAACAAACAAGGTATGTACAGCACAGGTTCGCTTACCTCTCCTTATTGCTTTACTGCTGCCATGTTATGCAGGCTTTTTGGAAAGCCTGACATAAATATGATTTTACCCGAATGGCTTCCTTTGTTGAATGCGGTCGTTAATTATACAATTGTAGAATGGGCCAAAATCCTATCTGATACTATGACCACTGCTATTTTTCAATACCGGACCAAACGAAATGTTTCCCAGCGGGTTTATCCGCCTTTTTATTTATCTGCTTATGTCATGGACGCCATCTGCTATGTTTCTAAATTCCCTGTAATGGGCTGGAAATGGACTATCCAAGACCCTTTGCCCATTCATGTGTACCATAAAGAACTGTGGGAATCTAAATTTGTTCCCCATTTTTACCAAATTTGTCATGGAATCATGCTACCATTGTACAGAACATTGTATAACAAGGATGCCCCAAGGTTATCCTCAGAAACAGAGGTTGATATTCTCCCCGTCGCAAGATGGTTTGGAGAAGAATTGTTCACCTATATTAGAGTTTTTGGAAGTTATGCTTCTCCACATGTGTTACCCCTATATGTTCCTGATAGACTTGTAGCCCGGGAAATTGCTTATCAGACCTGTGGCCAGGGAGGTATGACAAAAGATTTAAAAGACAAGAAAAAGGGCATTTGGCCACAATTTCCCATAAAATTTGGAACATTTTCACTGTCGGATATTGGTCATGCATTTCATGAGATAGGCAATATTACATGCCTACAGCTGTTCAAATTCTCAAGAAGGTTATTTGACCAAAATGATATTGTTAAGAATTTTACCAATGCAATCAAAGTAAAGGAATTTGTCGCAGAGCAAGATCTTTTTGATGATATGTTCCAGGCAAGAAATTCATTTAAAGAAGTTTTGAATTCAGCTAGAGAGCATCTATCTCCAGGGGATTTTCAGGAATTCAAGTTATACAGAGAAAGGAGACTAATTCCTATTCCTTTGGATAATCTACGCATAGAGCCTGCAAAGGAGCAGACTCCTAGTGTTAGTCTTAACAGCAGTTCAAGCACAGGTAAATCCAAATCAAAATCTGACAGAGATTCTGAACACTCCAATACATCCAAAGAAATGGAAGATAAAATGGAAGAATCCATCAAAGATTCTGCACAACCTAAAGAGCTTGCTCAACAGCAAATTTTGATTTCTCAACAAACAAATCCTCCTTCACCCAATGTACAACAACAGCCAGTTACCATGGAGTTAGATAAAGAATGGGAAACCTTTAATCAATTGATTAACGTAGAGGGACAGAATGTACAGACCCCTGTCCAAACAACCAAAGTTTTGAATGCAGGAACAAGCAGCACAGCCGCAGTAACAGAGCACATTCCAATCACACCCTCCTCTGAAATTTTACTTAATGTAGAGGACATTCCTCCTCTAGATGTATTTTACAGCCCAAAATACAAAGCAGTAGTAAAGAGACAAAGGAAAAAGAGAAAAATAGAAAGTGCAATTGCTACTGAACCAGAACAAGTAGATGTTTTGTGGAAAGATCCTGCCACAGAGCCTACTCATAATCTCACTAAGTTATCACAAATAACAGGAGCTTATGCTTTTGCAACAATTGATAAAGCAGTTGAGATACAACTTTTGTTGGATGAAAAAGAAGAACAGATAAAGGCTCTGCAACAGCAATTGCAACAGGTACAGGCCAATCAGGAAGCACAATTAACACTTGAAGAGTTACAACAACAACTTCAAGAAATCCAGGAACAACATAAGGATGATCCTAAGCTTCCAAAATTCATTTCAGAAACCATCTCTTTGAACAATCAACTACTGCAACAAGAGGAAGTTTTCTGCCAAAAAATATTGCAATGGAATTCTTTGTGCCAAGAAAGTGATAAAATCACAAGTCATGTCGTAGATCTACGAAATGATTATGATTTGATTAATGAAAAGATTAATGATTATTTAGCATGGCAAAAGACAGAAGAAGGCAGAAAAGCTGGTGCACCCATCATTAATGAAAACCATAAAGAAATACTGTTCACTAATTGGGATGCACAAATCAGAAGAGCAGAAAGGGCAGCAGAGGAGGCATCTACAGCGGCAAACACTCTCACTGATTGTGTAAATGACAATTTACACAAAGCTAACTTGATTTCTGAAACTGTTCTAGGTTATCTCCCACAGGCAAATCAATTGCAAGCAGAATGGAGGCAAAAGGCAGAAGAAAGAGCAAAATCCATCCAAGGGCTGACAAGATTGAATTGGGACTCATACTGGATGTACTTGGTAAAGCCACACAGTCAGCACAGTGCACTCAATTGTATTATCAATGCTACAGAGAAGATTGCTCCTACGCTTGTCGACTCTGTCTTCTCAGGACAGTTGAATTCAGAAGTCGGTCAACCGCATCTTCTTAAAAGTATGCTAGATGCATGCAAGATCAAATATCAAGTTCATAGTTAGATAGATTTAGTTTTAATTTCACTGTATTTTAGCCTAGGAAAAGGACGGTCATTGAACCGAATCCTTATTTTTTGTAATAAACTATTTTTAGAGTTAGTTAAGTAGTATTTAAACCCCTCTCATGCATTTAGAGAAGGGTCCTGGATCTTAATATTTTTGGACTTGGAGATTGCATTTTTGTACTCCATTGTCTTATATATTTTTTGAAAAGGATCACATCTGGTGATTTTCATGCGGAATTATCTTTGAAGTGTTGCATTTCTGTACCTTGGAATTTGGTTTTGCATTATAATTACTGGATAGAGTATCAAAATGCATTTGAAATTCTTCAAGATGAACAAGGTATTTCTATCTGTTCACTGTTGATCTCTTTTGTTTTATGATATTCGTTTTAAAATTGCTATCATTTATATGTATATTTGCTTTAATAACGCTTCCTTTTATATATCATTTCTGAGTATAATTGAAACGTTATTTTTCATAGTTACATGTAAATGGTATACAATGATGAATGCAATATGTTTATATAACTCTATTTAATTTCTTAAACAGAGTTATCTTTATTTGTTTCTGCACATTTCAATTTGATTAATAATACATTTTCATGGTTATTGTTGAATTGGAACAATCTTAAGTTGTATTCACATATTATTACCCGGGTGAGTATTAGGATTTCTTTATCAGTATTTAGTTTAGATTAGATAGTTTTATTTCAGTCAATTTAGTCCCATTTCCACCCATCCAATCCAATCCACTTAGTTACAAGGAAACTGGTCCTTTAAATCCAGTCGGAGCCACCATTCCAAACGGAAAATGAACTGTCTTAAGGTCTCGACCGGGTGGTTTTCCCCGATGTTTGAAGTAGAGATTTTCTAGGCTTCAACATTTTTGGCGCTAGAAGGAGGGCCTGAGCTATGAATGGCAAGTTAATCTTTATCCACAAGCCATTCTGAGAGCAAAACACCCTCATTAACTTCTTCAATTTCTTCTGAAATTCAAAATCCTAGAGAAGAAATTGCAGAAAATATTCAGACACCCACTACCAAAATCTCAAAACATTCAGACGATCAACATCCTGAGTCTCCTGAAGTTCAAGATTGAATTCATAAATTGAAAGGATTCTCATTATCTCTTGAAGAGTCTGAAATATCTGAAGGTAGTGTAACTTCAAAATTTGTTTCTTCCAAACCGCTTACTAGGCTTCAAAGTGAAAAACTTGGTATTTCTCCCAAAGAATTCCCTTTACCTAGTAGAGTCAAGACAAGAAAAACCCAATCGGAATCAGCAAGTTCAGTCTCTAATATCCAAATACCTGTTTCCGAAATTCCTTCTCAACAAAGTACAGTCGTTTCCATATCATCTCCACAAACATCCTCTCCTCAATCCTCATCAGTCTCAACATCATCCATTCCAACAACTTCTATTCAAACACCACCAGTTTCTACTATCCCTCCAATAGTCATCCCAATAATGGCACAGAGACCATGGTCTACCTCAGGAGCAGTCAACATGGCTGCACCTTTACACGATTTACCAGACAATCCTAGAAAATGGCTTCCAAAGTTTAGCCCAGATCTTAACATTCAAGCTGAAGAACATATCAATAACTTTATGCTGGCTATTAATTTGAATGGAGTCACACAGGAAGATGTTGTAGTTAGATTATTCCCCTATACTCTTCAAGTAACAGCAGGATCATGGTATTTTTCATTACCATCAGGATCTATAACAAGTTGGGATATTTTTGCAGATCATTTTTTAACCAAATTTGGAAAGAAAGAGAGAAGGCTTTTGGAAAGAAGAAAACCCCTCTGTCTTCTAAAGAAGCTGTATGTTTTTCACATAGAGAGAAGAATCATGCTCAAGATTCTTCCGAAGGAAGAGGTGGCCGATGAGGAAGAGGAAGAATAAATTTCAGAGGAAGGGGGGGCAGACAAGCTCAAAGTGAAAACTTTGATCTTCATTTCATATGTTGCAATGAAGATTGGCATGATGCATCTACATGTAATATGTGTTGGGAAAAAATTGAGAAGCAAGGTAATCAAGAAAAAGGTAAAACTCATGACAGAGACAAAGGTAAAGCACCCAAATCCGCTCATTATGTTGTAGCACATTGTAACATTGGAGTAACTAAAGACTTGTTTGATGCTTCACTTACTTCTTAGATAAAATATTGGTTGCTAGATTCAGGAGAAACATGTCACATGACTTTTAGAAAATAATTTTTTGAAGAATTTATTGACAAGGTTGATGGAGCAATATACTTTGCAGACAAATCTAAACTCAATCCATCAGGGCTTGGCACAATCAGGCTTAAGTTTCTTGCTCTTCCAGATCATCTTCTACATGAGGTTATATACCTCCCTGAGTTGAGGAGAAACTTGTTGTCCTTGGTCCACATCCACCAGAAAGGAAAATCCATTCACATGTTTTATGGCAAGGTTAAGGTCAAAAAAGCATCATATCGCTCACTTGTCATGAAGGGAATAGAAGAAAGAAGACTCGTAAACTGCAAGGTACCCTTCCTCGGGCACAAAACTTTGCATTCAGTTATCATCATGATGAAGGTACATTATCATCAAGTATTTTATGTCATGCTATATTTGGACACTTAAACTATGAGAGCCTTTTATTGTTGAAGAAAAATGGTGCCACTAGATTGCCTACAATTCCTAGGAAACTTAAGCAATGTGATGCTTGTATTCTAAGAAAGCATAGAAAATATTCCTTTCATGATTCACATTCCAGAGCATGTAGAAAACTTGAGCTTATTCATTCAGATTTATGTGGCCCCATGCTTGTTGCTTCTGAAAATGGAAATAAATATATGATGGCATTTATTGATGATTACACCAGAATGTGTTGGGTTTACTTATTGAAGAAAAAATCTGATGATTTTCAAACATTCAATAATTTTCATGCATGGATTGAAAATGATGCACAAACTCATATTAGCTCTTTGCGCATTGGTAATGGAAAAGAATACACTTTAAATGAATTTTAAAACTATCATCGCCAACACGGGATCAAACATCAAACCATTGTGCCCTATAATCCCCAACATAATGGTGTAGTTGATAGAATGAACAGGACAATTTTACATATGGTTCACTCCATGATGTTTTTTAAGAATGTAAAATTGATGTTTTGGGTTGATGCAGTTCTATGTGTTGTGTACATAAAGAATAGGTGTCCTTATAATTCAGTCAGAAACAAAACTCCTTATGAAATGTGGCATGGCCACATTCCTTCAATAAAGCATTTCAGGGTCTTTGGTTCCACTTTTTATGCTTTGATATCTAAGGTACAAAGAAATAAACTTGGTGCTAGAAGTCAAAAATGTATCTTCTTGGGGTATTTCAAAACCTCCAATGGATATTGTCTCTATGATGAAGTCAATAAGAAGTTTGCAGTATTTAGAGATGTCATATTCCTTGAATCTTCCAATACTAATGATGTTGTTAAGTGACAACTTGATCGCTTGGATAGATTCACACATGCAAATTCATTTCAAGAATTTGATAATAAGATTCCACATCTTGAAGGGGGGATTCCTATACTAAATCAATCTGTGGAATCATCTTCCGAAGCACTCTCTCCCCCACATGAAGAACCAACCACGAATGACACCATGAATGATGTGATTGACATAATTGGGAGATTGAATCTTGATTCAATCCCAACCTCGTCAAATGAGCAGCCTGGGCCATCTCATAAAGGTCCCCCAAAATGGCTGACAAAGACACTAGAAAATGTTCGTCTCGATGAGGTTGGAAAGACAGGAACAAGAAGTTCCACTAGGAAAAATGGAGGTGACGTACATAATTATGATTCACCTATTGATATGGATATTGCTTATAGTTTTGAACTAAATTTGTCTAAAGATCTTGAACCAACTTCCTTCAAAGAGGTCGCTTCTCATGATGAATAGAATGAAGCGATGCAAAAGGACTATGATGTCTTGATAAAGAATGGAACTTGGAAGTTGGTTGATCCTCCATTGGGAACCAAACCAATTAGCTGCAAGTGGGTCTATAAGAAAAAGTACAAAGAGGATGGCTCACTTGACAAGCAAAAATCCAGGCTTGTGGAAAAAGGTTTTACAAAGAAAGAAGGGGTCGATTATGAGGAAACTTTTTCCCCCGCAACAAAATCGGCCACCATCTGAACACTCTTTGCCTTATCAGCTCACAATGGTTGGAAGTTCCATCAGATGGATGTAAAAAAAGCCTTTTTGAATGGAGATCTAAAGGAGAAGGTTTTTATGTCCCATCCAGAAGGATTTGTTGTGAAGGGCCAAGAACACAAAGTATGCAAGATTATAAAATCCTTGTATGGCCTCAAGTAAGCACCGCGAGCCTGGTATGAGAAATTAACTAAGCATCTTCTGAAACTTAACTCCAAAAAATTTGATCTTGATGATGCAACTTTGTTTCTTAAGAAATTTGGGAAAATATTTGTATATCTTGTGGTGTATATGGATAATCTTTTTATGGCAAGGAACAATGAGAGTTATATTGCGTCCATAATGAAGGAATTGAAGAAAGGTTTTGAAATGACTGATTTGTGCTATGTTCACTACTATCCTTGTATCGACATAACTTAACATCCTAAATTTATATTCCTTTACCAAAATAAGTACATTGGAGATATTTTGAACAAGTTTGGCATGGATGAATGCAATCCTTTGACTACTCCAATGGAACAAAACTTGAAGCTCACATCCATTGAAGGGAAGGAATTTGAGGATGCAACGAAGTATAGACAACTTGTAGTAAGTCTCATATACCTGAATACTACTAGACCGGACGTCTCATTTTTTGTTGGAATCCTCTCCAGGTTTATGAAAAAACCTTGTGAATGGCATTGGTCTATTGAAAAAAGAGTTTTAAATTACTTGAAGGGGACTCAAGGCTTTGGATTCAAATATACACAGGCGAGCGACTTTAGCTTGATCGGATACTCTAATTCAGACTTTAATGGAGACAAAAAAACTGGAGTATCTACTTCATGTGATAATATGACTCTTGGATCAAGAGATATCTTTTAAAGATCACGCAAATAGTCAGTTCCAACATATTCCACAACTGAGGCAGAATATGTGGCAGCAGTTGAAGCGACAAAGGAAATTGTGTGGCTCAGGAAAATCCTAGAAAATTTGCAAATGAAACAAATGCATTCAACTCCACTCATGATCAAAAACACTTCTGCAATAAAGTTGGCCAAGAACCCAAAGTTCTATGATCGAACGAAGCACATCAATACAAAATACCATCTGATTTAACATCATATTGAGGCCAAAACTATCCATCTACATCATTGTTCCACATATGAGTAGACTGAAGACATATTCACCAAAGCGCTTGGAAGAGAAAAGTTTGAAAAAATCATAATGATGCTTGGACTCACCAACATCCCTTCAGATTAAGGGGGGGAATGTTGACACCTAATCCTAAGGGATTGGGTGAAATTGTATAATATTGTAAATTAGGAAATAAGGAAGTATAAGAGACATTGGGAAATGAATCCCAACGGTATCACCTCCATGTATATATTCATGAGCACCCTCTATCAAATTTATCATCCTATTTGTGGAGTTACCTATTGGTCTGACATCCAAAAATGAAGGGATAAGCCCCTCATCTTAATGGGAAAATCCCATAACTATAGGAACAAGAAACCAAAAGAGAGAGGCTGAGCTTATCTGTAAAAAAAACACCAACTTGTTGGTTCTTGAAGCCTCTAAGAGGTGAATCTTTTCTTCCATTTTAAAAATACTACCAAAATAGGATTAGCGCAGGTTTTACAAACATACCCGCACTGATTAGCGTTAGTGTAATATAAAAAACATGTCATCAATGTTGGGAAGAAGTACACCAGGGAGTGTTGATCCAGAAAAGTAGGGTTTTCAACTAGCTCTACCAAAATGAATCAAAGGGGGTTTTTCTTTAGTTTCGGAGGGATGTCTTTATGCATTTTTCATGATGGAAACATGGCACAGTGGTCACTACCAGGGCGCTTCGGGATCAAGGAACGGGAATCGATCGAAAGAGGTGACAAAATTTTGTGTAACAACCTCTTCAACACATTAATTAATTAATATTCTAGTGTGTTATCAAATAGCAATGGAAATAAATACAAACGTCAATAAAAATCCACATGAATGCCCATACATTCAAGGGAGGGACAACTTCCAAAATGAGTGCCCGTTATTATGCTTCTTCAAAAAAAATTCATGCAGTGGAATTCTGCATACTTCTAATAAAATACATCAAATCATAGTTTCACACTTCTTTCCTATTGTAGTCCACCCCTACACGTACTCAGGTCGAGTCGTGTTCCTTCTTGCACATTTCGTTCGTTAAGTTTTTGTCGTGCACAACTACACCCAAGAATGCTCAAGTCCACTTGAACGTGTAGAACAGTTCGGTCTTGAATCCACTTGAATTTCTGCAATTCTGATACCCGTCGTTCTTGTTGTCATTGTGTCCACTTCACTATTTTATTATTGCTCGTGAACTGCGTTATCGTCTACCCGAATCTGCCCATATGCTACGTTTTCATGTTGTTGTCGGGTTAGTCACCCGCCCTTGTCCACCGCACCGCACTACTATTGTGCCACTTGACATTGCCGCAAACCCGTTCCGCATGTCTGCACTGCAGTTGGGTTTCACTACCCGACTCGACCTTCTGCAATACACAAAAACCCTGAATCTTCGAAGGCAGCTACAGACGGATTCCTCCTATTGCACTTCCATAAATGAAGTCTCGCTAAATGTGCAACTCCATTCACCTTCTCGTTGTAGCTCGAATGATGAAATCCTTTGATTCGATGATGACCAAACTCCAACTCGTCTGCTATATAAATATGGCCTCGTTCATATTTGCGTGTAATGTGTGGGGGCTCAATAGACCCAAGCCAGCCCACGTTCAACTCGTGAACCTCCCCCATCACATCGACCTGCACTTTATTTTACCCGTCGACTCATCCATGTACCGGCCGCTATAAAATTTTGGCTACCATGTGATGTGAACACATTCAGCTCGTGCGGGCACCCTCGTCGAGTTGTATTATGCTTGTGTTTTTTCACCACGTCGCACTTTTCCATACAATCGTCGCACGCTTCCCGCACTAACGTCACATGATGCCTAATCGGAGTGAATTTCCTCTAAGTGTGTCTATCACACATTTCGCTGCACACTTGCCTGTATCGTCACATCGTCAACCGAGTTGGGTTTCCGTCGTGCCAAGGCATGCCTGCCACTCTCAGTGGCCACCTCATGACTCATGGTTCTTACATCCTCCATCACTCTAAAACGTTGTCGTCCCTTGAAAACATCATCCATGTTGTCTCACTATGTGATATCCAATGCAGAAACAATCAAGGTCTACGTCCATAAAAATTCATCCTCCTCAATCCATGATCATCATTCATGTGTCGTTGATACCACCATGTGAATTTCGCTACCATAATACTCCAACACAAGTAGATACCACCTGATACAAATCATCCATATCCCCACGTAAAACATTAATATGTCTGTAACATCAGCACAACTCCGTAGCATTGCTAGCCCTCATGATTCGAACAAGTTACGTGATTATTCCAACTATGTGTACTCATCATAAGAATGTACATCCTCATGTCATCCATTAGTCATTTCTCTAAAATCTTGTCACATCATCAACTTAATCTAGAATCCAAAGTAACCCATGTTCAGGTTCGTGAAGTCAGTCTTCATTCATCTGCAACATAGTATAAATGAGCCATATCCAGGTCCATGAAGTCAATATTCATTCCATATGTTATATTTTTTCCATCATGCTAATCCATGTTCTATATTTGGCCATGATGCCAATTAGCCACATCCTCCAAGCATCATCAATGTGTGAGGGACCTTTACCCAAAGGCCCCTTTGTGAGGGTGGTGTGGTCCTCCTATGTGTTAAGGCAACACACACATCCACCTCCAAAGGTTTCACTGCAAAGCAACAGCCAAGAAGCTACCTCCATGTCTTTCACCCACCCATGTATCAAATTGATGTTAAGTTTTGAAGTACTCATGCACCGTGTTGTACCTTAAGAGACAATTCCTTGGCTGTGAAAAGGAATCCGTGCTTAAGACATTCATATAATTATGTCACAGAAATATTGATCCTTGTTTAATCACCTCCATATTTTAATCATCAAACCTTCAAAATAAAATGCTATAAATGTCCCACAATGCTATTATCTGCTGATATAGAATGAAATGATCAAAAGAAGAATGAAAGGAAAAAGCCCAAAATGATATGATGTTGTACAGAATCTATCATCTCAAAATATAGAAGAATTGTAAGAAAGGAACAGTTAAATGAAGGAGCGCCTATTAAGGGTTTTAACTCTTATTTACACATGTAAAAAGAGACATGATGCTTCAATACTTCATTTTATTCAAAGACAAAAAATACATTACGTAAACTAGAAGGCACATCAATATCAACGAATGCTAGAAGCTTGCTTTTCATTCATTAATCACTTGAAATCTCAATACAAAGATCACTATCTGGAGATCCAAAAACCGAAACCCTTTTCCTTTATTGGAATATTCTTTAAATACAAAATAACAAAACAGTTTCCAGCGATGAAACTAATTCTAACTGCTTTAACTACTTACAGTTACGGAGGTACATGCCTCAAAAAGGTCCTATTACAATTTACATGATTTTGAGAAAATAACATAACGTGAAATTGAAAAATTCCTAATCTATAAGAACAGACGCTTCTGATACGGTTGCTGAGTCAACGGCTACTTTTTGTTGAGATGCTGGGATTCCTTTTGCTGAGTCCATTGAGAATGTTTTTCACTTTTTCCATATCTCACTTTGGGTTTTTGATGAATTCTTGAAACTATGATATTCCAACCTGAATGCAACAATCTGACTGTGTGTAGGTATTTCTGTGAAGAGAGTCTTCACCATCCATAACAAATTGAAATGCCTTTGCAAGAAATTAAACATTGTTTCTCCTTTTAAAATCTACGTCTTTTCATGCCTTTTATCCATCTTTCTTTTTGCCAGTATTAATAAATCTTCATAAAATTTCCATGAAAGAATGTTTCCTTTCTCTGTCCAACATGAAGGTAAACCTATTCTTGTCAATTTATCAAATGATATATCAAAATTGTTCATTGTCTCTTTGATTCCCAGTATTCTCTTTTATGTAACTTTCCGTAGATCATTCCTAATACTGATTTGTCAACTGTAAGGTCATTATCTTTGCCCAGAATTTCTGCAATACAACTCAGAACTGGTCTATTCTCAGCATCAAAAATCTCCAAATTGAATTCTTCACCTCGTCTTCGGAGAAACAAAACGCTTGGCAAATCAAATGCGTCGACACCTGTAGAACATTCTCCCCCTGTGAATTCATTATAAAGCACTTACCAGGATAGATTGAAGAAACCAGCCAACAGATAAATTCGGGAAAGAAATGAGCTTTTGGGATACATGCAGATAGGACACCGGATTTCTTCATGGCAGAAAAAACTGGGGAATTCTCGGCATTTAGGGTTACTTGATGATAAAAAAGGGGATGATTTATGGAAGACACGGTATCTTGGATGTCTCTCTCATTGTCCATGAGGGAAATGTGGCTAGTTGAACCAGGTAGTGAAAATCGCTTGGCCATGGCTGTACAGACAACAGAAGCAATCTGTAAAGTAGTGGAGAATGAAAAGGTGGCGACGACACGGCTCAAAGGGGGAAACAACTACAAATGATTTGAATATGTGATAAAGATCAATTTAAAAGCCGCGCAAACCAGTAATAAATGCCTAAAATGACGTGTAAAAAGTCGTTGACAAGGTTTATCATGGATTACAGTTGTCTTCCACTTTGCCTCATGATGTCATTGCAGAGGCTCCTGGAGTACGGCGGCAAACTTTGGCTAGTCCCCCCACAATGAATCTACACCATTGATCGTTGTTTACCCCACGGTCAAACAGGTCAACTGCAGGGGCACTTGATTCAATATCTCACGAGCTCTTTGCGCCTCCACACTTTATCATTCGGTTATAATCTTCAATACTTACTACTTCCGCTCGGAGACTTGCTCGACGTTTAAACATGAAACTATAATATACATCCAAATAAAGATTAACAATAAACTTAATTTGCATCGAGCTTTTAGAAAAAAAAAAAATTAATCTTAATAACTTTTTCCTCAACAACCTTGAATTGCTGAGACCCTCTTTTGACTTTTAGCTGAGTCGAATTAGGCTACAACATCTGGCTCCAATTGGGGACAGCACTTTGGTAGCAAAGTGCTGAGAACTTGTAGATCAGTAGCCTTTATTGGGAATGGAGCAAAGCAAGCTTGTAGACCGGTAGCCTTTATTGGGCATGGAGTCAAGTCAAACTGAATTTTCTCCCTATCTAAAATCTCTGAAAATTTCAAACTTCTCTGAAACCTCTCTCTTCTAGGATCTTTATTCTTGAACTGAAAATGATAAACTAGAAATACTGCAACTGGGAATGCTCAACTCCTGAGCTTATTTATGTACAACTCCTATATATGTATATGTATGGTTGAACTTACTCAAGTGAAGTCAACCTTCCAATGGAACCAATCCAACATCTGCTTGTTAGATTTAATACCTTCATACTGCTGAAATTTAAAAATCAAAAGAGGAATGTACCATAAAAAAATTTCATATACAAAATTTTGTACATACCCTTGCATAAAAGCTTGTTGCTGACCAAAGAAATTTGTCATATATTCAGCAACTAGATCATAGAAATCATGAGACAAAACTTTGGCTATCTTCTTTTCTTAAACATTTTGCTGATGTAGACTTCTTTGAACATGGCAGCTTCTTTCATTGTTTGACTTTTCAATTAGAAATTGTGTGTGAGGAACTTGACTGCCATTTTCTGTAGGCAGGCATTTAGGCTGAAAATAAAAATCCAAGGTTTTCTTTCCATAATGTTGATGTTCTTCGCATAACATCAATTATTGACGAAAATTGTCCTCCTCTTGCAAACATGTTTGAGAAACTGCACTATTTTCCTCGCTATTCACAAAATTATTGCAATGATCTTCCATGCTTTCATAGTGTTGTTCGATTGTTGCAACGAAGTTTTGACTAGAATCTTCAGAATGATTAGATTCTTGTCTTTCAACAATACAGGAACCTTTTGACACTTTTTGGAAATCTTTATTCACCTCTGAATTTACATTCTCTTGTAAATAAATTCCAATGTTTTCTTCACAGGCCCTCTTGTCTTCGACAAAACTTGTTCTTTCTACATCACAGGAAAAATTTCTACAAGCCCACACATTATCTTCGATTTCTTGTGCATAAAGAAACATCAGCGTCAGAGTGTGAGGCTCTCTCTCCTTGAGATAAAAAGCCAAGACAATAGAAAGAGCCTTCAAATAGTAAACCATGGTTGCTGCTTCTGGAGGTCGAATTTCTTTTGGCATGCTGAAATAAATTTTTTGAAACCTCCTATTAAACTCAGAAATTGATTCATTGCTTTGCCTCCGAATAGAATATAATTCCAAGAGGTGCTTTTCATATGACTTATTCTCGCCCCAATATGTAAGAAATATATCTTGAAGATCTTGCTAGGAATTAAATGAACTTGCTTCCAAACACTGGAACCATTGATGAGCATCCTGCTTTAAAGAATGACAAAACATCCTTAAAGCTACGTCTTCATAAATAACTTGAAATTTGTCCAGAAAGTGCTCAAATTCGAAGATATGTAGTTTAGCTGAAATGTCCTTCTCCTTCCCGGAGAAACTTGGCAAGGACTTGAATCCTTTTGAAGGATATTGATGGAGAATGGCGGGCAGCTTCAGCGGTTTAAAGATTTCTTTGTTTTGAACTGAAAAACAGTCAATTTCTTGTGAGGCAAAATATTATCATCCAAAGATGATGAATCATCACCTTTATGCCCAGACTGTGACTGATTATCTTTCGGGATTGTAATACAACAATCATCCCTCCTTTCATATTTAGGAGATACACTTGTGTCAAGATCTATAATACAAGCAGAGGAAAAATCATCTTTTTCCAATAATGAATTTACATTTTGGGCCTTATAATATTCTGAGAAAATAAAGCAGGAAACAATCCTTTTAATATAAAAGGGAAAATAGACCACTAAACTAATAGTAAAAAATAGAACCTCCTTTAAAAAACGGAAATTCTGATACATGTTTTTTCAATGATACTTTCTCATCTTCTTGCTAGAAAAATTCTTCATCTAATGAAAGCTTCATCAGTGGAGTCGCCAGGTGAATAATAAACAACTAAACTTCAAATCTGAATCTTGTTCACCATCAAGAATAAGGGATTATGAAACCTTCTGCTGCAAGGTATTTGACCTCGCGTTTGGCTTTTTGAAAATGAGAATTCTGTAAAAAGTAAACACAGCCGAGTACTTCCTCCTCGCTGAACAACTAGAGGAAATAGAAAGAAAACCCAGGGAAATGAACTTCGCTTCTTCGATCCCCGGCAACGGCGCCAATTTATGTTGTACCTTAAGGGACAATTCCTTGGCTGTGAAAAGGAATCCGTGCTTAAGACAGTCATATAATTATGTCACAAAAATATTGATCCTTGTTTAATCACCTCGAGATTTTAATCATCAAACCTTCAAAATAAAATGCTATAAATGTCCCACAATGCTATTATCTGCTGATATAGAATGAAATGATCGAAAGAAGAATGAAAGGAAAAATCCCAAAATGATATGTTGTTGTACAGAATCTATCATCTCAAACTTTAGAAGAATTGTAAGAAAGGAACAGTTAAAATGAAGGAGCACCTATTAAGGGTTTTAACTCTTATTTACACACATAAAAAGAGACCTGCTGCTTCAATACTTCATTTTATTCAAAGACAGGAAATACATTATGTAAACTAGAAGACACATCAATATCAACGAATGCTAGAAGCTTGGTTTTCATTCATTAATCACTTGAAATCTCAATACAAAGTTCACTGTCTGGAGATCCAAAAACCAGAACCCTTTTCCTTTCTTGGAATCTTCTTTAAATACAAAATAACAAAACAGTTTCCAGCGATGAAACTAATTCTAACTGCTTTAACTACTTACAGTTACGGAGGTACATGCCTCAAAAAGGTCCTATTAAAATTTACATGATTTTGAGAAAATAACATAACGTGAAATTGAAAAATTCCTAATCTATAAGAACAGCCGCTTCTGATACGGTTGCTGAGTCAACGGCTACTTTTTGTTGAGATGCTGGGATTCCTTTTGCTGAGTCCATTGATAATGTTTTGCACTTTTTCCATATCTCACTTTGGGTTGTTGATGAATTCTTGAAACTATGATATTCCAACCTGAATGCAACAATCTGATTGTGTGTAGGTATTTCTGTGAAGAGAGTCTTCACCATCCATAACAAATTGAAATGCCTTTGCAAGAAATTAAACATTGTTTCTCCTTTTAAAATCTGCATCTTTTCATGCCTGTTATCCATCTTGCTTTTTGCCAATATTAACAAATATTCATAAAATTTCCATGACAGAATGTTTCCTTTCTCTGTCCAACATGAAGGTAAACCTATTCTTGTCAATTTATCAAATGATATATCAAACTTGTTCACTGTCTCTTTGATTCCCAGTATTCTCTTTTCTGTAACTTTCCGGAGATCATTCCTAATACTGATTTGTCAACTGTAAGGTCATTATCTTTGCCCAGAATTTCTGCAATACAACTCAGAACTGGTCTATTCTCAGCATCAAAAATCTCCAAATTGAATTCTTCACCTCGTCTTCGGAGAAACAAAACGCTTGGCGAATCAACTGCATCGACACCTGTAGAACATTCTCCCCCTGCGAATTCATTATAAATCACTTACCGGGATAGATTGAAGAAACCAGCCAACAGATAAATTCGGGAAAGAAATGAGCTTTTGGGATACATGCAGATAGGACACCGGATTTCTTCATGGCAGAAAAAACTGGGGAATTCTCGGCATTTAGGGTTACTTGATGATAAAAGAGGGGATGATTTACGGAAGACACGGTATCTTGGATGTCTCTCTCATTTTCCATGAGGGAAATGTGGCTAGGTGAACCAGGTAGTGAAAATCGCTTGGCCATGGCTGTACAGACAACAGAAGAAATCCGTAAAGTAGTGGAGAATGAAAAGGTGGCGACAACACGGCTCAAAGGGGAAAACAACTACAAATGATTTGAAAATGTGATAAAGATCAATTTAAAAGCCGCGTAAACCCATAATAAATGCCTAAAATGACGTGTAAAAAGCCGCTGACAAGGTTTATCATGTATTACAGTTGTCTTCCACTTTTCCTCATGATGTCATTACGGAGGCTCCTGGAGTACGGTGGTAAACTTTGGCTAGTCCCCCCGCAATGAATCTACTCCGTTGATCGTTGTTTACCCTGCGGTCAAACAGGTCAACTGTGGGGGCACTTGATTCAATAGCTCACGAGCTCTTTGCGCCTCCGCACTTTATCATTCGGTTATAATATTCAATACTTTCTACTTCTGCTTGGAGACTTGCTCGACGTTTAAACATGAAACTATAATATACATCCAAATAAAGTTTAACAATAAACTTAATTTGCATCGAGCTTTTAGAAACATTTATTTTTAAATCTTAATAATTTTTTCCTCAGCAACCTTGAATTGCTGAGACCCTCTTTTGACTTTTAGCTGAGTCGAATTAGGCTACAACACACCGCATCAACCTCTTCTTGAGTGCATCCAAGTTTCCCAAGTTTATCCCTTGTTAACTGAAAGTCATGTATGCGCAAAGCATATCTACAATAATCCACAATACAAGTTGGGTCTCTACCTATATAATCCTTCACTGGTCCTGTGTTAGGAGAATAGTTCTCCATAACATCATCTTGGTGAAGATCTCTGGTAGATGTATTTTTTGTATGTTCCAAAAGCGAAGCCGTCTTCCCTTCTTCCTTTATTTCTTTCAGGTCTCTTGCAGCAAAATCAAACATGCCTGTTCTTTCGTTGTTTGAGCCATAGATCCAAGTTCCCTATGCTCCACGCTATCATGGTTCATATCGTGGTCCTTATCATATAGGATCAATGAAGCCATCCTTGGTTGATATCCCAAGAGACTCTTCCTTGTCATAGGAACCATCATAGTTTTCCCTCTATCAAGAATCAATAGTATATCATGGTCCACCATTGGTATGGCTTGTGTTGCAACCATAAAGTCTTGCCCCAATACCATAGCATGATCATCCATATCGATGACTCTAAAATCCATTTGTTCAAACCATGACTTTACTCTCACATGTGTGTTTTTCATAACACCAGTCACAACTTTTACCCTAGAATGGAATGCCTTGAAAGCACTCATCTCTTTCTCCATACTAGCCTTCCTCTTTATAATCGAAGTGGCTACCTTTCAACTAAGGAAGCTATGAGTAGCCCTCGTGTCTATTAAAGCTGAAATTTTTTTCCTATGCATGGTTGTTGACACAAACCTCAAGTCTAAAGAAATTTCATCGTTCCTTGCCTTGGTCTTACGTCTTACCTCCACAATTTTCTTCAAAATATCCACTTCTGAGTTGTCTTCCAAATGTGTCTTCGGCCTGATATTCCTTTTAGTGTATGCTATCTCACAAGACTCCATAGAACAATCTGATCCTAGATTTACCTGTGTTACCTCAAGCTTCTTCCTCTTCGAATGTTGTTCAAGTGCCCAAATCTGACATAGATTGACTCCTTCTAACCAAAGTGCACCAATCATTATAGTGTGGTGATCTTCTTCAAGTGTGCCAACATATGTATTCTCTTCTTTCTTCAAACCAATGGGTTTAGGGTCAAGAAAGTCCCTCTTGATCTCGTCTTTTATGTCCTTGACTTTAGCCTGCAACTTGGCACTCTTTTCCTTCAATTGAAATCTTTCACCCATCAGTTCCTGAAGTCTTTGGTTATCTTATTGTATCTCCATGTCAATTTCTTCAAGTCCAGCAGTTTGCCTATGTAGGTCTTCCAAGGATTTTTGCATCTCTATCAACCCATATCCACTATGTTCCAAGTGTCCAAACACTTGCACAAGAGTCTTATGATATTGTTGCTTCACACCCTTCCAATGTCCTCTCATGTTCTCAAGCTCGTGGTGAGCCTTCAAACTTTCCTTCTTCATCAGTTCAGCTTCAACTCCAACTGTGGTCTCATCCTTGCTCAACTCTATAGTTCCAAGATCCAATACTTTGTGCAAACCTACATTAGCACTCATGCTTGCTTCAATAGATGCAAACTCACAATCCATAATTTTCACAAGGTATGGGATCAAATCTCTAATACCAACTGATGCACAGCAGCACTGGGATCAGACTTTCAATAATCAATCAGCTTGACTCATCCTGAATCAAGCTCTGATTACTAGATTTTCCTATGTTACCTCAAGCTTCTTCCTCTTCGAATGTTGTTCAAGTGCCCCAATCTCACATAGATTGACTCCTTCTAACCGAAGTGCACCAATCATTATAGTGTGGTGATATTCTTCAAGTGTGCCAACATATTCATTTTCTTCTTTCTGCAAACCAATGGGTTTAGGGTCAATAAAATCCCTCTTGATCTTGTCTTCTATGTCCTTGACTTTGGCCTGCAACTTGGCACTCTTTTCCTTCAAGCGAACTCTTTCACACATGAGTTCCTGAAGTCTTTGGCTACTTTGTTGTATCTCCATGTCAAGTTCTTCAAGTCTAGCAGTTTTCCCATGTAGGTCTTCCAAGGATTTCTGCATCTCTATCAACCCATCTCCAATGTGTTCCAAGTGTCCAGACACTTACACAATATTCTTGTAATATTATTGCTTCACACCCTTCCAATGTCCTATCATGTTCTCAAGCTCGTGATGAGCCTTCAAAATTTCCTTATTCATCAGTTCAGCTTCAACTCCGACCGTGGTCTCGTCCCTAATCAACTTTATAATTCCAATCTCCAATACTTCTCGAAACCCTACATCAACATTCATGCTTTCTTCAAAAGATGCCAACTCACAATCCATCCTTTTCACAAGGTATGGGATCAGAGCTCTGATACCAACTAATGCACAGCAGCAGTGGGATCAAACTTTCAATAATCAAGTAGCTCGACTCGTCCTAATTCAAGTTCTGACACCAACTGTCATTCCCCTATACCAATAAATTCTCTATTCAGATAGAGACGATCCCTCTAGCCTAAGAGATTAGGTCTAGTAACAAACATGACAATATACAAGACCCTTTCCTAGATTACAATTGAAACTCAAGAAGAAGGAGATGGCCTACCTCGACCTGATGCTATGATGTTTCTCCTCATTGAAACCTTTGGTATTTCTATCTTTTGGGCTCGATTCTCGCTGCTACTAGCATTCGAGTACCTACACAAAGGACCAAAACACAAAAAATAACATAAAGGTACAACAAGCATATATCAAAAGTAATATATTTAACAGATCAAGGACCGTTATAATAAATGGACTTAATCATACACATTTATGGAAACTAAACGTGTAATTGTATATAAATAGATGAAAAGCAAAAGTTACAACCAAGCCTTTATGTTGAATACCTCCCTTATGATTGATCCAATTCCAAGCCAAGACACCTCACAACAACCTTCTCCAAACTAGTGTAGGCAATATGACTCTCTATGTTGCTTCTAACCTTTTTGGGATTGAGGAGGATGGATTTATAGGAAAAAAGGAGTTGAGGATCCACAAATGAAGGGATAAGCCCGAAAAATCCCATAACTAAAGGAAAAACAACCCAAAAGAGAGAGGTTGATCTTATCAGTAAAAAAACAAACACCATCTCACTAGTTCTTGAAGCCTCTAGGAGCGAAAGTTTCACTTCCATTTTAAAAATACTGCCAAAAGAGGATCAGCGTGGGTTTTAATGTCATTCCCTCACTGATTAGCGCTAGTGTAACATAGAAAACAGGTCATCAACGTTGGGAAGAAGTACACCAGGGAGTGTTGATCCAGAAAATTAGGGTTTTCAACTAGCTCTTCCAGAATGAATCAAATGGGGTTTTTCTTCAATTTCAGAGGGATGTCTTGACACATGTTTCATGATCGAAACATGGCACAGTGGTCACTACCAGGGCACTTCAGGATCAAGGAACAGGAAGCGATTGAGAGAGGTGACAAAATGTTATGTAATAGATGCCCCCTAAAGCATGAAGGTAGAACGAGAGTGATGGCTGAAATGCTTTACTAGTCAAGGTAAGGACTCTGATCATTATCAGGAAAAATATGCAAATCAGGAATATACATATCTAACATTTCTGAATAATATTTGTCAAAACATGGATCCAAGGCATGGACGCAACCATCCGACTAAAAAGGATCATGTGTGAATATCCACGGCATGGACATAGCCATTCGACCAAAAAGGATCATGTATAAAGATCCATGGTATGGCCGCAACCATCTGACTAAAAATTATCATGAATACTCAATGACTCCTTGCAGCCTAGATTTATGAGATGGAATCCAAAGTCTTGCGCTCCATCACGATCCGATAAATGTACAAATTCGAGCATGCGAATGAATGATCTGAAGTCGAACATGCAAGAAAGTTTCATGATTACCAGTCAATTATGTAAATTGTTAACAGACGCGAGAGGAACCACCAATAATGACAATGGTCCTCAAGGTACCAGCAGTACAAATCACGAGTTGTGAATAAGGAACTGTAGTCAAACATTCATGGTATCACTCGATCGAAGGCCAATGATGAGAACCAGTTGTCGAATGTAAATAAATTACCATTAGGGCATGCAAGCTATAAGGTACTAGAAGGGGTGTTACAGAGCAATTTGTCATCGTCCCTGTACTCCTCGTTCCTTGATCCTGTAGGACCCATACAGTGACCCTTGTGTACTTTCCAAGCATAGAATACATACCCTTGAACCACATTTTTTCTGCCAAATCATCTCCCTTTACAACTTTTCTGGAAGATCCCTATAAAAGCCTGTTTTTCAAGGTCGGCGCTTTCTCTCAGTGTTTGACCCATGCCAATAGCAGAGATTTACACTGAGGCCCACACCAACCAATGCTCTATCTTAATGTCGAGCCCGCGCCGATCCTCTTTTGGAAAGTTTTTTAAATAGAAGTGAAGCTTCTGTGACTAGAAGCTTCGTGAGGCGACAAGCTGGAAGTTTGTTTTGAGGATATGGCTGAGGAATTCCTCTTTGGGCTTCTTGTTCCCAAGAATTAGGAACTACTCCAAAGCATAAGATATTTTCCCATTATTTGAGGGCCCATAACCTCCTCCTTCATTGTTATATAAGGAGACCTCCTTTAGCTCTATAGCCTTAGTGATGATAGAAAGGAGAAGCAATTATAGCTTCGGGAGAATAGTGCAGAGTGTGATTGTATTTATGTGTTGAGAACATAGTGAGATATTAGACCTTTATGTGTGAGGGTGTTTCAAACGTGCTTGGATACGGACGTGTTGAAGGAAGGCCTCAACATCAAGGCTTGGTTGTAAACTCCCTTTGCTTTTATCATAATAAAATTCATCTTAAATTTATCTTCCACTCTTGTTTACATTTATAATGATATTTCTAACATTCCTTGATCAGTTAGATATATTGTAATTATTTTATGTTTGTCATGATTTTACGCTTGTCGTGGTGTCTTGATTTCCTGAATAGGTAATCGAACGTTGGTAGCAGCGTGCAACGAGCTTGAGAAGAGCGACAGATCAATAAGCTTCAACAAAAGATGACAACATAGCATCAGAACAAGGTAGGTCGTCATCATTGCTCTGAATTTCATTTACAATCTAGGAAGGTAGATATTAGTATGTTCTCGTAGTT
Source organism: Pinus albicaulis (assembly GCA_034641835.2). Taxonomy (NCBI): domain Eukaryota; kingdom Viridiplantae; phylum Streptophyta; class Pinopsida; order Pinales; family Pinaceae; genus Pinus; species Pinus albicaulis. Next base: position 780,055,398 of record CM076578.1, read on the forward strand.
GCTAGACCCACCCTAGGGCTAAAGGGATCACCTTTGTCTGTAGATGGGATTTACCTAGACAAAAATTTGGCGACTCCGCTGGGGAGTTTCCTTTGAGTTTGTCACTCTTTAAGGTCTTAGTCATTCAATGGGTTTAGTCGAATGACCTTTTCCCTGTTTTTTCCTATGTTTTTCATCAATTACGATCTTTTAGTTTTAGCTTGAAGTGGTGAGTCTAGTCTTGGTTAGGAGAAATTATTTGTTTTTTCTTTTTCAGGCATTGGTGCTTTTATTTTTCTGACATTCACGCCAATTGGTGCTATTTTTTAGTTATCAAGCGGCGTCAATGTGCCATTGACGCTAATTTTCAGTTAGCAAGTCGCGCCAGTTGGCACTACTTTCACCCACAAAAGTCGTGTCAATTTCAGGGTGTGTGAAAAATTAAGGTTTTTCCCTAAGTCCTTCACGAGTGTGTCTTTCTCTTTCGAACCTTTTCTCTATATCATTTACATGTTCTCCCCTTAACTCAAGTGGGTTTGATTGGCTTTTTGGTTTTGTTTTTTGGTTGTTTTCCTGTTCAGATGTGCATCCTTACATCCTAGTTTTTCTAGGACTGTGCATGCTTAGAGACATCGTCCTGCTGATTGAGTCAGTATCCTTGCTTGGTGAGCCATTTGTAGTTGATTTCATTTTGATTTTTGGTTGATTGAATGTTCAAGTTTCAAGTGTTTTTCCGAGTTCATTTGGTCCACTTGTTCACTTGTGAGCATAGATTACATTGCTCGTTGTTCAACTGAAAAGTCTCCTGTCTATTATTGCTTCATGTAAAGGGGAATGAATGCCTTGTTTTGAGCCCCCACTTTGGAAGTCCTCTTTTTCTTGAACTCATATTTCTTGTAGCCTTTGGAGGAATTTCGTTACAGAGTGTTTAAAACAACGATTGCATTCTTAGTGTTTGTTTGCATCCCTTTTGCATTCATCCTTCCATTAAGGAAATTTGTGTTAATTTAGTTTTTGTCTCAGAGTTTGATTTTCGTTAAAATTCATTAGATCACATTGCATTTAAAAGTCTTTTTTGAGACCCATCATTGAAATTAGATTACATTGTTTAATGATTGAAAGCTAAAAATCGCATTGAGTGCATTTTCTTTCATTAAAAGAATGCATTAAGTAGATTTTCATTTCATCGAAAAATGCATTGAGTGCATTCTTATTCCTTCAAAAGAAAAAGGAAATTGTGCATAGATTACAATTGCATAGTTTTCAAAAAGAGGATTTTTCATAGATTACATTGCATAATTCACATCGTTGAATGTTTTAGATTATTTTTGCATAGTGAAAGTCATCTAGTTAGGGAAAAGTTATGTTTGCACTATTACTATTTTTTGCATCATTGTTTGAAACTCTTCCCTTAACTAGATAGCATTCATCGAATAGAAAGATATCTTTTCTCATATAGCTGCATATAGGAGATTTTCATATGACAGCGGTAGGGCCTTGGAATTGAGACATAATTCAAGATAAACCGTTAAAATTTATTCAATCAATCTAAGGAAGCATTAAAACATAACGTATACATTTTAGAGGTATATGCTAGTGACGTGTTCCGGCGTCGTTAAACCTAGTAGTTGTCGTTTTCCATATGGCCTTAGACAGTGCTATTATGGACTTGTGCTCCCCATACCGTCGCGTATATAAAGGGAGATCCTCATAGGTTGCAATCCTTTATCCATAGGAAGCCGAGTCTGGAGCAAAAAAGTTGTAGGCTTGTTGACTTTAATTGTAAAATACACAAGAGGTATTGTAATAATAATATATTATATATAAAATGTATAAGAGATGATGATAAAATGTTACAATGAGGCCCTGCTTATATACCTATGCAGGTGGCCTTTCATGGATGGGCATGTATTTTAGACATGCCCTTTCACTAACTTAATGACTACCTAAATTATCCTTATTTGACTATTAATAATTATATTTATTATATTCGCTATGAATTATATTCATAACATTGCCCCTTCCTTCAAAAGCTTTGTCCTCAAAGCTTATAGTTGACACTTTTCTTCAATTCAATCACGTACCATTTCCTTCATTTGCTTTCGGCATTTTTTTATAAGTGTAACAGGTCACAATTTTATTTTATTCATGTTTGTCATCTCAACATGTATAATTTGTTGTGATACTCCTTTGGAAGCCCCCTTTTTTTTAATTTATTAATCTAATTAATTAAATTAATATATAATAGAACTTTACTATATGTATTCTAACCAAACTTTTAATGTCTTGCCAAACCTTTAATATGATACTTTTATTTATTTATTTGTTATTAAGTAACTTTATTAAAAAAAAAAATTATAAAGTAACTTTATTAATTTTATAAAAAACTTAATTATTAAACCTTCTTCGTTTTATTAAATTTATGACTAATAGTCATGAGAGATTCGTAAGGTTGTGTCCTTCTCTAGAGACGCAGGCATCCGGCAATATCCTCCCACCAAAAGAAGAATTTGAGGAGTTTTTTACGTAGTTTCCAACAAACAAACGTGTCTCAAGGCTGTACGAGACCATTAAAAGCTGAGACCTTACTGGTATTTGATACCTTCTCTATTAGCAAAATACCGCGTTTCTTATTCATGTTCACATTCATACTACCATTTTCATTTGCATTTTCAGAATTTATAGTTTGTTTGTCTGCCATACTTATATTATTACCAGTAAATATTCCTACCTGTTCCGCCCTCCTTTTCTAGCTAGTAGATTCCAATAGTGGAATTAAGAGGGTTTGGTCATTTATTACCTCGTTAACCTCAAAAAAATCATCAGTGGGATTCGATGATCTGATCTCATGATTAAAATCACAATTGTTATAATGTTGGACCCTCACTGACTGCTTCAAAGATTAAATCTCAGACCGTCGGGTTTCAATGATATATTTTTTTTCATCAAGGAGATCTTCCAGAGACAACTTTTTCTGTACATTGTATGCTTGTATTTTCTTTATTAGAGAGGCTTCCCTTTCCTTCTCATGTTTTTCTTTCTGCAACTGGTAAATCATGGCGAGAGCTTCCTCTGTTGTGCCCGCAGAAGGGTTCCTCTCTTCGTCCATCTCATACTGGAGTTTATCATTCAATTGGCGTTGCCTTCAAATGGCATCCCTCGGTGCTTTAATATCACAAGTCTCTGAAATAAATTCCTCCTCAACTCCTCCTAATTCCTCAAAAATCGACGTCAAGACAACATATATTTTGTCATATGTAGGATAGCAAGATTTGAGGGCAACAACATTTGATAATATGGACGAAACCCAATTAGGATCATGAATTGGGGCAGACCATATGGGCCCAACCATATTTAATTTCTTGCCACAATAACTGCATTCTTGACGAACAACTGGGACAATGTAGTGTTTGTAACGGTTAGCATGGCTCTCAATACAAGCAAGAAGGATCCTTAAATCTATCTCATGATAATACTTTGCATGACTAGGATATGAACCATATTATGAATAGCAAACTTCCCCATTATTCCCACAAAGCACTACCCTATCAGTTGTTGTGCACATTAACATCCCCCCATTTGCAACTGACTGTACTGCAGAGTCCAGAAAAATAAAAGGTGACCCATAAGGATCAAGGTCAACCTGGATAAGATTGATGGAACCCGCAGGCTGCAGAAAAAAACATCGTGGTTGGTCAAATAAAATGGCAAGAGTTGTTTCTGCAACTGCTAAAGAAAATACATGAATTACCCATGACCTTTCCTTAGACCTTTCCTTAGAAAACCATTCATATTTTGGAGTACCAAGGAAGGTTTCTACCAATTGGGATCGATATTCAAATTTAGCTATAATTTTCCTTATGCCATGTAAAAACATCCTAAATTTAATTTTTTGCATATTTATTCCAGAATTAGTCCCTAACATATGCTTCTGACTATGTTCAATATTTGGGAATATTGGGTTTTGCATCAGATTAATCTTGTCCAAAATGGCGTTTATCTTCTGCATTCCTTTGTTATTATTGTTTGTGGCCTCGCTATGATTTAGCTAAATTTGTCTTTCTATCTGATCTGTTGTGTCTTGAAGTTTTTTTTATGTTGTCATAATTTCCTATGACCTTATCCTCAAGATTGATTAATATTTTAGTGAATTTATTGGAATTATTATTGATCTTACTCTCAAAATCAATCAACTTTTTGTTGAAATCGTCTATCGTCATTGATGAAGACATCAAGCGGTAGCGATTTCGAGGCACCGTATGTAACAGCTGAAGGCAGCCAGCAGTGGCGCAGGTGCTTCTTTCCATGCGAGAAGATCGTTGCTCTGATACCAAATGGAGCAACAAAGTTGTAGGCTTCTTGACTTTAATTGTAAAAAACACAAGAGGTATTGTAATAGTAATATATTATATATAAAATGTATAAGAGATGATGATAAAATGTTACAATGAGGCCCTGCTTATATACCTATGCAGGTGGCCTTTCATGGATGGGCATGTCTTTTAGACATGCCCTTTCACTAACTTAATGACTACTTAAATAATCCTTATTTGACTATTAATAATTAAATTTATTATATTCGTTATGAATTATATTCATAACAGAGTCTGTCGTCCTATAACCGTGATACACTGAACACAGCGTTCGGGGAGACTACCTGTATGTACGTTAAGTCCTTAGTCATTTCTCTTTCATTTGATCACCAAGGTGTATATGGCAGTTCATGGAAACTTGGTTCACCCTCTTGCCTAGATTACCTGAGTAGTTATTTCAATCTTTTCATGACTCTCTAAAAGTGAAAATATCCTCGAGTGCTTATCCTCTCACGCTCATTCAACCTGAAAGTGATAGAGTCACCTTTTGCCTATTTCTCGACTCTTAAAATATGAAACAACGGATTTTTGTTTCAATGTCTTAAAATATTACTTTCCCACGAAATATTCCTGGTTAAAGTTATCTTCCTTAGTGTTTTGTTTTAGGGTTGTTTTCAATGGCAACGTTTCCAGAGTTTACCAACCAAGGAATCCCCTCCAAAGGAAATCCTAGTCCTTTTCCTGCTTTTGGAAATGTTGGTGATCCTTATATGGCAACATTGTCCCTTCTTGGGTTAATTATTGGTTTGCTCGTATGGCTATTTTCGACCTTGGTGGTCCCAGGTGGTTTTACCTCTGTTCAACCATCTCTTTTTCCTGAACAATGCCATGTTGATTCTAAGGTGGACCTCTCCCCCTCTTTTCCTATTCCGTCGTCCTCCTCTTCTACTTCGCCTGGTGAAAGTTTGGATTCTAATAACCAGGTGGATAAGAAGAAGAAGAAGAATACAAAGAAGAAGAATTCAGATAAGCGAAAGGCTAACTCTGTGGCTATCCCGCCTCAGACATCCTCCATTGATAAACCATCCAACCTTCCACGGAAAGTCAAATTCCCTTGCATGTTGTGCAAAGGTGATCATCTTCTTCGAGACTGCCCTGGTATTCCCAAGGTACTCGAAGCATGGTCTGACGGCCGTTCATCGTTGCCTTTGGCTTCTGGAAGTCATTTTTGTGGCACATATTCGATTAGTACTGATAAGACTCGTAAGAAACAGGGTAATATTATGACTCCCTAAAAGTTGTGTGAAGGGCATTACCCCATTCACCTTTGTCCGTACTTCGATGAAGCCACGAGAGTGTTGGAAAACCCTACTGTTTCTGCGTCCTGCCTTCCAGTCGGTTACCAGAAGCTTTCTTTGAGTCCTCCACTAGTTGATCAACTGATCGATCAAGATTCAACTTTGGTCTATCCCACTACCCCAGAAATTCAAAATCACGAATCCATTCCTAACCAACCATTGGTCATGGAATCGGTTGATCTGACCCCGCCTGTGGTTCATCAAATATTTCTGTCGAGAGTGGACCTCATACCCCTCGCGTTCTTCTTGTTTCTTCAGATTCCTCAGCATTGGAGACAGATCCTCCCATTCCGGTGGTTCAAGAATTTTCTCCTCCTGCTCCCATGATGGAGGTCTCGTAGGATGCTCCTCTTGCTCGTGTAACACCAGGGGATGACCATCTCATTTCTATGGTGCCCCCTCCAAGTAGTTTGGTCACTTCCTTCAATTGGAGTCGATTTTCGGGATAACGTCTTCCTTCTTATGTGCCTCTTGAGATTACGGTACAGGCCTATGATGTGGCCGTACCTAGCATGATTATAGATGAAGGCACGTCTATTAGTATGTTTTCTTCAACTACTTGGCAAGCTCTTGGTTCTCCACTTCTTGTGCCTGTTACGCAGAATCTGTTGGATTTTAATAGAGGAACAGGTCAATCGTTAGGGATCCTTCCAAATTTTCCTATTACTTTGGGAGGGAAAACCGCCTATATATACATGATGGTGGTCCAAGGTCCCTTGGATTTTAATTTACTCTTGGGGCGTGACTATGCTTATGCCATGGGCGCGCTTTTCTCTTCCCTCTTTCGTGTGATTTTCTTTCCACATGAAGGTCATATCGTGACCATTGATCAGCTTTCATTCTTTGGTCTTGATATGGCAGTTGGCCAACCATCGTCTCTTTTGGATCTTTATCTGCTGGTTGTACCTTCCCCTCTGCAGGTTAATTATGTGGCTACCTGCCCCGTGCTCGCATTTCGTGATAGTGCCATTATGCATCGTGTGTTGGGGGCATTGGGTCCTGATTTCCGAGATGTTGTTATCCCATCAGATGACCTCTTGGAAGCCATGACTTCTTATTCAACATGATGAGTTCGTCAGAGCATGGTTCGTTTTCTTGTCTCAAGCTCCTTAAAAAATGAAACAAGTTAATCATAGTACGGTTCGTTTCCTTGTGTCAAGCTCCTTGAAAAATGAAACAAGCTTGTCAGAGCATAGTTCGTTTTCTTGTGTCAAGCTCTTTAAACAATTAAACAAGGTGTACGGAGCATAGTTCATTTTCTTGTGTCAAGCTCCTTAAAAAATGAAACAATCTCTATGGAGCATAGTTCGTTTTCTTGTGTGAAGCTCCCTAAAAAATGAAACAAGCTCGTCGGAGCATACTTTGTTTCCTTGTGTCAAGCTCCTTAAAAAATGAAACAAGGTCTTCAGAGCAAAGTTCGTTTCCTTGTGTCAAGATCCTTAAAAAATTAAACAAGGTCTTCGGAGCAGAGTTCGTTTTCTTGTGTCAAGCTCCTTAAAAAATGAAGCAAGCTCTTTGGAGAAGAGTTATTTTTTCTTGTGTCAAGCTCCTTAAAACATGAAATAAGGTGTCATGAGGATATTTCTTTTACCGTGTCAACCTCATTAAAAAAAGAAACAGTTTCCCTTTTCATTTCGAGCTTTTGATTAGATCTCGTAAAATCCTAGTCGAGTCTTTCTCTTGATCTCATAATTGAACCTTCATTCCATCCACCTGTCAGTAACTAGCAGTCTACTCCGGTGAATGCACTGAAGTTTGGGGGGCATGTACCTCGAATTGAGTCACCATGTTTGGGGCATGCAAACATTTCAAGCATAGCCTTGCTAAAGTTTCAAGATTGTGTAAAAATGAAACCAATTCCAAGCAAAGTTTCCCATGTTTTCAAGCTTGTGTAAAAATGAAATCATTCTCATTTTACCTCTCGTGATGGCCATCTTATCAACCTGTTTTGCCAGATGAACCTTGGTTTTCTCATTCCACTGTCACCATTTTCTTGGCCGATCATATGCCTTCGCTTTATTGTTTTACCCATTCCTGAGGAACCACTGTAATGAGTGGTCTTGTTAGCCATCCTCTTGAATTTTATCTTTTTCTAAGCAGTTCCACCATTACCGGAACCAGTTGCTACCCTTAATACCACTCGTTCCTCCAGGACGAGTCATATTTCAGATCTCTTCTAACTCTCTAAAATTTAAAATATTGTCGAGATCTTATCGTTTTGAACTCGTTAAAGGCTGTGAAACGTCATCTGCCCAGTATACGTTTACCCCTTTTTCGGGCTAGGATAGATTATTTACAAAAAAGGAATACCTTAGCCTATCGAGACTAAGAGGTTCTCTCAGACGAAGTTTTCTACCTTTTCGGATCTGTGAGACTATCTACGAAAAGGGACCTACTGGATTTTTCTTTTTCGCTTCTTTTCAAACTCTTTAAACATGAAAAGATGCCAATTTTTCCCTTTGTCAGACTCTTTAAAATCTACATGACATCGGAAATCGTCACCATGACGTAACCGAGTTCCTCCTTCCTAGGGCTCGTAAAATGTACTAGGATGGATTTGTCCGAAGGACAAACTTATATGACAAGCATATTCTATCCTCTTCAAGCCTGTGTAAAAATAAAGAGGTACTCGCCAGAAATGGTGGGGGAAAATGAAAGTTATTCGTCAGTTGTGTCGGCAGTATGTCACTCTTGAACATGACACTTATCTGCAATTTGTGTCGGTTGGGATATCTTCACGATGTCACTTTCCCTCCATGGGTTTGGGAAATCTGTTTGCCTCTCATTCGATTACCAAAATTGTCAACATGACCTCTAATCATAATTGAGTCAAATGCTGCCAAATTCTAAAGTCATGTCGTTAATATCTTCAAGAGAAAATCCTTCTGCAGCTTCTACATTCCTTAATCCTATATTTCAGCCTTGATTAACACTCATATTGCATCCTCTATTTCGTGTCGATGATGTGGGATTCACTATGACCCTCCTTTGATGGATCACTTCCTATCGACTTCACCTCATTATCCGGGAAGTCGATCTAGAGACTCCTTTCTGGTACCTTAGATCTTGCATGCCCTAATGGAAATTTCTTCGCATTCAATGACAAGTTCACATCACTGGCCTTCGATCGAGTGATTTCATGGGTGTTCGACTTTAGCTCACTGTTCACATTTCATGGATTGTACTAGTGGTACCTTGAGAACCATTGTCATTATTGATGGTATCTCTCGCCCTTGTTAACAGCTTTCATCATTGGCTGGTAATCAGGTGACTTTCTTGCATGTTCGACTTCAGCTCATTCACTCGCATGCTTCAAATTGTACTTTATCGAGTCGTGATGGAGCACAAGACCCTGGATTTTATTCTCTAGAGTCCAGGTTGAGAGGAAATGTGATGTTTCCATGATTGGATACATTTTTCTTTCAAATGGATGGCTACGACCATACCATGAGTCTATATGAGATCTTTCTCAGATAGACGGTTGCAACCATACCATGGTCTATTTTTACGGATGGTTGTTTCCATACCTTGATTCATGTATTTTCATCAGAGTTTTTAGTTATGTATATGTATCTATGATTTATTTGCAGGTCTCCCGACAGTAGCGTCTGGTTCCTTGCACGTACTTGTAAAGAATTTCACCCCTCACTCATGTTCTCATACTTTAGGGGGCATCTGTTACAGAGCAATTTTTCACTGTCCCTGTACTCCCCGTTCCTTGATCCTGGGGGACCCATACAGTGACCCTTGTGTACTTTCCAAGCATAGAATACATACCCCTAAACCACATTTTGTCTAGCAAATCTTCTCCCTTTACAACTTTTCTAGAAGATCCCTATAAAAGCCTAGTTTTCAAGGTCGACGCTTTCTCTCAGTTTCTGACCTGAGCTGATAGCAGATATTTACACTGAGGCCCACGTCGATGAGCGCTTTGTCTTAATGTGGAGCCCACGCCGATCCTCTTTTGGGAAGTTTTTTAAATAGAAATGAAGCTTTCGTGACTAGAAGCTTCACGAGGTGACGAGCTAGAAGTTTGTTTTGAGGATATGGCCGAGGAAATTCTCTTTGGGCTTCTTGTTCCTAATAATTAGGAACTACTCCAAAGGATAAGATCTTTTCCCATTTTTTGAGGGCCCATAACCTTCTCCTCCATTTTTATATAAGGAGACCTCCTTCAGCTCTACAACCTTAGTGATGTTAGAAAGGAGAAGCAATTATAGTTTTAGGAGAATAGTGTAGAGTGTGATTGTATTTGTGTGTTGAGAACATAGTGAGATCTTAGACCTTTGTGTGTGAGGGTGTTGCAAACGTGCTTGGATACGGACCTGCCGAAGGATAGCCTCAACATCAAGGCTTGGTTGTAAACTCCCCTTGTCTTTATCATAATAAAATGCATCTGACGTTTATCTTCCACTCTTGTATACATTTATAATGAGACTTCTAACATTCCTTGATCAGTTAGATAAATTGTAATTTTTGTATGTTTGTTGTGATTTTATTCTTGTCGTGGTGTCTTGATTGCCTGAATAGATAATCGAACGTTGGTAGTAGCGTGCATCGAGCTTGAGAAGAGTGACAGATCAAGAAGCTTCGACGGAAGATGAAAACATAGCATCATAACAAAGTAGGTCATCTTCGTTGCTCTGAATTTCATTTACAATCTAGGAAGTTAGATGTTAGTATGTTCCCGTAGTTGTTAGACCCACCCTAGGGCTAGAGGAATCGCCTCTGTCCACAGAGGGGATTTACCTGGACAATAATGGGGTCTCTATATTAGCTTCCCAGATAATGAGCTGACGTCGACAAGAAGTGATCTGTCGAAGGACGACCATAATGAATCCCACATCATCAACACGAAACATAGAATGTCGTATCAGTTTAGTGCAACAAAGAAACAAACAATGTATAGAGGGAAAAGAACTACAAATAGGACTTCTCTTGAACATATTGATGACATGAATATGGAGTTTGGAAAAATTTGACATAACATAGGATCAAAGGTCATGGTGACAAGGTAAATATCAGATGAGAGGAAAATATGGATAACGCAAACCCAGGAAATCAAGTGAAAAAGTGATGATGACCCAAACCCGACACAAAACAGAGGATGTGTCATGTTCAAGAGCGCCATGTTACCTTTACTAAAGTACAACTGACAAACACTACCATTTTTTCCCCACCATTTATGGTGATTACCTCTTTATTTTTACACAAGCTTGAAGAGGATAGCATATTCTTGTCATATAATTCCATCCTTCAGATGAATCCATCCTAGTAAGCTTAACAAGCCCTATGAAGGAGAAACTTGTTCTCGTCATGATGACAAGTCTTGTGTCGTTAAATTTTAATGAGTCCGACAAAGGTGAAACTCGGCATCTTTTTCATGGTTAGAAACTTTGAAAAAGAAGCGCAAAATAAAACTCTAAAGTTCCCTTTTTGTAGATAGTCTCCTGAATCTGAAAATGTAGAAAACAAAGTTCCAAAGAACCTTTTATTCATGATTAACTAAGGTATTCCTTTTTCGTAAATAGTTTATCCCAGCCTGAAAAAGGGGTAAACATATACTAGGTAAATGATGTTTCCTTTTCTTTAACGAGTTCAAAACGACAAGTACTCGACAATATTTTCATGTTTCAATAGTCAGAAAAGAGCTTAAAGGTGACTCCACCTAAAGGAACGAGTGGTATAAAGGATAGCAACTGGTTCCAGTTATGTTGGAACTGCTCAGAACAAGTAAAGGTCAGGAGATTGACTAACAAGACCACTCATTGCAACAGTTCCTCAGGAATGGATAAAACAACCAAGTGAAGGCTTATGATCAGCCAAGCAGATGGTGACGTTGGAATGAGAAAACCAAGGTTCATCTGGAAAAACAGGTTGATAAAATGGCAATCATGAGAGGTAAAATGAGAATGGTTTCATTTTTACATGCTTGAAAACATGAAAAACTATTCTTGGAATCGGTTTCATTTTTACACAAGCTTGAAAAAAAGATAAACTATGCTTGACGTTGGTTTCATTTTTATAGAAGCTTGAAACATGGAAACTATGCTAGGCATAAGCTTTCATGCCCCCAGCATGGTAACTCAAACCGAGTACATGCCCCTCAAGCTTCATTTCATTCACCTAAGTAGATTTTTGGTTACTAATAGGTGGATGGAATGAAGGTTCATTTATGAGATCAAGTGAAATATTTGACTTGGATTTTACAAGATCTAATCAAAGGTGCAAATTGAAAGGGGATTTTTTTCATTTTTTATCGAGGTTGACACAATAAATAACTATCCTCCTAGTGACCTATTTAATTTGTAATGAGGTTGACATAGAAAAGAACTATCCTCATGACACCATGTTTCATTTTTGAAGGAGCTTGACACAAGAAAAGAAACTATGCTCTGAAGAGATTTTTTCATTTTTTAAGGAGCTTTACACAAGAAAAGAAACTGTGTTGCAAAGATCTTGATTCATTTTTTAAGGATCTTGACACAAGAAAAGGAACTCTACTCCGAATACCTTGCTTCATTTTTGAAGGAGCTTGAAACCAGAAAAGAACTCTGCTCCAAAGACCTAGATCATGAATCATAAGAAGTCATGGCTTCAAAGAGGTTCTCATTTTATGGGAGAACAAAACTCTATAAATCAGTGTCCAATGCCCCTAGCACATGGTACACTACATCACTGACTAAACCATCAATGGATGCGGGCATGGAACAGGTTGCTACGTAATTAACCCGGGGTGAGGAAGATACCACTGGCATGTAAGGACCATTTGGGATGATGGTAGATTGGGCGCCACATTAGGACTAATGAAATACATATGTTCAACGGTCACAATGGATCCTTCATGTGGAAAACATAACACACAAAAGAAATAAGAGACAAGAGCTCCCATGACATAAGTATAGTCACGCCCAACGAGTAAGTAAAAATCCAAGGGGCCTTGGACAACCATCACATCTATATAGACAACCTTTCCTACCAAGGTGATAGGAAACCTAGGAAGGATCCCTAAGGGTTGATTGATTCTTGTGTTAAAATCCAACAGATTTTGGGTAACAATCAAAAGCTACGGAGAACCAAAATCTTTCCAGGTAGTTGAGAAAAGAATACTAACAAATGCGCCTTCATATATTATTGTGCTAAGTATGGCCACATTATAGGCATGTACCATGATCTCAAAGGGAATGTAAGAAGGAATACGATATCTTGTCAGTAGAATCCAATCAAAAGAAGCGATCAAAATACTTGGAGGGGGTGTCGTCGGAACGGGAGAACTATCCCCTTGTTTTATAGGAGTGGAAGGATCACCCTCCTTTATCACGAGAATAGAAGGATTTCCCTGGGAATATGAAGAAACAAAAATAATCTAAGTGGTATGAGATTCGCTCTCTACATGAAAGGTATCATTCACCGTAGGTGGATTCAAGTCGACTGTTTTCTCAACCAATGGTTGGCTGAGAAGGGACTCATGAGATTGACTTTCGAAGAGAGTAGGATTGGCTAGGGATGAATTTAGATCAATCACTTGATCAACTAGAGAAGGAATAGGAGAAAACTTTTCGTAACCAACCGAAAGGCAGAGCTAAGAAGGTGTAAGGGTATCCAACATTTTGGAGGCTTCATCCATATAAGGACAAAGGTGAATGGGATGATTCCCTTCACATAACCTACAGGGAAATTTGACCTTACTTTTTTTCATATTAACCTTATTACTACTAATTGAGATTTCATCACCAGCATGATCTCTATAGACTGATGAAAAAGGTTGACTTGGTCCAATGGACCACACTTCTAACACCTTGGGAATACCAGAACAATCTCTATGAAGGTGGTCAACCTTACATAGCTTCCAAGGGAATTTTACTTTGCGAGAATGATTGGAAGGTTTTTCAACATCATTTTCATTAGTGGCGATGGTCGCTTGGTTTCCCCCTTGATTATTTTGCTTCTTCTTCTTCTTTATTCTCTTATTCTTCTTCTTAGCTTCATGGTTACTAGAATCCATACTTTCACCAGGCGAAGAGGAATAACGAGTGAATAAACAGGCGAAGAAGGTGAGGGGTAAACTTTAGGGTCGACATGAAGTTGACACTATTCAGGTGGAGGCGAACTTGGTCGAGAAGAAGCTTGGACATTCGGAACCACAGGGGTCGAAAATAACCAAACCGACAAACCCATGGTAAATCCCAAGAGGGAAAACGTTTCCCTATAGGGAGCACCAACATTTCCAAAAGAAGGAAAAGGACCAGGATTCCCATCTAAGGGGGTTCCTTGATTGGTAAACTCAGGAACTATTGCCATTAGTCCCAACCTAAGATCTGCTAAGGAGATGAGCATGGGTAAAATGTTATCGTGGATAATAAATTTTAGAAATTAAACACAAAATAAAACAAATAGGGGTAATCTAGGCAAAAGGCTTTACGAAGTATCCATGAAATGAAGAATACCTCCTGGCATGCCAAGAAGTATGGGTATAAAATCTCCCTGAATGTTGTGTTCGTTGTATCACATTTACAAGGCGGCAGACTTGGTTACTTGTGGTTAGAGGATAGCAACCTAGTGGGGTCTCCCATTCTATACTTGACGGTACAGGAAGTACAATTCCATGTTGGCGTTGTCTAATGTGTAACCATTCAGTGAGAGTGTCCCCATATAATTATCATATATTCTGCAAGTGCTATATACTTTTGTACGTGGGACAGGGTTTCACTCCCGGAATGCAACACAGGTTGTTAGTGACAGTTGCTAGGTTTATAGATGTTGGAACATGTCTCTAGCCTAGACCTCTAAATGTTTTGACTTAAGTTCAAAATTCTCCTTAGGTTAATTGAGGTTCATTTTAATTTGGTCTTGATTAAAGTTTCAATTTCAAGGCTCAAAACGATGTCACATGAATACCTATAATGCAACTAACATGAGAAAAGGATTCTTTCAATTCAATGAATGTTATTTAATTTAGGAAAGGGTTTCAAAAATTGATGCAACAAACAATAATGCAGCAAACAAAGCTTTTCCTAACAAAATGACTTTCACTATCCAAATTCAAATCAAAACATTCATATACAAATTATGCAATGTAATCTATGCAAAAAAAAATCTGAAAACTATGTAATTGTAATCTATGCACAATTTCCTTTTTTCTTTTTTTGATGAATGAGAATGCACTCAATTCCCTTTTCGATGAAATGTGATCTACTTAATGCATCTTTTAGCTTTCAATCATTAAAAAATGTAATCTAAGTTCAATGACGAATCCCAAAAATTACTTTTCAATGCAATGTGATCTAATGCACTTTAACGAAAAGTAAACTTTGAGATGAAAACTAAATGAATGCAAGATAAATTTATTTTACGATAGAAAAAGAACTACTAATGCCCAATCAACAACATATCAGTATTTTCCCCATCATAAAAGCTGCAAACAACGACTTTAATTGAATCAAAACATCCAAAATTCACTCTTACCACTTAAAGGATGGGATTAACTTTTGCACACCACAAATAAATTGAAAGAAAACATATAATATTTAATACACATAGGGCAGGGAAATGACCTTAGAGACCAATACACACTAGAGTTTTTAGCAGAAACCACAAATCCTCACATTCAAATATCAGCGCTACTTTATATAACAAAGCCCATGCTTATAGGCTATCAGCGGTCTTTTTACACCAAAACCCGGGCTGATCAACACCCTTTTTAGACCAAAACCCATATTGATCATACTTAAAACAAAGTTTCCGGCGTGACTGTTAATGGAAAATAATTCATTGTCAACGTGAATGTTGCTAATAAAACTCGCGTTGAGCAAGGGGTATGGGAAAAATAAATAAAAAGGTTTCAATAAATACTCCAAAGCCGGTACTCTAAGGTAGTAACCATCTACTGTGCAAACCTAAATCATCATAAACAAACAGAGAAACATATAGTTGGTTAAACTAATCCAGACACTAGATCAGGAAAGAGAGTGAAGGGTTGAAGCTTCCCCAGTGGAGTTTCCAATTTATTGAGCAGGTAAATCCTCTCTACGGACAGAGACAATCCCTCTAGCCTAAGAGAGTAGGTCTAGCAACAAACATGAAAATCTACAAGACCCTTTCCTAGATTACAATTGAAACTTAGGAAGAAGGAGATGGCCTACCTCGACCTGATCCTATGATGTTTTTCATCATTGAAACCTTTGGTATTTTGATCTTCTGGGCTCGATTCTCGCTACTACTGGCATTCGAGTACCTGCACAAAGGACCAAAACACAACAATAAACATAAAGGTACAACAATCATATATCAAAAGTAATATATCTAACAAATCAAGGATCATTATAATAAATTGACTTAATCATACACATTTATGGAAAGTGAACATGTATTTGTATATAAATAGATGAAAAGGAGAAGTTACAACAAGGCCTTGATGTTGAAGACCTCCCTTTTGATTGATCCAAGTCCAAGCCAAGACACCTCAAAGCAACCTTCTCCAAACTAGTGTAGGTAATATGACTCTCTCGGTTGCTTATAACCTTTTTGGGATTGAGGAGGATGGATTTATAGGAAAAAGAAGGGTTTTAGGATCCAAAAATGAAGGGATAAGCCCCTCATCTTAAGGGGAAAATCCCATAACTATAGGAAAAAAAACCCAAAAGAGAGAGGTCGAGCTTATCAGCAAAAAACAAACACCAGCTTGTCGGTTCTCGAAGCCTCTAGGAGTCGAAGCTTCGCTTCCATTTTAAAAATACTGCCAAAACAGGATCAACGCATGTTTTACATTCATACCCATGCTGATTAGTACTAGTGTAATATAGAAAACATGTCATCAGCGTTGGGAAGAAGTACACCAGGGAGCGTTGATCTAGAAAATTAGGGTTTTCAACTAGCTCTTCCAGAATTAATCAAATGGTTTTTTTCTTCAGTTTCGGAGGGATGTCTTGACACATGTTTCATGATGGAAACATGGCACAGTGGTCACTACCAGGGCACTTTGGGATCAAGGAACGGGAAGCGATCAGGAGAGGTGACAAAATGGTGTGTAACAACTGGAGTATGCATTGGAAGGCACTTCAAATTTTTGTGCTTGGAAAGACATGATAGACATTTTCCAAAATGACAATGAAGTATGGAAATATACACAAACTGATATTCCAAAACCATCAGCATCAGATGCACAAGCACTTGCTCAATGGAATAAATACATAGAAAGAGTCGTGAGGATTACTCTAGAGGGTGTCAAAGATCATGTGGTTTTTAAATTCCATGGAAAGGAAACTCCTTTTGCAATGTGGAAAACTCTCATAGATCTATTCCAAAGTAGAAGTGATGCCACGAAATTTGAATTGAGAGTTAAACTCAAGAGCATTCGAATGCAGAAAAATGAAACCATTCCTCGGTACCTATCGAGATTCACTCAGGTTCGAAATAAAATTTCAGGAGTAGGATAAAGTGTGTCATCATTTGAACTTGTGAGCTTAGCACTCCTTGGTCTTCCAAAGTCCTATCACAACTATTAGGATTAAATTAATGGAATAGACAAGCTACCAAATTGGGAATGATTTTGGTTTGATTTAGTGTAGGAGGAGATCAGAAGAAAAACTATAGATAGTGCCACATCCATTGCAGATGAGGAAGAATATTGTGCTATAATTAGAAAAGGAAATAATGCCAAGAGCATGAAGGCCCAAGGCGAGGTAGAATCTAGCCAAAACCATGGCAAGAAGAAAGACCTCAGTAAAATTAAATGCTTTCGCTTCCATAAGTATGGACACTATACAACCAAGTGTCCACACAGAAAATCTAATAAGGATATTGCAGTAGGAGAAGGAGAAGATGTTATCGCATCAAAATTTGAGTTGGATTTCACCTTCTTTTCTAGCATGGCAAGTACAGTAAGAGGGAGTTTGTGGTACATATGTTTTGGTGCCTCATATCATATTACACGAAACAAGTAATTATTTAGTAACCTAGAAGAGAATGATCTATAATTGCACATATCATTTGGAGATGATGGGAGGTATAGTACCAAAGGAATTGGTATTGTCACCTTTAAGAGGGATTCAAGCTCCCGTATTCACTTGAAAAATGTAATGTATGTGCTTGGGATGAAGAAAATTTTGATTTATGTAGTTGTATTGGAGGAAAAAGGTTATGATGTGGTGTTCACTAAGCGAAAATATTTTTTGAATCATGCTTCCATTGGACAAGTGAAACAGATCGGATTTAGAGTGAAAAATATCTACAATATAGAGGTGCATTTTTCCATGCATTTACCTATAACTCTAGGAGTGAGGTGGGGCCATGAAGAGCCTTAGTACTAGAGTTGAAAATATTTGGGTAGGGTCCATAGGAGAGGAGTATAAGTTGCAATATATTATCCTCGAGGATCATTACCCTTTCTATAGGGGCCTACAATATTTAGTAGCAGGAGGACCAATGTCAGTTGGAGCAATCAGATACTGAGGAGCATAGAGCAATGTTGACAGCAGAGTAGGAGGCTCAGTAGCAGAGTCAGCAGCAGTGCAGATTTCCCAGAAGACGATGCAGAGACTGGTAGCAGTCATATGCTTAGGAGATAGTTGCAACTCAAAGACATAATTGATTAATTATTTTGGATGCTTCTCAGTTGCATTTTTTGCAGTAGAAACAACAAAAATAGTGAGAGGGATTTGTGTTACAGTACATTCGTACAGGAGAAGGATTAGGTTTTTGCGGAACCCTTTTCTTGCTAAGAGGGAGTGTTGAAAATGTAGCAAGAAAAGGATTACTTTGACTTGTGCCTTATTCAAATGGATAATATTCAATTTTCCACATCAATGGGATGACATGTCCTTGTCTACTATTTAAGTTAGTAAATTCGAGTTTGTACGCTAGAAGTAGAGTTGTGCATGAGTTGATTGCTAAGATATAGAAATCTAGTTGAGTTATTGTTAGTTGAACTCAGTTAAATGAGCTATAGTCATTAGTCGAGTCATTTGAAGGTCAGTTGAGTAGTTATGACTATTGTTAACTCGTTGATATCTCAATTAACTAGTCAATCAACTAAAAATAGACCCAATCATGCATGGAATTAAAATTTTCTAGTTGAGTGGATGGAAAAGGCATATTTGTATTTATTGTTGTACATTGTTGATTGTAAAGAGTTAGCATTGAGAAGATGAGTTAATTCTCTTGGGATTTGTTCAAGGAAATAGTAGCTTCCCTATTATTTAGGAGCAGGAATTACGCAAGGAAATAGGAGGAATTAGGAGGCCTACTTTGACTAAGCATTTTCTAGAGAAGGGTCAGGAGGAGGATATCAGTATTGCAGTGTAGGTTGAGCTTCAACGATTGAAGGTATCATTTTAATAGATCGTTGTTCTCATCTGATATAATACAAACAAAGGAGGGGTGTTTCCTAGCTGGGTTCCTCAGGAAAATATGTGTTCATTGTGATTGAATGAGTGCATGTGTTTCTATTGTCATTTTTCTTTCTGCATAATTTAGTACAAGAAATTTGTGTCTACTAATTTCATTCTGAATTCATTATCAGATTCAAATTTTAAATTATTTCTACAAATAAAGACATAAGAAAGTGGTGTGAGTTCCATAAGATCCCCACTCACAACACAAATGAGTATCATGCAAAGCAGTCACTTGTGGTCGAGCTAAAAGATTCTGAATCAAATGCATGCTCTGACTCAAAGGTGAAACCTAAAAAATGGAAATAGATCATTGATGCGGAACCCAATGCCACTATTTCCACC
Source organism: Pinus albicaulis (assembly GCA_034641835.2). Classification (NCBI taxonomy): domain Eukaryota; kingdom Viridiplantae; phylum Streptophyta; class Pinopsida; order Pinales; family Pinaceae; genus Pinus; species Pinus albicaulis. Next base: position 780,074,781 of record CM076578.1, read on the forward strand.
ACCAAGGTCAAGAATATTGAGCCAATATATCATTAAAAGGGTGAGTGTCTCTTCCACTCATAGATGTTAGTTAACGGTTCGTCGTTGCAACTCATTGTTGATAACAGGAATCAAAATAACCTCATCTCAGCTAAGGTCGTGAATTAGTTGTTCCGACTGAAAACACCACACCCATATTCATACACCATCGGATAGCTCCACCAAGTGTGATATATCTGTATAAGACATCAATGTCACCTACCCTATAATATCAAACCCTTCACGGATGAGGTATTGTGTGATGTTATTCCCATTGAAGTTTGTGATGTATTATTAGGCCAACAATACTTATGGAAGAATCATGTTGTGTATGAGTCCAGGCTTCACATTGTTGTTATTACTATGGGTAGTAAGCTATATAGGATACCGAAGGTAGGCCCTCCTACCACCATTTCTTTTATCTCTGCTAAGCAATGCAGTAATATCATCTCCCAGAACAAGAAGTTTTTTTTCTTTTTGATTTTCTCTCAAAGTAAGGGGAAGATCATGGCCACACACATGGCCCCCGGGAAGGGTTCCTCGATGCAACAAAAGTAGGTGGATAAGGTCGTGGAAGAATACAGGGACATATTTTCCTCACCCACAGGGGTACCTTTCCACTGCCAGGTCAAGATTTTGATCGATATAACTCCCGAAGCACTTCTACCCAATGGGATGATATACCATTTCTATATTTTCGAAAATGAAGAAATCAAGAAGTAGATCCAGGATTTGCTACAAAAAGGGCGCATACCTCCAATTTCCTCACCTTGTGGGAGCCCAGTTGTACTCGTATAGAATAAGGATGGAACCTCGAGACTTTGCAATTATTATAGGGAACTAAATAAAATCATTTTCACGAATAGGTATCCAACCCCATAGATTGGTGACCTTCTTAGCTAGCTCAAGGGGGCCAAGTACTTCAACAAGATTGATTTGAAGTTTGGATATCACTAAGTTCCAATAAAACCCACAGATGTATGGAATACCACCTTCATATCCAAGGAAGGCCTTTTTGAATGGTTGGTCATACGCCCTTCTGGTTGACAAATGCCCCTGCAAATTTTGTGAAGTTGATGGATGACATCTTGTACTGGCCCTTCACAAACTCATTCATGGTTGTATATTTGGATGACATATTCATCTTTAGCAAGAGTTGGGAAGGGAACTTGGAACATATTCGACAAGTCCTTCTTTTATCACAAAATTATACCTAATAGGTTGATAATCAAATCAATCTCATGTAACTGTTTCAAACCAATATTTTGATTGAGGTTTAGCCTCCTCAACCTGAGAGGGCTCTCTCAAAGGGTTAATTATTTTTGATAAAAATATAGATGGCTAACTCTATGAGGGGTAATAAGCAAATAAATGATAGATATTGGTTGTAAATCACATCAGCAAGTGCACATTGGGCTTATGGAGTCAAAATAGTTTCATTAAAACCAATAAATCTACTTAGCATGGAAATATAGGCATATCAGAGTTTTCTTCAAGAGATACATGTGTGAAACTATAAAAAACACAGTTAGTTTGTCTATATAGGAAGTCAGAGCATCAAATATGAATTCTGAGTAACATAAACAAACACCACTACCATAGGATAGTAAAAAGATGCAATTAGAACAAGAACACACTAGAACTCTTTATGAATCTCAAGTTGGCTAAGTAGAAATCTCTGTATTAAGCTAAAAACCAGTCACTTACAATAAACACAGTCTTTTGCCAAGAAATGTCCAACACCTGCATATTTGACTTCTTGATCATTTATAGATCATTTACAACATAAGATAACCTTATCTGATGCTAGATACATCGACTCTTGACTCTTGACACCTTGCCTAACCATATTACATGGTATTTATTACAACAAGACAGCTAATCTACTAAACAGTCCTATTACAAATAGGATTCAAACTCTTAATCACCTATCTATAAAAACCTTATCTTAATTTAATTACATCATTTTCCAAGTGTACTAACACAATGGTCAAATATAGATGATAGGCTTCAGATCTTTATGACCATAATGTTGACCTCCATTAAAGTAGGAAACAGTCCCCTGTTTTCTAGGCATAGGGACCTTTGCACTCTTGAGACACTCTGACCATCATGAACTCATAATTTTGAGGTATTTTTCTGTTAGAAATTGAAATAACACCTGCCCAAAATCCTCCCTAACTCCATCTATCCAAAACCATCATCAAACTATTCAAATAAGCTAAAATAGACCTGCGCTACGAAAACAACACATTTTCGTAGCGCTTTTCATAGCACTGCCCTTTTATCCTTTTTCCTTCAAAATTTTGATTTATTTCCTCCGGGATTATCTTCATTATCATTTAATACATCCTCCCTAGAAATTCCAGGTCATAATTCATACTTTTTCCCTTCAAAAATTTATGAGAAAGAGTGAAAAAAGCTGCTACAGCAGTTTCATAGCACTTTTCACTCTTTTTACACTATTTGCGCTACGAAACTGCTGAGTGAGCAATTTTGTCCAAATTTTTTTAAAGTGAAACTATAAATGTGCCAAAAATCAAAATAATACTGATTTCATCAAATCAAAAATCCATATGAACTGAAAAACACAGTTTTCATGAGGTTCCTTCTTAATTTTCACTTGATTTAGCTTTTGACTTTTTAATGATTGTCATTTTGCACCTTTGTTCTTTAACTCATCCTGAATCACTTTCAGCTACTGCTCCAAGTCTTCCACTTGACCTTTAAGTTTCCTGTTACTAGCTCTCAAGTGAGTATTTATTACTCTAACAAATTTGGCTTCCTTTATTGCTGGGACAGTCCATGTGAAAAACTGTTATGCACTGCTTGGGGTTTCAGACATAGAACTAGTTTTACCTTCCCACAGTGCCTTCATTCTTTTGAACTCTACTTTCTAAATACTATTCTTTCTAGCCCTCTTTCTCTTCACAGAAATTTCTTGGTTTTCCAACCTCAATTTCTCCTCAAGATGTTTAAACTCTATTTTCTTTGTCACTTCTTCTTCTCCCTCTTTTGTTCTATTGGCTACATGCTTCTCTGCAGGTGTTGAGAGATCAACTACCTCTTCAGGAGCTTTAGTTGTTTCAATAATTTCTTGAACTTCCTTGCTGCCTTCCTTAAGTTTCTTAGCAAGCCTAATTAAAGGCTTTCTAGCTTGAAAGATAAAAGCTGCATTTTCACCCTCAAACTCAAGCTTCTTTACATACTTAGCTTTTTTCTGTTTGTGCTCATCTTCTCCAATGAAGTCAGCCTGCATAATGGGTGTCTCCTCTATGTCAATTGCATGCAAGATGTCATCTAAATTTCCCTTTATCACTATGTTGTCTTTTGTATCTGTAGCAACTGTTTTTCCCTTTAATGCCACTGCTTGGCTTCTTGTTACTCTTTTGATTTCCTACCTGCTGACATCTTGTTTCCGTTTTGCCTCTTTGACAATATTTGACCTCTATTTTTCAAGTAATGGAGTTGGAGTATCAAGCACTTGTGTCTGCTCTGTCCTTTTATCAACTTGTTTCCTTGGCTTCAGTTTTACAAATTCCTTTGGTTTTTCAACTACAGGTTGACTAGACTCTGCTACTGGTGGTGATGGAGTTCCTTTAGTTTTAGGGCTTCTAGCAGGAGTTAATTCTTCCAACTCAAAACCATTTATAAACAAAAAGGATGATCAATAATTGCCTATCTTCTGAAGCTCATTCAAAATCAATAACTTCATCAAACCATGATGAAACAAAGATGTTTCACAACCTTCAGATTTGGCTTGTACTTTATCAACCATTTTAGTAAGACTCCTATGTAGGTAAAAGGGAAAATCAAGTGAAATCTTACCTGTGAAATGCAGAAGCAACTTGAAATGATATGTGTATACCTTATGATTTCTTCCTTCACATGTCAAATATATCTGGATGTTGAGCAGAAGCTTTGCATAAGTGTCTTTGATGCAGCTTCTAGGGATAGCATTATTGAGGTCCATATCTGCATACTCAGGTTTCATGAATTCCTTGCGTGGCTCCATATCAAATTTGAAACTTTTGAACCAATTTTATTGACCCCTTATTATTTCTGTCACAGCAGCAATAATCTCTGGTGTAATTGGCACACTTCACATCCCAAACTTGGTATTTGTTCCATTGAAGTGCAAGGCAAATTATTTAGACACCTGTGTGTGGAAACCCTGCAGCTTTTCACGAAACCAAAGACAACCTACTCTGATGGATTGTAGATTTATGTGGTGTAGATTTTTAGGTTCAAAGCTCAGAATCTCCACAGTTCTCATTTTTCAGTCGCTTTGGAGATTTCGAGCTTTCAACCTAAAAAACAACCTACTCTGCTGAATTCCTCCATCAATGTTGGGTTTTCAACTATGGCCTTCATATTTTCAGGCTCATATCTTAAGCAGTCTCCCCCTCTGTGGATTTTCTTTTCCTCTGCCATTATGCTTCACAGAAAACTTGTTAGCCTCGCTTGAAAATTTGAAACAGCCTCACTTGATTATATGAAACAGCCTCGCATGATTAGGATGAAGAAAAAATTTTTATTAAACAGCCACAAGTTTTGCTTGACATTTCAGAGATTAGACGTTCGAATGGAGGCAAGAGAAATGTGTATGACCAATTAAGAAGGATTTTGAATTTGAAATGTCATCTCATAACTTAATTATGCCTCCTTCATGCCCTATCATGCCAATGATGACTGCATCATGGGTAAGTACATCAAATCTCATCATTAACTAACCTATCATACCACTAACCTACCATTTCCCAACAAATTCTGACAATTTCCAGCTCAAATGACAAGACAGTTAAGAAACCGCGCTTTCGTAGTGCCCGCAGTGTATTTTTCACATTTTGCGCTACGAAACTATTAGTGCTTTCGTAGCGCAAATCAAATTTTTTGAACTAGTGGCGCTACAAAAACGTGCATTCTTGGCTAATTGCATAGTTTTGACCCAAAACTTTATGGAATGACTCCCAAATGGAAATTATGGATATTTTGGCAACGAATGGACCTTTAAAAGACTTTATTTGAACTTAATGATGACCTTTGAACGTATAAAAATATAAAATACCCTTAACGAAATCCTAAATTGACTTCTAAACCTAATTTGAACCATGACCAAAAACAAACATGACATGATGATGTTTTGAAAATTTTTGGGTGATAACACCTTCAAACCCTACGGCAACACAAACTATGTTCCAAATTGGAAAAATGCACCTTTGACATGAACCAGGTACAATATTTGGGTTACATCATTGATTAGCAAAGCATGAATCTAGATCTGGCTAAGATCCAAGTCAATCAGGATTTGCTAGCCCCGACCACTCTAAAAGAGCTACGCAAATTTTTGGGCATTGCCAATTTCTATAAAAGGTTTATGTTGGGATTCTCTCATACCACTTGGCCTTTATCTCAAATTACCAAGAGCGGAGAAAAAGAAAAGAAAAAAAAATTGAGTCCCAACAAAAGGTGTTCATTAAGTTGAAGCACTTGCTTTTCTCTGCACCAGTACTCACATTTCCAGACATGCAACAACCATTTGAAATTGAGATAAATGCCTTTGACTATGTTACTGCTATATTTCTCACCCAACAAGGGAAATCGGTGGCTTATCACAATGAGACACTCTATGATACAATTTGTAAATACCCCATCTACTATAAAGAGATGTATTCCATCATGCATTATTGCCAATAGTGGAAACACTAGATTCTAGGGTAGGAGATGATCATCCACATGGATCACTGACCTCTTCATTTCATATGGACACAAGGGAATTTGTAGAACTATTGTCATCAGAAATGGTCCACATATATGAAACATTTTCATTTGAACATCAAGTACAAGAATGGAAGCACCCATAATGTTATAGATTGCCTCACACGGACATCGGTTGTAGTGTTGACCATTGTTCTTGACTCTTGTGGGCACAAGACTTCTAGATGGTCACAAATTTACAAAAATGATCCATAATTTGCCACCACATACCATATGTTGATGTATTGCAAGCAAGTTCCAGAATTCCACCTCAAGGATGCACTGTTATGCCACCTTGGACACCTTTGTGTTCCTTTAAGCAAGCGTGCCAAGCTAATTTATGAGGTGCGCTACAGTCAAGTCATGGGACACTTTTGCATAGAGAAGATAGTGGTAGTATTGCAAAAATATTTTTATTGGCCAGATCTTTAACATGATGTTGAAAAATATATCAGATTCTACATTGCATGTGAAATCGCCAAGCCAGCCATTATGAAGCAAGGCCTTTATACTCCTCTTCCTACTCCTAGTCATCCCTAGGAATTCATTTCCATGGACTATTTTTATGGCCTTCCTTCTACCAAGAATGGCCACGACTATGTATTTGTGGTCGTCGATGGATTTTATAAGATCGACATATTGGCTCCCTGCAAGAAGAGTATCATAGCAGAAGCCACTACCAAACTCTTCTTTGAATGAGTGTGGGTACATGTTTGGATACAACAGACCATTACATAAGATCGAGATAGAAGGTTCCTAAGTGAATTTTAGTCGAGCCTTAGGTCATTTTTGGACACCAAGCTCACCAAGTCGGCTGCATTCCACCCCAAGACTAATGGCTAGACAAAGGTCGTCAACAAAATGATAGTGCATGTATTACGCATGTACAATTCTAAGAATCTCCAAACATGGGATGATAGTATTCATATGTGCAACACAACTATAATAGAGCTCTCCATAGCTCGACTAACAACAACCCTTTTCGAGTGGGCCTGGGATTTCAACCATTATGTCCCATTGATGTTGCATTGCCTCTTGCAACTATACAAGAAGAATCTGCACACATTTATTCTAAAGTTGATAAAGCCACCAGGTTTATTGAATGCATTAAACACATCCTCCAGCAGGTTCATGACATCTTGGATAAATCCAATTCCAAGTACAAACAACCGCATGATTTTCATCAAGTTCCACATAATTTTTAGGTGGGTGATAAAGTTTGGTTGCATTTGCAAAAATAACGCCTTGTTGGAGCTCGTCGAAAGCTTCGACCACTCTGATACAACCATTACACCATAACCAAGGATGTGGGAGACAAAAAAAATCGAGCTTAGTATCCCCACATTCCTTGGCTTGCACTCAATATTCAATATGGACCACCTTCGGCCATACTTTCCACCATTACTCAATACAACAAACATTGTTGAGTAATCGACACCAACAGATCTCAACCTAGATTGTATTGAATAGGCCACAACTAATCAGATCATGGACACACATATCAAGAACACTTTCCAACAAAGGATCCAAATATATCGGGTTTTCAAAGCTTGCGAGTTCTTGCACTAAGGCAAGTGGCTCGCCACGGACCAAGTTCAGCAAAAGTTTCACCATCTCATGGAGGCACTCAATGCCATGGGGATCATTGCTTCCTAAGGGGGTGGGACAAATCCAGGTGGATATTGGTGGCCCCCCACATATTCCACTTGGACCCCGAACATTGTTTCCTTTCAGTTTCCTTAATTCTAGAAAAACTTTCTATTTTTGGCAACCTTTTGGGTCTTGAACTTCCAGAGCCATTTTGAGGCACTAAACTGTGTTTTTCGGTAAAATTGCACTAATATTAGGTTAAAGGTAGGAGCTTTCCAGGAAAAAAAAAAATTCCTCGGATATATCTTTCTAATGAGGTATTGTGCGCGCCAAACAAAGATCATATCCCCAAGTTACGACCTTGGGAAGTTAGAATACCAACTAATCCTAGTGAGGCCCACAAAAATTGGCACTTCATCTCCTAGGGTTAGGTTTTTGGATGTTTGTGGTTTTCCATTGTTTCTAAATAATAAAAAGGCATATGGTCCTCATTGTAACACAATTCAAAAGGCATGTAGTCGTCCCATCTCTTCTTAGAGATAAGCTACCATCACTCGACCTAGTTTGTTTCCATCCTACCTGTAAACAATTTCCAGTATTTATTATTAATTATTTGAAGTTAAATTTTCATTTTAGCTCTATGTTTCTATTTAAATCTATATTTAATTTTTTTCCTGCATAAATCTGGATCAACTCAGGCTCAGTCATATTTGTTCGTGCTTATAGTCCAATTACAAGATTTATTTAAGCGAAAGAAAAGTGTGAGGAGGTCTCGTGCACAATCTATAGGAAGGAGGCTCACTATAGGAATGAGTGTCCCGTGTTGATAGATTATATGGTGACTAGTGTAGCTAGCTCGTTGGCATAAGGAAGAGGGTTTTGGTGTGAAATTTGCAGTGTGTTGGGACATTCATCCCAAAGCTTCCCCATGATGCAGAAGTATGAAACTTCTATAAGGACTCTCTTTTGTGATTTATGTAAGTCCATAGGAAATGATCCTATTAAGGAGAAGGTCACATATAAGAAGGCATGTAGAGAAATGGTTGCATAAAAATGGGAGAGTTCAGAATAAGTTTAGGTGTATGATATGCCTCCCATCTATGAAAGAATGACCATTATAGAATCAAAATATGGGAAAAGTCCTATCCAAACTTTCTTGAACAGTTGCTTGGAATTGATGAAGGGTGGAACTACACTGGAAAAGATTTTTAGGTTGATTTCTCAATGCACAAGAGAGTCAGAGACAGATCTAATGCAAACCCTACAACTTAAAGTTAATAAGGTTACATGCAAGAGGAGAACAAGTCAAGAATCCTAATTCAGCATGAAAGTAGGAAACTTTGATATGGAAAACATCATTTTGAATTTAGGATCGGATGTCAACAATATGCCAAAGAAGACATGGGAGATTATCGGAAATCCAAAGATTACCTAGTCTCTTATCCAGCTAAGATTGGTGAATCAATACAGGATATTCCCCATTAGAAAATTGTTGAATGTAGACGTGGACATCAATGAAATCAAGAATCTGGCATATTTTGAAGTTAGAGAGATAGTCAATGATAGCGATACATATCCCATGTTGTTGGGCATTGACTAGTCCTTCGATAATATAGTTATTATGAATTTGAATAAAAGGAATATAGTGTTTGATTCGAGTGATGCTAGAGTCATAACGTCCTTGGATACCAAGGATGGAGAAAGATATGTGGAATATGTTCGAGAGGAGTCAGATGTCGAAGACTTGGAAAAAATCTATAATATAACTATGTGCAGGGATGACTATGTTAATACAATGACAGATGGTGTACTCAGTTGGTTCAGTATTGATTCATGTTAATCAGACTCTAAAGTAGGCTTAGAGAATCGGAAGAACAGGTTGCATGAAGTATCAACAAGGAGGTGCGTGGATATTACTTGTGCAACATGTTGGATTGGGACAAAGGTGAAAGATCCACCAAGGTATGATGGTTTAAGTGATCTTTTTTCTTTTGTCCAAGAGTTTGAATTTCAAGTACCTAAACATTCAAGATTGTTAGCATTAGATGTTGCTTTGAGAGCAACCTTAGCATGGAGATGGACCACACATAAGAATGTTATAGAAACTCAGTAGCATTGTAAGCACCTATTGTGTATGCATTTTGGTTTGGAGTAAGAGGTTAGAGGATTCAAGTCATTGGGTTTAATTTTCCAATGACTCATGTAAAAATTTGTGGTGTTGCCTAGAATAGATTAAAGGTACCACATGAGGAATAAGTCCATAGGTTTGTGCACACTTTATATATCATTCACAAAAATGGGTACATTGAGTTGGAAGTGCGTAGAGGAATTATTGAATGGGATGATATGGTCCAAAATTTCAAGTCTAGATTTAGTTTCTCAATTGAGGATGATGCACTTGATCGAGCACTGAAGGTTTTGAAGGAAAATATTTTTTCGTCAGAATGTCAGATTGTGCACAAGACGGTACCCCTGTGTCCAATGCATCAACACTTACAAAAAGTATAAGATTTCATAGAATGCTATAATATTTCAAAGGGATTAGATGATGTGAATAATTGAGGAATTTATGCATTCCATACACATAAGTTGAGTGCACCATATGAGAACCTAAATTAGAGATTAAAAAATTATTCTAAGCCTATTGGGATGAATAAAGTGGATGTTGGCCATGTGCCAACCTAAAATTGTTTCTAAGTATTGTCACAAAAATTCATAGTCGTGTAGTTTGTCGCACAATAATAACACCAGTGTGCAATGGGAAATATTATGCACCGAGGATTGTCTTGCACAGATTTGTCGTAGATGTAAACAACGTGTAGTGTTGTGGATACATGAGGCTGAGTGGAAAACAACTGTCACACAGAAATTAATGTGTGTGTGTGTGTGTGTGTATAATATAGTGAATATTGGCCATGTTGGTAGAACAATTGGTACAATTAAGTATGAATGGAAATTTCCTTAACTACTAAGAAATATTTAATGGCTTGAAATCGGCTTGGGCTGTCAGAATTTGTTATAGCGAATCATTGATGAGATGTTTGCAAGTTGGGATGGGCATCAAGGTAAGAAACATAGCATAGGAGGTATGATAGAATATTATGTCATAAAGGCATAAAGATATTGTGCCTATACCTAGAATACTATAAATATATAGACAAGGGATCATATTTGTTCATTATAAACTTAGAAATTTCTTATTGATCGTAAGGAGTCGAAGGTGAGTTTTGAGGGAATTGGTGTGTCCAGTCATGGGTGATTCTTGTGGGTGGTTGCAACACTTACATAAGGATTCGTAGATAGAGAAAATTGTATGAGTTGCAAGAGATCCATCATCATGAAGACCTCGCACAAATAAACCCAACATTGTTGCACGATATGAATCAATGCCAAAGGAGGTAGAAGCGACAAAAGAAAGTGAAGCTAAGGTTTTGGGATCATCATCGTAGCCCACAAGGTTTGGGCCAGGCAGAAAATATATCTCACCCAGGAAATACATACCTTGGTAGCTTAAGTTACAGAAGGGTCCTAAGTATACCATGACTTTGTGGGGTATTCCAGCAGGTGTTTTAGTGCAAGATAGTATGATGGGCTATGTAGAGCATCTAAGACATACATATCATGACATCACAGACAAAAATAAAATTTTGAAGCTGACAGGCTACCTAAAACATGTGCAACGTACAAACCCTAATTTTTTTGAGCTTAAGCTGCAGAATTGGGCATTGGGAATAGAAAAAGTTGGTATTTTGAACTTATTGGAGACCCCACATTTTGGATGCAACACTAAAATTAATATTCTCACCATAATGTAGTTACGTTGTGTGCATGATGGTTACATGTGGTTAGAACATGTAGTTGAGATTACCCCATCAGCAATCGTGAAAATCATTGGTTATCCAATGGCGGGAGAGAACTTTAAGCCCCTATTCAGCATCAATAAGACAAAATAATTTGGATAACAAGTGCAAGAAAAATATTAGATGAAAAGAGGAGGGTGTGGATTCTTGATCTCACAGATAAATGATAAATTTGTCTAGTTTGAAATGCAGGTGATGGCCTGCACACTACTCAAAAAGTTCAAAAAGGATGAGACGTCGGCATGTGCAATTATAGCAATAATAAAGTGTGTGTAATGCGTACAATTAATTGGGCAACGAACTTTCTCTAACAATTTTTGCAAGATTTTTTGGAGGCACAAGACAATGGTGAAAAATTTCATTATACCTGGTTGCTTATTTTGTTTTCTTTCACTAAATGGGAGCTACTTGAAGACTTACAATTAGTGGAAGGAACTCGTGCACATATTCCAATTGCATGTTATCAACATTTATGGGCAACCACCATTCCCATTGCAAAATGGATACCAACATTGTTGTTATATTTATATGGAAATGATTATGTTCGTGATAGAGAAGACATTGTGCATTTCAGCTGAAATTATTTCCAAGTATGGGAAGACCATGCATTTCAAGGCATATCATCACTTTTTATACATTCAAGGTAGGAAATATCTATACCAGCAATGGAATAAGTGCACGTTCAGGATTATTTTCGATGATCAGGCACGGATCGATATGTGGGAAGTTGGTTGAAAGGATACAGTAGAAATATAACTAAATGTGGAGCATATAAAGAGTATTCGGAGTTACGAAGGGAAATTATAATCAACACGGCGGGGAGGAACCACACAAACTACCAAAGCATAGGATAAAGACAAGGAGCAAGAACAAGAGCAATCAGTGACCCCATCTAAAGAAACCAAGTCTTAAGGACTCAAATATATGATGCACGCAAGCACAAAGAGAACCTAGAATAAGAGCATAGAGGAAGGCACATCTTGTGTTAGAAATAAGAAAAATTCAATGTGTGTAACTGCCACTTTGGTTACCACGTTATCCAAATATTACATAAAGTAGATTGTCGGGTAGGTGGTTGAAAATGAACGAAAAAATGGGAAAAGTGAAACAGGATCAACAACGTGCACTAGAACTATTAATTCGATTACTCATGACCAGAAAGTCAGCCACTATGATGTTAGGATATTTTGACACATAGGAAATAGTTAGCTATAACTTGGTCTAGCGTAGAGATAGGTAAAGTATGTTTCTTTACTATGTACCTTTGTAACTTATAATCCGACGGTCACGATATGTATTGATCTGACGGTTCATTTTCTCCTTGGTATTACCGACACTTGATCTATCGCTTAACACTTGATTGGATCATGATCTCTATTTAAAGAGCATGGAGGGTCATTTGTATGGTGACCATTTATGAGAGAAGCTTGTGTAAATTTCTTTCTTTATATTAATAAATTGCCTGAAGTGGCCACGTTGGCTCAAGTCGTGGACTGTTTCCCTCTTTGAGGGTTTTAACCACGTCAAATACTGGTGTACTGATCTGTGATTTGTTTGTGAGAAGTGACCTTTGGTGTTTGATTTAAGGAACTTACCCTGTAAATTCCTACATGGTATCAAAGTTGTTTTGAGGGTCGCATCCGTTGTTGATCCAAATCTGTAGTCGGTTTGACTACATGTGATTGTCGTTTTCTAGATCTACTATTTCTGATCACTTTCAGGCTAGAAGAATTGCTATTTTGTGTCTGGAGCCTCTGTTACAGTGAGGAACCCCTTTCATTTCATGCGAAAAGGTTTCCGGTTTCCCAAGTTATGTCATTTTAGATCTGGAGGTATAAAGGTTTTTTTTGCAACTATATTTACTTATCCCTATATTTATTTCAGTTTATAGTCTTTTTTATTACCGAACCTATACCCTCTTCTTTGTGTATGCTCTTTGCTCTGCCCTATATGCGATTTGGCAAACCAGAAACATAAAGATGGTATTTTTTTGCTACGTATGCTATTTCCCCACGAATTTACGTGATCTCGGGAAATCAGAAATAGCAAGAAAAATATATAATTGTCGAACGGACTAACCGGAAATCTAACGTTCTGCCGTAAGTGTTGTATTTTTTTTTGCTTTTTGAGCGGTTGTTTTTTTTGCAGGAAAAAAGGCACACAACTAAAAAGGAAAAAAAACAAACAAACAAACAAACAACCAAATCTTCCTCCTTTCAAACAATTACAAAATCCTTTTACTAGCTCACTTAATGTAAAGTTACTTTATGAGAATAGAGCTCTTGGGTTCAGGTTTCCTTGTCAAGCTTCTTATTCTAAAAAACTTTGTCTTTTTTCTTAAAAAGCTTTTGGGAAAGTTATCTTTTTTTATGTTTTATTTAAAAAGCACATGTAACTCATGTTTTAAAGTTACTTTATGTAATAGTGTTTATCACCCATTATAAAAAGTGAGTCGCATAAAGTAGTTTTTTTTTTTTTTTTTAAGTGAGCCTATTATATTAAGTTTGGAAAAGGGGAGGAATTTATTTTTAAGTACAACTTCATCATCAACTTTCAACCTATCACGTGTCTACTCAACATCTACTCCAACTTTTGTTCAAAAAGACATAACTTCTTCATTCGGAAGCTGTTTTCAGAGCCTTTTTTTTTAACCGACCTAATTTTTCAAGATCTTTCCATTGGAGAAGTTAGTTTCAACCTGTTCAACTTCAGTTTTTAAAAATGGAAAGTTCGTGCTTGGTTATTCTTAACAACGCCAATTATTTCCAATGGTTATCCTACATGGTAGACTTACTTAGAAGTAAAGGGCTTTATAGAATAGCCTTCGGACAAGAATATAAACCTAGCGATGTAGATAAACATGCTAAATGGGAAAATAAACAAGATCAAGCACGAGGGTTGATAGGAATGTCCACTGCTCAAGACCTTAGATTTCATATCCTATAAATTGACTCCCCTGTTGAAGCTATGAAAAAGCTAAATACTATTTTTGGCATTAAAATGAAATAAGAGCCCAGCAGCTTGAAAATGAGTTGCTTACTTTGGACCCCAATAATTTCTCCTCTATTGAAGATTTTTTGTCCAAATTCAAGACCCTTAGACTTATTTTAGAGGGTTGTAAGGTCAAAAAGGAAGATGGTAGTATTATCTATTCCATTCTTGCTAATCTAGGCCTCATATACTCTGTATTTGTTTCCACCTTCCATTCCACTAGAGAAGCCCTCATTTCTCAAGGAATAGCCTACAAGTCTCCATCTTTTGATGCCTTTTGCGATTCTTTGACAAGAGAAAAAAGAAAAACTCTTACACCTTGGTCTTATTAATAATGGAAACTCTTCTAAAAAAAGCCTTAGCAGCCCAGCAGCAACCAAATCCAAATAATCCTAAGAAGCAGCATCCTAAAAAGAATGGTCCTAAACCAAACAAGGGTCTTAAGCAATTTGAGCCACAAACTGAAAAAGAAACTCAACAAACTGATAAGGAAAATAAAAACAAAGGGAAGAAGACATATATACATTGCAAATTTTGTAATATTAATGGCCACGTAGAGTCAAAAAAATTTAAGAATATGGAAGCCTTGGAAGCCACAATGAAGAACCACACATTCATTTGGAGAACTCTTCAACTTCATCTTCGAGAATGGCACTTTCTACATTTAGTTTTCAAGCATCAAGATATGGTTATGCATTGAATATATCTTCTTCTTCTCATTTTCATGAGTGGCTCATTTATTCTAGAGCCTCTTACCAAATGCCCAAAAATAAAGCCATGTTTTCTTCTTTAAATGATTGTAACACCAAAAATATTTATGTTGGTAATGATAGATCTCTTAGTGTTGTAGGTTCTGGAACTATTCATCTAGATAAAGGTAAGTTTAATGATGTATTATGTTTTCCTACCTTGTCCTCTAACCTTCTATCTATTTATTAGATAACTCATTCAAGTGAAGGAAAAACCATAGAATTCTCATCTCATGATATTGTAATTAAGGACCTAGGAGATCCTATACATATTTTAGCTACTTGCGTTGTTGATGATTCCACAAGGTTGTATAAGTCTGGAAACTTTGGGTCATCATTTCTTCCCTCTGTTTTTGTTGCTCATAATGATGAAGTGAGCAAACTTTGGCATGATCAATTTGGTCACTTAAACTACCGCTCTCTTCAAACTCTATGTATGAAAATATGGTGACATGTTTTCCTATGGTATCTTGTCGAGATGGTGTTTGTTTTGGTTGTGTACTCAGAAAACATCATCGGGATAGTTTTGAAAAATGTTCCTCTTGGCACGCCTCAACCCCTTTGCAGCTTGTGCACAATGATTTATGTGGTCCACTTCTTATTGTTTCTTTCTCTGGCTACAATCAATTCTTAACTTTCATTGATGATTTTTCCAGACGCACTTCGGTATACTTCTTAAAACTCAAGAGTGAATTTTTTAACATGTTCTTGTAATTTAAAGTGTTTGTTGAGAAACAATTTGGACATCAAATTCTTGAGTTAAGATCTGACAATGGAGGAGAATATGTTAACAACAAATTTATCAACTTTTGCATTGAGCATGGCATTCAATTGCAACATATTGTTATGTATACTCCACAACAAAATGGTGTAGTTAAAAGGAAGAATCGCACTCTAAAATAAATGGCTAACCGTATGCTTCAATCTATAGGACTTAGTATTAATTTTTGGGCACAAGAAATAAACTATGAAAATTACATAGTAAATCTCACTCCTACTAAGTTTTTAAGGAACACCACTCTAGAAGAATCTTGGATCTCAATCAAACCAGACTTAAGTCACTGTCATGTTTTTGGAAGTGAAGCTTGGGCCCATATTCCACATGAGAAACATAAATCCTTAGAACCTAAGAGTGAAAAATGCATTTTTGTTGGATATTCTGAAGATGTCAAAGGATATGGAATTCTTCAACCCAAATCCAAAAATGTAATCTTTATAAGAGATGTAAAAATTGATGAAAATATATCAGCTTTCAAGCCTAGTTCGGCAGTGTGCCACCTTTGGCCTGTGAGCTTGATTCAGCATATGTGCTAACTCTCTTTATATCTTCTAATTCTGACAACATTCCTTCTAGTTTGGATGATAACAACAAGGATAAAAATCCTCCTCCACCTCCTCAGGATCTTCCTTCAGCTCCACAACTTCCAAAATGGGTCTGCTCTACTCGAAATGCAACAGGTTCTCTTGCAGGTGACCCTACAAATCAACGTCCTGCATGTTCTCAATTTGACAGAGCCTCTTTTGTATTCGCTCAAGTTCCAAAAAATATTGATCCAGACACCATTGAAGAAGATTTAGGTCATCCAAAATGGGATGTAGCTATGAATGAATAATATTGTTCCTGATTGGCAAACAATACTTGGGATCTTGTTCCTCTTCCAAAGGGAAGAAAACTTGTCAGGTGCAAATGGGTTTACAGAACAAAGTTTGGACAAGATGGAAAAGTGGATAAACATAAAGCTCGTCTTGTTTCTAAAGGATTTTCACAAGTTGAAGGCATTGACTATACTAAAACCTTCTCCCCTATTTCCAAAATGAATTTTATCTGCTTTGTTCTTTCCCTTGCTGCCTCCTTTAAATGGGAACTCCATCAGATGGATGTTAAATCCGCCTTCTTACATGGGGACTTGCATGAAGAAATCTACATGGAACAACCCCCTGGCTTTATCCAAAACTACTCTAGCCTTGTTTTTCACCTTAGGAAGTCTCTCTATGGTCTCAAATAAGCCCCTCAGGCATGGTATGCCAAAATGGATATCTTTCTCTTAGATAATGGCTTTTCTAGATGTCATTCCAACAACACAGTCTACACCAAGAAAGTGGGTAAGTCTTTAATCATCCTTGTTCTTTATGGTGATGATATTATCCTTACTGGTAGTGATCCCAACAATGTAAACCATCTGAAGTCTAGCCTCAAAAAGAAGTTTGAAATGATAGACTTAGGACACCTGCATTATTTCCTTGGTCTTCAATTCTTCCAATCCAAAGAAGGTATTACCCTTTCTCAGTCCAAGTATGCATGTGATCTTCTACGCCACTTTCACATAGAAGGTTGTAAGCTAGCCCCTTCTCCCTTTCAGTCTAGATTCAAGCTTTCGGTCACTTGTACTTACCCTGCAATTGATGCTACCTTATACTGTCAACCTGTTGGAAAACTTTTGTATCTAACCCATACCCGTCTTTACCTTTATTTTGTCGCTGGCCTTGTTGCTCGATTTTTGCACAATCCTCATGAAAGTCACTGGAAAGCAGCTAAAATAATACTTCAGTATATTCGAGGTACAATTCATTTCAGGATTCATTACAGTGCGGAAGCATCTCCATTGTTGATTGGTTTCACTAATTTTGATTTGGCTGGTGATCCTGATGACCAAAATTCTACTAAAAGTTATGTATTCACTCTTGGTTCAGGACCTATTACATGCTCTTGTAAGAAACAAAGTGCCATCTCTCTTTCTTCGGCAGAAGAAAAGTATCGTGGTGTTGTTGAAACCAGCAAGGAATCCTTGTGGCTTCGTCAGATCCTGTCTAAATTTGGTATTCATCAGTAGCATCTAACTACACTTTGGTGTGATAATGAGATTTCCATTTAGCTATGCAAAGATCCAGCTCATCATTAGCGCATGAAACACATTGAGCTACACATACACATCATCATAAAGCTCATTCATGATCGTGTTCTTAAAGTGCACTATTGTTCAACCAATGATCAAGTTGTTGATATATTTACAAAGGCTCTCACACAAGTGAAGTTTACCAAAATTCGATCTATGCTTGGAGTTCAGGAAAGTTATCATTAAGGGGTTATAGGCTCTAATGCCTCCTTCCTTCTTCTATTGTGTCACCTTTGTAAATCATTCAATCCTATCCCAAGTTGTTCTTAAGGGAGGGTGTTAGGATATTATAACACATAGGAAATAGTTAAGTATAACTTGGTCTAGCATAGAGTTAGGTAATGTATCTTTCTTTACTATGTACTTTTGTAACTTATAATCTGATAGTCACGATATGTAGTGATCCAGCTATTCATTCTCTCCTCAGTATTATCGACACTTTATCTATGGCTTAACACCCGATTGGTCCATGATCTCTATTTAAAGAGAATGGAGGGTCATTTGTATGGTGACCATTTATGAGAGAAGATTATGTAAATTTTATTTCTTTATATTAATAAATTGTTTGAAGTGGTCGCGTTGGCTCAAGTCATGGGTTGTTTCCCTCTTTAAGGGTTTTAACCATGTCATATACTGGTTTACTCATATGTGATATGTTTGTGAGCGGTGACCTTTGGTTTTTTATCTAAGGAACTTACCCTGTAAATTCCTACATATGCAGCCAACAACCATAGAATATACAAGGCATATGGAGGCTCAGAGTGCACCTAGAAAATTGGATCCATGAGCGACTACCTCTAATACATCTAGATATTGTAGAAATTATATAACTTATGTGTTATATGTCCCAGATTCTACTGATCTCAAACTATTTGAACTTCATGCAAAATACAGAATCTATTCCACCATTGATCATTTGCGGAAATTAAATCAAGATTGCAATGCACACATGAAACAATAAAAATTCACACACATTAACACAGTTGTTTAACGAGAAAGCATGAGGCTGAAAACCCCAACTATCTGTATATAATATATGTCATAGAGATCATGTAACAATCCTCATACAAATCTGATCATATCAAGCTCTCAGTACAATACAATCGCTACACACTAATCAGGCCTGATCTTGCAAATCCATGCACCGATCTTTGCCACCTGCTAGCCTGCCTCTACTGTGCAATCCCTACTGAAGAATGGCTCTGAATAAACTCGAATTGCTTCAGCCTTGCTCATGCAATCATCATTGGCATCTCCACTGAGTGTTGGATGCAATCAATGCATCACTATATTCACAACTGATAGTCACACTTGCTCTTTCACCTATCTCTCCACTGGTCTCTAATGAAACTGCCATGCACTGTATTTAACTGATGTATTCTTCAGTTGATTAATGAGTTATTATTTAGTGAATTAATTTACTAATTAATTCACGCCACTCTCACTAGTGTATCAATCAGTTAGAATAGACACAACTAGCTCAATTGAGTCTAACTGAGTTAAACTAAATACAACTCCACCAACTACTTCTCCAACTCCACCAAACTCTGTCACATGAGTTCTAACTGAAGTCCTCCATGCAATAACTCCAGTAAACCCTCAAGAATAGCGTAATTCCTTTTGTCAGCTACTATGACACATCTGTGCAATTAACTGAAGTACTCCAAGAGAATAAGATAATGTTTAGAGTCCAAATATTATTAAGAGCTAATAATATTCGACATATCTATATTTAGACTGGCAGTCTAAAAATAGACTCCGCCCAATATGTCTAAAAATAGAAGTCCATCTATTTTTCCAACTTGACCAACCATCCACAAATAGCATCCTGCAACTCATAGAATATGATCGACATGTCTAAAAATAGACTTTGCACCAAAAATAGCCTGCGGGCCCACTTAGTGAAGGTGACTCTTTTCATTAAGCTCATCATCTTGTTGAATCTCAACACTCCCTATCAACAAGATAGGGATTATCTGCACCCCGATCCTGTCTCTATGGTATTCGAATTTTCTCTTGGTGAGCGCCGTCGTCAGAATATCTGCATCATGATCCTCCGTAGGAATGTAAGAAAGCAACATGATCTTCCACTGCACACAATCTCTGATATGATGGTACCGAATGTCAATATGTTTAGATCTATCATGAAATACTGGATTAACCGAGAGTTTAATGCAACTCTGATTATCACAATATATCACTGTGGGATCTAAGTGAGAACCGAACAAACCGACCAGGATCTTCCTCATCCATATAGCCTCTCATGTAGCCAAACTTACTGCCATGTACTCGGCCTTCACTGAACTGAGTGCCACGGATCTTTGTTTCCTCCTGTACCAAGAAACTGTTGTATATCTGATACTGAAAATCCCTCCAGATGTGCTATTTCTTTCCGTTGGGCTTCCTACCCAATTTGCATCCGTGAAGCCATGCAGCTTCACCTCATCCGACTGTCTGTACCAAAATCCATACCCAGATGTGCCCCTGAGATACCTCAGGACATGCTTGCCTACCTTCCAAAAGAGCTTGGTAGGCTTAACCATCGCTTGTGAAAGTTGGTTCACAGTATAGCATATGTTCGGTCGTGTATTGACTAAATACATGAGCGAACCAACCAAATGTCTATAAACAGTGGCATCCACTACCTCTGTCGATGTAGCATCCTCTTTCCTCCAACCACTAGGAAGAGGAGTGTCGATAGGCTTGTAGCCTTGCATGTGAAACTTCTCCAGTATCTCCCGGGCATACTTGCCTTGAGACACAAACAGTTCACCTTTTCGCTGGCAAATTTCCAATCCCAGGAAATAATGAAGGAGGCCCAAGTCCTTCATCTCGAACTCCTTTGCAAGATCTGCCTTGCATGAGTGTATCAACAGTTTATCACCCATTAGTATTAAATCATCTACATAAAGTACAATGATCAAAAGCTTACCCTCCACCACAATCTAGTATAGGTTTGGATCTGCCTCACTCTTAGCGAAACCAAGTCCAGTGAAATAACTTTCTATCCGTGTGTACCGAGCACGAGGTGCTTGTTTCAGCCCATACAGCGCTCTTTTGTGCCTGCACACATGCGACTCACTGTTGAAGATTTTGAATCCTTCAGGCTGCTCAATTTACACCTCCCCCTCAATGATTCCGCTGAGGAACGCAGTCTTCACATCCATCTGATGAATGTGCCAACCCATCTGCGTTGAGAGAGAAAGGATGGTCTGTATGGAAGAATACCTTGCGACAGGTGCAAAGGTTTCTTCATAGTCAATCCCCTTGATCTGTGAGAAACCCCAGGCAACAAATCTTGCCTTATACTTCTCGATGCTCCCATCAGCAGCTTGCTTCACTTTGTAGATCCATCTCAAACCTACCACTGATTTCCCTTCCGACCTTGGGAAAATCTCCCATGCACTGTTTCTGAAAATCGAGTCATACTCTTCCACCATGGCATCTACCCATGCAGGATCCTCCCCAGCTTCCTCGAAAGAGGATGTCTCTGTCACAATACACTTGCTCATCATAGCCATGTATGCAGTAAATCGGTCAGGTGACTATCTTTGTCTGCGTTGTGATGTAGGAACTCCTACATTCTGCACTGCATCAAGATTTAGTCGCTCAGCTTCTGTAGTGCGCTTCCGCCCTCTGATGTTTGGCGCTGCATGAGTGGTTTCTTCCACTCCATGAACCTCCTCTTGTGGCTGATCCACATCTTGAGGCTCATCTTTAGGAACAAGTAGCTCCTCCTCTCCATGCAAGTGTAGCTCCCTCTCAAGCGACAACTTCATGGCTTTCTCCTCATGAAATTTGATATCCCGTCACACAACAGTCATCTGACTGTCTGGAAAATACACACGATAATTGTGGAGCGTTTCCGTGTACCCCAAAAATATCCCAACATCTGTGATCGGCTCCAGCTTCTTCCTGGCATCCTTCGTCACATGAGTGTAAACAGGTGAGCCAAAAATCTTCAAATGAGAAATATCAGGCTTCTTACCAGAAAACGCCTCTTCGGGTGTACTCATGCCAAGTACTCTATGAGGACAACAGTTTTGCACATAAACTGCAGTGTTGCATGCCTCAGCCCGCAAGTGTATGGGAAGGCCCTGATCATGCAACATCGCCCGTGCAGCACCCACGATCGTTCTGTTCTTCCTCTCCACGACCCCATTTTGTTGTGGGATATGAGGCGCTATGGGTTCTCTTCGAATTCCTTCTTTGCTACAGAAATCTTTGAATTCACAAAAGATGTATTCACCACCATTATCACTTCGGAGAGCTTTCACTTGCTTCCCCGACTCTTTCTCAACCAGCGCCTTGAACTCACAGAACTTTGAGTATGTCTCGCTCTTCTTCTACATGAAGAAGATCCAACACATACAAGAAAATTCATCAACAAATATCACATAATACATGTGTTTTGTTGTTGAAGCAACCAAGAAAGGTCCACACACGTCTGTGTGAATTCTCTCAAGGATCGTCGAGGCGTGACTATCCTTCTCATGAAAAGTGGTCTTCACAAATTTTCACAAAGTACATCCCTTGCACTAATCTGACTGTGAAAGTATACCTTTGTGAAGCCCGGTAGAAATCTGCTACAAAATTTTCAAAGCGCCATGGTGAAGATGGCCCAATCTCCTTTGCCACAATTTGCCCTCATCCTGGCTCACCACTTCTTCTGCTTTGCCTGCCATTGCAGTGCAGCCATCTACCTGCAATTGATAAAGATTCTTAACTTGAATCCCTATCCTCCTAATTTGACCAGTTGTTTTATGCCGAAGGAAATCCTTTCCCTCACTGAAAACAACATCATAACCCTTGTCTTCCAACATCGCCACGGAGATCATATTCCTCTTCAATCCTGGAACATGCATGACACCCTTCAAGATGAAAGGTTTACCAGACTCCCTCTCAAATGAAATGGTCCCGATACCAGTCGCATTGTATCTACCATCATCGCCCATCTCGATGTGCACTCAAACATCATTTTCCTCCAGATCACTAAACAAATCTTTGTCTCTGGTCATATGGAAAGATGCACCACTATCAAGAAACCACACCAATCCCATCACACTTGAAACCAAGCATGCGATAAAAGAAAAATACAGCTCAAACTGTGAGGCTAAGGCCTCTCCAACTACAGATCCAGCAACCTTCTTATTCTTCTTCTTCTATGGACAATTAGTGGCGAAATGCCCGTGCTGGTGACTGTGAAAACACTTCACCTTGGACAAATCCTGCTTCTTGCCTTTCGTACCAGATTGAGAAGGATTTTTCTTCCCCTTTCCTTTCCTTGCTTTGGTAGCCAAAGCGCAATTTTCTTCATCTTCATTCTTCGATGAAGATCCATCCCTGGTACCCCGCCTTATCTCCTCCTGCACAAGATCCGACCAAACTCGCTCCCATCCTGGCATTTTCTCCCGTCCATTGACAGATTCTTCGTAGCTATGCCAACTCTTCGGAAGCCCAAGGAAAGCCAAGCTCACCAAGTCTTCTTAATCAACAGTAACACCACCCTTCCCAGCTCATCCTTGCAGTGGACAAACTTCGTGAGGTATTTTGGTATACTGTCGCCTTTCTCCATTTTTATTTTTCTGATCTTGTCTTTAAGTGCCAACTTCCTTTGGTCACTTCTGCTTTGGAACAAATCTGTCAAAGCCTTCCACATTAAGAATGGAGTGGATTTCCCATGAATGTTGGACACAATGTGGTCCTTCACACCTTCCAACAAAATCCTTCGACACTTTTCTACCTTCTTTTGCCATGCGTCAAGTGCGGCTGCATCGCTAGATCCTGGCTTAGGAATATCAGCATCTATGAACTCCTTCAACCCATTATCATCCAGCACCACCTCCATCCTGTCCTTCCATGCAATATAATTCGAACTACCATCAAGGGCATACTCCAATCACAATTCGTTGAAAGACATTTCAATGAATGCTCAACTTCGACACCAAGAAAACACTACAGCAAATTCGAATTCCACCAACACAAAACTCAATCGCTTCAATAATTGCAATATCCTATGATCAATACTGCTTCGATACGATGTATAAATTATATAAATTATGTGTTATATGTCCAATATTCTCCTGATCTCACACTATTTTAACTTCATGCAAAATACAGAATCTATTCCACCATTGATCATTTGCGAAAATTAAATAAAGATTGCAATGCACAAATGAAACAATAAAAATTCACACACATTAACACAGTTGTTTAACGGGAAAGCCTGAGGCTGAAAACCCCAACTATATGTATATAATATGTCATAGAGATCATGTAACAATCCTCATACAAAGCTAATCATATCAAGCTCTCAGTACAATACAATCGATACACACTAATCAGGCTCGATCTTGCAAATCCATGCACTGATCTTTGCCACCTGCTAGCCTGCCTCTACTGCGCAATCCCTGCTGAAGAATGGCTCTGAATGAACTCGAATTGCTCCAGCTTTTCTCACGCAATTCTCATTTTCATCTCCACTGAGTGTTGGATGCAATCAATGCATCACTATAGTCACAACTGATAGTCACACTTGCTCTTTCACCTATCTCTCCACTGATCTCTACTGAAATTGCCATGTATTGTAGTTAACTGATGTATTCTTCAGTTGATTAATGAGTTATTATTTAGTGAATTAATTTACTAATTAATTCACACCACTCTCACTATTGTATCAATCAGTTAGACTAGATACAACTAGCTCAACTGAGTCTAACTGAGTTAAACTAAATACAACTCCACCAACTACTTCTATAACTCCACCAAACTCTGTCACATGAGTTCTAACTGAAGTCCTCATGCATTAGCTCCAGTAAACCCTCAGGAATAGCGTAATTCCTTCTGTCAGCTGCTGTGCCACATCTGTGCACTTAAATAAAGTGCTCCAAGAGAATAAGATAATGTTTAGAGTCCAAATATTATTAAGAGCTAATAATATTCGACATATCTATATTTAGACTGGCAGTCTAAAAATAGACTCCGCCCAATATGTCTAAAAATAGAAGTCCATATATTTTTCCAACTTGACCAACCATCCACAAATAGCATCCTGCAACTCATAGAACATGATCGGCATGTCTAAAAATAGACTTTGCGCCAAAAATAGCCTGCGGGCCCACTTAGTGAAGGCGACTCTTTTCACTAAGCTCATCATCTTTTTGAATCTCAACAAATATCACCATGCATTCTAGATTTCACCGCAAGTTAGAGTTCCTAATTGAATAATTGCAGTAGCGCGTAAGAGGTTTGGTCCGTATTGATTTAGTTTTGTCTCAAATTTCCTTAGACATTTTACATCAGTTAAAGAATAGTGTTACCATGGAGTTGCAGTCATGCGAGACAACCACTGCAATGGAGGTAGTGCAAGTGAATATGGCACAAGAATCATTACAGCATGAGAATATGTAGTTGAAATATGAGAAGCAGGAAGTTGTGAACAAAGAAGTGGGACTGTGCATAGCAGTTGAAGCAATACACAAACATATTTTGGAAGAGCTTATGGAGACCGATACTCGAATAGAGAGTCAATTCATTAAAATTGGGGAATTTGTTCAAGGTATGAAAGAAAAATTTGAGGAGCTCAAAGAATAATAGGAGCCACCAAATCCACCTGAAGAGCAACATCGTTGAGCAAAATAGTAAAGGGTTATTTACCATTTCACGTGAATGAAGGTCTTGGAGGATGTATGTTGGAAAATCTACGAAGATGGGTTGAATTTGTGGAATAAGTTGTTATGGAATCGGGAGTTGCAATATATTTCACAGTAGATTCAAAGTCTTGAAGAGAAGGCACAGAAATTTGTTTCCAATTTCAGTAGTGTGCCATTAGACAAGAAGCATCTTGTCTTAGAAGAAACAATGCAGCTTGACAAATAAATCAAGCAGATGAGACTAATGCGAGAATAAACTTGAAAGGTGGAAACTCTACAAGATAAAGTGTTATATTACAAATGAGGTTATGGAAGTGTAGCAGGAAATTAAGAATGTTTTGCAGGAAGGTGAACAGTTCATTGTGATTGCAATGCCACTTTAAGCATCGATTAGATTAATTATGCATGCTACCAAGATTCATACCAAGGTACACAGTGTGCATAATGCGCTTACAACATTGAAGGAGGCAACTAGGGAGAAAATTCCCTCTCTCTAGGTTGGATGAGTGGCTCAAGTCAAGCCATAGGTGAGTGTTTGGGGCCTGATGGGACCATTTTTGGGAAGAATAGTGTAAGAAATGTTGAAGTTTGTTATGAAACGAGCTCCAAAAGTAGAATAAAAGAGAGATCAACGCCTTATAAATCAGCCACTTCGAGGGGGAAACCTCCAATACATTACATAAATGAACAATTCTTGGATGATACAGATGACCAAAACTTCCTTCTATATATAGGAGTCCATGGGGCCACAATATAATCCTAGCCGACCTAACAATAATAATGTAAGGGCACAATAATAACAATATTTTGGTTACAGGGGTACAACAATAACAATAAGGGGGCTACACTAATAACAATAAGGGACTAAATTAGTAATATAGGGAAATAACATGCCCCTCTCCTTCAAAAAAAGTGTTCTCCTCAACGCTTGAGTATCTCTTGGTGATTCTCTATAAAATTTTCATCCTCCCATGTCGAATCTCCAATGGGTAAGTTCTTCCACTTGATGAGATACTCTGAAATTGATCGATTTCGTCATTGTCGAGTTCTTGCTTCCGTGACCGCTTCAGGTTCCAATATGATTTTTCCTTCCTCATCAAGTTCTGGAAATATTGTTTGAGCTGGAAGATTTTCACTTATAACCATCTTTAAGCATGAAACATGGAAAATTGGATGCACTCGCGAAGAAGCAGGAAGCTCCAATTTGCATGCCATAGTAAGAATATTTTGCAACACCTTGTAAGGACCATAGTACTTTGGCGATAATTTATTATCCTTCTTAGCTTGCTTGAGGGAAATTTGTTTGTATGGTTGTAGCCTTAAAAATACCCAGTCTCCTACATCAAAACTTCTCTCACTGTGATGTTGATCTGCATGTTGTTTCATTCAATTTTGTGCCAAATTTAGGTTATCCTTTAAGAGTTGGAGAAATTCTTGTTGATGCTCGATGTGATCTTCCACTTCTTGAA
Organism: Pinus albicaulis; assembly: GCA_034641835.2. Classification (NCBI taxonomy): domain Eukaryota; kingdom Viridiplantae; phylum Streptophyta; class Pinopsida; order Pinales; family Pinaceae; genus Pinus; species Pinus albicaulis. The sequence goes on from CM076578.1 coordinate 780,101,761, forward strand.
CCTTAGAATTTTCTCTTAAAGATGATGTGATGGATGGTGGATGATATCCATAAAGTGTCATAAATGGGGTCATTTTTTCTACAGTATGGAAGGAAGTGTTATACCACCATTCAGCGAGAGGTGACCACTTGACCCATTGTGTTTTTTTATCAAATACAAAACAACGAAGATATCCTTCCAAACATTTATTCACTATCTCAGTTTGACGATCGGATTGAGGATGATAAGATGAGCTACGAGCTAATTGAGTACCCAAACAAGAAAATTATTCCATCCAAAAATTTCCAGTAAAAATGGAATCTCTGTCGCTCACAATATTCTTTGGGTTTCCATGTAGCTTTGGAATTGTGTCCATAAATGTACTAGCAACTGTACTTGCTTTAAGTGGATGAGATAATGCACAAAAGTGTGCATACTTGGTAAGTATATCAACTACCACCATGATGACACTCTTTCCTTCGGAATTAGGTAAACCTGTGATAAAATCCATTGAAATCTCCTCCCAACGTTGACTTGGAATGGATAAAGGTTGTAGAAGTCCCGGGGTCTTAATTGTCTCCACTTTATTCTGCTGGAAAACCAAACATTCCGCTACAAACTTTTGAATATCAGATTTAAGGCCATCCCAAAAAAATTCTTTCTTCACCCTATGGTAAGTTTTTAAAAATCCTGAGTGTCCTCCTAAAGGAGAAGTGTGCAATTCCAAAAGAATCTTTTTTTTTAGTTGGGAATTCTTACAAAGATATAAGCGATCTTTGTACCATAAGGAATCATTTTTCCAACTAAATGTATCAGATGTACTAGCATCTTGCTGCAACTTTTGAATGAGTGTCCATACATCTTTGTCCTTCTTCCATTCATCTCTTGCTTCGGTTATCCAATCTGGTTAGATAATAGAAATGGCACAAAGCAATGCTTCCACCTCTTCATTCTTTCTTGAGAGTGCATCTGCAACAACATTAAGCTTTCCTTTTTTGTAGATTATTTCAAAGTCATAACCCAACATCTTTGTGACCCATTTTTTTTTCTCTTCTGAAGATAGTCTTTGTTCCAAAAAGTGTTTAAGACTATCATGATCAGTTTTTACCTTGAAGTGTCTTCCCATTAGGTAAGTTCGCCATTTCTTTAGTGCATGTAGTATTGCTAACATTTCCTTCTCATAAATAGGTTTCTGTAAATACTTTCATTTGATTGGATGACTTTCAAAAGCAATGGGTCTTCCTTCCTGCATTAAAACTGCACCAATTCCATTTCCTGAGGCATCACATTCCACAATAAAAGTTTTTGTGAAGTCTGGCGTAGCTAAGACCGGTGCTAGGCACATTGCCTCTTTAAGATGTTCAAAGGCCTTAGTTGCTTCAGGAGTCCATGAAAATGCATCTTTCTTCAATAATGTTGTTAGAGGTGTTGCTATTCTCCCATAATTCTTAACAAACTTGCGATAATGCCCTGTTAACCTGAGAAATCCTCGCAACTACTTTATGGTTGTGGGGACTTTCCATTCCTTAATGGCTTTAATTTTGTTAGGGTCTACCTTAACACCCTCGTGAGATACAATATGACCCAGATATTCCACCTCTTGTACTCCAAAGAAACGTTTGGATGTTTTTGCATATAATTGTTTCTCCTGTAATAGTTTGAGCACCTTGTCAACATGTTGAACATGATCCTTACAAGACCTACTGTAGATTAGTATATCATCAAAAAATACTAGCACAAATTTTCTAAGGAAGGGTTTGAAAATGGAATTCATCAACCCTTGAAATGTAGAAGGTGCATTGGTAAGGCCAAAATGCATGACCAAAAATTCATAATGACCCTCATGAGTTCTAAATGTTTTTTTCGGAATATCTTCAGTCTTCATTCTAATTTGATGATATCCTGAACGAAAATCCAGCTTGGTAAAATAAATTTCTCCATGTAATTCGTCCAATAATTCATCAATCACAGGAATGGGAAATTTATCTTTAATGGTGAGCTTACTGAGCTCCTTATAATCCAGACACATGCGCCATGATCCATACTTCTTGTGCACCAATACTGCTAGAGCAGAGAAAGAACTTTGACTAGGTTGAATTATACCAGCCTCTAACATTTCTGCAATCATACGTTCAATTTCGCTCTTTTGGACATAAGGATATCTATAAGGCCTAATGTTTGGAGGAACACTTCCTGGAATCAAATGAATAGCATGATCATGATCACGAATAGGTAGGAGTCCTTTGGGAGTTTCAAACACCTTGGAATGATTGTCCAAGACTTGTTGGAGATCTGCAGAAATAGATGATTTTGATGTCGGAACTTCTAGTGAGCATAATTGTGCTATTACGCCTCGTTGTTATTTCTTTAGAAGCTTTGTCATGACATTAGAGCTTATTATCCTTCCTGGATTCCCGTCAATATCCCGTAATTCAACTTCCTTTCCTTCTGAAAAAAATTTCAAGAAAAGTTCTTGAAAATTAAAAGCTACCGTCCCCAAAGATTGTAACCATTGTACTCCTAGTACAACATCAGCACCTCCCATAGGAATGGAAAGCATTGGATTATTCAATACATATTCCCCCATGGTTAGCTTGATATTATGGCATTTTCCAGAGCAATTTATAGTTCCTCCATTTGCAACCATCACTTGACATTCTGGTGTTGGGTATAGGAAACAATTCAATTCCTTGGCTGCCTTACAATGAATAAAATTATGGGTGCTACCTGAATCAATCAACACTATTACCTTTTTCTTCTTGATATGTCCTTCTATCTTGAGAGTTTGAGGAGTGGTAATTCCTACCAATTCATTACACGATATGGTCGGACTCATTTCTTCCTCTTCTAGGGTTGGTTCCTGGTATATATCCTCTTCTTTTGAAGATTCTTGTTCATTTTCTTCTTCCTCTTCACAATCTATGTAAAATAATTTCTTCTCAACACACTTATGACCTTTAGTGTATTTTCTATCACAACTGTAGCAAATCCCTTTTTCTCTATTGCTGTGGTTTCAACCATGTAGGTTGTGGAAGTCTAGGAGTAGCAACACTTCCATCTTTATATATGTGAGTGGTAGGCTTCCTTGTCGCCATAATTTTACATTCAATTTTTCTTGCCAACCTGAACACCTTTTCCAATGAATCAGGTTCCCAAACGCGAACTTCATGTTGGATGTTATCATTTAAATTACCTATGAAGACAACAATCCTGTGTTCCTCTGGAATATCAGTTAACTTGATATTCAATTTTTGGAAGTCCTCAATGTGCTCCACCACTGAACCCTTTTGTTTGATATTTATCAATTAGCTAAAGAAGGTGTTGCTCTTTGTATCCTCATAATGTGCTATCATTTCCTCTGTAAAAATTGACCAAGTGACAATTTTTTTACAGGATCAAAACCATCAATACCATACAAATGTATTTTGTTCTAAATGTAAAGTTGAAATGCGTACCTTTTGTGTGTTTTGAACATTATTGAGATCAAAATATTGCTCCATTTGTAGTATCCATGTTACGGGATCCTTGCCATAAAACTTCCTCATATCCATCTTTGGAATATGGTGGTTCTTCAATCCAACATTAGAGTTTATGAAATCACGGTTAACATTTATTTTGTTCTCATCATGATTTTCCTCTACTATATTTCTACCATTAGGAATCATTTCTTGTATTAAACTTGTCAACAAACCTTCCATGTCTGCTTTTACTTCATTCTTCATGTCTTCCATGTTGTCTTTCATTTTTTCATCGATATTAGCTTCCATGTCATCCATCTTAGCTTCCATGCCATCCATCTTAGCTTCCATGCCATTCTTCAAACCATCCATCTTAGCTTCCACGTCTTTCTTCAAACCATTCATATTAGCTTCCACACCTTTCTTCGAAACTTCCATTTCATTTTTTTTTCTCTTTGCGAGAGCGAAATTTGGTGCACTTTCTCTTGTAATTTTGATATGTCATGTAGCGCTTCTTCCTCTTCATGAGTCATAGCAGAGCCTTCTGAAGGCTTAATGGGTGTTGAATTCTTTTTAGGTGGCATTTAAGAACCCAATACTGATATTCATTTATTTTTAAGAACCCAATACTGATGTTTGACACAAGACTTATGCAATTCGGAATAAAATAAAATAAAATAAAAATAAATAAATAAAATAAAATTATAAAAAATAAAAAAAATTACACACATTTTTCTTACTTTTGCAGAGCTCGATATTGAAACTGAATTATCTCTGTTATTTCAGATCTTTAATATCTGAAATTTGGCCCTGAATTAGCCCTATGAATCTTCTTTCAAATGCCATAGGTCTGACCTAATTTGGATTCTTCAAGACAAAGTTATGCCCAATCTCCCACGATGACCTAATTATGGACTAGTTCATTAGAGAGAATTTGTACGACTTGACACGTGTCATTGTTTCCTCCTTCGGCTCTGAAATTGATATACAAAAACTATAGTCCGTGTACTTGTGGTCACTTTTTACATAATTCCAATTCGACGCTGAGAGAGAGAGTTATGACATTTTTCCCACGATCACCTCTTTGAGATGAAATTCAAGAGCCTGAAATATTCCTAACTTCCACATATCATATCTCCAAAAATGTTGCAAACCAAGATCTAAAATTTTTCTAAGGGATTCCTCAGGATTTCGGCTTCGCACTATAAAAATTTCAGCTTCTGAAACTTCGTATACGAAAATTTATATCAAAAATTCCACGATGACCTGTTTTAGTTGAAATTTGGGAGCCTGAAAAAACCCTAAATTCCCAAGATAATATCTCCGAAAATTTTGCGAACCAAAATCTGAAATTTTTACAGGAGGTTCCTTAGGATTTCGGCTTCACGCTATAAAATTTTCAGCTTCTGAACCTTCGTATAAAAAAAATATATTGCGAAAATTCCATGATGACCTGTTTGGAGCAGTGAAACCCTAGAATCCAAAGCTCGGATACCAAATCTTATGAAACCAGCTCCAAAAATAGAAGAAAAGAGAGATCAACGCCTTATAAATCAGCCACTTTGAGGGGGAAACCTCCAATAAATTACATAAATGAAAATTTCTTGGATGATACAAATGACCAAAACCTCCTTTTATATATAGGAGTCCATGGGGCCACAATATAATCCTAGCCGACCTAACAATAATAATGTAAGGGCACAATAATAACAATATTGGGGTTACAGGGGTACAACAATAACAATAAGGGGGCTACACTAATAACAATAAGGGGCTAAACTATTAATATAGGGACCTAACAAAGTTTTCATACAGTTTTGGGAGTTACGTGCATAGAGGTGGAGCAAAGATAGCACAAAAATACCAGCATACAAATTTTTTGTAGAAGGAGTATTGCGTAGAACTAGTGCAAAAAGGAGAAATGCATGGAAAGGAGTGAAGCACGAGGTGGCCAATCTAGAGTGGTTAAGTTTGAAAACATCTTCAAACTAGTTTTGATCAGGTCTATATTAGCAAAGGTACTATCTCTACCCATAGTAGTTATTTTCTCTGGTATTTCCCATGGTACCAAGGTCGGTTGGGACCACATGGTTATGTATAAATAGATAGGAGAAAAAAATATTTGGGTTGGTTCTTAGTTGGTTCGTTATTCGTTCTTTGTAGGATTTATGTTAGTTTTTTGTTGTTGTTTTGATATTGTAATACAGTAATGATTAGGTTGGTGATCCGAGAGGGAGTGACTTTGTAATCTTGTAATCTTGTGCTCAGTGCCCCATTTTAACAGTAATAGAAGATGGTTGAAAGTTGTTGTGTCCCATTTCTTGTGTCTCATGAGATGCTTGTATGATGTGTTAGTTATTTTTTATTTTAGTAATTTATGGTTCAACATTGAGTATGACACGATACTATGGATAATCAGGCACCCCTCCTTAAAAATTAAAAAATAAAAAAATAAAAAAATAAAAAAAAAAATTGTTAAAACTTTAATGTATGTTATAGTTATTTACAACTAGGGTTAGCATATGAATTATGAGCTAGGTATTATAATAGGTTTGCACACATTCAATTCCATTTCCATTTGCCATTGCAGAAACCTAGTGCTTGTAGCCCCATAGGTGCCCTGGGTGAGACTTCACCTATTTTGCAGATGATGTTGAAAGGACCAATATCTAGTGGGGTTTATTGGTTTCACTCCACAGATTAACCCGGGTCAAACTATACAAAGAGAAAACAGATAGTATGGCCATGTCGAAGTGAGGTATGAATAACTTCCCTTGGTAACTTATCCATTATATGTTTTTGTATTGATTGTATTTGTAAAAGTTTATATCATTTTAATATTTGTTACAAAACTAAATTTTATTTGACTATTTGTTCTTATAAAGAAAGTGTGTATGAAGTGTGTCAAGTCTAGGAATATCCCAAGTACTAGTAGAAATCCTATCATGGACATTGAAGAAGATGGAGTGAATAATGGGGATCAAGTAACTCCTATGGAATAATATGACACTAATAATACATTTGAGAATGATGGTATAAATAGATTGATCTAGATGATATTCATGATGTACCTATGATTGATAAGTCACAACAACCCATTTATGAAGGCTCAAACACAAATATTCTCGCTTGTATATTATTGTTGGTAAACTTGAAGGTATTAAATGGTTTTTTAAACACTTGTCTCACCCAAATATTAAGGTATGTGTAATTCGTCACATATCCACAAAGGTTTACTTTCTCTATTTTTAGTGTTAATTAATGTCTAAATTAAGGATGCAATGTTTATGATTAATATTCTTTTCGTTAACTAGATTTTTTAAGTATTTTATTTTATAATGTTGTGATTGTTAGGTAAATTTATTTTACCATCACCAAATAATTTACCTCACACATACCGAGAATTATCAACCATTATGAAGGGTGTTGGAATGGAGTATCGAGCTATTAATTCATATCATATGGTCATATGTATATTATGCATAATATACATCAAAAATGAAATGGTTGCAATGTTAAATCATTAGATAATGAACCAATAAAGTAGCAAAAAAAGTGTCTCCCAAATTTCTTCGTCATATTCCCAAAATTCCACATTTGCAGCAAATATTCAGATGGCAAGGCATAACACAGTTTATGGACTACCCTCAATGGAACAAAATTGAATATGGTGTTCCTTGAATGCTTGCAGATGGTTCTACATTGAGGAACATCAAAGAAAGATGGCCAATATTTAGATAAGAGCCTAATAATGTCAAGCTTCCATTGGGAATTGGTGATGTCAATCCATTTGGAGAGGTTAACTTTATTTACTCATTGTGTCCTATTTTTGTTATAAACAATAACCTTCCTCCTTCGATGTCAATAAAGAGGGAGCACATAATGTTGGTAATGATTGTTCTAGGTTTTTTTTTACAAGTAACTTTTGAACATAACATTTCATTTGTCTTGTTTATTGTATAATTTATTGCACACACACACATTAGTAATTATGTTTATTTTCAGTCAATTAGATAAGTTCCAAGTTAAATATATGAATGTATACATTGCACCTCTTATCAACGAATTTCTAAAGTTACGAGCTAGCATCAATATGTACAACATCTCTAGACCAATAGGGAAAATCAAATGTAATTCCATGGAATGCTTGCATGGACAATAAATGATGTGCCATGGCTAACACATTTTTGTGGTATGTAATGTACACATGTACTTTAATAATATATAATTATGAAAATATAATTCATTCTTTTTAAACAATTCATTGGTGTATAATTAATGCTAACGTTAATCCATATCTTGCAAGCCTTCAAACAAAGGGTGAATTTGCAAGTCTATTTTGTAGTCTTAGGATGAAATAACATCGTTCAAGAAGTTTAGGAAATGAGGTGTTTGACGAGTATTCGAACTTCCTCTATAAGAACCATTGGTATCGAATTACTAAAAAACATATATTCAATGGGAAAGAAGAGTCTAGAATACAACTACAAAGAATAAAACCTCAAATATGGAAGTTGGAATATATTAGAAATAATCAAGATAAGCAATTAGTATATGTAGCATATATAACGTTTTACAAATTTTTTTTGTATTGATTTCTATTTAGTGTATCTAACAGTTAATGTTGTAATTTTGTTTATGTTTCATAAAGCTTTATCAAGACATTAATGGAGTTCTGTGAGGAATCAAAAGTTATCCTATATAATTCATTAGGTCTCCTTACCATAAGGTGAACTACAAATAGCTCATTTGTTTGATACAATGTTATTTGGGAATAATTTGCAATAGAAACATTATGGAGAAACTTAGATGGAAGAAGTCAAAAGGAAAAAAATTATCTAAATTTGTATTGACATTAAGGAAGTCAATCATTCAATGCAAAATGTGATTCATTCAAACAATGGTAGACACCAAGATAGTCTTCCATGGTTATTTACAGAGCAACAAAGCAACATTGTAAAAGAGTTCACTTGGAAAAATAAATTTCCCACGAGATTTTCTTCGAAAATATATAATATCTTAATGAATAAAGGTGAATTGGTGGGGTAAGAATTCATGATTGGTATATCTCCATTAAAGTAATTAGTTTGTTGTATTTATATATTGGTATACATAATTTTAGTATTTTTCTTCTTTTTACAAAGAGAGTCCATAGAGGTGAAATAGTTTTCAGAATAGTGGAATAACCTGTTCAAGTGTGTTAATGACCCAACGTTTCAGACTTCTTAAGTGAGTCCATCATCAAGGGTAAGTGCAATACTTTTGAAAGATTTGTGATCATTTAGGGCAAAAGAATAATGGTATAAATAGAATATTTTGAAGAAAAAGATTTTAATTATTTATTTTACTAAGGTCGGTTTGGAAGAAATGAAATTTGTTTATTATTAATAATATTGTTATTATTATTATTTTGTTTTATTTCATTATATTTTATTTTGAACAATTTTATTGTTTAATTTTGTTTTAATTATTTTTTTTAATTATTTATTTATTTAATTAAAAGAAATCATAATAATTAATTAATTAATTATAATAATTATTTATTTATTTATTTATTTATTTATTTAAAAAAATCATAATAATTAATTATTTATTTATTTAATTAAAAAATCATAATAATTATTTATTTATTTATTTATTTATTTAAAAAATCACAATAATTAATTAATTAATTAAATCATAATAATTAAATTAATTAATTAATTTAATTAATAATTAATTAATTAATTAATTATTAATTATAAACAAATTATTAATTAAATATTAATTATTATATATATATAGAGAGAGATATATATATATATATATATATATATTTATTTTTTTATTATAATTATTTATTTATTTATTTATTGTATTTTATTATTATTATTATTATTATTATTTAATAAGATTATTATGTTAAATTGATTATGTAATTATTAATAGGAGAGGTTATATTATGATAAAAGGAAGAGAAATAATGTTATGGTATGTTCTTCTTTACTTTTCTGTTATGGTATGTTCTACATGGAATGTTTATAATGATTCTCTTTTTTTTTCATAGTATGTTCTACGTATATCTCTTCCAAACAACCTTGGCAACAATATTAAAATAATTTATATATGATATTGGAAAATACATGAGGTAAGTAATGATTTCCATTTAAAATTATACTTGTGAAACTTGTTGACATGTCTTTTTCTTGGGATGTATATATTTTTTTTGTTGAAAATTGTGATTCTCCTACATCATGTGTCGGTGATTGTCATTCAAATAAATCCATAAATAAGATATAAAGTATTCGAGGACATAAATTCCTCAGTTAATGTGTGAAATGAAAAAGTACTTAACTCCAACATTTTTCAATCCACAAGAAAACTACCTCATGCACCAAGTTGAGGAAATTGAAATGTGTGGACTTTTATACACACTGTCCATGTGAGTGGTGAAATCATTAAAGGTTTTTGTTAGACAAGGAGCACATCCTAATGGTTCTACGGTGGAGGGATGTATGCTATTTCTATCATTGTTGTATATTAGTTAGCATATTCCTAAACTAGCAACAAATATGAATGTGCCTCGTCTTTGGGATGTTTACTCTGTTAAGGGGGGGATTATGGATGAGTGTACCAAAATATCTCGTTTGTTGCTGGTGACAAAACAACCTAACGACAAAAGGAAAAAAGAAAGAAAAAATCTAAAACCATGCAATCTTCATCAACTATCTTTAGATATGCATACAATGTTAGTGGAAAACCTGCAAAAAACTCACAAAAACTGAAAACATATGCTTAAAAACACATAAGTGGAACCCAATAGAAATACAAGAAATTGTTATTTTTATTACCAAAGATGAAACCTATGGAGAATAATTTACTAACTAGGGTCTGTAAATTCCTCCTATGTGGGAGGGTTCTTTTGTGCCCTTGTGCTGCAAGTGGATGCTTCTCTCCATTATGTTTGCAAATGGCAATGTGAGAAAATAGTATAACTCAAGGTGGAGAGCTTGAATATGGCAAGATCAGAATGATGAAGATGATAGTGATCATGTATGTGTGATGAGGAAAAAAACTTCTTTATTTATAATAAAATGCTAGTTAGATTGGATCTGGTCAAATAATAAAATATTTGGTTAACAATATTAAAATTTAACTATTATGAATATTTTATTATTTTTGGGAGAGGAAGAGATTAGAGAAATGATCAATAATCTTTATTTATTTAACAAACTCAAAAAATAATGATTAATTGAGTTAATTAAGACAAGTAGGTGAAGTAATTACTAAATGAAAATTATTTATTAATTATTTCTAGGAGATAAGGTCAAAATAAGGGAATTGTTTATAAGTGAGACTTTTTGAAAAGTTTTCTGGTTTATTTTTCGATCAAATTTATCTAGAATTCGACAGGGGTTCATTGAAATCACATGTTTGATGGGTTAACTCTTCACAATCAAAGTTCCCTAGGGGTTTTTTAGGGTGTTGAATCCATATATGCATTAAAAAAACTAGTTTAAACAACACAAATCAAGATTTGACCACAATTTGTTTCACTAGATTCTGGCCAAAAATCTGTCAAAAACTCCAAAAAATATCACATATATACAACTCCCAAAATAAGTTATAAATCATTACTAAATAATGATTTGATAATTATTTAATAGGAGAAAAGTGTAATGATTAAGGAAATAAATAAATAATGATTTATCTAATTATTCTCGGGTGATATGGTCAAAATGGGTATTTAATAATTATTTCAAGGGAGAAAGGCGAAATGATTAAGGAATAATAAATCAATAATAATTTATTTAATTATTCTTATGGATCGGTGAAAATATTTTTAATTATTTTCAGAAAATGGGTAACTATGAAAATAGCATGAAATTAATTAAATGGAATTTTAATTTATTTTCAAATGAGTAAAATAATTCACCGGATGCGGCTGCCATGGAGAATTAATGAGCCACCGGCACCTACGCAGCTCCCAACGTTGCTTGCATGCCTTGCCCACATGGCCTCGCGCATTCACACTGCTGGCGTTATTAATACGCCTTGGGTTGATCACTATTGTATTTACTGCACCCTCGCTCTGTGGTATATGGCGCTGGTTTTGTTATTTGTTTTCACTATGGAGGATGAGCAGTGTGCAGGAAGCCATGAGAAAATTCTGATCCCTCTAAGCAGCACTTGTCCTCCTGGCTCGGCCAATTCTAGCTGCAAAACGCAAACTGGGCGTCGCTGCAGCGTTCTGGCTTGCCTGGAGACGTTACCGGGCATCCACTTCTCCAACAGCCCTTTCTGCAGTGCTTTCGCCTCTTCTGGCGCTCCGGGCATGCTCATCACAGGTACTTTCCTTCCCTTCAGTTTCAGTTCGCATTCTCAGGATTTTTGTCCCTCTGTCAATCGAACCTCCAGTTCTTCTGCTCTTTTGTCTAGTCTGAGTTACCCTGGTGGTCTCCCCGCCTTCTCCCCTACTCCTGACCCCTACTTAGGCAGGCCTCGTCTGCGCCATCTGCTGCTAGCCATGCCCCGCCTCCGACAAAGAATGCGAGTACGACGTGGTGTTAGTCGAGGCCATATCTCTGATATTCCTCCTTCACCCCTTTCTGAGCTCAGCTCCTCCTCTGAGGGCGATGATCTCACTCCCCCGCCACCCTCGCGAGGTGGTAGAAGCAGGGGCAGAGGCAGAGGAAGTCTTGCTGGCAGAGGACGTGGGCATGCGCGTGTTACAGGTGATGTTTCTTGCCAGCCTGACGCTCCCTCTGAGCCTCCCTGTCATTCCATCCCTCCTGACATTCACGCTCTTCCCCGTCAGCCCCTCCCTTCTGATGTTTCCGCCCCTCCCTGTCAACCCAATCCTCCAGGCAGCAGGTTACGGGGGTCCACCATCAAGCAAACCACCCAGAACGCGGAACTCCGCTTCCATTGCACCTCCTTCGACTCCATCATCACCGCCTTCATCACTGTGTCCCTACGTGAAGAAATTCCTCTTTCTGCTCCCCCCTCCCCTCCTCTTGACCTTCGCCCCAATCCCTCTCTTCACATAGGGGTGTGCACTGAAGCTGAGCACCAGAACATGAAGTCTGACAGTCAGGCGGAAAAGGAGGACAGCAGCGATGGAAATGAATATGCATGCAGAGTTGAAGAGGAACCAATGTCATCAGAGCATGAGGGTTGATCCCCCTGGCTCAATTATTGCTGGTTTTTTTGTGTTTTACTGTTCTAGTTACCCACCTGTTGGGCAAAATGATGTTTCTAGCTTTTTTGCAGTTATCTACATGTCTTGTATAAACTCCTGGCCGGTTTCCCTCCTATGGGCGGCCCAATTACTCATATTTAATGGGTCGGTTTCCCACTATGGGCGACCCAGACTTCTCAAGAACAGTTTAGATAATCAACCCAGGCTGTCTGGCTTTCACAGCAGCAGCTTTGGCAGTTTTGTATCAGTATTTTCATAATTAATAGAATTAGTCCTATGTAGAAAAAAAAAAATGAGTAAAATAATTAAACATAAATAATTTAGGAAAAGTGGTTTTCTAAATTATTTATGAAGGTGAAAGTGGGTTTCAATGTGTAAAACTCATACTAGATGGTGTATTTCAATCATCCTAGTGTAAAATGGTCAAGTGATCACTTTTTGGGCGATAACGGATTGTCCCCCAATGCATGAGTGTTAGGAGCAGATTGTATGGTTGAAATACATTGTAGTTTCCTTTCACTAAACATCGAAGAGAGAGAGAGAGATCCATTGCAACAAAGGGAAGAACCATGTGTGGAGGAGGCAAGACCTAATTGTCAAAAATAATTCTCCATGTGGTATGTACATGATCTCAGTGAGGGAGGGAGGCATACCCATACCCATCAAGATAACTCATTACAAATAATAATGGTGCGTCAAACAATGTGGGGCTAAGCAAAATAATACATGATACGTTATGTGATGGCATCCATCGGCCAAATAATAATTCAATGATATAAATAGTTCCATATACATGTGCCTCGAATATAAACTCCATGTATAATAAAATTAATACTACTGAATTGGGTACATAGGACTAAATTCCCCCAAGCTAATGAGAGGGGGAGATCACAACCAAATAAGCTTGTTGTATAGGAAAGGACTTTGAAGATATAAATGAGCTATATGAAGGAGAGGCTCGTGTGGTGAGATCTACGATTGGTTGAAACTGAGCCAGTGGTGATACCCCCTCATGAGTTCTAGGAACATCTCACACATGCCCAATAAATTCTAAGCCATTTTGTTGAAGCAATGGACCATCAAGCGTAGGATTCTCGATGATGTGATAATGAGTTGGAGTTGAGCACGTGAGAAACAACCAAGTCAAAGGGATATGATGATTCCCTTTGCTTGATCTAAGGCACCCATAATAAAGAAATTAGGTCCAAGGTACATCACCCTATAGGCCACTCTCCAAGGATAAATGAGCTAAAGTCGACATAGGAGGGCTTGCCATGATTGAGGCAATGAGGAGTCCTAAAAAAAGGCATGAGGAATAGTAATTTGATTGATAGTGAATTACACCAAGGAATATGATGGAGAATGAGCAGATGGTTGGGCTTAATACTTCCCTTCTCAAAGCATAACATGAAAGTTTGACCTAACAACACTAATACGATTCCAGAGGGGATGGTCAATTTCTTAAACGTAGGATTTTCAAACATAGATTTGGGCATCTGGAGTTCAAATATCAGCAATACATGATGAATGTGACACACCCAATGGGCTTCTGAACTGACTCCATGGAATATAGGTATGACTCATCTTTTATACTTTTAACATGGGTGAATCAATGATGTTTCCACTAATCTAACCAAGTACGACAGGTACAAGGCCCTCTTGACATAAACCAAGAGGTAATAAGAGGGGGGTAGTCAGGGGGGACATGAGTTGTGATTATAAGGATTATAAGTGCAACTGATGTTGTCTTTGGTTATGAAAACAAACCAAATTCCTAATGTGACAAGGATCGAATGGCATGGGCACCAAAATGAAAAGGAGTGATATTGTTGAAGTGCCCATGTGAGGTAAGCTCTAACACTCAATAGGTGGAAAATGTAAGAGATGGATGGGTTGATCCACCTACCAAAGTGTGGATTCGATAAGGTGATATCCACTTAACAATAGGAAAATTAAATGAACAAGGTGAGGTTACTAATATACGAGATGCCACAGGAAATTGGCCCAAAAGAGACCCTATATAAATGATAAAATAATGGTTATTCATGACGAAAATCGACACATAATTCAACAAGTGCAAGGAAAAAGTGGTTCCAAAGTACGAGCGTCAAATATGATGATATTTGATTTAAATGAATGGTGATTTGAGGATTCGTGGAAACTTGAAATGGCTAACGCATGAAGCATCAAATCTGGAAAAAATGATGTGATAGTGTAAAAAGGGCCCAAGGGGCCACAATAATATGCCTTAATGCTTCTTGGAAGGATGGATCCTGGTGAAGAATCAAGGTAAGAAAAGAATAAAAGAATGAACTACTAGAATAGGTCTAGAATCATCCCTGCCCACCAAGTCATACATGGGGGGGCGGGTGGTAATTATGGCATCACATATAGTATAAATTTTTCAATATAGGGTATCAATCATCTATTATATGTGAAGTATAGATGGCTCTTCAGAGACGTCGATAGGACAAACTATCCAAGAAATGAGAGGACAATTGACCATACCTAGATTGTAGGGGCCTAGGCCGAGACTGACCATAATTAAGTGAAAAGGTGGTCATAGGGTCCATCATGCTTCCAAGCATGAGATAATTCCCCCCAAACATATGGTGATCAAGGGAACTGAACAAGTATGTAAAAGTGGGAATGATGCCCCCATGTTGGATGCATATGTAGCATTTTATGGACATGTCATATGTATTTATAATAATATGTTCCAAACACTTGTATGGATGTACATAGTATGGTTATGCTCTTTGTTTACTATCACCATTTATTAATGTTTTGGTTATCTCCTTATCCAAAGAATGGATTAATACAGTAAGATAAAGGAATTGGTGGAGTGCCATCTCATTTGGTACTGCATATATGATTCAAAGGGACTCAATGTATAAGTTTGAAAATATGGGTCGCCACACAAAGGAATGGCTTGGAATATAGTGAATTGATGCTCACCTGAATGAAACTGGGACTGAACAATAATGTCGAAGGGATTGGGTAATTGTTAATGCAAGATGTAGGAATGATTAATCGGATCGTCCCCAAGGTGATCAAGAGCGAAACGAGACTCTAGGACTTCTTCTCTATGGGAAAGAATAATGATACTAGAGACAACACTACTAAATGAAATATCAAGGTTGGAGAGAATTTCTTCTTCTAAACCCTTAAAATTGTATGCCCCCTTACCCAAACATTATGTGGCAATGTAATGACCACAAGGTGGATGTGGTTTGAATTCTTGGGTTCAAAGTAAGGGGTATTGAAATAATCATCATCATGGGAGACATGGTTCACATGCACAACACCTTTGTAGGGAGACTAATGACAACTAGAGGGAATATCCACTAATGTTGAGACCAAAGAAACTTCAAAAGGTGAATCAAAAGATGGACAATCAGACACTCCTAAGGAGTATGAATATGTCGATCCCATTGATGATAAAAAGTAAAGCATGGGTATGGAGTTATTTCCCATTTCCACAACAAGACGTTGAAACACAATAGTGGGTTGACTAGCCTCATGCCCTGGAGAAGAAGAGGTGTTAGGGGTCGTAGGTAGAGGAGTTGAGAATTCACTACTAGCGACATCCATATCACGAAAAACAAAAAGGGTATCACGAAAATAGTGGAGATGAGGGAAACTATGTGAATAGTGTCTGGTTGTGGTAAAATCACAAACCCCCCATATTTGATAATGGGACTCACAGTTTACAAATGATGCTTATCTAAAGTTCAGTGATTTTAACGACCTTGGTTAAAAAAATCTACAAAATATATATTCCTTTGACTTTTGTAAATTAATTAATTTTATGTAAATACTTTTTTTACTAATTTTTAATTAATTTATTAATTTTTATTTTATATTACTAATTTTCCTATAGATGATCCGGATTTATGCAGGAATGCAATAAAATACAGAAACAGACAAACACATAGATGCAATGGAAATAATACTTCATTTCATTAATATCAAATAACATAAATATGCTTATAGACATAATAAAAATAAACTAGCTAGAGCTTTGGTAGCTTATCTCTGAGAAGAGATGTGGTAGCTACCTGCCTCTGAACTATGTTACAATGATGTTCGAGGGCCTATTTATTATTGAGAAACAATGGAAAACCCTAAACATCCAAAAACCTAACCCTAGGAGATGAAGCACCGAAACTATGGGCCCTGTTTGGGTAAATTGGTACATCAACTTCCCGGGGACGTAACTTTGGCATATGATTTTTGTTTGACGCGCTAAATACCTCGTTAGAAATATCTATCCTAAGATTACAACTTTTCACGCGAGCAACATCACAAGAACTTCCATGTTGATCCCAGTTTTCCCAAAAACTTCATTTAGGGCCTCAAAATGGCTCTGGAAGTTTAGGACCCAAAAAACTGAAAAAAAAAATAGTAAGTTGTGCTAAAACTAAAAAACTAAAAGAACCAATGGTGGGAGTCCAAATGGAATTGGTGGGTGGCCACCAATATCCACTTGGATCATTCCTTCCCCATTAGGAAGCAACGGTCCCCATTGCGTTGAGTTCCTCCATGAGATGAGGAAAATTTTGTTGAACTTGGTATTGGATTTGTCGAAGATGTCATGGACCTGTTGGTGGATGTGCTAGATGTGTTCAATAAATTTATTTGCTTTATTAGCCTCAGACAGTACATGTGTGGATTATGTCTGTGTGGTCACATGAGGTATGGAAACATCAGGCGGCGGCGTGCCTGGGGTCAAATCAATGGAGTGCTTGACCTGACAATGTAGAGGAACCTTTGTGGTTGAGGAGAAAATTTCCTCGTATTCCTCTCTGACTTTGTCCATCTGTTGTTGTCGCGCAGGGGAGCCCTATTTCGAGGCTATGGCCACAATCTTATTCTTTCCCTGTGGGCGAATTGTTATGAAAATAAATTTCTTGGTTTGGGAAACAATCTTACTGCATTGTTTTCAAGTAATCAAAGAGATGGCAGGAGGTGGTACTACCTTCGGTATCTTGTACAATTTATTTCTCAAAGTAATAAAAAGAGAACGAGGCCTAGACTCATACACATCATGTTGCTTCCACAAGTATGGTTGGACCAATAATACCTCAGACACATCAAGATGAAC
The DNA here is from genome assembly GCA_034641835.2 of Pinus albicaulis. NCBI lineage: Eukaryota > Viridiplantae > Streptophyta > Pinopsida > Pinales > Pinaceae > Pinus > Pinus albicaulis. Next base: position 780,119,486 of record CM076578.1, read on the forward strand.
AACATCACATAGTACCTCATCCGTGAATGGCTTGATGTTGTACGGAAGGCGGCACTGTTGGCGGATGCGAAGACCTCTTCCTTGGTGAAGCTACCCAATGGTATACGGTTGTAGGTGTGCTATGGTTGGTAGGCCAAGCTGCTTCACAACCTTTGTTGAAATGAGGTTCTTTTGTATTCTGCTATCGACAAGGAATTGCAGTAGAGAACCCTTCACCCACATCTGTGAATTGAAGAGGCGCACCCCCTCCTTTGGATCCTCGGGATCCTATCTATAGAGCTTGGTGGTGGCAACAATGGCACTAGGATCTGCATCAATGATCTTCTTCCCTTTGTCATCGCCCTTGTTTGGTTCTCACTCAGGATCAGAACATGCATATGATTCGGGTGCCTTCAGTTCGTCCACCAACGATTGTTTGGCTCAACACTCGTTTGTGTTCTGAGTGGGGTTGTTATGAAATTCACACCACTTCGTTGTGTCCTTCTTTGGATTTTTGGTGTTGCTCTCAGTCACCCCAATTTGGCTTTTCCCTTTGTTCTGCGGTTTGGGGGTGTCTTTCGCTGACTTTGGATTCACGGATCCAAAGTCTTGCTTCTTCTACTTAAATTTCTGCTCGATCTTGGTAGCATAGCGATATGTCGTGCCAAGAGAGGTAATGTCGAGGAACTCCATTTCCTTCTGAATGTATCTATGCAAACAACTGTGGTACTTGAGCACCAAATGTCTCTTTGAATCTTTAATACCCAACTTTTTGCGCAGGGTATGGAACAAATTTGTTAGTTCATGCACATCTTGATCCCTTTATTTCCACAGCGTCGTCCATTGGATGTACTTGTCCTCATAGCTCCCCATGGGGTAATATTGTTCCTTGATGTCGTCTCGAAATTAATTCCAAGTGGGTGCGGCCAAGAACAGAGAGGGTTCCCTCTCGTCCTTCTGCTCACAGTAGGTTTCCCATTAGTCTTTGACATAGGGGGCAACTTTGAGGAGTGCAAAAGTAATATTTTCTCGGTCGAAGAAATCATGGACCGAAAAATACCCTTCCAGTAAATTCAACCATCCATCTACAGCATATGTATCTATCTGGCCTTCAAAAATAGGAATGTCAAAGTTGACATGTACCTTGAAGGGAGAGGCACCTCCAGTTTGGTTGTTGGATGTAGATGCATCGTCAATGGGAAATCGTTGAAGGATCGGGAAAATTTATCCATCATCGCGTTCCTTTGTTTCTCAAGGGCCTCCTCGAGAAATAATTTGATAGGATCTCATAATGAAAATAAACTAGCTAGGGCGTTGGTAGCATATCTCTGAGAAGAGATGCGGCGGCTACAGGCCTCTGAACTGTGTTACAATGAGGCTCGAAGGCCTATTTATTATCGAGAAATAATGGAAAACCCTAAACATCCAAAAACCTAACCCTAGGAGATGAAGCGCCAAAACTATGGGCCCTGTTTGGGTAAATTGGTACATCAACTTCCCGGGGACATAACTTTGGCATATGATCTTCGTTTGACACGCTCAATACCTCGTTAGAAATATCTATCTGAGGAATACAACTTTTGGCGTGAGCAACATAGAAATAACTTTCATGTTGCTCCGTTTTTCCCAAAAATATTCATTTAAGGCCTCAAAACGGCTCCGAAGGTTCAGTACTCGAAAAAACTACTAAAAATAGTAAGTTGTGTTGAAACTGAAAAACTGAAAGAACCGATGGTGGGGGTTCAAATGGAATAGGTGGGTGGCCACCAATATCCAGATTTATGCAGGAACGTAATAAAATACAGAAATAGATATAAACACGGAGATGCAGAAGGAACTTCCATGTTGCTCCCATTTTTGCCAAAAAACATCGTTTAGAACCTCAAAACATCTCTGGAAGTTCAGGACTCGAAAAACTGCTAAAAATAGTAAGTTGTGATGAAACTGAAAAACTGAAAGAACCGATGGTGGGGGTCCAAATGGAATAGGTGCGTGGTCACTAATTTCCATATTCATGCAAGAATGCAATAAAATATAGAAATAGACATAAACACAGAGATGCAACGGAAATAATACTTCATTTCATTAATATCAAATAATAGAAATATGCTTACAGATATAATGAAAATAAACTAGCTAGGGCACTCGTAGTTTATCTCTGAGAAGAGATGTGGCGGCTACATGCCTCTCAACTATGTTACAATGAGGCTCGAATGCCTATTTATTGTTGATAAAAAATTGAAAACCCTAAACATCTAAAAACCTAACCCTAGGAGATGAAGTGCCAAAACTATGGGCCATGTTTGGGTAAATTGATACATCAACTTCACGGGGACGTAACTTTGGCATATGATCTTCGTTTGACGCGCTTAATACTTCGTTAGAAAGATCTATCAGAGGACTACAACTTTTGATGTGAGAAACATGAAAAGAACTTCTATGTTGCTCCCAGTTTTACCAAAAAACATCGTTTGGGGTCTCAAAACAGCTCCGGAAGTTCAGGACCCGAAAATCTGCTAAAAATAGTAAATTGTGCTTAAACTAAAAAACCGAAAGAACTGAAAATGGGGGTCCAAATGGAATAGATGGGTGGCCACCAATATCTATATTTATGCATGAACGCAATAAAATATATAAATAGACATAAACACAGAGATGCAGTAGAAATAACAATTCATTTCAATGGTTGAAATGATCCGGATCTTAGGGGAAGGCTCCCAAGATCTGAAAATTTGAAATTTCGGAAAAATGAGAGAACGCAGCGTAAATAAAACCATAAAGAAAGTTTTTATTAAAATAAAGAATAACTATAAACTCTACATTGTGGTGGAAAATCTGTCATTTTACAAAATGACACTTGTTACTTATATCATTTTTTTTGTTACAATACCACAAGTAAATTCCATGGGTGGGTAAATACCATGGGTGGATCTCACTTACAATACCATGGGTAAATGCCATGGGTGGATTTCACTTACAATACCATGGGTAAATTCCATAGGTGATTGAATACCATGGGTGGATGCCACTTATATTACCATGGGTGGATAAATACCATGGGTCGATGTCATTTACAATACCATGGGTAAATTCCATGGGTGGATGGATAACATGGGTAGATGAATATCATGAGTAGATGTTTCTTAAAATACCAAGGTTGTAGGGGCCAATGCCTTCAAACTCGCTATTCCACCATTCCTTGGTCTGCACCCAGTGTTCAATGTGGGCTACCTTCAGCCCTACTTCCCACCTCCGGCATTACAAAAAAACTCACACCAACAGAGTTAAACCCAGATTGCATGGAACAGGCCACCATGGATCGTATCATGGACATGAAAATCAAGAACACTCGCCAGCAGAAGATCCAATTGTATCGAGTTGTCAAACTTGGCCAGCTCCTACACCAAGGCAAATGGTTCACCAGGGACCAAGTTCAGCAGAAGTTTCCTCATCTCGTGGAGGAACTCAACGCAATGGGGACCATTGCTTCCTAAGGGGAGATGAATGATCTAGGTGGATATCAATGGCCACCCACCTATTCCACTTGGGGCCCCAATATTTCTTCTTTCATTTTTTCATTTTCCTTAACTGTAGCACAATTTATTATTTTTAGCAGTTTTTCGGGTTTTGAAATTTCGGAGCCATTTTGACGCCCTAAATGACATTTTTTTGAAAAACCAAGAGCAACGTGAAATTTTATTCAATTTTTCTCACATAAAAAGTTGTATTCCTCGAATATATATTTCTAACGAGTTATTATGCGCATCAAATGGGGATCGTATGCCAAAGTTACGTCCCTGGGAAGATTGATGTACCAATTTACCCATAGGGGGCCCATAGTTTTGGCACTTCATCTCCTAGGGTTAGGTTTTTGGATGTTTAGGATTTTCCATTGTTTCTTAATAATAAATAGGCCCTCAAACCTCATTGTAACACAATCCAAAGGCCTGTAGCCGCCACATATCTTCTCAAAGATAAGCTACCAGTGCCCTAGCTAGTTTATTTCCATTCTGTCTGTAAGCATATTTCAGTTATTTGTTATTAATGAAATGAAGTTTTATTTCTACTACATCTCTAATTTGATGTGTATTTATGTATCTCATTGTGTTCTTGCATAAATCCAAAATACACATGAGGCTCGAGGACCTATTTATCACTGCAATAAGTTGATGTACCAATTTACCCAAACAAGGCCCATAATTTTGCATATGAACTTTGTTTGACGCGCTCAATACCTCGTTAGAAATATCTATCTGAGGACTACAACTTTTGACATGAGCAACATCAAAGGAACTTTCATGTTGCTCCCGCTTTTCACAAAAACTTCGTTTAGGGCCTCAAAACGGCTCTAGAAATTCAGGACCCGAAAAAATGCTAAAAATAGTAAGTTATGCTGAAACTGAAAAACTGAAAGAACCGATGATGAGGATCCAAATGGAATAGGTGAGTGGCCACCAATATCCACTTAAATCAATAGAACCACCACAACTAAGAACTAATATATATATTTTAAAAAAACTTGGATCCCAATCTCGAAAGACCTTTGGATTTCCAATTAAAAATATAAATAAAAAAACTCAAGAGATCTGAGATCTCGGAACTCCTTATTAATAATGATTATGTCAAGATTTATTAATAGTGGATGTAGTTTTGTTTCAATTATAAGTGGTTGTAATTTATGGAGGGAGGGTTCCACCCCACGTGGCCCTCCTCTCCTCTCCTCTCCTCTCACCTCACCTCACTCCACTCTTTCTCGACATCTTATTTTCTCGGGCATCCATTTCTTATTTGTATCGAGATTCTTAACTCTCGATACCCTTCTTATATCTCCCACCTCATCTCAACTCCTCCTCATATCGTAACTCCTTTCCCTTATGCCTCCCCCTCTTATTCTTTCGAGACCCGATATATCTTCATCCTCCCATCCTCTCCATTCATAATGGAGCCAAAAATCCACTATGCAATTTGTGTTTTAATATTTTAATTTTTATTCATTTTAAATTAATTAAATTAATTTATTAAATATTTTAATTTAACTTGTAATTTAATTAATTTTAAAATAAATTTATTTATATTCATAATTTAATTAATTTACATATAATTAATTAATTTAATAATTGCAATTAATTAATAGTTATTTAAGATTAATTGAGTTAATTTAAAATTAGAAAATTTTAATTAAAAATGCCCAGTTTTGGCCTAAGCATGCATTTTTCCATAATTGTATCAGTTTTAACACTTCAACTTTGGAAGCTCATAAGTTGAGTTTTACTTAGCCAAATGAAGCTCATAATAACTTGCTAGAAATTTGAGACCGAGGAGGATAATCTGGGAATTCTAAACTTGGCATATTTAATCATTTCATGACCCAAAAAATTATCACAATACAAAGTGACAAATTTGCAAAAAAAATTGGTTTTTCCTAATTTGATTTGGGAAAAATGTCACTGGCTTGGGAAAACCACTACCATTAGTTCATTTCTCAATAATAATCAAAGGTTAATCATATCCATTTGAAGAAATCGTGGCATAGAAAATTCTTTGGATTTTATTTATTTTGATTTAGCAATTTCTTAAGAGTTTATTTTTCTAATTTCTAGTATGCAATTTAATTTTATTTTATTTTGGTTTTGATTGGTTTCTGGTAGGATATTTGTTGAATGGGATTAAGCACAACAGAGGGAGCAATGAGAAGGGACCAACTAGGAAGAAGATCCAAGATTGGTAGCAACAACTTCAACAGTTCTCAATTTTTAGTTTTCATTTTTGTAATTAAACAGCAGTCCGGAGAATGAGGAAGGGGTTCCTCTTCCCTGCAAATAGAGGCTCTAAAGAACTTTTGTGTAGGGGATTATAGTTGTATGAAGGAAGAGAAAACTCATATCAAGATAATGGGGATTTTATTTTTCAAATCTAGACTTTGTATTGGGAGCAGAGCTTGCACTATTGCAACTCTTTCTTTAAGTGGCAAAGTTTATGATCTGTGAAATATTGTTGGAGATCAGTCCAAGGAATACAACATCATACCAAATTTCATTAGTTTGTAATTTGGATATTTTTTATGTAAATGCAAACTTCATTGTGTAATGGCGTATCTATGTGAAGTTTGCTCATATTTCATTCATGTTTGTTGTGAAAACGAATGTCTTTGGGGTTAGCTATATAATTCATAATCACATAGATTTGTTATTAATTTCTCTTTGCTCAAGTACTTAAACCAGATTTCTAAGTAACTATTTACTTAAAAATCTGCCATCAAAATTCGGTTTAATTACTATTTAAATTATGAAAACTTTTTCTTGGCATTAATATTCAATCATTCATTGTCAATTAATCTTCAAATAGAACATGTTTTTGTAATCGTAATATCAGCTAGCACAACTAATTCATTAGACAGATGTTCATTATAAACCTGGCATGTTAAAATCCCCAATTATTTAGTTATTTCACTCTCGGTTGGGATATATCTATATCTTCTTAATCGAGATAGATTTAGAATTTACTTTTATCACATAAATTGTAGAGTATATCCACATTTAGATTTAATTTTGCATTATATAATTCCCCTTACGCAAAGGCAAACTTTAGTGTGGCTTGGCTAAGCCCTCAAGTCATCTCAAGGATCGGTTTTCTTACATGTCCACAGTAGGAAGGAAGATCTTATTTCTTTCTTTCTATTGGTAAATAGTAGATATATTATAACCAAGCAGAGAGCGATAAGGGGTAACTTGACCCAATTGAACCATTCATAACCACTACATCAAACGAATAAGGGTTTAGTTGGGGTTCTGACTGGGTGGTCTCTCTCACATGTTTATGAGATCATTTTTTTCCATCAACGTGTTTGTATGTATCGCACAAAGCACATGGGTGATTCATGTGTAAAAATTTATTCTTCTTGGAAAACTTAGCTAAGGTGACTTACACCTCGGGGACATTTAGGTCCAACTAAATTCCGTCCTTGGAAATCACACCTTTTAGATGGGGGAGAGTAGGGTATTTTCTGGTGGCATGAAAATGGAGATCGCACAAAGCATAAGGTGGAGTAGGCTTAGGTGCTATGGTTGAGTGGATGTCACTTCGGTTGCCTTATCTTTGCCCCCCTTTTTCCTGGATTTTCCCCCCTCACTAGTGGATTTTGTAACATGAGTAGATTCCTGTTGAGGTTGCATTAGAATTGAATCATTAGGAGGGGTGGTGGGAACCATTTGTACTAGTGTCAAATCCACGTAAGGTTTAAGTTGTTCAGGAGGGGTGTGGGAGGAGGATCAATGCAACATACTAGGATCCCCAGGGTAAAATTAGGAAAACTCAACATAGCCATCACATATGTACTAACTTTTCCTAGTGGTGAGAAAATAAAATGTATATGGGTAAATGTATGATGCCTAGGAGGAACTCCTCCTGAAGAACCAATATAGTTTGGAGTAGCAGATTGTTGATGAGCTAGTTGTTAGGAAAAGGTACGAGGTTGCTGAGAAACTCGTGACCTTTGAAGCATTCAAAAATTGGAAGAGATAGGCTTAGTAGGAACAAGCGATTGGCCATAATATGCCCAAGAAATGAGGAATAATTATAGACTCATGGACTGATGTCAGTTAAGGAAGGCACTGCATAATTTCCCACCTGCGAAGAAATTACATTCTGAGGAGATTTCTTAGACTGAGGATCATAGTATGTCAATTGATTGATGGTGAAATATTCCCCTTATGAGGGAAGATCATGGTGATATAGATAGAATATGTGACCACTTTTATAGCGTACATGAAACTATGTCCAAGAGAGCAGTTATAATCTAGAGGGGCATCAATGAACTCAACATCAGGCATGACCTACTTTTCGGCGATGGCGATGGGGAAATTTTGTTACAAACTAACAGGTTATGAAGGGAAACCATCATATGCATAGAGGGTGATAGTAGATGGTGAAATTTTATCATAACCAGGTTGCTTCTAGAATTGGGAAAGCATCACACAGGTGGATTAGCCTTCATCGATGATACACCGTTAGACAATGGCGTTGCTGATGGAGACTAGTATCTCGAAGGAAACAGGTAGGGGAAGGCGAGGATGCTCTGATTTTTCAACATCAAATACCATCATGTGATTGTCTAAAGGGTGCACAGTGCCCAAAGAAAATAGTAGAGCCTTGCATTGTGAAGGACATGTCTAGAGAAATTCTATCGTTGACATAGAAATAAGGGATTGTTCCAAGTCATCCACTATGCTATAAATATGGGCGGCCCGAGAGTTGGAAGCATTTCAATGTAATGGTCCTTTAGTGATCTTGGGAGGAACCTCTACCTTAGGTGGATGGATATATAAGATACCATTGGATGATAAAGGAGGCTATGTGGTCACTTTTATTTGTGCCTCGAGAGGTGGATCATATTGATGTGACAGAGTTTGAAGATTGAATTCTTCGGAATTCATCATGCAGATTTGATAAGACCCATTCCCATTGAGATGAGGGGGCGGAATGGGAGGAATTTGGCCATATTAGGTGGACACATATCCATGGTTGGGAAAATTATTTCTAAGCACTTTCAACCATATAGAGGGAGGGTTGGATGAAGGCATAGGTTGCTTCCCTATAGAGGCAGCTTCTTGGTATTCCCATGTTTTGTGCATCCTATAAAAAAGGGTACACTCATGTGTGTATTGACCATGCACAAGACTTATTTGTGTGAAGGGACTTGTTTTGTTTTGGTTGAGCGCCCTATTGCTGGGTTGTGGTATTAAACTTATCACTCTAATTGGAATTAGGTTGATGACATTGGTTGTCTGGGCTTCCCTACTATTATTGGTTTTGGTTACCATTCACTTTATTCCTTTTCTTCTAGTTAGGGGGATGAAAAACATTTTTTTGAGCATACACCTACCCTTGTGGAGGTGGTAGTTGTTGTGGTAAATGGGGCTAAGGCATAGGAGATTGAGGTGTTGGTTCCATTGGGGCTGGAGCACTCGACAATGCATAAGGATAATATGGATTCGCGGTCACATTCTGGTAACCAAGTTGAGTACTAGATGGCCCCGACATCGATTAATGTGAATGGGTAATTTCATAAGAAGTAATTATGCCTTGGTGTGAGTTAATATGCAAAGGGTTGGGGTGAGGATAAGTGTATGTGGTACAAGGCCCCCTTAAGGTTGGCCATATCCCATAGATCCTTGCAGAAACAGGGAATGGTGTTGGTAAGATATCAATCCAATCACATTTTCTGCAACATCATATTACATTGGTGCAAAAGAAGCATCAGCCCTAGGGAGGTTAGGGAGAACAGTATAGACACAACCTAATTGGGCATAGATCATATCAAACTGAAAAGCCTTCTGAATGGCTTCTTCTTCGATTTAAGGAAAATTAGATGCAATATCTTTACTAATTGGTGGGAGGAGGGATCTCAGGAACCAATCCAGGAAAAAACAGTCTTTTAATTCTAGAGCTTTGCACAAGCTCCACCTTTTGTTCCATTCCTAGAGATGATCGGAAAGGCGAGTCATAGAGGTTGACGAAAGGAGGTCAAAAGTTTAGTGTCGGTGTCATAACGGATAAACTATGACAAATTCAATGATGGTGTGTTAAAAGAGGTGCAGATGAATTGAATCCTATGTTATGGAAGTAGAGGAACACTGCAGGACAAAATATCAAATGTGGTTAATGAGATCCTCCCCAAAGTTCCCTTCAAACTTATAGTTTTCTGGAGAGAGCTTGGTTGGCATGGGTGGCCAATTAGGATCATGCTAAAGAGGATCATTAATGAGTTGGTTTGAATTAGGGAGAGTCAAACCAGTGTATAAGGAAGCAATGGTTGATTGAGAGCCATTCTTTATGAGGTTCCAATGTTACCTCTAGGAGGGGGACCCTGAGTATTACTAGTGTTTCTGCCAGTATTTCCTTCGTTATTAGTGCCCACATTGGAGCCAATAGCACCACCAACGTTGACACCAGAGATGATAGTGGTTTGGGGTGGATAAGACTCGGACTCATAGGAAGAACTAGATGAATCAAAGTGCTAGAGTTTGAAGGTGGAATAGGGAGACAGGCCCTGACCCATCTAGCAAGTGTTAATGGATGTCCTAACAAAAATTGAGGATGAAGACCATGTTCTCTCCGTGAAAAATGCCTAGGGGTGCAACGATGTCAAGATAAATATAACAATAAAGTCTAGAGGAAAAGGATGAAGAAAAAGAACAACAAATAGCAATCAAACACTACATGCAGTGGTGCAAAGTATAATCTAACTACATTGTACTGCTACTCTAATTCAATAAAACTTGTCTTATAAGAATAAAAAATGAATCCTAGCCTAAGGTTAAGTACACCTTGAATAAATCCTAGTTTTTGTTTCAATGGCCTTCCAAAAAAATTCTTACTTGCAGGATTCGATGTTCGCAAGCATAGCATTGAGTGAAACATAAGGTAAATCTGTGGTTTCTCCCCACAACCACCGCCTATTAGGTGTTTTAATACTAATAAAGGAAACTTTGGTTACCTTCATCCAACGAGGATGAGAAAATAAAAGCTTTAAGGTAATCAGTCGTGGACCCGAATTCCTAACCAAGAAGTGGGAGTTTCAAGGGGAACTGCTAGTATCCTTAGCCTAGGACTTACCCCCTCTAACATTTTTATGCTCAACACCTTCTTTGAACAATTGGATTATGGAGGATTCCAAGCACCTAAGAGTACAACCACTATGTCTCAATGTAAAGTGATCGGTGAGTGTTATTGCATGCCTACCCAACCACCCCTAACCTAACTATTAGATTCATTTTCCTAGTGCCCAAGTGGGATTAAATCTATGTTCGTTAGATTAAGTTCTTAATTTTGTGGTCTTAGCTTAGAGGTGATAGCCAAGCTCATGTTCACTTCAAGAGTTAAGTGTGTGTAGATGTGTGTAATGGAATTTGTTTGCATAAAATGTAAAATGTGTTGTTGAAAAGTAAATTGTTGAACTAAAAACTTAACTGAAATGAACAAAAAGTAGCAAATTTAAAAACACTCTACTTCCCACCCAATGATGCTAAAAATAACACAAATTTGGCTAGAATAAGGCAATGAAATGGAGACAAATAGATCAATAATCGAAAGGGGATGTGATCTATGGTCAAGATACCTACTTTATGTAGAAAAATCAACAAAGAAAAAGTGAAATTGTAGCTGAGATGGTAGCAAAAAAACCGACTTATGAAGATGGAACTAAGAATAAATTTGAATGATAATGCAACAAAGGGCCTAAATTGAGCTCAATTGTAAGTTCTAAGTCTAAAAATAGGTTGAATTAGAAGTTTTAATCTACTATAATAATAATGGTATATAGCTTTGAACTATTGGGTATGTGTTATATTATGTCCACGACTAGTAACGTGTGGGGGGGTTATAGGGGGGAAAAGTCCCACCTGTACGTTACGCCGGGCGCAGTAGGGGGGTCACAAGGCGGGTGGAAGCCCCCCCTGTCAGGGTCTGGGGTAGCGCCCCAGGAAAAAAAAATTGGTTCTTACTTTCCGGTGGGTGGACCCACCCATGGTTTTGTGCATGGGTTTGCACATGGTTTTGGGGCATGATGGTTTTCGGCCCCTGGTATTTTGTAGATACGGTCAAGGAAACTACGTTTATGTTCTAATCCAGGGTTAATGGATTTGGGTTTATGTATGCTTCGGCATGTATATATATGTGTTGTAACACTAAAAGGAATATAATGAAAAATCAAGCTAGTCGTCCCGATTTGGGATCCAGGGGAAAATATTTGTGTTTTTTTGTTTTATGTTTTATGCTCTCGCTATTGTTTATTTTTTGTTTTAAGATTTGTTTGTAGATCATTTTTGTACAGGGTTAAAACCTACATTTGGTATTAGAGCAGTTTTGGCTTCAAGGGAACGCCTTTGCTGCTGAGGGGTTTTTTACTCGGGCCTGAGGTAGACCGTGTTCAGTGGGAGATCTGTGGGATCGATTCTTGCAGTGAAATAAGATGGTGAGCACCGAGAATATAGAGATCGAGAAATTTAATGGTCATATTTTGAGTTGTGGAAGCTCAAGATGGAGGATCTGCTGGTGGATAAAGATCAATGGATCGCGGTAGATCCGTGTACTAAACCAACGGCAATGTCAGATGAAGACTGGAAGAAGCTAGATCAAAAGGCGAAGAGCACAATATAGTTGTGTGTCTCAGATTCAATATTGTTGAATGTTTCTGGGGAATCTACGACAAATACCTTGTGGGACAAGCTAGGGATCTTACTTTGATGTGATCTCTAGTGAATAAATTGTTCCTACAAAAAAATCTGTATAACCTGAGGATGAAGGATGGAGACTCGGTGATAGAGCATCTCAACGCCTTCAATATTGTGGTAAGCCGGCTATCATCTGTTGATATTAAAATCTTAGATGAAGAAAAGTGCATCATTTCGTTGTGTTCTCTACCAGATTCATGGGACAGTCTAGTTATTGCAATAGGTAGCAATACAGCTACCTTGAATTTTGATGACATTGTCTCAGCCTTGTTGTCGGAGGAAATGAGAAGGAGAAATATGGAGGGTCATGATGGAGATGGCTTATCTGTACAAGGAAGGTCCCATAACAAAAACAAGAATAAGGTTTCGAGTGGGAGAACTAAATCTATTGTAAAGGTGTGTTGGAAATGTGGAAAGGAAGGGCACTACAAAAAGGACTACAGATCTAAAGCTCCTGAGAAAGGAAAGGGATCTGATGATGCTCCTTCTGCAGAGGAAAAAACCACCTGGATGAATGTGGGGATGTATTTGGATTCTTCTTCAAATACACATGTAGATCATGAGTCATGGTTGATTGATGAGGTGCATCCCTTTCACTTCACTCCCCATAGGAGTGGTTGTGAGTATGAGAAATATGATGGCGGTGATGTCTTCCTGAGGATGATAGGAAGGCCAGAATTGTCAGACGTGGAAAAGTCAAGCTGAAGTTGCAAGGTGGAAGGATTAGAACACTTCCTAGTGTTTTTCACATTCCTGCATTGGCCAGAAATATGATTTCTGTAAGCAAGATGGATGATGCGGGTGTAAAAACAGTGTCCAAGAAAGATGCCTGTAAGATGGTTCGGGGAGCACTGGTATTAATGCGGGGAGTTCAGATTGGAACTCTGTACAAGCTTCAGAGCAACACTATTATTGATGGGTGCAATAGTTCTATGGTTCCTGAAAGTGGAGCGGAAAGCTTAGCAATCTCTGGAGAAAAGACCATGCGATGGCATCAAAGGCTTGAACATATTGGAGAGAAGGGCCTTCGGATACTGCATAGAAATGGTATGGTAGAAGGTATGTCTAATATCTCTCTGGATTTTGATTTCTATGAACATTGTGTATATAGGAAGCAGAATCGGGTGAGTTTTCCTTCTGGTGCTAAGAGGGCAAACAAGATATTAGAGCTTGTGCACAGTGACGTGTTTGGACCTATGTCGGTTCCATCACTAGGTAAGTCTATGTACTATGTTTAATTCATAGATGACTTCTCAAGGAATACATGGATATATTTCTTGAGGAAGAAATCTGAAGTCTTTGACAGATTTAAAGAATTTAAGGCTTTGGTGGAAAACTAGACAGAGAAGAAGATAAAGGTGTTGAGGACAGATAATGGTGGGGAGTTGCGAGAAGGAATTTGAAGAGTTAAAAAATTGTGGTACCTTAGAGCAAAGAAGACTATCACATACACACCTCGGCAAAACGAATTTGCGAAGAAGAATGAACGAACGCTAATGGAAAAGGCAAGAAGCATGCTCGGTGGTACCGAGGAGTTAGGACAAGAATTAAGGCGGTGGTGGAACTACATGATACTTGGTTATGAGATCATGAGGCGTTGGAGGATCGGAGACTCCCGCAGGTACGGACAGTAGAAACCCTCTCTTTCACATCTAAGGTATTTGATGTGATGCATATGTACATGTTCCAAAGGGAGAAAAGGAGCAAGTTGGATAATAAATCAAAGGTGCATCTTTAGTGGGTATAAGGATGGTTTAAAGGGTTACAAGATTTGGAACCCGGAAACAAGGAAGGTTGTGTACATTTGAGATGTGGTGTTTAGAGAGGTGAAATATGTTATTAAACATGAGTTCCTACCAAAGGAATTTGAGAAGATAGATTTTGAGCTAAAGGAGGATGAACCAGACTCTACAATAGAAGAAGGCTCAGAAGAGGAAGAGCCACAAACTCTAGTTGTGAGAAGATCAATTCGAGAAAGAAGACAACCAAAAAGGTATAGTCCATCTGCTTTTTGTTCAAATTTTTCTTTAACTATATAACTGATGATGATCCCAGAACCATCAGGGAGGTAGATTTAGAGGATGGAAAACTCTGGAAAGGGGCCATGGTTGATGAAATGGCATCCTTGCATAAAAATGAGGCATGGGATCTAGTGGAGTTGTCGGCTGGAAGGAAGCGCATCAGGAGTAAATGGGTGTTTAAGAAGAAGATGAATGTAGAAGGAAAGGTGGAGAAATACAAAGCTCGATTGGTAGAAAAAGGTTATTCTCGTGTGCCGGAATTGATTTTGGTGATAATTTTCTCCCGTTGCCAAAGTCACTTCTATTAGATGATTATCTGGTTGCCATCGCATTTTATTTTGAGGTAGAATATGGATGTGAAGACAACATTTCTTCATGGGATTTGGAAGAGGAGATCTACATGAAACAACTCGAAGGCTTTATGGTGAAGGGGAAGAAAGATTGCAGGTTAAATAAGTCTCTGTATGGGTTAAAACAGTCACCAAGGATGTGGTATCAGAAATTTGATACCTATATACGGGGACTTGGCTTCACCAGAAGCAAGGAGGATCACTGTGTTTATTTTAAATTAATTAGTGACAATGTTATTTATTTGGTATTGTATGTGGATGATATGTTGTTGATAGGAAATGACAAAGAAATTATCCAAGATTTGAAGACCCAACTGTTCTCCAAATTTGACATGAAGGATATTGCTGCTGCAAATTATATTTTGGGCATGGAAATTAAGAGAGATCGAGAAAAGAGGAAGCTCTGGTTACACCAGAGGAAGTATGTCGAGACTATATTGTAGAGGTTCAAAATGCAAGATAGTAAACCGGTGAATGTTCCGATTCCTATAAGTGTAAAGTTGTCTATTGAATAGTGTCCCAAGACACAAGAAGAAGAGGAGGATATGTCTCGTGTTCCATATGCAAGTGCAGTGGGTAGCCTAATGTATGCAATGGTTTGTACTAGAACAAACATTGCACATGCAGTGGGAGTATTGAGCAGGTTTATGTCAAACCCAGGGAAGGAGCATTGGACAGCAGTGAAGCGGGTTTTCAGATATTTGTGTGGCACTAGTGATTATGGCTTGTGCTACCAGGGAAGACCAGGATTGGAAAGAGTGTTGGACATTCGTGGTTTTGTTGATGCAGACTGGGCTGGAGATCTGGACCAAATAATATCTACAAGTGGGTATGTGTTTAGCCTATTTGGAGGTGCAGTGAGTTGGATGAGTAAAAGACAGTCTGTAGTGGCTCTTTCAACTACGATGGCAGAATACATGGCAGCCACTCATGCAAGAAAGGAAGTTGTTTGGTTGCAAAGATTGTGTTCAAGTATGGGGTTGGTGTAGCAAGCTATAAGGATAGACTGTGATAGCCAAAGTGCAATTTTCTTGGCTAAGAACCCTGCTTATCATTCAAAGACAAAGCACATTGATGTTCAATATCACTTTCTGAGATATATGGTTGAGGCTAAAAGGGTGTTGCTGGGAAAGGTGGACACCTTGAAGAATGTTGCAGATGCATTGACGAAGTTTGTGAGTACTCAAAAGTTCTCTTGGTGTATAGAAACAATGGGTGTTGCAAATTTGGGCTGATGACTCAGCTCTCCTGTGGCCCCCTGCAGAAAGAAAACAACAAGTGGGAGAATTTTGGGTATGTGTTATATTATTTCCATGACTAGTCACGTGCGGGGGGTCATAGGGGGGACGATAGCCCCCCCTGTACGTTGCGTTGGGCATAGCAGGGGGGTCACAGGGGGGGCGGCAGCCCCCCTGTCGAGGTCCGAGGCAGCGCCCCGGGGAAAAAAAAAATTGATCCTTATTTTCCGGTGGGAAAACCCGCCCATGGTTTTGTGCATGGGTTTGCACATGGTTTTGGGGCATGATGGTTTTCTGCCCTTAGTATTTTGTAGATCTGGTCAAGGGAACTATGGTTATGTTCTAATCTAGGGTTAATGGATTGGAGTTTATGTATGCTTCGGCATGTATATATATGTGTTGTAACACTAAAAGGAATATAATGAAAAAACAAGCTGGTCATCCCGATTTGGATCCGGGGGAAAATCTCTATGTTTATTTGTTTTATGTTTTATGTTTTATGCTCTCACTATTATTTATTTTTTGTTTTAAGATTCATTTGTAGATAATTTCTATACAGGGTTAAAACCTACATGAACAATAGACTACCAAATAAAATAAATCCCCTTTTGATTTGTTGGAGGTGTACTTCAAACCCTAGAAGGTTTTTTTCCTTCCTCCTAAAAGTGGGTAAATCGAAGAGATTGAGGTGTAATGTTTATTAAAAAGAAGAATAAAAAAAACCCTATGAGACACCCAGAGTCAAAACTAAGAAAAAAAACAAACAAATTTTTTGGATAGTACGGAAAACTAACTTGTTCATGTTTTACAGTGCAAGTTGTGGCCTATTTCAAAAAAAAAGGGACAATTTTTTGGATAGTATGGAAAACTAACTTGTTCATGTGTTACAGTGCAAGTTGTGGCCTATTTCCTGCATTGGGCCACTACTTATAAACCCTATAAACCTTTGTTATGGCTCCTGTGATCCCACTCTAATGGTTTGGTCAGATCTCGTTGTATCTTATGTGGTTGGTACTTGTAACTTGTGAAACAGAGATAGAAACACAAAAATAAAAGTTTTTTGCAAAAAAACACTAGAAAAAAAAATAGAAAACGACAAGGAGAAAAAATGCAGAAAAGGCAGCGAAGTCACTAGGGATCTAAAGTTTTAGCACAATGGAGTCACCATTTATTGATGATTGAGACACAGTGGAGTCTTCATTTATTAGGGGCGGGATTTGGGATGAATGTACCAAATCTCCTTTTTACTGTTGGTGACGAAGCATCCTAACAACAAACGGGAAAAGGAAAGAAAACTCCAAAACCCTACAATCTTCAACAACTATATTTAGATCTGCATACAAAGTTAGTGGAAAACCTACATAAAACTCACAAAATTTGAAAACATGTGGTAGAAATCACAAAAGTGGAACCCAATAGAAATACAATAATATTTTATTTTTATTACCAAAGATAACACCTGTGGAGAATGGTTTAGTCACTTGGGTATGTAAAGTCCTCCTCCATGGGAGGTTTCTTTGTGTCCCTACGCTGCAAGTGGTTGCTTCTCTCTCCTCTGCTTGCAAATGGGAAATGTAAGAAAATGTTAGAACTCTAGGTGGAGAGTTCGAATGTAGCTAGATCAAAATTATGACAATGATAGTGATCATGTGAGTGTTATGATGGAAAAACCTATCTATTTACTAGCCTAGATCCATCTTAACTCCGTGTAACAAACCTAGTTAAAAATCCATTTAAAATATATATAAGACCACGGTGATGGGACACTTATTCCAAGTTGAATGGTGGGAAAAACATCCTAGTGGGTGTTCATTCGGATTATTAGGGCTAAAGGAAATTGGCAAAGGCAAAGGCTTTAGAAAGAAAAATTGGAATTTATTGGCATTTATTTATGAAAATAATGGAAACCGGGAGAAAAGGGAGATGAAAGGTCACAGGTTGTATGTGAGGAGGAAAATGAAGGAAAATAATGGAAAATTGAAGAAAATAGAGGCCTCATCAATAAAAATGCTTCTAAGGATCAATTGGTAGGCTTTGGTCAGTGCATTTTGGAGCTCTTTCATTATTCTCTCCCTCTCATACTCTGGGATACTTAGATTTTTCTTGGATCACTCTTGGAGAGTGTGGATACTTGGTGATTTGGAGTAAGAAAGCGCAAGATGACATCAGGATCAGCATTTACAACAATTTTTTATTGCAGGTACCGAGTTGCATGTATGTTTTCCTTACTAGTTTTGGCATGCATGGTGTATGGATGTGTATTTGCCTAGTCGTGCCATTTCCTAGATAACCATGGTGTTTTGGGTTTATTTCCATTGATTTTTTACTAGTTGGTTCTCATGATTCCTTTAGCTGTGGGTTGAGTTATTAGTTCCTGGAGCCTTGGTTGGACAAACGCTCTAGAGCCCAGCAGATAGTTGTTGGGTTGAGTTACTAGTACTAGAGCCTTGGCTGGACAAATGCTCTCAAGCCCTAGGTGGGTTGAGTTACTAGTCCTGGAGCCTTGGTTGGACAAACGCTCTTGAGCCCTATTGGCATGATGGTTTTCTTTCCATGGTATTTTTTAGATCCGGTCAAGGGAACTATGGTTATGTTCTAATCCAGGGTTAATAGATTGGGGTTTATGAATGCTTCAAGATGTATATATATGTATTGTAACATTGAAAGGAATATAGTGAAAAATCAAGCTGGTAGTCTCGGTTTTGGGATCCCAGCGAAAATATCTGTGTATATATGTTTTATGTTTTATGCTCTCGTTATTGTGTATTTTTTGTTTTAACATTTCATTTGTAGATAATTTATGTACAGGGTTAAAAATTTACATTTGGTATCAGAGTTGTTTCGGCTTCAAGCGGATGCCTTTGTTGCTGAGGGGTTTTGCTCAGGCCTGTGTTAGACCATGTTCAATGGGAGATCTGCGGGATCAATTCTTGCGGTGAAAGAAGGTGGCGAGCATTGGAAAGATAGACATCGAGAAATTTAATGGTCATAGTTTTGAGTTGTGGAAACTCAAGATGAAGGATCTGCTGGTAGATAAATATTAGTGGATCGTGGTAGATATAGGTACTAAACCAACGGCAATGTCAGATGAAGACTGATCGAAATTGGATCGAAAAGCAAAGATAACAATACATTTTTTTATCTCAGATTCGGTATTATTGAATGTATTTGGGGAAGCTACGGCGAAGGCTTTGTGGGACAAGTTAGGGACTTTGTAATAATCTAAGTCTCTGGTGAATAAATTGTTCCTACTGAAAAATATGAATAACCTGAGGATGAAGGATGGAGACTCGATGATAGAGCATCTGAACGCCTTAAATACCATCGTAAATCAGTTATTATCTATTGATATTAAAATATCAGATGAACATAAGTGCATCAGTTTGTTGTGTTCTCTACCAGATTCGTGGGATATTATGTTTGTTGCAATAGGTAAGAATAAAACTAACTTGAAGTTTGATGAAATTGTCTCGGCCTTGCTGTCGGAGGAAATGAGACGGAAAAATATGAAGGGACAAAATGGAGATGCCTTGCCTGTACGAGGATGATCGCAGAACAAAAACAAAAATAAGTTCTCGAGTGGGAGATCTAAATCTAGAGGGAGGTCTAAATATCCAGGAAATCCTGTAAAGGTGTGTTGGAAATGTGGAAAGGAAGAGCACTTCAAAAATGATTGTAGATCTAAAGCTCCTTAGAAAGCAAAGGGATCTGATGATGCTCCTTCTTTAGAGGTGAAAACCACCTCAGATGAAGGTGGGGATGTGTAATTTTATTCTTCTTCAAATACACATGTAGATCATAAGGCGTGGTTGATTGACTCAGGTGAATTCTTTCACTTCACTCCCCATAGGGAGTGGTTCTGCGAGTATGAGAAGTATGATGGTGGTGATGTATTCTTAGAGGATGATAAGAAGGCCAGAATCGTCGGACATAGAAAATTAACACTAAAGTTGCAAGGTGGAAGAATTAGAAGAGTTCCTGGTGTTTTTCATATTCCTATATTGGTCAGAAATATTATTTATGTAAGCAAGATGGATGATACAGGTGTAAAAAAATTGTTCGAGAAAGATACCTACAAGATGGTTCAGGGAGCACTGGTATTGATGCGGGGAGTTTGGATTGGAACTTTGTACAAGCTTCTAGGTAGCACTATTATTGAAATGTGCAATGGTTCTATGGTTCCTGAAAGTGTAGCAGAAATCTTAGTGGTATCTGAAGAAAATACCATGATATGGAATCAAAGGCTTGGACATATTGGAGAGAATGGCCTTCGGATACTGCATGGTAATGGTATGGTATAAGGTATGTCAAATTGATCTCTAGATTTGTATTTCTATGAACATTGTGTATATGGGAAGCAGAATCGAGCGAGTTTCCCTTCTGGTGATAAGAGGGGGAACAAGATATTAGATCTTGTGCACAGTGATGTGTTTGGACCTATGTCGGTTCCATCACTAGGGAATTTTGTGTACTATGTGTCATTTATAGATTATTTCTCAAGGAATAAATGAATATATTTCCTCGGGAAGAAATATGAAGTCTTTGATAGATTTAAAGAATTTAAGGCTCTGGTGGAAAACCAGACAAACAAGAAGATAAAAGTTTTGAAGACGGATAATGGTGGAGAGTTCTACAAGAAGGAATTTGAAGATTTTTGTAAGAATTGTGGTATAGCATGGCATAAGAATACTCCATACACACCTTAGCAAAATGGAGTTGCAGAAAGAATGAACAGGACATTGATGGAAAAGGCAAGAAGCATGCTTAGTGGTGTCGGGTTAGGACAAGAATTATGGGAAGAGGGAATGGAGGCTGCATGTTACCTAGTTAACAGATCACCTTCATCAGCGTTGGAGGATAAAACTCCACATGAGGTATGGACTGGTAAGAAACCCTCTCTTTCACATCTGAGGGTATTTGGCTATGATGCATATGTACATGTTCTAAAGGAGAAAAGAACCAAGTTGGATAGTAAATCTGAAAGGTGCATCTTTATTGGGTATATGGATGGTTTAAAAGGTTAGAAGATTTAGAACCCAGAAACAAGGAAGGTTGTGTACAACCGAGATGTGGTGTTTAGAGAGGTGAAATATGTTGTTAAACATGAATTCCTACCAAAGGAACCTGAGAAGATAGAATTTTAGCTAAAGGAGGAAGAATTAGACTCTACAACAAAACAAGACTCAGAAGAGGAAGAGCCACAAAATCCAACTGTGAGAAGATCAATTCGAAAAATAAGGTAACCAAAAAGCTATATTCCATCTGATTTTTGTTCAATTTTTGTTTTATCTATCATTGATGATGATCCCAGAACTGTCAGGGAGGCAGTGGATTCAGAGGATGGAAAACTCTGGAAGGAGGCCATGGTTGATGAAATGGCATCCTTGCACAAAAATGAGGCATGGAATCTGATGGAGTTGTCGGATGGAAGGAAACCCATTGGAATAATATAGGTGTTTAAGAATAAGATGAATGCAGAAGGAAATGTGGAGAAATACAAAGCTCGGTTGGTAGAAAAAGGTTATTCCCAAGTGTCGAGAATTGGTTTTGGTGATATTTTTTCTCGTGTTGCCAAGGTAACTTCTATTAGATTACTTTTATCTATTGTTGTTGCATTTGATTTTGAGGTAGAATAGACATATGTGAAGAAAACATTTGTTCACGAGGATTTGGAAGAGGAGATCTACATGAAGCAACCTAAAGGCTTTGCGGTGAAGGGTAAGAAAGAACTAGTATGTAGGTTTAAAAAGTCTGTGTATGGATTCAAACAGTCACCAAGTTTGTGGTATCAGAAAATTGATGCATATATATGGGGACTTGGTTTCACCATAATCAAAGAGGATCAATGTGTGTACTTTAAAATAATTGGTGATTGTGTTATTTATTTGGTCTTCTATGTGGATGATATGTTGATGGTTGGAAATGACAAAGAAATTATCCAAGATTTGAAGACCCGATTTTTCTCCAAATTCAACATGAAGGATCTTGGTACTGCAAACTATATTTTGGTCATGGAAATTAAATGAGATCATGAAAAGAGGAAGCTCTAGTTAAACCAGAGGAAGTATTTCGAGACAATATTGTAGAGGTTCAATATGCAGGATAGTAAACTGGTGAAGGTTCCTATTCGTGTAGGTGTAAAGTTATTTGTTGAAAAATGTCCCACGACACAAGAAGAAGAAGAGGAAATGGCCCATGTTACATATGCAAGTGCAGTGGGTAGCCTGATGTATGCAATGGTTTGTACTAGACCAGACATTGCACATGCAGTGGGAGTATTGAGCAGGTTTATGTCAAAAGCAAGGAAGGAGCATTGGACAACAGTGAAGCGGGTTTTCAGATATTTGTGTGGCACTAGTGATTATGGTTTGTGATACCAAGGAAGACCAGTATTGGAAGGATTTTTTGACATCCATGGCTTTGTTGATGCAGACTGGGCTGGAGATTTGGATCAAAGAAGATCTACAAGTGGGTATGTTTTTATCCTATTTGGAGGTGTAGTTAGTTGGATGAGAAAAATCCAGTCTATAGTGGCTCTTTCAAATACAGAGGAAAAATACATGGTAGCCACTCATGGAAGAAAGGAAGCATTTTGGTTGCAGGGATTGTGTTCAAGTAGGGGGTTGGTGCAATGAGCTATAAGGATAGACTATGATAGCCAAAGTGAAATTTTTCTGGCTACGAACCTTTCTTATCATTCAAAGACAAATCACATTGATGTTTAGTATTACTTTGTGATAGATATGGTTGAGGACAAAGTTTGTGAGCATTGATAACTTCTCTTGGTGTAGAAAAACAATGGGCATTGCAGGGCTAGACTGATTAATAATCTCTCATGTGGCCCCTTGTGGAAAGAAAAAAACAAGTGGGATAATCTTGGGTGTGTGTTTTATTCTTTCCACGACTAGACTTACATGTGAAGCAGGGGAGGGTATCCTCCCCTTCCCTTGCATCGGGTGTAGCAGGGGGGGTTACAAGGGGATGGTAGCCCCCCTGTCGAGGGGTTTGCAAGGGGGCGGTAGCCCCCATGTTGGGGGGTTTGTAGGGGGGTTGTATCCCCCCTACACGGGGTCTGGGGCAGCACCTCGGGAAAAAAAAAATTGAACCCTATATTAGGTGGGCGGATCTACCTGTGGTTTTATGCATGGGCTTAGTACATGGTTTTGGACATGATGGTTTTATGTCCATGGTATTTTGTAGATCCGGTCAAGGGAACTATGGTTATGTTTTAATCCAGGTTTAATGGATTGGGGTTTATGAATGTTTCAGCATGTATATATATGTATCGTAACATTAAAAGGAATATACTAAAAAAATCAAGTTGGTAGTCCCAATTTTGGGATCCAGGGGAAATATATGTGATATATGTTTTATGTTTTATACTTTCACTATTGTTTATTTTCTGTTTTAAGAGTTCGTTTGAAGATAAAAAATTTACATGGTTAAAAACCTACAAACCCAAAAATAGTTGGGGTTGAGTTACTAGTCCTGGAGCCTTAGTTGGAACAAACACTCTGGAGCCCTATAGCAGCTTGGATAGAGACCAATCCTTAATGGTTTTGATGTCTGATCGTGAGGTGGAATCATTGGTTGAGGGTTGAGGTGGGTTTTCCTATGGAAGCCCTGTACTATTTTTTATTCGTGTGTTTGATGAGATCCCACATTCATGCTTAGAATATGGCACAGTGGTGATTGGATTAAGAGAGATTTGGCTCAGCCAATCTATGGTCGAGTGGAACATGGAAGTCCCATCTCTGGTTGGTTTTTACATTCAGTAATAAAGAGTTCATTCCTTTGGTATTTTATGTATAAATTCATTGGTTATTATGTTGATTCTATTGTTGTTGTATCCATGGTATATCTATTGTTATTATGCTCGCTATGAGCATGTATTTTTACAATGATGATGTATGCCTCTCCACATGTTTTTTCTTGTAAATGGATGCACAATGTATCTATGGTTAAATAGGTTGTATTGCAACTAATGATGTAAGGGAGCAGTGCTTCATAGTGATTCTCAGATAAGTATGAGACCCATATGCTTTGTTATGTTGTTAATACCTGTAGCTTTCATGTTTGTGACATGCTTGACAAAATGCCTGTCATGGCTAGGAGGGGTCTATATGATTTCTTATTGATGTGATCACTTTTGTATCATTGTCCTATTTTTATTTATCATCTCTTAAATTTTCATGAAGTTCAAGGTAGAGCACTAAGTTCTGGGCCTGAAAAGGTGGCTCAAATCTCAGGGTCGTTGGCACAGAACTGA
The DNA here is from genome assembly GCA_034641835.2 of Pinus albicaulis. NCBI lineage: Eukaryota > Viridiplantae > Streptophyta > Pinopsida > Pinales > Pinaceae > Pinus > Pinus albicaulis. Next base: position 780,143,573 of record CM076578.1, read on the forward strand.
GTATTTGGGGCATTGAACACTGGCATGCAATGTTATGCCTGTAGCTATAGCCTCCCAGTCGTTGACATGCAATGTTATGCCTGCGGCTATGGCTCAAAGAGGTTAAAATATCAATGTGACCCATGGGTAAGAGGCCTGAATGGTTGGGTTACCTCCTAGGGGTGCTATTGTTGTTATACAATGTTTGTATGTTATGTTTCCGTCGGTTACACTTCCTTAAGGTCACCTAGGAGGTTGAAACTCATTATAGTAGCCTCTCGTCACATATTCACCCTGGTTTTTTGGTTGCTTGGGTAGATGTGGGAAGTGGGTGTTACAAATTGGTATCAAATCATGGTTCAACCCTCAGACTAGATGGGTGATGTGTTTCTCATGCATTCAAGTCAGTTGTGTATGTATTCCTTATGCATGTAGTGTATTTTCTTGTTGCATTTATGTTGTGTTAGCCATGGTGACAGTGATGTCGCCATGGAAGTGTTGATGGTGTTGTTGTCAACATGTTGCCATGAGTGTATGAACTGTTATGTGTTGCTCATGCTTGTGTATAGTTCATGCACGATTTCTTACATATTGTTACATACTATACATGCATTTCTTGCTTATGCTACGGTTAAATATTGGTCATGCTTCGGTGTTATCCGTGCATGCTTTCTTAAGTGATGTCATATGTTGAACATGCATCGGTTGTTCATGATTGGTTATACATGTCAAGTGGGTGCATATGGTCAACTTTAAATTGGTTTGATTGAAGTTGTTATGTATAAGTTCATTTTATGCAATTATGTCACCATGATGATATTGGTATGTTATGATGCTAATGTGTTGGCTAAGATAGAGGAGGAGATGCGGATCATTAAAGTGATGTTGCAACAATGGAATTTGGGGTAAGAGCATATTGTCATACAAGTTTGTATGCTTGGCATGCAAGTATGTGACTCATGGTTGTAGTAATCATTAGGGTTACCTATATGTTTGTCATTCTATTATTATTATGGTTACATATGTGATAAACGCTAGTTGATCAGTGTAGTCATATGCATTATGGTTATGTGTATGCCTTTCATTCTATTGATTTTATGGTTACATACATCATAGATGTTGGTCAAATAGTGTAATCATATATACATGTGTTGGTTAATCAAGCATGGAATTAACTTGATGATTATGTTATATTTTGTTGATGAGCATGTTATTTGTTAACTTGTAGTTAGCTTGATGATTATGTTGTATGATGTTGATGAGCATGTTATATGTTGACTTATTGTTGTTATATGTTAGTTAACTTGATGATTATGGTTATAGCATTAATATCTTGATGTTATATGTATCATACTAAATTGGATTTGTCAAGGCATATGGTTAGGGTTATGACATTCAGGTATGAGTCAACTTATTTGTGATATTATGTCATACTAATCTAGGTTTACTGTACATATGTGAATTTTATGCATGAATGACATTTTTTCATGAGTCTATGATGTGAACATGTTAGCTAGTTACTATTATGGATATCATGACATTATTTAGGCCGAGTTGATGTGTTGTGAAGTTATATTGTGCTAATCTAGATTGATTGTGAGATAATATAACCTCCCCTGAGATGCATTAAGGTATTATTTTGCTTATATCGTCCACTTTGTGCTTGAATGTTTGATTATGTTGTCTATTTGGTGTTTGAGTGTTGGTGTCTATTATGTCGACTATTTATTTTTGAATGTTTGATTAATCGCATGATATGAGTTTGTGTCTATAATATTGCATGAAGAAATGATTTGGTCTTAAGATGGTTGTACTAACGCAATATGTGTTGAGATAGTTGATATGCACTTGAGTGTAAGTAGGTGATAGTTTTAGCAGTGTGTATTATGATTGATGAATGTGATTTGATTATTTATTATGGCATGGTTGTTAGACTTCGTAAATGTTGATTTTAGTTAACAGATATGATGCCTTGATATTTGGAACATGTGACTGACATGTGTGCATTCAGTTACAAGGCAGCATGATTGGCACAAAAAGATAAGGTAACTAGCATGTTGTTATGTTCACTTATGCATTGATAGTTATGTGTTTATGGTAGTATGATGTAGGGGATTGCAAGGCAAAAGAGATTTCCATGGAATCTTAAAGAAGGATCAGGTTGAGCTTTCCCTTGGAAGCACTGGGAAGCCATGGGGATTGATTCTTGGTGTTTGTTGAGATTCTTGTGCGTTTTGGTCTCTTGTGATTTTTTGTGCTTGATTCGTGGTTTTTATTGCGTCTAGTGAATGGCCATGCCACTTTTTTTGTGGTGTTGTAATGTTATTGATTTTCATGGTTTTATTCTTGTTTGTTTCTTGTTCTTTCCTTTTGTTTGAGAATCTTGGGAATTGATCGGGAAAGAGGAAATTTGGTAAAGCTCGCAAGAGCTATGTGGAACCTGATAGGAAATGAAAGACTTGGATAAAGCTTAGTGCATGTACTAGGGCAATGGAAGGTAAGAATATGACAACCAGTTAGATTGGTTGGGTCCATTGAAGTAAATGGACGTGGCACAACAGTCGCGAGAAAGGTAACACGAAAGGTAAATTTTATGGATCTGAGGTGTTAGATGCCTTGGCTATGTTGGGAACTATTTTTCTCAATGTTGTGCGTGTTGTGCACTAATAAAGGAATTTCCCTTAACCTAGAACTTATGATATTTGGTAATTATGTTGTGATCATGATTATGATAATGTATATATATGTATGTATGTCATTATCTGACGGGTTCATGATTTTTTTGTGTTGATGTATGCATGTGTGTGTGTGTGTGTGTGTGAGGAATGATTGTTTATGCAGGTGAATGTCATGAAGAGGTTTCTCGCTATGAGGAATCAAGTGGAAGAGTAGCTTTGACAGAGCTATGAGGTCAGTATCATGTGGACATGAAATGATATTATATGTTTGTATTATGCCTATGGTTATGTTATGGACAGGTAATGTTGAGGGGTACATCAACGAAGTGAAAGTGGTGTCATATGTGGCATGCTAGGATAAGCATGGATAGTGGAAAGACACTAGAAGCAAGGTTTCTTGTGGGGTCAATGTGTGGTCTATATATGTGTTGTACTATTGTTGTGTATATGTTGCGTGTGTTGTATATTCAATGATTATACCTATGGTTATGTGTACATGTAACATATGTAGTATTGTGTACATATGATGGCGTATGTATGTTGTATATACGGCGTTGTGTGTGTATTGAATATGCAGTGTTAGGTATAGATGGTGTTATGTACATGTTGGATATGCGGTGTTGTGTACATATCATATTGTGTGCATGTTCGATATGAGGTGTTGTGTGCATGTTGGATATGCCTGTTGTGTACATATGGTGCTATGTACATGTTGCACATGTAGTGATATGTACATATGGTGTTGTGTGTGGGTTGTACATATGGTGTTGTGTGCATGATTGTACATGTATTGTTGTGTGCATGTGGTGTTGTGTACATGTTGTAAATATGGTGTTGTGTGCAAGTGGTGTTGTGTACATGTGGTGTCATGTACATGTCATGCATGTGGTGTTGTGTACATGTGGTATTCTGTACACATTTTACAAGTGGTGCAGTGTACATTTGGCATTTTGTACATGTTGGCATTGTGAACATGTCATGTTGTGCACATGTTGTGCAGGTAGTGTTGTGTATAGGTGGTATTGTGTGCATGTTGTGCATATGGTACTGGTATATGTGTGGTATATGTGTGGTATTGTATGCATGTCATACATGTTGTGTTGAGTGCATGCGGTACTATGTATGTGCACGGTGTAGTCACGGTATCGTGACATGTGTATTCGGTGTGTTGTACTTTGTATATGTATATGTATTGTGTTGTATTGTACACTAGGTGTAGTTGTATGTGTTGTATGTCGGTGTAGGTGTATGTATTGTGTTGTATTGTACACCGAGTGTAGGTGTATGTGTCGTATGTCGGTGTAGGTGTATGTGTTATGTTGTGTGCCAGATGTGGGTGTATGAATTGTGTGGTGTTGTACACCCTGTGTGGATGTACATGTTGTGATGTGCATTGTGTGTATGTGTACGTGAGTGAAGAGAAGCAAGGGCACTGGGTGTTTTTCGGGTGTGGTAACCAATATGGTGTGTGTACAAAAGAACAAAGGCAGAAGTAAGGACCGATAAAGGATAAGTATCAATACTTCATTTCAGCTTTACTATGCATATGATCTACAATTTTGACCTATGATGGTTACATGTGATTTATGATGATTTCATGTGATTCATGATGGTTTCGTTTTGAGCTAACCAGTTGTGATATGTTTATACATGATGATTTGATCAAACATCTAGTTTGACTTGTTGTGACAGGAAGTGAATAGAATTGCAAGTGTTCTTTATTAACGAGCTACCAATGAGGTATGATGTGAATTTATTTCAATTCTATTTTAGTCTAATGGGAATTATGTGCTTGGTATAGGAAGCATGGAAATGCATGGTTGGGTGGTTGAAAATTATTGCAGGAACTAGAAGCAACAACAAAAGGAATTTAAACATGTGACGGTATGTTGGTAAAGCACTTCAAGATCAAGGCCATTGTGGGACACTGGTACCCAATGGTGTCCATTCATTTCCATGGGCATGCTATGACCAGTATCATGGTTTTGAGGAAGGGATATGCCTTGTTTTTGTATCTTCCAATGCGAGGAATCCTTGCCAAGGGATGGATTGCTCAAGATGGGGGTGCTAGTGGAACTTGGAAGGTGAGTGACTTCACGAAAGGGGGTGATCAGATTGCCCGAGGGACTATGTAGAAGAGAAGGGAAGGTCATGGATGGATTTAATTTGGTCATTAGCATTTCCAAATGGAATCAGATGCACATTGGGAGTGTGCCCTGGAACATTTGGTTGGTAACTGGTCACTGAGAGGACAAATGGCATTGTATTGTAGCGTTGGACATTGGATACAACTTTGAATTTGGTATTGGATTCTGGACTTCAAGGGAAGGAAGTGAATCCTGGTATTACTTTGAGGGTGGAGTTGTGAGCCTCTGGAAACACTTGTTGCTGATATGGGCATCGTATCCTTCTATTTTTTGGTTGAGGAAATGTGTATATGTGTATATGTGTATATTATTGTAAATATTGTATCGAACTGTATTTATAAACCTCCATAGATAGCATGGTTGTATATGTGGTTATTATTTTAAATACTGTAATGAGTTGTGTTATAAAGCTCCAGTAAACAGTATGATTGTCATGTTTTCACCAGGTTGATCATTTTAAATACTGCAACGAGTTGTAATATAAAGCTCCATGGGAAGTATGTTTTATTTTCAGTGGTTTTGTTAAGGTATAGGTGTGGTTGAACATCGAGGATGGTGTTCCCCCAAGGGGGAGGGTTCTGTAACAGCCCTGGTTAAAAATCCATGTGAAAAAAATATAATACCGCGGTGGTGGGACACTTATTCCAAGTTGAATGGTGAGAAAAACATCCTAGCGAGTGTTCATTCGATTTATTATGTCTAAAGGAAACTAGCAAAGGCAAAGTGGCATTTATTTATGAAAATAATGGAAATTATGAGAAAAGGGAGATGAAAGGTCACAGGTTGCATGTGAGGAGGAAAATGAAGGAAAATAATGGAAAATTGAAGAAAATAGAGGCCCCATTAATAAAAAGGCTTATGAGGATGAGGATCAATTAGTAGGCTTTGGTCAATGCATTTTGCAGCTATCTCATTATTCTCTCTCTCTCTCATACTCTTGGATACTTATATTTTTATTGGAGCACTCTTGGAGAGTGTGAATACATGGTGATTTGGATAAAGAAGGCAAAGGAAGAGCAGGAAAGTGCAAACAAACATCGGGATCAACAGCTACAATGGGTTTTGATTGCAGGTACCTAGTTGCACGTGTTTTTTCCTCACTATTTTTGGCATGCATGGTGTATGCGTGTGGATTTTCCTAGCCTTGACATTTCCTGGATATCCATGGTGTTGTGGGTTTATTTCCATTTATTTTTTTCTATTTGGTTCTCACGATTCCTTTAGTTGTGGGTTGAGTTATTAGTTCTTGGGGCCTTGGTTGGAAAAACACTCTAGAGCCCAACGGACAGTTGTTGGGTTGAGTTACTAGTCCTGGAGCCTTGGTTGGAAAAACTCTCTCGAGTCCTAGGTGGGTTGAGTTACTAGTCCTGGAGCCTTGGTTGGACAAACACTCTGGAGCTCGGTAACAGCTGGGGTTGAGTTACTAATCCTGGAGCCTTGGTTGGAACAAACATTGTGGAGCCTTGTAGAAGCTTGGATAGAGATCAATCCATGATGGTTGTGATGTATGACCATGAGGTGGAATCATTGGTTGAGGGTTGAGGTGATTTGGCCTCCAGAAGCCTTGGATTAGTTTTGATTGATGTGTTTCATGACATCCCACAATCATGCTTGGAATATGGAACAGGGTGATTGGTTGAAGAGAGATTTGGCTCAACCAATCTATGGTTGGGTGGAACGTGGAAGTATCAACTCCGGTTGCTTTTTACATTCAGTAATGAAGAGTTCATTCCTTTCATATTTGATGTATAAATCCACTAGTTATTATATAGATTATATTGTTGTTGTATCCATGGTATTTCTGTTGTTATTATGTTGGCTATGAGCATCTATTTTTCTAGTGAGCTCTCCCCATGTTTTTTCTTGTAAATGGATGCACAATGTATCCATGGTTAAATAGATTGTATTGCAGCTAATTATGTAAGGGAGCAATGCTTCATAGAGATTCTCGGCTAATTATGATACACGTATGCTATGTTCTGTTGTTTATACCTGTATCTTTCATGTTTCTGACATGTTTGAAAAAATTCTTGTCCTAGCTAGGAGGGTTCCATATGAGTTGTTATCGATGTGATCACTTATGTTTCATTGTCCTATTGTTATTTATCATCTCTAAACTTTTCATGAAGTTCTAGGTAGAGAACTAGGTTTTGGACCGGAAAATGTGGCTCAAATTCCGGGGCCGCTAGCACATAACTTAGTATTTAGGGCCCTGACTGCTAGCATGCAGTTTTATGCCTACAGCTATAGCCTCCTAGACGTTGGCATGCAATGTTATGCATGCGGCTATGGCTCAAAGAGGTCAAAATGTCAGTGTGACTCATGGGTAAGAGGCCTGAATGGTTGGGTTACCTCTTGGGGGTGTTGTTGTTGTTGTACAAGGTATGTATGTTATGTTTATGTCAGTTCCACTTACTTGAGGTCGCCTAGGAGGTTCAATTTTATTATAGTAGCATTTCATCATATATTTAACTCGGCTAGCCAGTTGCTTGGGTAGATGTGGGAAGGGGATGTTACACTCCGGATCTACCAAGCGCCAAGAGGGATCAAATTGTTTTGCACTCTAAAAGAGGTTTGTACCTCAAGAGATTTGATCCCCCTTAGTGCTTGTCAGATCTGAAGTTAAGATGGATCTAGGTTGGTTTATATAAACAAATAAGATTATTAGTTTTATTTTTACCATAAATACATAAACCCATTAAAAAACGATAACCAAGTTAAATGTTGTTTATTCCAACTTTCAAGTCTCTTATAATTTACGACTAAACCATTCATCATATACACTATTGTATGCTCACTGCATGATTACCTAATATCATAAAACTAATTTTCCACATGTATATCCTTTATACATGTGTGTGAACATTTTGATGTGTCCATGTAGTCTTTGTACAACTCTTGCTAGTGGTAAACATCACTTCACTTGAGGCTTAGATTACTTAAACCTCAAATAAATTATATACTTTGCATCTAAAAGTAACCTCTCTCACTCTCTCTCTCTCTCTCTCTCTCTCTCTCTCTTGTCACTCCCTCTCTCTCCACCTCAATCTCTCTACGTCTTTCTTCTTCCATCCCTCTCTTCCCCCCTTCAATTCCATCTCTCTCTCCTTCTCTCTCTCCCTCTCTCTCTCTAGAATATCTACAAAATATTTTTAGTAGTGATGAGGATGAAGGATTTAAATATATCTCAAAAGTAACGTTTTTTTTCTTTTAGATTTAATTTTAAAAAAAATATTATAAAATTAAATTATTTTAATTGTGAAATGAGTTATGGTTTTTGGGTATATGGTATTGATAAGTCATGGTATTGGCCGATGGCATTGTAACAAAGTCTATTTAGAAGTTAATAATATCCATGGTAAAGTGGGGGTGAATATGCATGACTACAAATATTGCTATATTGTAAGTTTATTGTAAGAAGTTCTTACGTTTTTATTAATTAAATTCAAATGTGGCTAGGAAATCATTATTTTAATTTATATGGATTTTATGTTTTGCATTTTACATTGCATTTTACATTGTATATTTTGCAATTTAGCTTTACATTATGTTTTACATTTATATACATTTTAATTTGAATATGAAGCTCACATTTAATTTTGTTTTGTTTTCTTCTTCTTATATTTATTTTTCTCGATGTTTAATAAATGTTGAGAAACTTACTTACATTACATTACTTACTTAAAATACACACATTGTTATGAAGAATTATGATCTACGGATAAATCAAATTCCCTAAGTGTGGTGCTAGGCACTTAGAACGACACATTAAAGACTTTGCTATCACTTTCTCTAAGCACTTCCTATTCTCCTTCTGTCGCTTTTTTTATAGCCTCCAATCCAACTTAGATCGCTAGATTGATTCCTGTGAGTATAAACAGAGAACAGCAAAAGATTTTCAATATACAGATGCCTAGTTATCTTAATCACTTAAATCGATTGACATGAAACATATATATCATTCAAGAGTCCATTGCATGAGAAATAGAAACATAAACAGATACATATATGGGAAAATGAAAAACAATATTTATTAAAGAATAGAAGGGGGAGGTTATAACCAATGATCGATTTGATGTCACCAGCTCCAGATTCATCCCAGCCTCATCACAATGAACATCTCACCAGCAGCATATCACTTCTTTAAATCTCTCAATTGAGAATCCAACAACATTTCTTTACAAAAATTCTTCTTTCCCTAGCAATAGGATCTGTGCTCAATTTATAGGGCAAATAAAGGTATTTTCTCAATCAATGACTTTCTAATAATAGGCAAGACATGTTTCCAAGTTAAGAGGTGTTAGATGGACACATGGATTCAAAGTTTGACACATATGGACTCTTCTAGAAGGCACTAGCCATGTGGAGATTCTGGAACAATGAGAATTTCGCTCCCATTTTACCAACGCACCCTTCAATGTTGGGAAGTGCATTGAAGTACCCTTGAATGGAGGGATTTGCATATGCAATGCATTTAGTCCCTTGAGAGGCAGCATTGGTGAGCTCAAAAGTGATATAACATATACTTCAAACCTTAGAAATCTCACAATAGAAGTCAAGAATGAGTTGTTCTTATCTTAGGGAATATAGCGACTAAAATGGTAGGGGATTATAGACCCTATTTCATTGGTCCTGGGGATGATGTCCAGTCTGACCAAGTCATGGGGGATGATGCCTAAATTTACCTATAACAGCTGCCCCCTAAAGCATGAAGTCAGAATAATAACAATATTTTTTGAATGAGATGTTTTACGACGTGGTGGGCTAGATCTGAAGCGGAGTGGCGACCTACATCAATCTTATAATACATTACATCATGATATTTTCATCTTGATCACGAATTGCTGAGGGAGGCATTCCCATGCTCAGCACATAAACTATCTTTATTTGTAGAATCCGGATTATGCGCAGTATCATAAAACATTGGTCGACGTTTCAAATCCCAATGGGGATCCATCATTGGGACGAGAATGAAGAATGAAAGAAGGTCGTAGAAGGTCAAGGTATAAATAGTAGAGGGAAGGGAAATGTTGTTTGAGAGGAGTCGACAATAGATAACAATAAATTAATTTTTTTAATTTTTATTTTAAAAAAAAAATACAATTAATACAATTTTTTATTTTAATAATAACTAAATTGTTTAATAAATTTTTAAAGTTTCAATTTATTAATTTTAATTTTAATTTTAAAAACCTAAGAGCTTAAAATATCTAAAATATTTAATAATAACTAAATTGTTTAATAAAATTTTAAAGTTTCAATTTATTAATTTTAATTTTAACTTTAAAAACATAAGTGCTTAAAATATTTAAAATATTTTTAAAAAAAAATTATTAAATAATAAACCCGAAGACTAAACTAATTTTATTTAATGTTAAAAAAAATTATTTTATTTAATGTTTGAATTTTTTTTTTTAAATGTTGAAATTTTTATTTTAATGTCTAAATTTTTTTACTAAATGTCTAAAATTTTCCGATTAATTTTATGATTAATTATAACCCGTGTCTAAATATATTATGACTAAAAAATTATAATTACCCCAAGTTATTCAATTCCTAACCTACACCTTAACCTAAACTAGAATCTACCAACTATTAAACTAAGGTAATTAATAAGAATAATTAATTAATTATAAATAAATGATTAATATATGTTGATGATAATACTTAATGTATATTAATATAATTAAAAAACCTAATGAGTTATTATGACTTATTCAAATCTAAAGTTATTTTTAATTTTATATATTACTTTAAACTAAAATATTTGCACTTTTTACTTCCCTTCACTAATAATAATTATTAATTAATTAATTTTTATAAATAGAATAAAAATTAATCAACACAAATTATTCTAGGGAGTGAAATAAAAAGCATTATAAGGACACAACCCTAAACTGCTTACTAAAAGGGGGAAGAAGCAAACATGTGAATTTATACCTGGGAAGCAGACAAACCTAATGAGAAAATATGTCTAATAAGAGGCCGCCAACTGTCACTAATCTTGAATCCTCTGTATGTACATAGTGTAGAAAGTCGTCTACATTAGAATGTTGCCCAATACATACATGCCTACAGATATAGGCCCATGTTCGGATGATGATCTGTATGTAAGGTCACCGTACAGATGATGTGTACAAAAATCCTGAAATCGCAGCCCGGATGGCTGAAACTAGATTCGGGATCTTCTTATCTTGTTAAATCGATCGTTCGAGTACAAGTCTAGCCATGCAAATATATGATTTATAGTCGAACATGGTAAGACATCGTTTGATTGTCAACCAATGATGTGAGTTGTTAACAAACGCGAGAGAACCTCCATTGATGTTAATGTCTCTCAAGGTACTGCAATACATTTTGTAAGGCGTGAATAGATGATTTGATGTCGAACGCCAAGAAAAATATTTCGGTCAAAAGTCCGGAAGCGAGGATCTTGTCGATGCTATAACAACCCTCATGGTACTGGAAGATTATGTTTGTAAGTAAACTTCCAGCATGATGATTTGATGTCGACAGGAAGTCACTTTAACGTGAAACGAGAGTTACTGATTTCGAAGACAAAATGTGACTTGATATAGCAATGTTCAGGGATGAATTTCATGAGAATGAAGGTTTATGAGTATTGAAGAAGGATGAGTATTCACTGGATGACTTCTCTTGAACATATTGGCGACACTGAGATGAGTTGGCAGCATTGACCCAAAACCGAAGTGAAGGTATGATGAACCATAGGTATGAATGAACTGTCAAGAATATTACCCAACCCAAACAGTCATAATGATGGAGTGAAGTGTCATGTTCAAGAGTGACCTGCTACCATAAAATTTTTGTTCACTTTCCCAAATTTTCCCCGGTCATTTGTCGACCAGTACCTCTTTATTTTTTAACAAGCTTGAGGAGGATAACATATCCTTGATCTATAATTCAACCCTATGTGTGAATAATGTATCGCTATTTAATAATTTAACGAGTCTAGCAATGAATGACACTCTATTCTTGCCATGATCGACAAGTCTGTCACAATTTTATGTTTTAACGAGCCTAACGACAGTGACAGCCCGGTCATTTTTCATATTTAGAGAGTTTGAAAAAGAGGACAAAAGAAAACTCCATAATTACTTTTTCGTAAAGTTGTCGCTCAGATCCGAAAAAGTGTAAAATGATATCTGAGAGAACCTCCTAGCCATGTTCGACTAAGGTTTTCCTTTTCTGTAAATAATCTATCTCAGTCCGGAAAAGGGTTAAACTTATACCGAGTAGATATCAATTCATTTACTTTTACGAGATCGAAAAGACAAGTGCTCGGAAATCTTTTCACATTATCGTAGTCTGAAAAGAGCTAAAATAAGACTCCAGGGGTTCCTTTTTCACTATTATCGAAGCTCGAAAAAGACAAAAAAAAATGTGCTTCAAGTCCTTTTTTCGTTTTTACAAAGCTCGAAAAATAAGGATAAAAGTATACTTTGTGGTCAAATCATTCTCGAAATAAATGTGCACGACTAATCTGCCATATCAATTGCAAACATGTTCAAAACAACATCAAATGGATTAAAAATACATGTTTCATGATAAAAATTGAATAAAACCATAGTCATAGTAATAAATATGATTTGCAAATAATCAAATGACTAATTAAAAGAGTTTTACTATTTATTTTTACCATTTGAAAGTTACCATTTGCATTTTGGAGCTTTGAACCTGTTTTTGCCCTCGAACTTCAGTTGTTGATTGCAATCGATTCTGTGGACAGTTTTCCTCGCTGTTTGATCCCGGTTGGTGCCATAAACCTCCTCTTTCCTTTAGTAGTATTTTTGTTTCATTCCATTGCAATTTTTTAGGTATTTGGGCCCCTTAGGGTAAATCTATTATCAAAAAGGGGAAATGCACCCTTGGATGTCAAAACCTACGTTGGAATGCACCTAAAATGAAGGCTAGGTGCATATGCAACGCACTGTCTCTTGTCTAAGGCTGCGTTGGGCACAATTCACATTTTTTATTCTTGTATTGTACCCAAATTTTGCCTAGTTTTTTGCATGAAAAGGGTCCTAATGAGTCTTATGGTTGTATTTCATGGATTCATCGAACTAAAATGACAATTACTTGGAGGGAAAGAGAGCATGAAGAACAAAACATGATCGCCATTAATGATACGGGTATTTTAAGAGCCCTAGGGGACTGTGGGTTATTGAAGTACTTTTGTCTATCAGGTATGAGGAAACATATGGAACTATTGTAGTTCCTTGTTCGTGCATGGGATCCGGCAATTGAGGCATTTCATATTGGGAACAAATTAGTCCCAATTTTAGTGGAGGACATCTACTTTCTGACAAGCTTGTCGAGGAGAGGCCTACCCATTTCCCTCTCAGGGTCTTCTCTCGAAGGAGAAATGGTGAGAGACTATATATTGTAGTATTTCAATCTAGGGGCAGAGCCTAGCAAGGATTGGAAATTAAACATCCACGAAGTTCGTGATTTTCCATCGAGAACCATCTTATTCACGATCACAAAGCTTGCTGGTACCACTACACTCCATGTAGCGAACAGATCTTATATGCAGTATGAAATAGAGTGCATGGAACCAACAGTTTTCAATTGGGCTAAATTCGTACTTTCTCAAATGAAATAACAAATGACCAAGGAAAAGGGAGGAAGGAAGAAAAATTTCAACTATGGTTCGATCCTCATTTATTTTTCCTTAGAGAAGATTCCACTGATGCAGCCTCAGCACGTGACGTTGGGTATATCTAACCCTAGATATCTGAGGATGCAGAGATGGGTAGAACTGATGGATAGACATGCAGGCCAATCGTCCATCATGTTCTCGATTGCATTCTTCCCTTGGTTCAAGTGAGATTATTGCCATTGATGACTATGCATATGCAAGTGTTGAATTCTGAGGTGATCTAGATTTAGCTTTTACCAGAAGGCGCTCAGTGGGGTGCAATTGGTAAGAATTTTTTGACCATGTTTTTTTATTTTTCTAAGGTTTATACATGTTTTTTCATTTCATTTTTTTTCCAAGACTAAACTAAAATTTTAATGTAATGCAAATGTGGGTCGAGTTCAACCAGTGGGAGAGCCAGAGCATGGAGCAGATGAGCCATCAGAGAGGGTTGTCGGGAGAGCAGTCCTTCACGATTTATATATGGTTGAGACTCTTGCTGAGCTTTAGCAGCACATATAGGGGTTGACCTTCGGGATTCTATATTTCTGCATCGAAGAGTTACCCATGCGAATGCAATGCCATACTATTGGCGTTCCTAACCGCTAGATTCGGTTACTACATAGGATAGCTAGATCAGTAGCATGTTATCATGAGCACCACTTGTTTACTTTTGACATGTTGCATACATTTTGAGGTTAGATGACCAATCTGTCTTGGGCACAAATTTTGTAAAAACCTATAACTATCTATCTATTTGATTTCATTGTTTTCTTATGTTTATTACGCAATGCTATTCGTTTATGTGAAGGTATATTTATATGTGTTGCAAACGTTTTTTTATAACATAATTTGCTAAATAATCAGTCAATGTGTTCAAGTTTCTAGAAATGTGTTGATATTTAATCAAATCAAAATGTCTTTCCAAAAGTCGAACTCTTAGGAAAATATGATGCAATGTTGGATTTCTAATAGTATAAACACTAGTAAGTTGTAATACCACAAGTTGTGAGTCTAATATTATGATGGTACGGTTAATACCAAATTAAATGGCATCAGAGAGAAGTTCGATCAACGCGTTATACTCAGCGATATTGTTTGTAGATCGAAAGATACAAATCCCTTGAAAACTCACTAACTCATCGTTCGGAGCGAAAATGGCCCATGCTGCAGAGGATAGATTATGTGTACTACGACTAGCACCATCAGCATACCCAACAAACGATTCCAAAGATTCAAACATATGCGATGAATTGTAAAGCAAATTACTAACTTCAAGAAAACTCTAGAAAACAAGCTAAGACAGTAAATGCAAATCAATATCATATACATACAATATAATACAAAAAATTACTATGCTCATGATTAAGCATATTAACGTTTCAGAAACAACCCATTTCAGGGTTGCGCCAATGGAATTCCATCGTAATCTACCAACTAGTAGAAACCCTTAGCAAGAACTCTTTTGACAATATAGGGGCCATGCCATAATGGCTCAAATTTCCCTATACCTATTACATCGGCTTCTTGATCATAAAGAAAGACCAGGCCTCCCTCTGATAAAATTCAAGGTTGGACATGCTTGTCATATTTCACCTTTATACGTCTCTTATGCACTTTGTTGGCAAATTGGGCTTCACGATGTGTTTCATCAAGATGGATGAGGTTAAAAGGACATGCTTATTCAGCAGAGGTGTCAGGTAAAAAGTTGATTGCGAGTTTTAACGATGGTATTTCACATTGGATTGGCAAGATAGATTCCAGACCATACACCAATTTAAAGGGGGTAAATCCGGTCGCGTTTATCACCGGGGTTCGGTACGCCCACAAGGCCGAGTACAGGATTAAATTCCAATTTCGTTTATGAACTCCTATCATTCGTTGAAGCATTCATTTAATAAATTTATTAATAGCCTCAATTTGTCCATTTGATTGTGGATAATAAGGAGTAGAACTATCATGTGACAGTCCTAATTTGGCAGTGAATTCATTCATCATATTATTGCGAAAATGAGAACCATGATCTATGACTATATCTTGTGGGACCCCAAACCGTGAAATGACATGATTAAAGAAAAACAATGCATACATTTGTCCTATGTTGTTGAATGTAGGCATCGCTTCAGCCCACTTGGTAAAGTAGTCTACTGCAACAATAATATAACCATGCCCACCAGACGAACGAGGGTTACAAGTTATGAAGTCAATGCCCAATTTTGAAAATGGTCCCACAGAGACAAGAGGATGCATTGGCACTAGTGGTTTTCAGATTTTACAATCAAATATCTGGCACGCATGACAACTTTTGACTACAAGGATGCAGTCGCAAAATTTGGTAGGCCAAAAGTAATCAGTGCGAAGTATCTTCTACGTGGTAGCATACCCAGAAAAGTGTCCACCACAAGCCCCAGCATGACAATCATTTAAAACATTTTCAGCCTCCTCATGAGTGAGGCACCTTCTTAAAATTGTATCGACACCACGACGATAAAGTGTATTTCCGACGATAAGATAATCTTTGGCTTGGTATCGAATACATCGCTGGTCAGAGCGAGAGGTATCAGGCTGAAAAGTATGGGTATAGAGATAAATGAGAAAATCCCCATACCAAGGATCAGATGATCCGATCAGAAATAGAGACTCGTTAGGAATATATTGTTCTGACGTCGTAGCAGTATTATCATATGGAAGGTCACAAAGAAGCTCAGCCAAAACTAAAAACTACTTTGACTTGGATTTGATGAATTCCAAATCAAATTCCTTCAAAATGAAAATCCATTTTTAATACTTGCCCCCCAGCAATTGACGTGATAAAATATAAGTCATGGTGTTGAAATCTGAAATGACAGTGGTCTTCCGAAACATGATATAGTGGTGAAATCTATATACATATTGAACATCCGTTAAGGCAAGCTTTTCTACGTATGAATACTTCACTTCCGTATCATTGAGATTACAACTCAAATAATAGATCGGATGTTCTATCCCATTGTCTACTTGGACCAATACCATAGCAATGGTCATATCAGCCACAGTGATATATAAGAAATAATCACTCTGATAATTGGGGGGATACATTAATGACACCCGGACAAGAGTATCCTTGACAGCATCAAAAGAAGCTTGCACAACTTGGTCCCAATGGAAGGGAATCCCTTTTTTCAAGAGTCGAGTAAATCCTTTAGCCATTTCGGCGTAGTTGGGTATGAACCTCCTTAAGAAGTTAGCCTTTCCCTGAAGTTTCTGTAACTGAAGAAAATTTGATCGCGTAGGAAAATCAAGAATGGTCTGGACCTTCAATGGTTCTATTCGAAATCCTTCTTTTGAGACGATGAATCCTAGCAAACGACCAGAACCAACAAAAAACACACATTTATGTGGATTGAGGTGTATTTTGTACTGTCGGCAGCGTAAAAAGATAGCTCTCAGATGCATCAGGTGATCAGTTTGGTTTCGTGAATGCGTGGTTAAATCGTCTAGATAAGGTTGAACAATGTGCTTGATGTCATTGAAATAATAATTCATTTCTCTCTGAAAAGTTGCCCCAACGTTCTTTAAACCAAACAGTATTTTTCGATAAGTGAATGTGCCCCAGGGACAGATGAATGTTGTCTTATATTGGTCCTCTGGGCAGATATTGATTTTATTGTATCTAGAAAATCCATCCATGAACGAAAATATTTCTCTTTGAGCACAATCATCAATAATCTGGTCGATAAAGGGAGTAGGATACTTGTCTTTTGGACAAGCAATATTGACATCCCGATAATTGACGCACACTCTGATGGTTTCTTGTTTTTTCATAATAGGAACGTTGTTGGAAACCCACTCAGTCAACAGAATAGGGTAAATGAAACCAGCACACAAAAAAATTTCAACTTTTGTTTTAATGGCAGCGGCCTTCTTCGGATGAACAGGATGAAGGCGTTGACATAGCAGTTTGACACCAGGGTACATTTTAATAGTGTGTTCAACGATACTAGTACCTATGCATGGCATTTCCTAGTAAGACCAAGCAAATACATCATGAAATTCATGAAAGAGAGAGAGATATGTTTCGAGTTCTAATGGAGAACAAGATACACCGACATGAATGTTTTCTACAATGCTAGGTTTGGTCGAAATATTGATAGAAATGGTTTCTTCAATATTTGACAAATTTCGCTTGGAATCGATTGCATTAATAGGAAAAGAATGTTTTGATCAATGGGTGATATAGTTCACTAAGATTATCTTCTTCGTAATCCTAAAGATGGGAGAGATGATGATGAACTTCCCATGGTTCTCCTTCTGACATCATAGTTTCCAGAATATCCGCATTTGTCAAGTTGAGGAAAAAGGATCAGATGGAGTACCATAATCTAATGAACGATCTACCCAAACAGCTGGCGATGATGATTTCAGATTTGCTGCCCAAGCCATGTAGATTTATTTCTATGTCAGCTCAATTGGGTTGGGCAGTATAAACTCATCCAACGTAACAATTTCAAGATCACCCGTAATCTTCCTTAAGCTAGATGGAGTGGAAGATATCATGTAGCAAGTCTCTATACTTGCAATTTCTGCTGACGTCACAGGCGGCGGTAATGCAAAGGTTCCCATGAGAGTGGAATCTTTTAAGAGTCCTACACCAATGTTCTGAAGTGCGAGTTGGGGTGTGTGAACTAAAGAAACACTTCTAGTTACCTGGGAACTGGAGGCAAAGAAGGATAGTTGATTGATGATTGTGATAACACCTTTATGTGGAAAGGTGATCATTCTAAAATATGAAGAAACGATCATAGTCATAGCATATACCCATGGCCTTCTGAGTAAAATATTGTATTCAAGGGGTCCATCAACGACCTCAACTTCAACATTTATTGGTTTTCCCCCTAGTTCAACATGCATGTTATTAATAATACCGCAAGGCTTATATGTACGTCTGCCTAAAGCTTTCAACGTCATTGGCGATTGAGATAGGTGCGGCGAGCCAAGTGACTTCCAACATTTTAGAGATATAATGCATGTAGATGCTCCTTCATCAATAATAGTATGATGAACAAGGTAATTGAGAACATTTACTTGGATGGAGAATGCTGATTCTATATGATTAAAGACTACGAGATTGGAATTTGTTGGATCAATTCCACCAATTTCCGACAACAAAGTTTGCTTCTAGGAGGGACAATTTTGTAGCACCTCAAGCATTGACATAGTTGAAGGGGATTGAGCCAAATATTCAACTATATTATAATTTTGAGCAGCTCTGGCTCGAGGATTAAATTTCGATTTATGAACGACTCCCTTTGGTGGCTTGATTGCCAATTCAGGAATAGCAGTGGGTGGTATCGATTCTGTAGATGGATTCGTGGTCGAGGTAGTAGGTTGATAATTAGCCTAAATACCATAATCTTATTATGCGTTAACACCAAAACATCAGTCAATGGCTTCGTGACAGACAGCATAAGCACTTCGGAACTATAATTTGGATCCGTAGCAACCAAATTTATGTCCAGATTCATAAATGGATCTGTCAATACAGTTGACGCATGCGAGGTATTAACCATTTTTTAGACTTCAGCGTGGTGAGGATAGTCCCAAAAAAAGTGCTCCTCATTACAGATTATGCAAGGGTAACCAGATTTCTGATTTCCAGTCGATTGATCAGATGATATTTCCTGTGGGGCAGAAGTTTAATTTTTCTTTGATTTTCCATTTTTCTTACTTCCGGGTTGCTTGTCAATTTTTCCCTTGTCAGATGACACAGCATGGATTTCAAAAGAAGGTGCAGGATCAGATGCAGTAAAGTGATGTGTGCTTGCAGTACCGATCATATCGTCTCTAGCATGAGAGTCTTTTGATGGAGGAGGAACAGTAAAATTAGATCGCAGTGCGTTAGGAATTTTTTCGTGGAGCGTGCCAGACTGAGTGTAAATCAAGTCTAAATATTGGGCACGAGCAATGACCTGCTCTTCAGTGACTACGCCACCCTTAGCCACATCCTCATTTATAGATGATAACAGGGACTTAATGAACCACTCAGCAAGGAGTTGATTAGGAACAAATGTCTTAACCATTCTATGACGACAATGCCACTCATGAATATGATCAAAAAAGTGAGTAGCATTAGTCTATTTAAAATTAGTCATATTTTATGGGTAACTGGAAGTGGTTCAAAAAGACCATAGTTAGGGGACTGAAATTATCAAAGAAGCTCTTGGCAACTCAATGTACCATTTTGCGGTCGAACCAGTGAGCGTACGCTAGAAGAGACGTAGTCAAACAGAGTCATCACTTAGGGAGTTAAATGAACACCATGAATGATTAGTCATAACATGATTCAACAGTTCTTCCCTAGTGTTTCCATTGTACTTAGAAATATCCTAGGGTAATCTATGGGGTATCACTGACCCCCAAGGAGCATAATTGATTGGGTCATTGGTGAGCTGGTTTAAATCCTGTAACTCTAAAGTTGCAACAAGGGGAAAATTTTGATTAAGGTCACGTTAAGCATAGCCAAGGTATGATGGAATTTCTTGGGAAATATGCCTTTGAGCACCAAGATAAGGAATTTTTTGTTGGTAACCTAGATAAGGGTTGTTTAGATAAGCAAACTCTTGAGGATTCTATTGACCAAAACCTGGGTACGCTACTTCTTGAAATGAAGGTTGTGGCATTTGTGCTTATGACTGCCAAGGGATCTGTCCACCAATATTATAACCCAAACTAGGATAGCTTGGATTCGGTTGCGAATAGGTATGACCTGGTTGCGGCTGTGACATCCCATAATATGGTAATCCATCTTGTGAATAAATGATTTCGGACATAGGTGGTTGTTGTAAAAAAACTGAAGGATTTGGAGTCTGAGGGCCCAATACTTGAGGGTATTGGGTTAGAGGACCCACCTGAGACAGTTGAGGTACAACAGTTTGAGTCTGTAACAGGGGTAAAGACGTATTAACAAGCGGAATTGATGTGGGTGCAACAGGTTGAACCGGTTGATACGAGGGTACAAGTGTTTGTGGTTGGATAGGCAAAGTGGATTTCCATTGATAAACATTCATTTCGACATTAGGATGACCAAATAACGACGGAGTACTGTCGATATGGGTGACCATATGTTGCCCCCCAGCATGAGCAGTACAATAAGATGGAAAATATTGTTCTCCAAATGCAAGGAGTCCAGTTGAAATTGTACTGGATGGAATATACCCAAAAAGAACAGCTTGATATTGCCTTGATGATGTGTATAAAGGATCAATTCATTCAGTACTCACTATATATTTACCAGTTAGAATACCAAACGATGACATTGGTGAAGTCCATGGGTTTGAGGATGCACCAGAGAAGGTTCCAGATAAATATTGGTAACCAGGTGGGACGGAAGGGCCACCATATAAATGTCACTCTGGTGAAGTCGTGAACATCGACGGGGTAGCGAGAGCAGGTGTTGTCGCAATTGAAACAAATGGTCTAGCCGAAGATGTTGGCTCAGACATGGTTATTCGACTAGATGTATACCCTTTTGGATCTACGGGAACTCTAATAGACACAGGATCAACAAAAGCACATGCGGGTGATTGAGGAAAAGACTCGTACAGGTAAAGTTCCGCCCCAAAATGACTTGGATTTAAAGGTGTTTCTTCTTGTGGTATTTCTTCAATTGAAATTAAACCAGATGGAAGGATTTCGTTGTCAAGCCCAAAGTATATTTCAAGAGGTTGACTACGCGATATGGGAGACTCAAAGGCTACAATAAATTATGGGGCGACCAACACAGGAACAAATTCCGCTCGTTCGACTTCGGGATGCAGATGTTCTAGCAAAAAAGTGACAAGATCTGGATCAACTTTCAGTTGGACAACGTCAGGTTTGGGAGGTATGGTCTCACTGATTGGATGGATCATGGCCACAGGTAGTTGTGAGGACTCTATCTTGACAACAGTAGATGAACCAGGATTTGTAGAAACAACTTGTGTCGACTCTGGTATATGTGAGGATGATGTCGCACCAGAGGTACTAATATTACTAGTTTCGGTAGAGCGATGTCGCCTTCGCCGACCAAAAGTAGCTTCCGGTGGTAAAGGTGGTTTCAATGCTATTCTACACGAACGACGGGGAAAGGGATGTTCTTCTTCCATGATGGCTGATTTATTTTATGACCAAAAACAAACAAACAAAATAAAAGGGTAATTCTAGGCAAAATGTTTACCAAGAAACTGTGAACTATAGAATACCTCCTAGTGAACCAAGAAGTACGGTAGGAAATTTCTTCGAATGTTGTGTTCGGTGTATAACAATTTACAAGGCGGCCGACTCGATTCACTATGGATGGATAGAAACCTAAAGTTGTCCTCCCAAATATACCCAAAGGTACGTGGACGAGCTCCGATATACTTACGTATGTGGAGTGAGGTATCACACTCGGAATGTATCGCAGACAATTAATGACAACTACTATGTTTTACGACGTCGGAACATGTCTCTAGCCTAAACCTTGTAAATGTTACTGTTATGGTTCCAATGCTTTTTTAGGTAAATTGATGTGAATTTTAAGGTGATCTTGTTTATCAATTTTCCTTTTGAGGTTCACCGTGATGATGTGATGGAAATTCCTAAAATGCAAACTAAAATGATAAGTAAACTTTTCAATTTTAGCTTTTTCAAGTAAAATATTAGCTACTTAGGGAAAGAGCAATCAGTTTTGAGAGCAAACAATAAAGAAAACAAATTAATATGCAGCTTTCCAAACTTGTTCCCATGCAAAACACACAATTCACTATATGCATATACAGGTTTTTATTTTCAGTCCCCTTAATGTGAATGCAAAAAGGAAACTATATGCATCAAATCAACAAAAAACAGTTTTCTTCTTTGAGAAATGAGGAATTTAACAACAATTTCTCTTTTAAGAAAACGAAGAATGGAGTTACAATTTTTCCTACAAGAAACGAAGAATTTAACGACAATTTCCTTTACGAAAAAATGGATTTAATGCATAAATAAAATACTTTGAATTTTCTTTGTCAATGATAAAGAAAAACACTTAAAGAGACATTGAACAAACTTACTTTTCAAAGGAGGAAGAATCAGGCAAATTCATTGGTCTTTAGGAGGTATCAGACAATTGAAAACACAAAAAACAAATGGCTGAGAATGATGGAAATGACAAATTCAAATGGAATTTGGTTGGCTAAGGGGGCAACACAATTTCTAAGGGGAGACAGTGCATTGCAATGCAGCCCTAAGTGGGAGACAGTGCACTATGTCTTGACCAACAGTGCATTGGGCGCAACAGAGATTGAAAATTCAAGCTACAGAACACACTTCTAATGCAATTCTTTGATTCAAAAGTATAATAACTAAAATTAGATGCTACTAGGTGGATAAGAAGAGGAAAAAACACCAGGAATGAAAGGAAACTCCCCGGTGGAGTCGCCAATTATTTATGCAGAATTATGATCTACGGATAAATCAAATTCTCTAAGTGTGGTGCTAGGCACTTAGAACAAAAGATTAAATAATTTTCTATCACTTTCTCTAAGAATAAATAGACACACTGAATGATAAAGGAACCTACTTGTGATCTAAGCAATTCCTATTCTCCTTCTGTTGCTTTTGTTGTAGCCTCCAATCCAACTTAGATCACCGGATTGATTCCTGCAAGTATAAATAGAGAACAACAAAATATTTCCAATATACAGATGCCTAGTTATCTTAATCACTTAAATTGATTAAACATGAAACATATATATCATTCAAGAGTCCATTGCATGAGAAATAGAAACATGAACAGATACATATATGGGAAAATGAACAGCAATCTTTATTAAAGAATAGAAGGGGGAGGTTACAACCAATGATCGATTGATGTCACCAGCTCCAGCTTCATCCTAGCCTCATCAAAATCAACATCTCACCAGTAGCATATCACTTCTTTCACTCTCTCAATTGATAATCCAACAACATTTCTTTACCAAAATTCATCCTTCCCTAGCACTAGGATCCGTGCTCAATTTATAGGGCAACTGAAGGTAGTTTCTCAATCAATGACTTTCTAATAATAGGAAAGACATGTTTCCAAGTTAAGAGGTGTTAGATGGACACACGGATTCGAAGTTTGACACATATGGACTCTTCTAGAAGGCACTGTCCATGTGGAGATTCTGGAACAATGAGAATTTCACTTCCATTTGACCAACACACCCTTGAATGTCGCAAAGTGCATTGCAATGCACCCTTGAATGGAGGGAGCTGAATATGCAATGCAGTTAGTCCCTTGAGAGGCAGCGTTGGTGAGCTCATAAGTGATATAACATATACTTCAAACCTTGGAAATATCACAATAGAAGCCATGACTGGTTTGTTCTTCTCTTAGGGAATATAGCAACTGAAATGATAGGGGATGATAGACCCTATTTCGTTGGTCCTAGGGATGATGTCTAGTTTGACCAGGTCAGGGGGGATGATGCCCAAATTGACCTATCACACACATCTCCCCTATACTAGGTTGTAGAGTGTCTCACGGAGCAATAATAAAATGCTAGATTAGACTAGATCTAGTCAAATAATAAAATATTTGGTCGACATTATCGAGATCTAACCGCTATGAGTAATTTATTATTTTTTGGAGAGTAAAACATTAGAGAAATGTAACCACATTAGATGGTTCAAAACGTCGACCAAATAATGAATTATGTGACTAATCCGAAAGAGAGTCTCATAGATTTTTATTTAGCTAACTAACTCAAATAATAAAAATTAATTGAGTTAATTAAGAAAAATAGTTGAAATAATGAATAAATAAAATTGGTCTATTAATTTTTTCTAGGAGATATGGTCAAAATAAGTTAGAAATAATTATTAAATAATGAGTTAATAAACATTTCATAGGATAAAAATGCAATGATTAAGGAATAATAAATAAATAATGGTTTATTTAATTATTCCTGGTGATATGGTGAAAATGGGTTAGAGATAATTACTAAATAATAATTTATTTATTTTTTCATGAGAGAAAAGTGAAATGATTAAGGAATAATAAATAAATAATGTTTTATTTAATTATTCATGTAGAAATGGTAAAAGTGGGTGAAAATAAAATTAATTATTTTCATATAAATGGGTAAATATATGAAAATAACATGAAATTAATTAAGTATTTTTTGGGTTATTTTCATGTGGTTAAATTAAATGGAAATAATTTAGGAAGAGTGGTTCACTGTATTATTTATTATGGTTAAAGTGAGTTTTAATGTGTAAACTCATACTACATGGTGTATTTCGATTATCTTAGTGGAAAATCGCTAGGTGATCACTTTTTGGGTGATAACAAACTCCATCAGGAAATATGAAGGGGAAGTCTAGTTGGGGAAATGTATAATGAGGAAAGTGAAAAGTAATTAGATGGTGGAGATGTATAATATTTTTTATTATTCATATTTTTTTTACAAGAGGAATAAAAAACTAGGTGAGTCTCATACTTGCATGACATATGGTCAACTCCCTCCTTTACCACTATAACCTCTAATTAGAGGTTAGTCACGTGAGACACGCAAGGGGTTTTGAACCAATGACCATTATGCAAGGAGTTCCTTAACAATGCACACATTCATCAATTGTTCTACACCCTGTGGGATCTTTTTACTATTCATTTTTATCTATATCGTATCCAATTAGTTGTTATTATTCCATCAATTAATAATGTTTTACCATGGTACCTCATTATTAATGAATTTTTATTTTTTCATACAACTCGTTGAGAGTGGAATTAGCTACATTTATACATTGCAGATGACCTTGATTGGATAAAGATATGGATAGAAAAATATATATAATGTTAGGGTAGGTTATCATGGCAAGGGGTGGCTACATTGGTTAAAGAGGCTCATCATAATAATGATACCAATATTACGTTGAGGGAAATTGATTTAGCATACAGTTTGTAAGATAAATAAAAAAACATATCCAACCACATTTTTCGGTTATTTTCCATTACATTAAAGTATGTGGTCTACTTTTTTCTTAAAATAGTTACTATGTCTAAATATGTTTATTAATTAAAAATGCATTTTTTACATGTTGGGCATATTGCATTTAAAACATCATAAGAACATGTGGTGCAATGGCCATAAATTTCACATAAAAAGTTGGATGACAAGAAGAAAACCTTTGATTGTGGAATAATTTCCACTTTTTAGGTCACTAATATTTCCTCTAGAAGTTATAGGCTTCCAAAGATTTTCAAAATAGACATTATGGGTATTTGGATGATATACTTTAATGTGACTTTAAATTCTTTAAATTCGTCGTATTTTAGGTCGAATGGTACAAGTTATGAATGAATGAACATGATGTTAAAATAACAATTATTGAGCATGATAATGGATTTATCATGGTTGATATAAGGACAAATGAGATGAGTACAAAGCCTTGTGTTCTTCCATGCCAATGTGAGGAGGTTTTTTATTGAAAGTTTCCAAGTAAAATGGGTTGTGAGATATGATCCCAGAGCAAGGCATATAAAGTATAATGTAGTGGAATGAGATGATATTAAAGAAGAAGATGATGTAGAATTGGAGTAGTTAGATGTGTTGGATGACTAATTTCAAGAATTTGAGCTAGATGTAGATGACAATGTTCTTGATGATGGTATCAATGATGAAATTATCAAAAATGACATTAATGATAACGTTGTTATGGTCAATCTTTTCAACATTGATTTTGAGACGGATGATACACACGTGGAGTTGGAAGAAGAAGATGATCAATGATATTTAATAATTGAAATGTAAGAGCTTTGTGATTATATATTTTCTACGATTCATTCCCTTTAAAGTATTTCCTTATGTGGGTTAATTATATCTTGTTAAGTTTTATGTCATTTTGTATATATCATTTGTTGGTTAGAAGTCATTGATGTTGGAAATAGTGAGAGGAGGGTGAATCAATATTTCTTAATTTAATTAGTATTTTTAAATTTTCATAGAATTAAACATTATTGGCATTAGTTAAACACAAACAATCATTAACACGATTCAACAATGCACAAAATCAAGACATTAGACACTAGAGATTTTAGGTGGAAACCCTTCCGGGATAAAAACCATCGAACGCTTATTAATATTTGTCTTTAATAAGGACATCGATAGGAAGCTCCAACTTCCATCATTTTTAGCTACAACAGAGGGAGTTTCCAACCCCTTGGTTTACAGGCTACAACCAAACATATGCACTAATACCCTGTTTACCAACTGCTTTTGGAAGGATGCTCCAACACCCATGTTTACAGGCTCTAACCAGAAGGATGGTCTAACATCTTATTTACTAATTGCTACTGGAAGAATGTTGCAATGCCCAATTTTATAGGCTCTGACCTGAAGGAAGCTCTAACTCCCTGATTCACGAGTTTCTACTGGAAGGATGCTACAACATCCTGCACAAGCTCCAACCTGCCCTAACACCGCCATGCTGCACTGAAGTGTTCTCAAGCTCCGAAAAGAAAGAGACTTCACTCTTCTGCCTTGCACCACCCTGCCACCCTACTCAGCAAGATTCCACTTGCCCCGAAGGATCCAACCTTCAACTTATCATAATGGACTATGTTTCACAATTTTTAGACTGGATCCACCTATGCTCAATAATCTATACAAAACAACCTGCAATACACTCTCTAGTCAATAACATTTGCCTCTTCTCAACTACACATCAAACCTTAGCATTAGTCAATCTGTAATTGCACCAAACATTAAACTCTGTCAATTACTTAATCAAAATATTTGAAATAGATAATCAATTGATCTCCACAATAATTGTGAAACCCTAGCACTGCCCAATAATCAAGTTTTCTTGGCACAACAAGATGAAACCCTAGGAAACATAAACACATGTTCATTGTCAGCATGAACAACAACTTCCTCTACTCAAAATACAAAACTCTAGCCGTCAATACCAATGTTTTACTTTAACTGGTATAAAACTTCTGCAGTTGAAAACCTAACTTCAACAAATATGGCCAATACTACTTGTCATACATGTATCTGTTGAGCAACCCTTGCAGTAGTGCTACAATATTCTACAAATCCTAGTTCTGCCCAATACTGCGAAACCCTAGCAGCAACCTCACTCTATCTGGTAGTAGCAAAATCAACTCTAGTCATGTTGATCAACCTATGCTTAAGATTCTTCAACTCAAACTTTTCAGTAAGATCTTACATTGAGATGTTTCAGTACTCAAACTTTGGTTCAGTAAAGCCCGGATAATTGAATGAATTTCTATGACAAAATTGATATCAACTCGATTGGAATAATTCTGAAAGCTAAACCCCAAACCTTGGAGAAAGATTTGAAGGCTCCCTGATCTCTTACTCAACAAGATAGGATCATGAAAGGATCCTCTCATGGATTATTTGATGCCTTATATATAAGGATGAAGCTCTTCTAAAGCTACCTTCAAATTTTGAACTGAACTTTTGCCTACAATATTTGATGGATGTATTATCTCAGAGGAATTTATCTAGTGTAACCTCTCAGCTAGTATAGTTAATGACATTCTTGTTTATGAACCTGCACTATCAGAATCATGGAATTTAATGGATCTCATGATGAGTAGTTTTCCAGACGGATACTCTGCACCTTATCTAAGGGAAAGACTGAGTATATGAAACTTTGTCAAACCATCTCAAGAAATTCAAGCTTGGGCTTGTGGTCTCCCCAAGTGAGAGGGAGTAATATCAGTTAAGTATCTTCCTTAACAAGTTTTGGTATTCTAAATTTGGAGAAACCATAGGATTACTAAATGCTTCTAAGATCTCTGCAATAAGAATGACTAACTAGTTGTGTGTCTTCATATATATATATATATATATATATACACTTTCGTATGTTGTTGAATAAGAGCTATTAGGCTCACGAAGAAGCTTGGCACTATCCCCTATATGAAGGGATCCTTGGTTGAATGTTGAGCTTTAGGAGCTCCTGGGGGCTTGGGTACTTATTAGTGACCATCGAGTGAGTGGTATTTTCCCTAGTGGTGTTTGTGCACAGGGTGAGTGGTTCACCTTATCCTATGGCATATGAGTAGGATGAGTCGTTCACCTTCTCCTGCAGGCACCCTTGTGAAATATTGTTAAATTTAGATAACCATGGTGTGTTCTATGCTTAATGCAAATTTACTTCAATATTTCCTAGGCCTGATTCAAATTAGCAATCACATAAACATGAAAGTAAAATGCTAATAGATTGCAATAATAGATCAACAGAAGACAAGCCAATAATATACATCAGATTTTAAAACTCTTCTTGTCCAGCAAAGATATAGGGCAGTGTGTGTTACGGCAGTCAACAGGATGCTTCAACCAGCAAAGTCTTTCTTAGATCAGCCAACCTTCCAAGCATCACACCCACAGCCCTCAAACACAGCTCATCAAAAGTCAATGTTGGTCAACCAAAATTCAACGCAGAAAATTCAATGTAGGATAGTTAACAAAAATTCAACATTGTAGATTAGGGCTTCAGTTAAACTGCTCCTTTTCCCTCGATTTTTGTGCCCAAATGTACAGCCTTCAGAAATCATAATTTCAGCAAAATCTTGAGGTCAAATGGTCAAGGGCTGACCATGGTCAATGCTAGTCAACTCTCAGCAAAACAACCCTAAACAGATCCGCAAAAAATCAACAGCTTCATCTTCGCACATGTGAGGGAAAGAGGCCTCCAAAGGCTATCGAACCAATCAGATCACAATGAGAGAATGTGTGATGAGTCGATGAGAAAATGACCTCCAAGTCTCTCTAAATTATATCCATCAGTGAGGGTGTGTGACACATATATTAGGCCTGTGAGCCTACATTACAAATCTGGCCAACCTTGCACATGTGTGGAAAATAAATTCAAAATATATGTTCTTCTCATCCAAACAAGATGATCTTTAGATCAATCTTGCACCTCTCCAAAAGAGGAATCCAACAAAAATATGACCATCATCATATGAGCAGTGCAACATGGAGTTCGGACCTAGTTGCCCAAAATTAACACTCCCTCTCAACTAGGGAGAACTCCATCTATCCACCTGTGCCATCCATCAGTACCATCATGTACTATCATCTAGCATCATGCGTCATCCTATCATAACTTGATTTTTTGACTCTTCTTCTCAAATAAAATAAAACATGAGTCATAAAGACGCCATGCTCAGCTGACCCGAAGTCAGCTTCGACTCAAAAGAGTCACATACTATCTCGAAGTTAGTTTACTGACCCGGAGTCAGTTTAGAGGTAAGAACCTCTCTTGGACTCAAGAAGAGTCTCATACTAACCCGAAGATATTTTACTGACCCGAAGTCAGTTTAGAGGTAAGAACCTCATCATACTTGATCCCAGATCAAGGTGTTGGACACGTTCCATCCTATACATAGAGAGTACGCCAATCTCAGATGCGTCCATCAGTCTTGATAATGGTATATATCCACATTTCCCACCTCATTGGCCAAATTATAGGTACTTCCCAAGAGTCTGAAACTCCATGGGTAGGATGCGTGTGGGGCATAGATCAAAGAGAGGACAGTGGGGCAGAAGCACAACAAACTTCGTCAAGCCTAACCCCATGTGTGATTATAGCTCCAAGAAGCTATCCCCGAGCCCCCTGGAGCTCCCATAGCTCATAGTCCAGCTCAAGCAGGACCCTCGGAATAGGGTCTTTCCATGATTCCAAACTTCTCATGGAAGGTTAGAAACTTGACCTTCCCCAGGGGCTTTGTGTGAATATCTGCGACATGCTCATCAGTTCCTATATGATCGAGCCTTACGGCACCTCGCTGTACCATATCCCGGATAAAGTGGTACCTGATATCAATATGCTTGGATCAATCGTGGAACACGGGATTCTCAGAAAGACGAATCCCACTCTGGTTATCACAAAAGATAACAGTGGTATCTAGCACATGCCCAAACATCTCACTAAAGAGCTTTCACAACCAAACAGCTTCACAACAGGCCATACTCGCTGCAATGTATTCGGCCTTAGCGGTGCTCAAAGCCATCGGCTTCTACTTCCTGCTCATCCAAGATATCGAAGCAGAACCCAAGGTGAAGCAACATCTAGATGTACTCTTGCGATCCACCACACTACCACCCCAATAGGCATCAGTATATCCATGGACTCTCAAACTCCCAACAGTGTATCTTGGTACATGGTTGATTGTGCCCTAAAGATATATCAATATATTCGTGGCACCAATCTAGTGAATGCAATGAAGATCAACCATATGTTGACTCAAAGTGTTCACAGCAAAACATACGTCCGGACAGGAGTTCACTGGGAACATCAGGGCCCCCACTAGTTGTTGATACTCGGTAAGATTTTCCAACACAGGCCCAACATATTTTCCACACAACTTCTTAAAGTTGAGTTCCATCGATGTCGACACAAACCTACAGTCCACCATACCAAATTTCTCCACCATCTTCACGACATATTTTCCTTGAGAAAGGAAAATCTTGCCTGGCCTCTGCCAGACCTCCAATACTAGGAAGTAATGCATCAGTCCTAGGTCTTTCATCTCAAACTCGGAAGCTAGCTCCCTCTTACATTGATGAATGAGAGGGTCAACACCTGTCAGGAAGAGATCGTCCACATAGAGAACCAGAATGAGAGGCCTCTCTCTATCAACCTTAAAGTAAAGGTTTGGATCAGCATTACTTCGAGTGAAGCCCGGCTTCATCAAGTAGCTATCTATCCTCTCATACCAAGCCCTGGGGGCTTACTTCAACCCATAGATGGATTTACTCAACCTACATACATAGGTGTCTCTATCTTGGACTTCGAACCCCAAAGGTTGCTCCACATACACCTCTTCCTTTATAGAACAATGCAGAATAGTGGTCTTCACATCCATCTAATGGAGACTCCATACTTGCATTGCAGCAAGGGAAATAATAGATCGGATGGTGGTATAGCGGGCCACAGGTGCAAATATATCATCATAATCTATGCCTTCTTTTTCAGAGAAGCCTCGGGCAAAAAATCTTGCCTTGTACTTTTCAACACTACCATCAGATCCATGCTTGATCTTATAGAGCCATTTTGAGGTGACAATAGATTTGTCCTCTAGTCTCGAGACCACTTCCCAGACATCATTTTTCATAATGGACCCATATTCTTCGTGCATAGCATCCTTCCAAACTTGATTCTTTACAGCTTCTTCAAATGATCCAGGCTCAGGTTGTACAATTGTACTCATGGTTGCTAGATACCCTTGGTATCTATTCGGATTTTTGCTTTCACGGAATGTCCCCCTTGGGGCAATATGTCTCTCGGCATCTGCTAGAGTATCCCTGAGACATGAGGGTCTTCTCTTATTTGAAGGAGGTGGATCAATAGGATCCATAGGTCCATCAACATCGGGCATCAATTCATCCTCCAGCTCTTCCTACTTCCCGGATTCTTCATCTTCTTTGTCTTCCTTAGACCTAGGAATATTTCTCACTTTCTTGAGGGCAACATCTTCATCGAAGGTGACATCGTGGCATATCTCCACTTCTCTTTGACCAGCTTTTACACAGCATTTTGTAAATTTCCCTGCAATCCCCATCTTGCCCATTGGAGGGTCATTTTCGTGATCAATAAGCAGTGTCATGCCTTGCAAAAACCATCATTGTATCCCTTTACATGAGAGTAATATTCCTTCTGTTGACAATTCCCTGAGCAGAGACTCAAAAAACCTTGTTTTTGCCTTGGCACGGGTAGTCATTTATGCCCTTGCGCAGAAGAGGAAGATTAACACTGGGCCCCACGCCATCTGGCACTCTATCTCAGTTTTCCACCCGTGCCGAGCTATTTATGGAATGTTTTTAAAAAGTAGAGGCGAAGATTCCACTCCAACCACTTCGAGGATGAGTCATTAGGAGTGGTTGAACTGAATAAACCACTAACTCCTTCCTTTAGTTTATGGTTTCCACCTCTTATGGGAACTCCCTAAAGGATAGGCCTCCCTCCCACCTTTGTAGGGATCCTAACCTCCTCCTTTTCCTCTATAAAAAGAATCTATCTCTCTTTGCATAAGTTAGCTGAACTTGGAGAATTAAACATACTATAGCAGAACTACTGAAGAGATAGAATAAGAAGGAATTACATTGAGAGAGCTTGAGTCCATGCCTTTTGAGAAAGCTTGATTCCATGCCTTCACCCCGTCCGAATTCCCTGACGAGCATCTGAGACGCGCTTCGGCTGAACCCCGCTGGAGGAGACTGCGGTGTCAAAGCATTAGTTGTGACTCTTCCTTCTATCAATACATATACATGACTATTGTTTGGTTCCCATTTTGTATTATGTTATATGTTTAATGTAATAAGCTTAGCCCTCTTTGACTGGCTAGTAGTTATGAGTGAAATTATTATGTCTTATGTTGTTCTTGTTTTTTGTTCTATGTGCAGGTATCCAAGCATGACTGTGGAAGGATTGTGACTTTCCAAGGTAGGAGCGAGAGGCCACCACCACTACAGCAACGACGACAACGTTGGACTCCAGGTAGATCGATCTACCGTGTCCTCTTTTCATTCAGTAATTAGGAATCAACACTCTAGCATGTCTCTTTGTTTCTAGACACACTTTAGGGCTAGAGGGATCGTCTCTGTCCACAGAGAGGATTTACCTGCTTAACAAATTGGTGACTCCACTAGGGATCAGTGTGAGTTTGTCGTTTCATCTTGTCGGGTCAGTTTCAATCATTGATTTTCTTATCTGTCTTTTTCTGGTTTGCTTGCTTAGCTTACATCCTCTGTTCAACTCCATACTGTCAAGGTTGACCTCTGCTCATTGAGTTTTGGTTTTTCCCCTTTTTCCCATAGTTATCTGGCTTGGCGCGTTTTTCATCTGAACAGACGCGTCGATTAGCGCAGGTTGCTTTGTTGCAGTCGCGCCAACCCCTGTTTGGCGCGGATTACAGCCTTATAGTCACACCGACTCCTGTAGGATTTGGTTTGACCTCCTTAATGAGTCTTTTGGTCAATTGTGCTTTCTTTTGGGTTATTTTTTATGTGTAATTATGCCTTTGGGACTGTTTTGACTGCTGTCAACTTGCTTTTCTCAGTTGCTTGTCCATATTATTATCGGTTTAAATTGAGGCCTTAGGGTTTCCAAGTGTCTTGGTGCACTTAGCCTTCTGTTTGGAAATCAAGTCGTTTTGATTATTGCCAGTCTCATTCTTGGGTCGATTGCACTTAGTTTTCTTGATATTTTTGAGTGATTACTTTGGTTGCAGAGTCATTTCGTTTCTTGATTGATTCTTCTCCTTATTGCTCCAAGCATAGATTACATTGCTTGTTTTGGGTCATTTTGAAAACTTTCTCTTGGTTTGGAAGATTGCAACATTAGTTTGAGTGCTTTCCTGTGTTTGTTTTGTTGTTTATTGATTCATTCAATTTTGGTTCTTACACAATACTCAAGCTAGTGTTTGTTTTCATTTTTTCATGTAATTAGTGCATCGTGTACTTCTTTTCATTGAAAAAAAAAAACATATTTTGCATTCTTTCTTCCATCGAAAGTGAAATATTCATTTGCATAACTAGCGTCTTATTGTCTAGGAAATAGTTTCATTTTCATTTGATTGTGTTAGATGCTTTAGTGGATTTCTTCGCATACTGTCATTGTTTTCTTTTGTTTGAAAGATCTCTATCCTTCTCATAACTAGCATTCATTGAATCGGAAATGATTTTCATTTGCATATAGCTTGCATTTAGGAAATTTGAGATCCAAATTCGATAGGGCCTTAAAACTGAAACATAATCCAAGATCAACTTTAAAATTCATTTAATTAACCTAAGGAAGCATTGAAACCTAACGAAACATTTTTAGTGGTCTAAGCTAGAGACGTGTTCCGACGTCTTAAAACCTTGTAGCTATCATTTGCCATCTGGCTTTAGACAGCGCTAGTACGAACTTGTGCTCCCTGTACCGTCGAGTATATAAAGGGAGACCCCTCTAGGTTGCAATCCTTTTATCCATAGGAAGCCGAGTCTGCCACCTTGTAACTGTGATACACCGAACACAGCATTCGGGGAGATTACCTGCACGTACATCAAGTCCTTGGTCATTTCTTTTTCATTTGATCACCAAGGTGTATATGGAAGTTCACGGAAACCTGGTATACCCTCTTGCTTAGCATACTAGAGTAGTCATTTTGGTATTTTTCGTGACTCTTTAAAAAGAGAAGAGATCGTCGAGCACTTGTCTTTTCAAACTCGTTTAAAATTGAAAGTGACTAGTGTCATCTTTTTCCCGTTTCTTGACTCGTAAAATATGAAACAACGAAATTCACGGAAACCTGGTATACCCTCTTGCTTAGCATACTAGAGTAGTCATTTTGGTATTTTTCGTGACCCTTTAAAAAGAGAAGAGATCGTCGAGCACTTGTCCTTTCACACTCGTTTAAAATTGAAAGTGACTAGTGTCATCTTTTTCCCGTTTCTTGACTCTTAAAATATGAAACAGCGAAATTCGGTTTCAGTGTCATAAAATTAATCACCTACGATCACACGCTCGTTAAAAGTTTTATTACTTAGCCTCTTTTTTTTCCTTAGTTTTGATCTTGGAGTCTTCGATTGGTTTTATTTTTTCCTTTCTGTTTTGATATACAGTCACGGTGGTGGAACCACCAGTTTCGTCGTCCTCACTACCTCCTAGTGGTAGTTCCTTCCTGGACGTTTCTTTTGAAACCCCTCACTCCACTAGGTCTGTCGAGTTTTCGCAGCCTATTCTCCCGTATGTCCTGCCTCTTGCTACCCGATTTCCTCCCGAAGAGCCAGTTGAATTCAATTGGCCTCCTTCTGGTGCTTGGTCTGGTTTTGGGGAAGACAGGGATTTTCCTCCTCTTACATCGGGCTCACCATTTTTTTTGTTGCTATGCCTCCCGGTCCCCGTGGTATTTTCAAAGATCTTACTGCGAAGTTAGACATGGATTCATCTAGTCCTGTTGGTAGTGAAGGAATGTATGTTTCTATAGGAAAATATCAGCTTTTTCCGGAATATGTCCCTCATGTTTCTACTCAGTCTTCTCCACCATCGGTGTCACTTCCACTTGGATATAGGTCCTTGATTCAGATTATGTCTGGTGTTGCCTCCATAACGCAATCCAGTACATTAACTCCTCCTCAGAGTTCGGTCCTCCCTTCGTTAGGACTATCACCTTCAATTCCTGGTTCGTCGATTACTATTACATCTGTTCCAATCCAACCGACTGTCTGTGTGGCTTCATCCGCACCAGTTGTTACCACTCAGTTGCCAGGATATTTTCACACTCGCAGGTCTATTTTTCTCAATCCAACATGGCCTGTTAATCCCAGTCCTAGTAGATCACAATCTAGTGACGTGGAGGCCCCACCTGCTTCTAGTGCAGTTTCCACTACTCCTGTGATTCCTGGCAGCCTTACTTTTGAAGAGTATTTGTTGGTTGTTCAGCAGCAGAGCTCTCAGGGTTCTCAGCCCCTCCAATCTCTTGGTAATCCTTGATCCCATCACTATGATGTTGTTGGTATTCCTGTTTATTCATTATTGCATCATTATGATGTGTATGGTAATCTTGTTTATTTGCCTCCTATTGATCCTCATTAAGTTGTTTATGATCCTTATTAGATTGTTTCTCATCTTGGACCTACCTTGCCCGTGCAACCCTCTATCTTGCAAGGACAACCCTCATTAGGACAACCTTTAGCTCAGCAGGGTCCTGCCCCTGATCCACAGGGACAACCATACGGTCCACAAGGCCAACCTTCACAAGGTTAACCTTTGGTCCAACATGGCCAACCCTACGGTCCGTCTGGTCAACCTCAGAATCAACCAGGACCATCCTATGCTCCTGGAGGGAAAAACTATTCACTACAGGGACAACCTTTGGCTTCACAAATGCCGCCACACATTTCGTATGGCCAAAATTTTATGCCACAAGGAAAACCCTACACTCCTCCTTTGGGTCAACCTGGTTATCAGGGTCCACCTGCTCAACTGCAAGGCGCTTACCACCCTCAAGGTTCATATCAACCTGTATATAGTGTGCCCCAGGTTTCCTACCCTCAAAATCAACCTGTATATCATCAACCTCAAATCCATGCTTACATTCCACAGCAGACTCCATACGCTGCTCAGCAGGGACCTCAGTGGTCTACTCCGACTCAGTATCTTGGTCCTCAACCCCAGCATCAACCGAATTATCCTGCTTCTAATCCCTACGATCCGAATCCTCCAGTACATAATGTATGGGGATAGAATCCCGCTCGGACTGGGTGGAATGTACACACGAGTCCTTATCAAAGACCTCTGATGACTTTCAATACTCAATTATTGTTTCTTGCTACGTTGGAATTACCTGATGTGTCAAATTTAAGGAACGATCCCATTCTTTATAACTCGTATTGGCCTACGGTTCCAACCAAGATTCCTGGTGATTGTCCTAAATTTGAGGGCAAGTCTAGCAAATACCCCCAAGTGCATGTTGTGACTTACCATTTGTGGTGCTCCTCTAACTCATGGGTTGACAATTATATTCGACTCTATCTTTTCCAGCAAAATCTTACTGATGTCGTTGCAAAGTGGTACATTGAGCTATCTCGTGGCGTCTTCTAAGATTTCAATTCTTTAGCCATGGCATTCCTTATGCATTTTCAGTTACCAATCCGCTATGAGACCAGGACGCACCTCCTCACTTCATTGAAATAGGACCGAGCTACTCATATCTCGGATCATATTCATGGGTGGCGACGTCGCCGTCACATGATCAAATTTGAAATTCATGATCAACTTCTGACTCATTGGTTCACCACCTCCTTTATCAACCAAATTTCCAAAGACATAGCTATGGGGGCATGTGAAACCGAACAACAAGCCATTGCTTACGCCCAGTACCTTGATCTTGTGTACTCTTAGTCTATCACTTTATATGATATCTTGCCTGATGCTCCCCAACCTAGAACTTCTAAACCACCAGTGACTCCATCCGTCGATGGCATTATTGGTTCCATGTCTCAGACTTTTCAGAAGTCTTCTTCTTCAAACTCTGGGAAGCCGAAGTCCGCTTCTTCCAATAATGTTGCTTCTTAGTCCACTTCGAATTTTGGTAAACCCGCAGAAGTTAATGTCGTTCAGGAAAATCCTACGAATAATGCTTCTAAAGGTAAAATAAGGGTAAAGGTAAGGCCAAAGCCGATACCCCGAAACAAGATTCTCAGAAACCTCGTGCTGGTGATGGTTCTCAGTGCAAACCGAAGTACCCTTGTTTGATTTGTGACGATGAGCACTTCACCAAGGATTGTCCTAGACAATCTGAAGTGAGCCGCTTGCTCAAAGGCACCCAGGGAACTCCGACCGTTCTTAAAGAACCTTTCCCATCTCAGCAAACTCAGATGGTAGAGCAACCTCAATCCTCTGCCTCATTTGGCTCTCAGGTGTTCATGATGAATGGTTCCTTAGGCATTTCTATTGCTACTCAGTCGAAAGATTATACTAGATCACGTCAGGCCAAAGGAAAGGAGATCGTTGATGGTCCTACTCCTCCGCCTGTTACCGCCCCTCTTGAAATTGAAAAACCTAATGCTAAATCCGTTGTGCGGCCACCTTCCAAAGGTGTACTTCGCAAGTATTCTTATAATCCCAATGCCCGTACCGCTCACCATTACAATATTGTTGAGGATTTGGCTCAGACGCCATCTGCGATGTCCGCGTTAGAAGTACTTCAGAGTTTTTTGTGTTAGCAAAGAGCTTTGTTATCTGCGATTGGCGGGGTTGATCCTGTTGATACTAGCCTTCTTGATTCCGATTTAGAGAATTTCGTTCCACGACTTCTGCATCAAATTGTGGTCATTATTCAATTTGTTATTAATGGTCTCAACATCCATCGATTAGTTGTGGATGAAGGTGCGTCAACCTGTGTCATGTCATCTTCGTGTTGGAAATCTATTGGTTCTCCAGCCTTGAATTCATCACCAAATGCCCTTGAAGCATTTGATGGAAGAGAATCAAAAACTTTAGGTGTTCTCGCTAGTTTACCGATTACTCTGAAAGGGAAGACAATCAATGTCGAGGTAGAAGTCATTAATGCTAAACTCAATTATAATCTTCTCCTCGGTCGCAGTTGGACTCACACCATGTTATGTTTGTCATCCACTCTCTTTCGTGTTCTGAAATTTCCACACAGAGGAAATATTGTTACTGTTGATCAATTGTCCTTCTTCACCTCTTCTTCCCAGAACAACTTTTCGTATGTGGATCAGATTCCTACTCCCTATGAGAGCGTAGGGCCGGGTCTTTTTAAAGATCCTACCCTCATGGGTATTTTTCTTCTTCCTCCACCAAATGTTGTTCAGATCCATATTATCTCTCGATCTGATGACCCATAGATTATTCCTTTGCTTGAACGGATCGATTCCTTCGGAGATTCGATGCCTTTGAGTCTGACTGAGATTGATTATTGTGAACTCATCGCAACTTCGGAAGCTCCATCCTCTGATTGTGCTCCGTTGAGCATGTCTCTTGACATTTATTCTCACTCCCCTTAGCTTGGTGATTCTGATTCGCTTGATCCTTTGAAAGAAGTGTTTCCTTCCAATGAAGCCATCGTGGAAACCATGTCTCTTGAGGATTTGTCATAGGATGATGGTCATCATCATTCCTTGTTCATGCCTGGCCTCGGGGCTATGTCTACTTGTCTCGAGCGTTTTGCATCTCAAGTTCCTTCTCCTCCGCTTCAACTGCCTGTTTTAACACATGACGACTTTACAGAAGGTAACTTGAGTAATATTACACAGACGATTCCTATTGAAATTTCCGTTAAACCGAGAATCGTCGAGAACATCCATATCGAGGTCACTTGTTCTTTCGATGAAGTACAAGTTTATACTAGCCTTTTTCGCAAATGTTGTGATGTCTTTGCATGGTCCTACGAAGAAATGCCCATCATATACCCTAGTATAGTGGTGCATGAAATACCTACTTACCTTGGCTCGAAGCCTATTCACCAGCATCTTCGTCCGGTGCACCCTAGAAAAGCTGTTGTCATTAAAGGTGAAGTTGAAAAACTTCTCATAGCTAGTTTTGTTTGTTTGATTCCTTTGACAGAATGGGTCTCTAATATTTTTCTTGTAGATAAGAAACAGGGAACTATTCGCGTCTGTGTTGATTATCGTGATATTAATCGAGCTTGTCCCAAGGATAATTATCCTACTCCCTTTATCGATAAAATCATTGATGATTGTGCCGAGAGTGAGATTTTTTCCCTTATGGACGGTTTTTCTGGTTCAATCATATTAACATTCTCCCAACTAATAAACATAAAACTGCCCTTATCTGTCCTTAGGGTACTTTCGCATATAAGAAGCTCCCTTTTGGCCTAAAGAATGTTGGGGCTACGTTTCAGTGAGCAATGTCGTATTCTTTTCATGATATTCCTCACATCGTTCAGCCTTATCTGGATGACCTTCCCACTCATTCCACTAAGCGTATGGACCATCCTGACCATCTTCATTAGATTTTTCTTCATTGTCGACATTACAATATTCAGCTTAATCCGCACAAGTGCGTCTTCTGCGTTGATTCCGGTAGACTCTTAGGGTTTATTGTGTCCAAAGATGGAATTCGTCTCGATCCACTCAAGGTTGAGTCTATTATCAATCTCCCCTATCCCTCCTCATTACATCAGTTGCAGAGTTTGCAAGGTAAGGCTAATTTTCTATGTCATTTTATACCTAACTATGCAGAAGTGGCTAGAAGATACACACGGTTACTAAAGCAGGGCATCCCATTCTGTTGGGATGATATGGCTCGGAAGTATTTTGAGGCCCTAAAGACGTTGCTTTTCAACGTTCCTTTGTTGCGTCCTCCTAACTATCATCGTGATTTTTCCCTTTACTTAGTCGTCGCTTTCAGCCCAATTGCCATGGTTTTCGTACAAGACGATGATGATGGTAATGAGCATGTTATCTATTACTTGTCTCTTAACCTTCTCGATCCCGAGACACGCTATGCACATGTCGAGAATTTAGCATTAGCTGCGGTTCAAGCAGTTCAGCATTTTTGTCATTATATCCTTTTGCATACAGTGACTGTGATATCTGATTGTAACCCCATGACATATATATTGTCTTGAAAATTGCTGGAGGGAAAATACTTGAAGTGGATTGTCATCCTCCAACAGTTCGATTTGGAATTTACTGCTGCCAAGTCGAAGAAATCACTAGTCTTTGTTGATTTGATTTGTTCCCTCCCTTCAGACTCTCCTTCGTCTTATTCTGACGAATACATTCCAGACGATACGCTTTTCTTGATTAGCACCCTCAATCTATGGTACAGTGATATCATTGTTTATCTCCAAAATTCTACTTTTGGATCTGAGTTGACGAAGGATGCCCGTCGACGCATCCGTCATCAGTCGCAACCTTATCGTATAGTCGAGGATACACTCTATCGTGTCGGAGTGGATTCCATTCTCTGTCAATGTTTTGACTCTCGAGGAAGCTGAGAAAGCTCTAAATGATTGTCACAATAGTGCCTGTGGCAGTCACATGTCTGGTTATGCCACTGCACAAAATATTCTTCATGATGGTTATTTATGGCCTTCTATCTTCAAAGACTACATTGTCGCAGTTCGTAAATGTCATGATTGCTAGATTTATCAACGCAAAATGCGTGCGCCGCCTGTACCTCTTCATCCTGTCATTACCGTTGGTCCATTTGCAAAGTGGGGCATCGATTTTATGACGTGTAACCATCACTCAGTCGGGGGGCATGCTTATATTATCGTAGTCATGGACTACTTCACCAAATGGGCCAAAGCAATGCCTACACTTGCCGCTGACGGTAAGACAGATGCTCAATTCATATTCAATCACATCATCGCTAGGTTTTGTGTCCCTCAAGCCATCATTACCGACCATGGTTCCCATTTTCGGCATTACATGGTGGCGGAGTTGACTTCTAAGTTGGGTCTGTGTCACGACAGCTCAACGTCGTACTATCCTCAAGCCAATGGCCAGGTTGAAGCCGTGAACAAAGTTCTTGTTACCATGTTTCAATGTATGATTGGGATCCATAAATCCAATTTGCATCTCATGTTATTTTCGGCTCTTTGGGCATACCAAACCTCAGTTAAGAGTGCAACTGGATTCACCCCTTTTCAGTTGGTTTATGGTCTGGAAGCTACTCTTCCGATTAAGTGTGAAATACCTTTGCTCAAGTTGGTTGTTGAATTATTGTCAAGCACTTCACCAGACAAAGAGCATTTCCTTTATCTAGAAAGGTTGGATGAAACCCGCCGCTTTGTTGCTTTGGTTATTGAAGCACAGAAAAAGCAGGTCAAAGCTCATTTTGACCAATTAGTTTCCCCTCATTCTTTCATTGAAGGCGATCTCGTCCTCCTATACGACCAAGCTCATGATAAGTTGGGGGCAGGAAAATTTCAACCCATGTGGCATGGGGCTTACATTATTAAACGTGTGTTGCAGAATGGGGCCAGTGAGCTTATTGATTACGAAGGTCATCCTCTAGAACAACCCATAAATGGGTTGTATCTCAAAAAATATTATGCATGAGTCATTCATGATGATTTGTGTACATAGGCACATTTTTAATTTTTGTACATGTTTTCCTTTGGTGTGCTTTGCGAGCATTTCCCTGCTTATTTGGGTCTTGCTTATTTGTGCAGATGTATATTACCCCTTATGTCGGTTTCGCGGATGGTGCTTCCTACAGTACCAGGAATTTGTCTTCAGCAGCCTGGGTAATCTATGATCCTGCTGGTGAGTTGATAGAACTGCAAGGTATTTTTCTAGGACAAACTACAAACAATGTTGCTGACTATAGTGATGTCCTTTAACTATCAACCGAGACAATTAATCTCGACATACGTGCATTGCTTGTGAATCTAGATTCACAGCTTGTTGTTCTGCAACTCAATGGTCATTATTCAGTCAGAAACCCATTCATTTTTAGATTTTATTTACATATTCATTTGTTGGAAATACATTTTGATTCTATCACATATCAACATATGCCTAGACGAATGAATGCATTAACTGATATAGTGGCTAACATTGTATTAGATAGACATTTGCGTAATTTGTAAAATCATCATCATATGTAAAATATCCATGTAGGAAAATAGATGTATATATATATATATATATATATATATATCGTGTATTTGCATCAGTGTGCATCATAAATTCAAAAAATGTGTGTGTTTCTGTTACATTTTGAGACACCATGTCTCTCAAAATATGCAGATATAAAGTCTAGGTGTCTAATCGGCGTGATGCTCATGGTAGCATGTCATTGCCCGTACAATCTACCTCAGTAAGCGGTGAATGTTGCTTGGCACCCCGATGGTATGTCTCTGGTAGGCATGAGGAACATCGTCAAATCGTGCATAGTTTGGGACTCCACGTGTGATCCCCTCTAGGTTGCGCACGATCTCCTCCTCCTCGCCTCCCTCTCCATGAGGGTCGAAATCGCGAGGGATTCGCCTCGCTATCAGAGACATGCCCACAGGTCTCTCTGGGCCAACATCTGCAAATGCATGGATTTAATGTCAGAACATACATAATTTAAAACATCATAACACTCATGAAAATTAAAAATGAGCCTTCCCAAATCTTCATCCCAATCCTCTCCCTCCGGGTATGGGAGGTCCGGATCACCAGAAAAGTTTGTACCAAAGTAGGGCCAATCCTCCACGACGATCAACTATCGATGGAGCTAATAAAAAAACTCTGGTCTCTAGGACATCTGTTGACCACCCCTTGCCCTTGGCATCATAGCTGCCCATTGGGCCATCCATGGTTCTCTCGCTGGTGGTGTTGGGACTACGACCTCCTGACGCTGAAAAATTGGTAGTCGTTCCAGGAAGAATGATAACAGGATAGACCCATAACCGAATTGCTTCAATTTGGTCTTCTTTAATTTTTTTAGGTGGCGTTTCATGTTTATTGTCATGGCCTCTGCCCAATTATAGATGGTCAGTGTCAAGCAGTCTACAGCAAGAAGCAAATGTGCCTTTGTTGCTTCGTGTGGTGCTTACGATCCCGCAGCTTGTGTGACGGTATGTAGCACTACTTTTAGTGCCAAGTCTGGGAGATTCTGGATATCGACTTTTCACTTCCTGTTCCCTTCCGTGCCCCTAAACATACCCTGTCAATCACCATGGACATGCTCTCCATGCAGGGCCGGGTGCCGGTTAGGATCGGTGCTGCTCCCCTCCGTGATAATCCTGTTATAAAATAGATGTCAGAAACATCAATCTAAAGTTCCTGATCTCGAAGGATGAAATTTTCCTGGTTCTCATCCCATATGCTGATCAAATACTATAGCAGCTATGGTTGAGCACGAAGACACGGTGTCAAGAAGAACTTATTCAGTCCACAGTCTCTGAGAGCTTCCATGCATCTCTCATTTCCCATGGCAAGCTCGTCCTCTTCGCTGTGTTCCCGTTCTTTCCATTCGATTACCATTTTGCCGCTTTGTACCTGCAAACATATTCATATGAATAGCATTAGTCTTTTTTGAAGCTTGAATTTGTAAACAATTGGGTATTTGACTTAAATTTTTGCACAAGAATGGTCTGCGCGGATGGCATGACTGTTTCCCAAACAATCGCACCAATGGGCGCGCCCTAGTTCAAAAAATTGGGCGATTGGCGCAAGTCCGTACCTGAAACCCGCGCCAACCGTCGTGCCCTAATATTTGCATTTCCTCCCCCATAAATCAAAATTGGAAGTTGCGAGCAATAAAAGATGACTTAAAATGAAGGGAGAGATATCGGCTCTTACCTGGAATTGACGGATTTGAGATTGGTCTGTTGGATTGTCCGCTATCGTCGCCACAAAATCACACTGTAAAATGGGTAACTATTGCTCCACCAGAGGTAAAAAGTGAAAATTAATTATTTTTACCATTTTTTTGCATTTTATAACTTTTCACAACCCTAATTAGGTTTTAAGACATATTTTTCGATTATTTTATTATAATTA
The DNA here is from genome assembly GCA_034641835.2 of Pinus albicaulis. Classification (NCBI taxonomy): domain Eukaryota; kingdom Viridiplantae; phylum Streptophyta; class Pinopsida; order Pinales; family Pinaceae; genus Pinus; species Pinus albicaulis. The sequence continues at coordinate 780,188,022 of CM076578.1, forward strand.
TTTTCGAGAAATGGGTTTTACACATGTCTCTTGCGCAGCGACAGGTTTTCAGGCCATAGTGATGAAGTAACGAGTTCAGTTTTATACTTTTTTCAGACTCGGTAAAAACACGAAAAAGTCACTACTAGAGTCATCTTTCCGCTCTCTTTTTACTCTCTAAAATTGAAAAGGTTGTCGAGAATCTTGTCGTTTCTAACTCGTTAAATGGTTGCGAAGCGATATCTACCCAGTATATGTTTACCCCTTTTTCGGCCTGGGATAGATTATTTGTGAAAAAGGAATACCTTAACCTATCGCGACTAAGAGGTTCTTTCAGATATTGTTTTCTACCTTTTCGGATCTGAGGGAGTATTTCACGAAAAGGGCCACGATGGAGTTTTCTTTTCTGACTTCTTTTCAAACTCTCTAAACATGAAAAGATGTTGAGTTCTCCCTTTGTAAGACTCGTTAAACCCTGACGACATCGGACTTCGTCACCATGACATTACTCAAGATCCTCCTTCCTAGGGCTCGTAAAATGTACTACGTTGGATTTGTCCGAAGGTCAAACTTACAGCACAAGCATATGCTCTCCCCTTCAAGCTTGTTTTAAAAAATAATTGGGGTACTCGCCAGAAATGGTGGGGGAAAATGGAACCAAGTTTTAGTTATGTTGGCAGTATGTCTCTCTTGAACATGGCACTTGTCTGCATTCGTGTCGGGTTGGAGACATCTCATTTCGTCACTTTTTCCTCCATGGGTTTGGGTAATCTCTTTTGACCTCTCATTTTCTCTTTGCCACGTCATCATGACCTCAGATCCTTTGATGTCAAATACTGCCAAATCCAGTGTTGTGTCGCTGATATGTTCAAGAGAAGTTTGCCTCTGCAGTTTTCAACCTCCCTTTGATTCTCTGTTGGTCCTGATTCACTATCATCATGTTCCTCTGTCTCGTATCGATGATGTGGGAAACATTATGGCCCACCTTCGATCAGGTCACTTCCTGTCGACTTCAGCTCATTATCCAGGAATTTGATCTAGAGACTCCCTTCTGGTACTTTGGAGCCTGCATGCCTCAATGGCAGGTTCTACACATTTGACGCAAGGTCCACCTCATTGGCCTTAGATCGAGCGATTCTGCGGGTGTTCGACTCCAGATCACTGTTCACATTCCGTGGATTGTACTGGTTGTACCTTGAGGGCCATTGTCATTATTGGTGGTTTCTCTCATGCCTATTAACAACTTTCATCGTTGGCTGGTAATCAGGTGATTTTCTTGCATGTTCGACTTCAGCTCATATATTCGCATGCTTGAAATTGTACTTGTTCGGGTCAAGATGGAGTGCAAGACCCTGGATTTTGTCTGATAAAATCTAGGCTACGAATTTTAGTGGATTATCATGACTTATTGCATAACTCTTTTGATTGGATGGCTACGACCATACCTAAGTCTATTTGTTGATCCTTACTGTTGGATGGCTGCTTCCATACCTCGGATCTCAGATTTTATACACTCTATTATGGATGGTTTCGCCCATACCACATGTTCATGTATCAAAGATATCAGTTGTATTCATAATTGCAGGTTTTACGACAGCGGTGTTTGGTTCGAACGCATTCTCTTAAAGCATTTCGCCCCTCCCTCTCCCTCGGACCTCATGCTTTAGGGGGGATCTGTTACACAACATTTTGTCACTGTCCCTGCAATCCCCATCTCACCCATTGGAGGGTCATTTCCATGATCAATAAGCAGTGTCATGCCTTGCAAAAACCATCATTGTATCCCTTTACATAAGAGTAATATTCCTTCTGTTGACAATTCCCTGAGCAGAGACTCAAAAACCCTTGTTTTTGCCTTGGCGCGGGTAGTTAGTTATGCCCTCGCACCGAAGAGGAAGATTAACACTAGGCCCCGTGCCAACTGGCGCTCTGTCTCAGTTTGCCACCAGTGTCGAGCTGTTTATGGAATGTTTTTTTTAAATAGAGGCGGAGATTCCACTCCAACCACTTCGAGGATGAGTCATTGGGAGTGGTTGAACTGAATAAATCATGGACTCCCTCCTTTAGTTTATGGTTTCCACCTCTTATGGGAACTCCCTAAAAGATAGGCCTCCCTCCCACCTTTTTAGGGATCCTAACCTCCTCCTTTTCCTCTATAAAAAGAAGTTATCTCTCTTTGCATAAGCTAGTTGACTTGGAGAATTAAACATACTATAGGAGAACTACTGAAGAGATAGAATAAGAAGGAATTAAGTTGAGAGAGCTTGAGTCCATGCCTTTTGAGAAAGCTTGAGTCCATGCCTTAATCCCATCTGAATTCCCTAATGAGCATCTGAGATGCACTTCGGTTGAACCCCACTGGAGGAGACTGTGACGTCAAAGCATTGGTTGTAACTCTTCCTTCTATCAATACATATACGTGACTATTGTTTGGTTCCCATTTTTTATTATGTTAGATGTTTAATGCAATATGCTTACCCCTCTTTGACTGGCTAGTAATTATGAGTGAAATTATAATGCCATATGTTGTTCTTGTTTTTTTTTCTATGTGCAGGTATTCGAGAATGACTGCAGAAGGATTGTGACTTGCCAAGACAGGTGCAAGAGGCCACCACCACTATAAAAACAACGACAGCGTTGGACTCCAGGTAGGTCGATCTACCGTGTCCTCTTTTCATTCAGTAATTAGGAATCAACACTCTAGCATGTCTCTTTGTTTCTAGACCCACTCTAGGGCTAGAGGGATCATCTCTGTCTACAGAGAGGATTTACCTAATTAACACTAGGCACATAGATTCTATATGCCTTCGAAGCTTCATTGTAGCCCACAAACATTCCCTTCTTTCCAGAAGCATCCATCTTGCTTCTCTTTTCTTTCGGCACATGAAAGTAAATAGGACAAACAAAAACTCTAAAATGAGCCACATCAGGTTTCTTACCAAAGAAGACTTCTTCGGGAGTTTTAGAGTCCATAGAAGAATGCGGGCATCTATTTTGAACGCACACAACGGTATTCGTAGATTCTCCCCATATAAACTTTGGAAGACCTTGGTCACATAGCATGGCGCAAGCAGCTTCCACAATGGTCCTTTTATTTCTTTCAGAAACACCATTTTTCTCAGGAGTATACGCAGTTGTCATCTCGCTCTTAATTCTAGCTTCTCTGCAAAAGGCATTGAATTCATTTCACTCATACTCGATCCCATTGTCGGTCCTCAAAACTTTTATTCTCTTATCAGTTTGGTGTTCCACCAAGGCCTTGAAGGTACACGATACCATTTAAATGCTTCATCCTTCTTCTTCAAGAAATATATCCAGGTTTTGCAGGAGAAGTCATCTGTAAAATTCATGTAATAGGAACATCCTCCCAAGGATGTCACGGGCAGCATACTAGATAAATCAGAATATATCAACTGCAAGATATCATTTTTTTTTGTGACACTTGAGAGGAATGGTCCCCTTGTATGCTTCCCTTCTGCACAACCTTGACATATACCTTCATGATCATCTTTAAGTTCGGGCATCCCTGTCACCACCTTCCTTGCTTCTGGAAGGGCTTTGTAATGAAGATGTGCAAACCTCCTGTGCCATAACTCTGTTTGAAGAGTTGTATCACGTGACATAGCCCCCAATGGACTTCCTCCAACCTAGTAGAGTGTATCAACTCTAAAACTAAGAGTAAGAGCTTCCTTGAGTTCTTCTTCTAAATACATACCTTTCCATCAACGAATGCCACCTTGAATCCTTTGTCTTTCATTGCCGAAATAGTCACAAGGTTCTTCTTCAAATCAGGTACGTACAACACATATTGTAAATGGAGGACTTGACCTTGAGATAAATGAAGGGTCATAGTCCATGTCCCCTTCACGAGATAGGTGGCATTATCTCCAAGCATAATTTTTAGATTAGTATCCTTCTCAATCAAATCAGAGAGGACTTCTTTATAACCAGTGAGGTGCCTTGAAGCACCACTATCAATCAGCTAGACATCCAGGGTGTTGGGAGGATATGCAGCAGAGAGGGCAGATACAAGAATAAATTTATTTCTCTTATTATCAACAACATTAAATTCATCGTACCTGGAATTTCTTGAACTCTTGAAAGGTTTCCCATTTCCACTACGATCAGAGGGAGCCTTCCTTTTTCCTTTGAACCTGTTGTTACTTTGATTGCCATTCCCGCTGGAGTTGTTGTTGTCATCATCCCTGGGAGAGTCCCTTCTATTAGGGCACTCTCTTTCATAGTGATCAAAATTGTTACAAGTGTAACATCTTTCATTCCTTCCTTTGGGCCCCACTCTTCCATGGTTTTGATTTCTCGGACCTCCATTGTTCCCCTTCTTTACATGGGCGGTGAAGGCAGTAGGGTCACCTCCATTTCCAATGGAGGGATGATCTCTCTCCATCATTCTGGTCTCCTCTTGAGTGCATCTCATTAATATTTAATCAAAATCAAGAATCACATTATTATTAAGAATAGTGGTATTGAATACATACCAATCACGGGGGAGACCTCCAAGCGCAATGAGAACCATATCTTGATCGTCTATTTCTTCTCCAATAGCCAGAAGATTGTTCCTGATTTCAGTGAGCCTCATAAAATAGGATTGAATAGATTCATCCTTGCCCTTCTTTATATTATTCAATTGATTCTTGAAGAAAAGAACTTGATTAGCATTGCTAGCCCTGAACATGTTAACCAACTTATCATACATCTCTTTAGATATGCTCAACTCATAAATGTAAGAAACCAAGTGCTTATGAATAGAATCCTGGATAATCATCTATGCTTTGATTTCCCCTTTTCTATACTTCGTCTTTGTGGCAGCAAATGCATTTGATGGAGGCTCTTGAATCTTCCCCTGCACATAATCCATGACATCTTGATCTTCTAATGCCAAATGCAAGGACATCTTCCATGCATGATAATCAAACTTATCAGTCAATTTATCATCAGCCTTGAAACCCTTGTAGGTTGAGGAGGCCATTTGTCCTTGATAGGATTCCTTCTTCGGTGATTGCTTCTAACACTAGCTTGGACTTTGTCTTCACCTAAGCTCTGATTCCATGTTAAATTTGGATAACCATGGTGTGTTCTATGCTTAATTAAAATTTACTTCAATCTTTTTTAGGCCTAATTCAAATTAGCAATCACATAAACATGAAACTAAAATTTTGATAGAACACAATAATAGATCAACATAAGACAAGCCAATAATATAGATTAGATTTTACAATTCTTCTTGTCCAGCAAAGATATAGGATAGTGCGTGTTACGATAGTCAACAGGATGCTTCAGCCAACAAAGTCTTTCTTAGATCAGCCAACCTTCCAAGTGTCACACCCACAGCCCTCAAAAACAGCTCATCAAAAGCCAACGCTGCAGATTAGGGCTTCGGTCAAACTGCTCCTTTTCCCTCAATTTTTGTGTTAAGATGTACGGCCTTCAGAAATCAGAATTTCAGCAAAAGTTCGAGGTCAAACAGTGAAGGGTTAGCCATGGTCAACGTTCAACAAAACAACGCTAAACAGATCCGCAAAAAATCAGCACCTTCAGCTTCGCACGTGTAAGGGAAAGAGGCCTCCAAAGGCTATCGAACCAATCATATCACAATGAGAGAATGTGTGATGAGTTGATGAGAAAATGAGCTCCAAGTCTCTCCAATTTATATCCATCAGTGAGGGTGTGTGACACATATATTAAGCTTATGGGCCTACATTATAAATCTGGCCGACCTTGCACATGTGTGGAAAATAAATTCAAAATATATGTTCTGCTCATCCAAACAAGATGATATTTAGATCAATCTTGCACCTCTACGAAAGAGGAATCCAACAAAAATATGAACATCATCATATGAGCAATGCAACATGGAGTTTGGACCTAGTTTCCCAAAATTAATAGATATGCATATACGCATCTGTTGACATGTCAATGGAACATGGTTCATCATTTCCCCACATATAGGATGATCATTCCCTATGATTTATGGTTGAAATTTCAGTGAGATGTGGTTCTTCCTTTCCCCACGTGTAGGACTATTCCTACTTTTGATGGTTTGCATGCGTGTAGGATGTGGTTCATCCTTTCCCTACTGTCGGTGTTCTGCATGCGTGTAGGAGGTGGTTCGTCCTTTCCCTTCATGTGATTGTGATGTGTGTTTGTAGGATGTGGTTCGTCCTTTGCCTACATGTGATTATGATGTGAGTTTGTAGGATGTGATTCATCCTCTCCCTACATATGATTATGTGCAAGATGTGATATATTCTTTCCATGTTGGTGTTCCTGCATCATCATACCCATCTTTTCTTGGACACGTGGGAAGTACCTCTCATCTGGCCAATGAATTAGGAAAAGTGGTTAGGGACCATAGAACTACCGATGGATGCATCACGTACTATCGTACTCCCTATGCTAGGATGCATGGTGTTTATCTACTTGATCTGGGATCAATTGAGGTTCTACCTCTGAACTGAATTTTGTCAGTGGAGAGTGGCAAGGTATTGTGACTCACTCTCGATCAATTATTCTTTATTATTCACATCTATGTTCAGTAGAGTAGAGAAGTCGTAGATGGTTCATGATGGCAAGATGGCATGAGGATCTATGGCAGCAGATGGATTGGCAAGTGAAATTCTCCCTAGTTTAGAGGGAGTGTTAAAGTTCGAAACTAGGGACAAATTACACTTTGGTCTGCTAAGTTTATGGAGATAATAATCCCATTGAATTCCTCTTTTCGAGAGGACCAAGATCGATATAAATATCGACAAATTTGGTCGAGGAAATATTTATTTATTCAAAAAGAAATTTTATAAGTCGTGATTTTGTTTAGGCGAGAAAATTGAAAATTTGGATTTTGATTTGCCACCAATTTTCAAAGTTAGCCTCACCACCCATTTGTATATATAGAGGTGCCTTCAACCTCATTACCACATCTTGAATACTTTTATTTCTCTTTGAAGCAGTGAATGGCTTAGGGTCTTTTTGAAGGAAGGTGGTGGGTTGTTTTGTGAAGGGCTTGTATTGTGAAGGTGTGATGCAGTACTAGGAGACTACTTCAGGAAGGCCGCATGTCTAAATTATCCTGGACTAGGGTATAATGGGCAGAGTTCACTCAGGTAAGACCGTAGTCTTTATGTCAATCTGTATCTGGGTCTTGTTGCTTTCCTAAGGGTTAATTCAAATTCAGATCAGCTTCAGATCATGATCCAGATTTCTAGAAGGGCATTCGTTGTTGTGAAAGGAGGTCTAAAGATAAGAAGCACAGTTATAAAAATCAGCAAATAAACTCTATCCCAGATACCGTCCATTTTTTAAGAAGTTTGAGCTCATGCCATGACCATCGTTGATTATTGGACAAGGCTCACACTTGTTGACAAAATTACTGGATTGCATCATTGTATTTAAGAATAGTAATATTGTACTCTCTCTGTTAAACATTTGATTTAATAATAAGAAGAATTGATGAAGGGTTTTCCTCGTCTTGGGGTTTTTCCCTAGATTGAGCCATATACTTGTGTTCTCTTGTCTTGGCTTGTTTTCTATTTCGATCATATATGTTCTTTCTTGAAGTTGATGAAAAATGATTAAGTGATAATGAAAGTATAATGAACTTTCAAATGGGCTTAGATGGAATTTGAAGTAGTTATCTTAAGCCATAACATGTTAATCTAAAATTAACATGTGGGCTTTGACATTTCAAATGGTATATCTCGCAAACCATAAGGAGCCACAAGGCATACCATGTATCGTTGGAATCAACCTAACAAGGAGCATCCAATGATGGTGCTTGTGTCGGCAAATGATCTGACCTTCGTCCTTAAAATATTCAACAAGTGCAGGGATTATAGGTATTTCTAGGGCTTCATGTCCTTTGGAGCTTTAATCACTGTAAACCAAACAAATATTAAGAGCATTCAAAAACCATCATTGGCATCAATTACAACATCATTCAACAATTTACCTTTATTTCTCTCGTAACCCACCAACCTATAACCTCCTAACTCATATTGAGCATGTTCTTTAGTGGTTAAGAGGATAGGTCAATTTAGTGGTTAAGAGGGTTATATATAGATATAAAACACATATTATATAAAAATAAAATTAAACACTTGCAAAAAAACAAAGGATAAACATGGAAAACACTATAGCACCAACCCCACCCCCCCCCCCCCCACCACCAAATAAGCCACTCCCAAACCCATTTACCTGTACATTGTTCAACCCCACCTACTAGTAAGGAGAGTGTGTGTAGGAACAACCCATTTAAATTAAAATGGACCAACCCCACCTATTAGTAAGGAGAGTGCGTAAATGAGAAACCTGTAGATATTTTTATTGGATCAACCTCACCTCTCAATAAGAAGAGTGCACAAAAGAGTAGACTCATCCAAGTAGACATCGACCCCACATGCGCATCCAACGAGGGATCTACCCCACAATGTCTTCAACATGTATTTCAGGTTTCCTTTGCAATCAAGCTCTATTTTTAGTTGCCATGATTTTTTTATTGTTTTCTTGTTTCCTACTGTGAAGCTCTATAGCATCTTTGTCAGTGCGAGGTATTTCCAGACTTTTATTTGGGGGTTTGGTTTAATAAAAGACAAATAGGACCATTTCATCATTAAGACCTTGGAAATGGGAAAATTTTCTTGTAGTAACATTATGTTTGAAAGGATTTTTCATTGTTTTCTTCAAAAACATGACAAACAATCTCAATCTCCACAACCCCAGTTGGGGTTATACTTCCAAATTTGTTGGTTCATTTATGAAACAAGGAGGTGTTGGAGGTAATTGGTAACCGTATGGGGAAATTTTATCCATTTTTCCAATACTAATCTTGACAATGGTTTAAAACAATATGCCTAGATTATGGTTTAAAACCATTAGGAGCGAATTTAAAATACGAAAAGGTTAAATTCCATGCACCAAGATTATAGAGAACACATATAAAAGTATGTGAAGGTCTAGTATGAAACATGTGCCATTGTATTACAGTTTTAGAGAAGGTTTAAAACATGTAAACATAAAGGTCCAATTCCTATAACCTATGAATGGTTGACAGGGATGAGATGATAGATATGTGGGCTATTAAATGATGCATTTCTTGAGGTGAGATTTGTATGCCTTAAGGGGAAAATTCATTCTCAAAATCGAAATTATGTGTTTTCTTTGCATGAAAACATAGAATGGTGTACAATTCATGCCCTAACATGAAAAATGGAAGCCTTATGTTAGGATTTTTATGATAACTTCCTAAAAACAGAATGTTATGGAAAAAGTGTGACTTTAGACAAATTATGCACATATGAATGGCTTTCATACTAGGGAAATTAATGAAAATGGATGTTGATCCATGGAATAAGATGGATGTTGACACCATAACTTCATCAAACCTCTATTAATGCCTCTTATTTTTTTATCATTGACATTCACTTTAATATCTCATGCTTGTTATATTACAAGGCAACGTTTAATATGCAATGCTTCTTATATTATGGTAGGGTAATCATTAAGGAATTGTCTTATGTTTAGGTGAATGGAAACAACATTTATATTCATTCAACGTCAATTATATTATTGTTTTTCTAATTGAATTAACCTTCTTTTTTGTTGATATATGTAGTTGTCGACGCCTGATGTTGACAATGTGGGTGATGACAACAAATTGTTTGAATCCATCAACCTAATGGACACAATTAAAAAGGCCCTCAAAAATAGAAACATGGAACTTATAACATTGGCTAGATGTGAACAAACAAAGGAGAACAAAGAATGGTGTAGAGTTTTGATGAAATATATACAATAATCTTGGGTAAGTGCCATATTTTTAAAATATTATTTATCGTATATATTCATTTGTGAATTTTGCTTTGCTACTTTTATAAGATCTGAACCAAAATTGATTTCTTTCTATAATATTTATTTGGGAGTTGTGCATGAGGTTGCTCGTGAGATCGATGTTGGGAGTAATGATGCGCCAACACCATAGCATCATAGAACGAGCCACATAACCATGAGGATATTTTCATCTCTACCTATGGTTCATAGCCCCATGACTCCAATGAGTATTGCACCTTATAGGGTCCATGGCATGCCCTCCCATGACATGTCAAACAATGCACATGGTTGTGGAGATGAGCCAATAGAGGATTTTATAAATTGCTTTCCTAGATCGACATGTGCTACCAGTAAGGAAAAATTCCAGTTACCTTTTCGGTGGACGAGAAACTTGTTCCAAACAAGATACTTAAAATACCTACTATTTATAAATGTCTTAATTTTTTCTTATTACCTGCTTGAAACACATGTCTCTCCAGTTATTCTAAATTAATAATAATATTGTTTTGCATGAAATAACATATTTTTATGTATATGAATGAGAATGCACTATATATTTTTTGGCCTACCATACACACATGGTGGAATAATCAAAATGTCAAATTGAAAAATGATCTCATTGACTACTTGGTCGACCTGTTTGGTGAATCAACCTTCAACAAAGGCGAAGTCACCTCATTGGCTAGTACATATTTTATATATGTGAGGGGTCAATATAGGGTTACTTTCCGAAAAACCCTAAGTATTAGGATCCTCCAATGATTATTGGAAGTGAGTGGAAGATTCTAGCGGACAATGAAAATGAGAAGAATATGAGAAATGAAGGAAAGGCATCACTTGGCCTTGGAAGATATATGATATTTTGAAATCAATATGTTGAATTTTCTTTAGTTCTACATAAAAATTGTGATAGATAACCCATTTGAAACCTTTTGTAGGCTCCCAGAAACATCAAAAGAAACCAAGCTAAGACTAGAAAAAGCATGGAAACCACAAACTTGGATAGGGTGGGTACGTGAAACTAAAATCATGAATTATAAGTAACAAATCGTTAAACCACATCATTCATATCATCATGTGATTGTTATTTAATTACATCCAATATGCCATATGTGTGATCTTATGTTATGCATGAGGTTCATTTCAAATTTGGGAGCACAAAAGAAGACCTTCAACTTGGTTTTAAGTTCATTTTTCAAGATGTGGTAGAATGTCGACAACGCATAGGGAAAATAAAATTTTCCTCTTTAACTAACATGGTAAATGAAATCAATTGACTTTAATTGTTGATCACTTGTAAAATTTATTCGCAGTTTGGTTTTGCACATAAATTAATGTGTATGTTTGTTTTAAGCAAGAGAGAAACAACAATAATGATGTTAGTAGTAGACAATAGCCCCATGACAGTGGAGTGCAACCTAATGATGGGGGTGTGCAGCCCAACCATGACAGTATTATGGATATAAAATTAGAAACATGGATTACAATTTATTAATATTTACATGTAGATGGTGTGCTTATAATTTTTTTTGTTTCAATGGTAGTGCATGTAGATGAGAATGTTTTTCAATAAGAGGAACATATGGCAGCCGAACTAACAATTTCAACTAGTCAACCTAGTAAAAAAATTTGTAATGATATTTGTATTAATGAACTTCTATGAATAATATCTAACCATATCAATTTAAACCTTTTTGTTGTTTTAGCTAATGTCGCTTTCTAGTAGCCTAGTGCATGCCATGAAGAGTACATTACTAATTGTAAAACGTGTCATAACATGCATATTCAATCAGCATGAAGAGAATACCCAACCACTAAAGGGGATTAAGAAATGAATAAGCCAATCATGAAATTTATAAAAACTAAGAAACCAAAAAAGAAGTGATTGTATGTATTGTGAGACACATGTATAATGGAAACATATTTTGATGATGAAATTTATTAATATAAACTATTTGTTACTACTTAATTTTTGTTTTCCTACCTTCTTATGCATGGATCTTATATGTTTTGTATGTACAAAACCACATATTTGCACACACATTTTCTCTTTTACCTATCTTTACTTTTTGTTTTTCTACTTTCTACGTATGAATTGTACTACGTCACTTTCAATTAGTTTATGCTAGATAGATTGGCTATGCGGAGTTGAGAGCAATGCAATGTGAGGAGGTGCCAAATGAGCTTCCACCTTGATGTGGTTGCCTCTATTCACTACACGATGAATTATTATAGAAACCAAGAAAAGCACGCAAAGGTATTCCAATTTTGTCTTTTTAGAGCTTCATAGACGTTGATATGTCTATTTATTTATTTATTTATTATTTAGACACAAGACCTTTTATTCTTTATTGATTTCTACAATTCTTCACAATGGAAATGAAATTAATGACTAACCTATCTGTGATGTGATTATACAATATCCTACCTCTTCGAAATAATGGATGCAAGTTAGTAGTAATCATTATTTTAATTAGTCTGTGTGGATAATTATTGAAGATTCATGTTCATGCTATTGATGCCATTTCCCAGTAGTGTTATTTAATGAGAAAATATATTTCAATATTAGAACATAACTTTGTTTTTAGCATTAGTTGATTCTCTTCATGTGCCTTGCAAATTCTTTACATTCCAAAGTTTATTCAACATAACACTACAATGAGATCTAATGTCTTCACCATCAAACATCAAACTTGGATTTGGGAGCATGAAACATCCCTCAAGTGAACCACTAGTGCCCCAATTCAAAATGTTGGCATTGAAATGTTTTTCAGTACTTGGTAAAAGAGGTGAGATGTAACTCATCACTTTCATATACTATACTAGGATACTTGTATGCACAAAGTTAGAAAATTCATGCAATGAAGATTGATAGAACCAACAGGGAAACCAATTACTTGAACATTGTTTTATACTTGGAACGAGTTGTAGGAGTGAATAGATATCTAGTTATTGAAATAGTTGTTGGAGCTGAATTTCCAATAAAAGTACTTATTATGCCACGTCTTTGGGTAATCTACTACATCCTTCCCCTTCGTACATTGTTCCATGAGGAAATCTCCTTCCATGTTTCCCACACAGTAGGGATGGGGGCACACACTTGGGGAAACATTCACCCACATCCCTTTGGGGAAACTCAGGGACACTAATGGGGGACAAAAGGCTTTGCTTAGCTTCTGCTTGGTTCTTCACCCTACCTTCACTATTCCCCATGTAGCTCCAACTTTTTGCCTAAGGTGGCATCATTTTCGTGCACCCACAATTACAGCTACCTTAAGTTATTTTAATGTAGCAAAACCACGTTACAAGATGTCCTATTGTCACTCTTCTCCGCAATGTTGTTTGCACTTACTTTCACAGCACATAAGGCCCACGCCTTCCACAAATGCAATGTTGCCAACTGTCGTAGTCTAAAAAATCCACTGAATAACCCAGAAATTCTGATAAGATTATGAAACATTTCGGCAAAGATTTTTGAAAATCTGGGTTATAGTTGTTAAACTTCGATATTTTTGGTGCCCTAAGTGTTTTTGATGGTGTTGAATCCATTTCTACCATCAAAAATGCAATTCAAACACTCCAACTACCTGATTTTTTGAAATTTTTATTACCAGATTCTAGCAAAAAACTTTCGTCCAGACTATTCTATTGCATCGGTAGACAACTCCTTGCCAACCTCCCCTTTTTTATTGTTTCCACGAAACAACACTTATTAGTACCCTAACCTCAACACAACACACAAAGCCCCAAACTCCATGCACAATCTCACATTTACGAGAGTTTCCCCGACATCCCTATGGGAGCCCCAACCAACCTCCCTCAAGAACCTCAGTTTATTAGCCCTTGGAACTCGGGTTTCCTCGAATCAAATCATATAACTAGCACTCAAAACTGGCACTTATTGATACCCCACTCATTGGAAAACTCTCATTATAGTCACCTACCCCCTACCTCACGACCCAATTGTCATCGTTGTCAGTCAACAACCACATTCTGTCTCCAATAAGTAACAGTAAGTAACAGACCCCGGTTACAGGATCTCGTCAACGGGTCCCAACTCCGTCACAACAAAAATCCCCGCAGTCCAACAGACTTCATATCGGTTTCAGCCTCTACTACAATCTTTGGGTTCCACTGTCACAGTCCTCCCATGATCTAACAATCGTGAACCCGACGTCATGTTGGGTCTCGACCCTAGTGAGATTTTTTTCGCTCGCACCTCAATACTCCCATGATTCCAATGGCGCGACAAACATCTCTTGATAGGAAATTTCTAGTCTCTTGTCACCCAACAACTAACACATCATCCCTTTGATACAACGTTGACTTCTCCGTGATACCACCTCGAGGTACTTGGAACCGTGTGCCAGTAGAACTTTGTAGTGGAGTTTTGAATCGAGTTGTTTTTAGTGTGATTTTTTGGAAGTCTTTTTGTGGATTTTTTTGGTCTAATTTTCTCTAAAATCCAGTAGGAATTCATTGAAATCACAAGCTTGATGGGTAACCCTTGCACAATTGAAGTGCCCTAGAGATTTTTCAGGGTGTTAAATCCATATATACAGTAAAAAAACCAGTTTAAATAACACAAATCAAGATATCACCTCAATTTTTTCCGCTGGATTCCAGCACCAGAAACTCCAAAAAGTCGCACTAGAGACAACTCTGTTTTGAATTTTGTTTCCGAAAATGGAACATTGTGTTAGCCCATGAATTGAGATCGAGACTTTGCGCGATTATTGATGGGGATTCAAGCCTCATGTTAACTAATGTGAAGTTATCGACCACTACTCGACTTGAAACAAAACCTTTCTTTTGAAACCTGAACACTAATAATTTCGAGATCGCTTTCTTGCCAATATAAAACCTTCGACCAACTAGTACTTGTCTTTCAGTGAATATCCTCTCGTGGGACCCTTCAACTAATGACGTAGAAACTCGAGCTCATATGTAGCGATGAGAATTACACCCATGGCATCGAATTCCAATAATAGTTTTCCAAAAATGCATGTTACAACTAGGGAAAGCCAATCTAGTCCTATTCAACCGCACCAATCGCACAAAGACTCAATAGGCATAAGAATTCAACATTACTCATATATATATAGGTCGACATACATCAGGATAATTTCACAATTTCATTTAAAGAGAGAATTTATACAACTTTGGCATGATTTATAGAGTAACTTGGCCCTTCCCCTCTTTTTGACCACTCTTGGTTTTTCAGGCTCTCTCGACTCTAGTCTCCTAGCCCCAACTATCTACTCCTACTCACCTGGTGAAAATATTAGACTATTAACTCAAAACTATACTTGTCCTACTTACAAAATATCTCATAACAAAATGGAGGTTGCTTAACTAATGGTCCTCTCCCTATGATTACATCTATCCTAACTTCTAGAAGCTAATTCCACCTGCTCCTAACAAACTAACTGCATATGTCCTTACGGAACACTTCAACACAAATTCCTAACTAATCAAAATTCTTTTAAATAAAAGATTTACAATTTAAGGAAATCACTAAAGGGAACCAATTCCCTTGATAAAACTTTGAAGACCCCTTGGGTCTAGCCATACGGCTGATTTTTGAGAGACCTTGCTCTTACATCCGAATCCCAAGGCAAAAAGTTTTCATATCCTCCTAGCCATGTCTCTTTGATCATTGAACCTCTAGGATCCCAAACTCAAATTTGTTGTTGCCCACTCATTTGGTTGTTTCATTAATTTGTTATTTTTGCTTAACATCGTCCTGAATCCCAAGCTTTATGTTGTTGTTGTTGTTTATTTGTCTCAACGCTTTGTTGTTGTACGGTTGGCTTCGGTCTTCCAGGATCCCATACCATTGTTACTTGTTGTCCATCTATGTCGCTAAATTGTTGTTGCATTTATGTATTCACATGTTGTATGATCATTTCTATTATCCATTTGCCCACCATACATAACCCATGGCTAATTCCAATATTCCATGCTTGCATTATTTCCTTCAAACTTGTGATGTCTTGCCAAGAAACACATAAACCTTTGCATCATCCTTAAGATTATTTTCGCATATTGAAATATGGTGTATCCCATGCATACTGAGCTTCCCTACTCGAACAGTATGTGATGTGCAGGAGTTATAAGAGTTCTTCCTTCCACCTCATGCTCTTGTTCACAAATATGTGGTTCACTGAACTACCTTCTCCAGGCCTCTTGCTTTTCGATGAAAGCCTACCTACTTCCAAATTTAAAGGCCACATTTCTCTTCACTTCTACAATTGCATCGCAGGAGACAACTCAACTATTAATTTTGATATTTTCTCTTACAACGATAAACATAATTAATAATATTATAAAAATAATTGCTAACGACATATGATTATTGCCCTTATTGTTTTCTACCGATGTGTAGATGGTTGTACGCTCATTCTTTGGGACTAATTGTCCCATTGCACTATGTTGGTTACAATTTACACCACCTACCTCTTCATTTCTTGCAGAAACATCCTTCTACTCTTTGTCTCTTTGTTGTTCATGCTTCTAGACTTCTTGGCTATCTCCTTGTGTTGAACTCTCCTTATCAGCTTCATCGTCATCCTCTCTCTTTAGTTGTTATGGTTCATCATCTTTTAACAATTGGCTATTGCCTTCCATAGACAACTCTACATTCTTCTACTTTCTAACATATGGTGTATCTTCCTTATTTTTTATGGCAACTTCTTGGCCAACTCCATCATCTTCAATACCTGCATACACATACTCACACAAGTGCTTAGTTTCGAAAGTATGAGACTCTGTAGTCTCTCTAAATGCTTATGAACTTTATAAGCATCTCATAAACTCATCCCAAATTTCATCTTCTTCTTCGAGCATACTTCCCTGCCCTGGTTCACAAAAGTGAACTGCTTCATCAAAAAAATTAGGTTCAGACATAGCTCCTTTGAGTTCCATCTCTCATTTCAACAAGACCTTCAACCTTTGTCTCAACTTCCTTGCATATAACTGCTTAATAGGTCATTTGACCTTCTTCTTTAGCTTCCATTTGCTTTTCTGGTGTTCTACATCTTTTTGTAGCAACAACATCAATACAATTAGTTGAATCATCATCTCAACTATCTCCCATTCAAATTTCTCGTCACTCATCCTTTTGTAGATTCTTCGAAAACCCTTTATTTGATTGTTCGTAGTCATCTCTCTCTCTCCCTTTGTGAGTTTCTCCATACTCACTATGAGCTGAAAATAGCCTTTCTCTATAGCAACCCTCTGCGTAATACCTAACCAAACCTTCTTCTAAGCTTGACCTTTTGGTAATCTAGGTTCCTTCCACTAGAACCTCTCGAGCACTTCTTGCTCTAGGCTTATGCACTACTCTCTTTCTCTCAAGAGTTTCACCTTCTCTCTTGCTTCAGGCAACTCTACCCATGTTTACAACTATGGCATTGCTTTGACAACTTCTACCCAACAACAATTAGAAATTGTTCTCCTCCATTTGTAAGGATTGCCACAATTTTCTTCACTCTCTATGTTGCTAATTCCACAAACAATTTAAAAATATATATATGCCATATCTCATCAAAACTTTTAAATCATTTGCTTCATCACCACCCCAAAAAAAAATAAAAAAATAAAAATAAAAATAAAAATAAAAATTCGTGTCACTCTTACTAACAATTATGCCTAACTCCTCTCCTTAACTAGAATTTTTTTCCTTTCTTTGCTGGACTTTAACGTATCCCACCTCTCTTGTGCTAAAGATTTTTCCCCTCTTTCTCAAGCCACTATTCAATCACTCTACTATGAGTACTTGCTTCTACATGCCATTATACCACCCGTTCCCCCATATCGCTCCACTTTTCTACCTTTTGTGGCATCGTTTCTGCGCACCCATAGTCACAGCTGGCTCGGGTTATTTTAACATAGCAAACCACGTTCCAGGTTATTCTCTCCTCTGGCTCTTCTACTCAGCTGTCGGATATAGAAAGAAAGAAAGAAAGAAAGAATTTTTAATGTCCACGAGGCTAAAAAACGCATAGGGCATGTGCCTTCCACACACGCAACATTGTCAGCCTCACCCTTTTATATTTTTTCCATGTTGTAGTGCCTATTGGTGCCCTTACCTTAACACAACGCATAGGGGTCGCAAACTTCGTGCACAGTCTCGCACTTATGGGAGTTTCCCCCAGCCCCCCTTCAGAATCCCCGACACAACCTCCCACGTAATCCTCAATTTCTTAGCCTTTGGCACCGGGGCTTTCCTCAAATCAGATCATATAACCAATGCTCAGAACCAGCACCTATCGCTTCTCCCTTCGTTAGTGAACTCTATTTATAGTCATCCCCACTACCTAACTCCTGACCTGATTGCCATATTTATCAATTGACAGTCGCTTCCTGTCTGTAGTTATACATACATCGCCCTAACTTCATGTCGGTCTCGACCTACGCTACAGTCTTTGGGTTCCGCTATCTCATTCCTCCCACGATCCGACAAACATTAGCGTGAAACCATGTTGGGTTTCGGCCTCGATGCAATTTCATTCCTCTACACCTCAATACTGATGTGGTCCCGATGGCAGATTGGACGTCTGTCGACGAGAAATTTCCCATCTCTCACGACCCGTCAACTGATGGATCGTCCTTTAAAATTTCAGCCTGCAACTACGATGGGGTTACAGACCTACGCTACACCATAAACTTCTCCATGATACCACCTTGGGGTACTTGGAACCTCATGACGGTGGAACAATGTACCGGGGTTTCGATTTCTGGTTACGTGAAAGGACCACAATGTTATCCCATGAACTGAGTCTGGGACTTGGCATGGCAGTTGACGGGGATTCGTGCCTTTGTATTAACTAATACCAGGCTATCGATCACGACTAGACTCAAAACAAACCCATGCCTATGAAACCCAAACACTTGGTAATTTCGAGATCATTTTCTCCTCGATGATAATAATAATAATAATTCAATTTTAAGGTTACGGCCAAGCTAGACACCAGCTGCTAAGTCTACGAAGGCATAAATACTCTACCCCCTCTGGTTTTGAACATGTGACCTCTTAGGAGGAAACACATGCTCTTAACCATTAGGCTGACAAACCAATACTTGTCTTTCAACAAATCTCTTTTCGCAAGACCCTTCAACTAACGACACATAAACTTTAGCTCATATGCAAAGATGAAAATCACAACCATAATATCGAATTGCAATAATGGTTTCCCAAAAACACATGTTATAGCCACGGAAAATCGACCTGGTCATATTCAACCACACCATTCACACATAGACTAAATATACATAGGGATCCAACATTACTTAGATACGCAGATGTCAAGACACGCATATCACATATCACGATAATTTCACAATTTCATTTAAACAAATAAATTATACAACTTTGGCCTGATTTACATAGTAATCTAGCCCTTCCCCTCTTTCACACCATTCCTAGTCTTTCAGTTGCTCTCGACTCTACTCTCCTAGCTGCGACTATCTACTCCCATTTTCTTATTGAAAATATCAAGCTATTAACTGAAAGCTACACCTGTCCTAGTTACACAACATCTCATAACAAAAAGAAGGTTGCTTAACCAATAATCCTCTCCCTATGATTAGAATTTTCCTAACTTCTTAAAGCTAATTCCACCTACTCCTAACAAAATATTTACATATGTCCTTAAGGGACACTTCAACACAACTTCTTAACTAATCCATATTCTTTTAAATAAAGATTTACAATTTAAGGATATTACTAAAGGGAACCAACTCTCTTGGTAAAACTTTGAAGACCCCTCGGGTCTAGTCACAAGGTTGATTTTTGAGAGACTATGCTCTTGAATCAGACTCCCAAGGTAAAATGTTTTCATGACCTCCCACCCATGTATCTTTGATCACTAAACCTCCAGGATCCCAAAATTTGATTTTACTATTACCCACTTGTTTGGCCATTAATTCGCTTTGTTGTTATTGCTTAATGTCGTCCTGAATCCCAAACTTTATGTTGTTGTTGTTTATTTTCCTTGATGATTCTTGTTGTACCGTTGGCTTGAGTCTCCCAAGATCCCATACCATTCTTACTTGTTTTCCATCTGTCTTGTTGAATTGTTGCTACATTTATGCACTCACAGGTTGTATGACCACTTCTATTATCCATCTACCCACCATACATAACCAATAGCTAATGGCATTCCATGCTTGCAGATATTCCTTTAAACTTCTAGTGTCTTGTAATATCCCTAAGGAAATTTCACAGTAAATAACAGGCATGCATAGACATAAAATCACATAAACAAAAATATAAATCAGAAGCACAATTTTACATCAAAATCGAAATGTTGAGCCATTTTATTACTGAATAAGGGTGTACAAATAAGGTTTTGGAATGTGTGCACATGGGCTTGCTTTAAGCAAGCTAGCTAAGCCCAAACTGAGGTACAAGTCACCCTCCTCAGCTGGAACACTGCGCTGACCTAGATCTGCGCTGGAATAACCCATAAATGTGTTGTTGCCTCCAAAGATATGCTGCTAGAGCCCTCTCCACTGCTCATAAAATTCTAGGAAATTAATCCCAGCCTCCCCACACAATGCCCAGAAAAACCCGCGAAGAGTTTGGAAAAAGCTTGACCCCGGAAAATCAACCTCCTTATGCTTGGGTGGCTCTACTGCTGGGTATAACGCTCCTGATGTGAAATTTGTTGCCCAATGCTCCCAAAATATTAGCAATCCCTGTTAGAAGGCTTCCCAAGCCTCCCCACTAGATCTCCAGCTCTAAATCCCCTCACTCCATAAGCTCCCAGAGTGACTCCTCCAAACACTGCGCAGTCCTTGCGCTGATGTTACTGTGTCTGCACTTTAATATAGCCTCTTTGTTGCTAGTATGAATGGATCTCAGGTAGAACTCCCTCCTTGCGCTGCCACTCGAAGTCCATCGAAGCAAGGGCTTGGATTTCCATTCAGAAACACCTGTGTGTTGAACAACACTACAGACTTGGCACTTGCTTAAGCATGTTATGTCAAAAGACAAGTTCTGAAATGATGAATGAATGAGCAAATGAGTGTCTCCCTCCTCTTTTGTTCCTTAGCCTTCGAATTTCCCATGTGGACCCAGTTCGAGATTCCCACACCAAATTCGCTCCAATGAGAGCGTAGTGTCCATGTCAGACGCACTTCTCACTAAGTGGCCCCCCACGCTCCACTATAGCCGCAATATTTCATCCCATCTCTAATGCTTGGGTGTTCTAATGTCCAAAAATAATCATGTGGGCCCCTA
Source organism: Pinus albicaulis (assembly GCA_034641835.2). Taxonomy (NCBI): domain Eukaryota; kingdom Viridiplantae; phylum Streptophyta; class Pinopsida; order Pinales; family Pinaceae; genus Pinus; species Pinus albicaulis. The sequence continues at coordinate 780,209,089 of CM076578.1, forward strand.
ATTACCCACATTTCCTAAGTGCAAGTCGATGTGATGGAAAAAATGTCAAAATTAGATATTTCACTTAGCAAATGCTAAGTGGGAATATCGCAATCCTCCCCGCCCAGATGTTGCTTGCCCTCAACCAACTGCAATGATGGATGCTGAAGTATCTGCTCCCCTTCCCAAGTGGGATCCTCATTTGGTAGGTTCCTCCATCTAATCAAGAAATCCTTGATTGCCCTGTTCCTCAAGTGCCTCTCCCTAGAATCCAAAATGGCCTCTGGTTGTAGCACCAAGTGCCCCTCATCATCCATAGGGAGTAACTCTGTGGTTGTTGTCACCTACTTCCCCAACACCTTTTTCAAGCAAGACACATGAAAAATGTTGTGCACTTGGCTCCCTTTGGGCAGCTCCAAATCGTAGCCCACCTCCCCAACCTTTCGAGTGACTCAGTATGGCCCATAAAAGTAGGGTTTGAGATTCTTGGCCCCTTTTTGCTTCAGTGTAGTCTACTTGTACAGTTGATGTCTTAGGAAAAAAATGTCACTGACTTCTAACTTTCTCTCAACTCGTCCTCAATATGTGTACATTTTCTGTTGGTTTTGGGCCATCCTCATGTTGTCTTTGAGAGCCCTTGAAATGTCCTGACTCTCTTGTATCCAGTCCTTGGCCCCTGGGGCCTTATTGTCTCCAAACATAATGTCAACAAAAGATAGAGCACCATACCCATACAGTGCTCAAAAAGGAGACATACCTATGGACATGTGGTACGTGGTGTTGTAGCAGTACTCTCCCATGTGTGGTCACTATATCCATGCTTGTTGTTTCCCAGTCACATAGTTACGCAAGTAGCCCTCCATCCACTTGTTAACTTTTTCGTTATGCCCATCTTTCTATGGGTGATAGCTTGTGCTAGGGGTGAGCTTTGTTCCCACCAGCCGAAATAGCTCCAGCCAGAATTCCCCCATGAAATGGTTGTCCCAGTCACTAACAATGGTCATAGGAGGACCATGTAGCTAGAAAATCTCCCTGAAGAACAATTTGGCCACATGTGAGGCCTTGCACCGAGCTGAGATGGCGAAGAAGTGTGCAAACTTCGTCAAACAATCCACCACCACATAGTTGTAGTCTTTGCCTTGTACTGTGGGAAGCTCGATAATAAAGTCCATTAAGATGCTCTCCCACTCCCCCTAATGGATAGGAAGAGGTTGCAATAAGCCCGACGGGTGTGACTACTCACCCTTGTTTCGCTGGCATGTCTCACACTCCCTAATGTGTCGCAGGACATCATCCTTAAGGCCCTTCCACGCAAACCGCTCCCGGATGGCCCTGTATGTCTTTGTGTACCCCTAATGACCGACTAAAGGTGAGTCATGGGCAGCCTACAGAGTATTATCCCAAAGTTGGGAGTTGGCCACCAAGTAAATCAGGTCCCTGTAGTATATCACCTCGTTCATCACCCGGTACCGGTTATCTATCACCGCCCCATCAAGGACCTCGCATGCAAACCGGTCCTTGGAATACTCCACCAAAAGCTGAGCCCTCAAATCCGGAACAATTCTCATCAAAGAAAGGGGATTTGGTCTCCTAGACAATGCATCTGCCACCACGTTGTGCTTCCCCTTGACATACTCTATTTCAAAATCATACACTTGGAGCTTGCTCACCCACTTCTATTGCCTCTCCTATAACTATTTCTACTCCAAGAAGAACCTAAGATTATTGTGATCAATCCTTACTCAAAACATGTTCCCCACCAAGTACTTCTTGAACTTAGCTAGTGCATGCATAATGGCTAACATCTCATTGTCATAAATTGGGTACAATATCTCATGAGGAAGTAGCTTTCAACTCTCGAAAGATATGGGGTTTCCTCCTTGCATCAACACGGCCCCCACCCCCTCTCCAGATGCATTGCACTCCAACACGAAGGACTAAGTGAAATCGGGAAGTGCTAGCACGAGGCAATTGCTCATAACCTGTTTGAGGCATTCAAAGGCCTCTTGCGTTGTAGCCATCCATGCAAATGCCCCTTTCTTCGCCAGACCTATAAGGGGCACTTCCAACTGTGAGAAGCCCTTCACGAACTTCTTGTAATAATTACAAATTTCCACGAGCCCCCTCAACTCTGTCATGTTCCTCGGCTCTGGCCAATCCCAAATGGCCCTGATCTTATCCTCACGTACACGCACGCCACCAACCCCGATGACGTGCCCTAAATAGAGCATCTCAATCAGTCTAAACTTGCACTTAGACAACTTGGCATAGAATTGTTGCTCCTCTAGTATATCCAACACTACCTCCACATGTTGTAAGTGCGCCTCTCAAGTCTGGCTATATATCAATATGTCACTGAAAAATACTAGCACGGAAATCATCAACTACCCACGAAATGTGTGGTTCATGCATGACTAAAATGTGGTTGGTGCGTTGGTTAGGCCGAATGGCATAACCAAGAACTCAAAGTGCTAGTAGTGGCACTAGAGAGTTGTCTTGGGGACATCCTTGTCCCTCACCTGAATCTGATGGTAACATGACCGTAGATCAATCTTTGGGAAGAACTTGGCTTCCCTCAACTCATGCATCATCTCATTAATGCGTGGGATGGGGTAACGCTCTTCATGGTCTTTTTATTGAGGGCCCTGTAATCAATGCACATGTGTAGGAACCTGTCCTTCTTCTTCACCAGAACAAATGATGAAGCAAAATGGCTAGAGTTGGGCCTAATATGCCCCAGTGCCAAGAGCTCATGGATGGCTCTCTCTATCTCATCCCGATAGGCCTTATGATGTCGATAGGGAGTAGTGATCACAGCCTGTACTCTGGGCTCCAATTCAATGTTATGATCAAACCCTCAGTCAGGTGGTTGACCGAGCGATATATCTCCAAACACTATTGGGTATCTATCAAGGATGCCATGTATCTCTGGATGTGGTGGCTTGGCCACGCCCCCAACCCGTGAAATACTCAACTCGATAGCCCACTCAACATCTTTGTGCCTCAAGTTAGCCTCCATCCCATGGTCCGAAACTATTTGTGGCGAGTAGGAGTGCATACCCCTCAACAATATTGGCTTGCCTGCTAGGTCTACAAACTCCATCTCCTACTTCTGCCAATAAGTAGTGACTCTGCAAAGTGAATAGAGCCATTAGAATCCCAATGCTATGTTGGTGTCTGGTATATCCACCACAAATAAATGGTATTTCATGGAGTAGTTCCCCATGGTCACAGTCAAGGTGGGAATATAGTGTGTGCAATGCATGGTCCTATCATCCGACGCAAGAACTCAAAACCCCTCGAACCCCTTTGTGGTAATGCCCCTCCTCTGGACCACCTGGGCATTGATGAAGTTGTGGGTGGCCCCACTGTCTACTATTACTGAAACACGCTTCCCCTGAATCGTCCCTTGGATCCTCATGGTCATAAACTTGGGTACACCGCGCAGTGATGTGAGGACCCCTCCAGAAGGTGCAAAAGAAGCTCCCCCTGGCGGTGGTGGCCCTCTCTCCTGAGGTGTCGTGATATCATCTCCTCCCATCTCAAAGTATGTCCCCTCCTCCCCATCTTCGTCTAAGAAGACCTCTATGTAATGGGATTTTCCTGGTGCACACCTATGGCTTGGCAGTGAAGCGTAACTTCTTCCTCTGGAGGTTTCTCCATGTGTCCTCATCCAACTGCCCACGTCCCTGGTTGGCTCTTGGTGGTGGGACCCACATATCTCTCCCCCTCTGTTGGAAACATGGTTTGGTTGGCAGAGGTGGTCCAGTTCTGGGTAGGCATCATGTAGGTCCCTAGCTCTCCCCATTGAATCCTGCAACATAGTGGGCTTGTTGGACCTCACTAGCCCCCGTAATGGCTCTATCATCCCCTCTATGAACATGTAAATCCTCTTGGACTCTGATAAGTCTGCAACCATCATAGATAGTCTCAGAAACTCTGAGATGTATACTTCCACACTCTCGGTCTGCATGAACCTAGTCAACTCCCCAAAATACTCCTCTAGGTCCTTCCTCTCGAACCGCTCCAACACCCTCCTGGTAAACTCATCACAAGTTGTGACTGTTGCGTGCCTTAGTGTGGTTAGCCCATGGAACAACCAATCATGAGCTTCCCCTTCCAAATGCAGCATGAAAACCTTGATTTCCTCCCCCTTAGTCATCTGGTTCAGCTGGAAATAGACATCCAACTTCTTTGCCCATGCCTTGGTCGAGCTCTTGGAGGAGCCATCAAAAGTAGGGACAAACAACCTACCCATCACGCGCTTCAAATCTGTTCCCTGCTTGTAGCCTCCGCTAATTTGTCCCCTGGGCTTATTATTTCCCTTTAGCTGACATAAATCTTTGAAAGTAATGGCCTTCCCAAACTCTGGGCCATAGGACTTGTACTCCAGGAAATACTCCCCATAATGTGCTTTCTAGTCCTACCCTTGTTGTCCTCCTGCTCTTGAAACTAGGAACGTGGGAATGGTAGACTGTGGGGGTGTGTATGGTATGGTAGGCATGTTGGGGTTGAGTGATGCCTGGTGTTGTGAAGTTCTATATCCTTCTCCCATTTGGAAATCCCCTTGGATTCCCTTACCCTTGCTACCATTGTTATTACGATGAACCATCTCCTCAATGTCCTTCGATAGATCCTGCATTGCCTTCGGTAGGAGGTGAGAAAACTTCTCATCCTTGCTCCTTTTCTCTCCCTCAGTGTCCCCCATTTTTTTTTCCACAACCTTTGGTTCAACGGTCGTAGGGTCTGGAGTGGTCTCCAACTATCTTTCCCTACTCTTGTACCTCTGCTTCTGGTATGTCACGTTCTGCTTGTCTTCCGATGTCATAGATTGTGTTGCTCCCACAGGTTGATCCAAGTCTATGAGCTCTGATATCACTATAATATCCCTAAGGAAAATTTTCAATAAATAACATGCATGTATAGACAAAAAATCACACAAGCAAAAATATAAATTAGATGCACAATTTTACACCAAAATTGCACCAAAATTGAACTGTTGAGCCATTTTATTACTGAATAAGGGTGTACAAATAAGGTGTTGGAATGTGTGCACCTGGGCTTGCTCTAAGCAAGCTATCTAAGCCCAAAATGAGGTGCAAGTCACCCTCCTTAGCTGAAACACTACGATGCCCTAGATTTGCACTAAATAACCCAAAAATGTGCTACTGCCTCCAAAGATCTACTCCTAGAGCCCTCTCCACTACTCATAAAATTCTGGGAAATTAATCACAGTCTCCCCACACAATACCCAGAAAAACCCACAAACAAAGCTTGACCCCGGAAAATCGACCTCCTTATGCTTGGGTGGATCTATTGTTAGATATAACACTCTTGCTGTGAAATATGTGCCCAATGCTCCCAAAATATAAACAATCCCTGTTAGAATGCTTCCCAATCCTCCCCACCAAATCTCCAACTCCAAATCCCCTCACTCCACAAGCTCTCATAGTGACTCCTCCAAACACTGCGCAGTCCCTACACTGCTGTGACTGCCTCTGCGTTGTAGTACGACCTCTTTGTCGTTGGTATGAAAGGATATCAGGTAGAACTCCCTACTTGGGCTGGCAGTCGAAGTCCACCGAAGAAAGGGCTGGCATTTTCACTTGAAAACACTCGTGTGTTGAACAACACTGCAGACTTGGCACTTGCTCAAGCGTGTTATGTAAAAATACAAGTTCATAAACGACGAATGAATGAGAAAATGAGTGTCTCCCTCCTCTTTTGTTCCTTAGCCTTCAAATTTCCCATGTGGACCCAACTCGTGATTCCCACACAAAATCTGCTCCAATGAGAGCGTAGTGCCCATGTGGAACACAATTATCACTAAGTGGCCCCCACGCTCCACTATAGCCACAATATTTCATCCCATCTCTAATGTTTGGGTGTCCTAATTTCCAAAAATAATCATGTGGGTCCCTAACTACCCACATTTCCTAAGTGCAAGTTGATGTGATGGCAAAAATGTCAATATTGGATATTTCACTTAGCAAATGCTAAGTGGGAATTTCACATGTCTTCCCAAGATAACACTGCAACCTTTGTATCATCCTCAAGATTATTTTCACATACCAAAATATAGTTTGGCCCATGCATACTAAGCTTCCTTACTTCAACAATACTGTGATGTGGATGATTTATAAGAGTTCTTTCTCCCACTTCATACCTTTGTTCTCTAATTTGTGGATCACTGAGTTTCCTTCTCTAATCTTCTTTCTTTTGGATGAAAGCATGCCCGCTTCCAAATTTAAAGGCTACACTTCTCTTTGCTTCTATAAATGTATCATAGGAGACAATTCAACCATTAATTTCCAGATTTTCCTTGACAACCACAAATATAATTTCCAATATCTTAAAAATAATTGTTAACCACATTTGTGGTCCTCCCTTATTGTCTACTACCAAAGTGTAGTTGGTTGTATCTTCATCATTTGGGGCTACTTGTCCCATTGCACTATGTTTGTTACAATTTGCACCAAATCTCCCTTCATTTCTTGCATAGACATCCTTTTGCTCTTTGTTTGGCTACTATGTGTTCTTTTGGAATTCTTGGTTTTCTTCCTACGTTGAACTCTCCTTAGCAGTTGCACCCACATCTTCTCCCTTTAGTTTTTCTCGTTCATCGTCTTATGATAATCGATTGTTGTCTTCCTTAGTGAGATTTGCATTCTTTCGCTTGCTAAGATCTAGCTAATCTTCCTTCTATTTGGTGGAAACTTCATGTCCAACTCCATCGTCTTCAATACCTACACACACACACTCACACAAGTCCTTAGTTTCAAAAATATGAGACTCTCTAGTCTCCCTAGATGCTTTTGAACTGTCCAAGCATCTTGTAAACTTATCCCAAATTTCCTCTTCTTCTTCGTGCATACTTCCCTGATCTGGTTTAGAGAATTGAACCACTCCTTAAAAAAAAATTGACTTATAGTCATGTCCTATGAGTTTCGTGTCTCCTTTCAACAAGACATTCAACCTTTGTCTCAACTTCCCTGCATATAGCTGCTTAATAAGCCATTTTCCCTTCTTCTTTAAATTCCATCTGCTTTTTTGGTGTTCTTCACCTTTTTGTAGCAGCATCATTAATACATTCAGCTAAATTTTCATCTCAGTTGTATCCCTTTCAAATTTCTCATCAACCATCCTTTTATGGCTTCTTTTGGAATCCTTTATCTAACTATTCATAGTCATCTCTCTCTCCCTCTGTGAGCTTCTCCATACTCACTATGAGCTACAAATACCCTTCCTCTATAACAATCCTCTACACCCATTACCCAATACCTCACCAAACTTCCTTTTGAGCTTGAACTTTTGGTATTCTAGGTCCTTCCATTGGAACCTCTTGAGCACTTCTTGCTCTAGGCTTCTGCACTCCTCTCTTCTTCTCAAGATCTTCACATGCTCTCTTGCTTTGTTCAACTCTGCTCACATTTGAAACCATGGAGTTGCCTCAACAACTTCTACCCAACTATATTTGGAAGTTTTTCTCCTCTATGTTACACCTTTCTTGCTATTTTTTTCACACTCTCTACTCCTACTTGCACAAACAATTTAAAAAATGTACAGACCAAATCTCATTAGAACTTCTGATTTCTTTGCTTCATCTCCCTCAAATTTCCTCTAATATTCTTACCAACAATTCTGCCCAACTTTGTCCTTGGATGGAATTGTTTTCCTTTTCTCTATATGACTTCACCATAACCCTCCTCTCTTCTACTCAAGATTTGTATCTCTCTTTTTCAAGTCACCTGCTCGGTAGTTCTACTATGAACACTTGCCTCTACATGCTTTGATACCACTTGATGGGTTACAAAAGGTTTTTCTTGGCTTTTGTTTAGTTCTTTGCCCTACCTCCACTGTTCCCCCACATAGCTCCACTTTTCTTCCTAGGGATGTATAATTTCAGTGCACTCATAGTTAAAGATGTCCCAAATCATTTTAATGCAACACAACCACGTTTTGCGCCGTTCTCTCCCCTCCCTCTTTAGCACAAAACTGTTGTGCTTTACTTTGACAATGCATAGGGCCCGTGTCTTCCACACGTGTAGTGCTATCAACCTCCCCCTTTTCTGTTGTTTCCATAGTACAATGTATGTTTGTGCCCTCACCTCAACACAATGCATAAGGGTCACAAACTTTGTTCACAATCTCGCACTTACAGGAATTTCCCCCAACCTCCCTACGAGATCCCCAATGTAACCTCGTGCATGATCCTTTGTTTCTTAGTTGCCAACAACCATGATTTCCTCGAATTAGATCATATAACCAATGCTCATAACTGACACTTATCACTACCTTACTCGTCGGTGAGTCATCCACCACCTACCTCCCAACATGATTTATGTCTTTGTCAATTGACGACTGCTTTCTGTCTCCAACAAGTAATGGACCTCTATTGCAGGGTCTTGTTCCTTGGGTCTCGCTGCTAGGTCGAATCTTCCTGACAACAAAAATTTCCATAGTTCGACAAATGTCATCTTGACGTCATGTTGGTCTTGGCCTCCGTTGCGGTCTTCGTGTTCTGCTATCATAGTCCTCCCACGATCCGATAAACATCAGCCCAATGTCATGTCGGGTCTCAACCCCGATGACATTTCATTCCTTTGCACCTTAATACTCCTGTGGTCCCCATGGCGGGATGGACATTTGTCGACGGGAAATTTCCCGTCTCTCAGGACCTGTCAATTAACAGATCATCTCTTTGAAATTTTGGCCCGAAATTTTGGTGGGGTTTTAGACCCTTGCTACATCGTAGACTTGTCTTTGATACCACCTTGGGGTACTTGTAACCTCACACTACAATTTTGAATTTTGGTTCCAGGAATGGAACACTGTGCTATTAAAAAATTGAGGCTGAGACTTTGCGAAGGAGTCAATTGAATGCCTCACATTAACTTATGTGAAGCTATCAAACACAACTCAACTCAAACCATAACCTTGCCTCTGAAACTCAAACACTTGATACTTTCGAGATCACTTTTTGCGCATATAAAACCTTTGACCAACCAATACTTATCTTTTAACAAATCTCCTCTCACAGGACCCTTCTACTAACAATGTAGACAGTTGAGCTCATATGTAGAGATGAGAATCACACCCACGACATCATATTGCAATAAATTTTTTCCAAAACCGCATGTTACAGTTAGGGAAAGTCGGGTTGGTCATATTCAAACACATCATTCGCACATAAACTCAATAGACACATAGATTCAACATTACTCATGTACGTAGAGGTTGGCAGACACATATCAAGATAATTTTTAATTTCATTTAAATAGAGAAATTGTACCACTTTGGCCTGATTTACACAATCTACTCCTACTTTCCTATTGAAAATATCAGGCTATTAATTAAAAGCTACACTTGCCCTAGTTACAAACTATCTCATAACAAAATGGAGGCTACTTGACCAACAATTATCTCCCTATGATTACATCCGTTTTAACTTTTAGAAGTTAATTCCACCTGCTCCTAACAAACTAATTACATATGTCCTTAAGGGACACTTTAACATAATTTCCTAACTAATCTAGATTCTTTTAAATAAAAGATTTACAATTTAAGAAAAATACTAAAGGGGACCAAATCCTTGGTAAAACTTTGAAGACCCCGTGGGTCCAGTCACAATGTTAATTTTTGAGAGACTATGCTCCTGCATCAAAAACACATGACAAAACATTTCCCTAGAGCGGGGAATGTATTTCCCAAAAATGGGGACATTTAAGCACCACCCTCCCTTGGCAGGGGGGCGCTTGGGTGATCCCCCCAATTTTTGTGTCTAACAACCCATGAAGATAGAAAAAAATTAAAGGATAGAGATTTGAGAAGTCTAGGACTTGGGTAATTAATGGTAAATATTCTCCTTTATCTTACATTTTCTATCCTTTTACTTAAAATTTTAACATTACCATTAATTGTTTTAGGATGTTTGAGAGTGGTTCCAACTTCATCAGACCCCATATGGAGAATGTAGAAGTCCATGTCCCATTTAGAATGTTATTTCCTAACAAAAAAAATCTCTAGGATTTATCTAGTCAATGATAAGCATTAAAGAAGGACACATATAAAAAGAGTAATACATAAGTGGTTGTAAGTAGCTCGAGAACTTGGATACCAGCGTCATCAATTTAGTAACCCATGTCTCAGTAATGTTTTCAACTATTTGAATGACAACCTCTTAGAGATCCTTAAGGGGAATTACAAGAAAAAGGGAGAGCCAATGAATTTGAAGACTTCACTCGAGAGGATCCAAGATCAACCCTCATGTCCATCCCAAGATGAAATTTGTCTCTAACTTTGTTATTATCAATTTTATGTCCATTGAATTTAATAACCCTAGAAATGATAAATTATATCAAGGCATATCATAATGTTCTCGTAAGAGCACTGGTCCTCACGGATGTTGTGGAAATAATCATCAACAAAAATCCCCACCAATAAGTTATCCAAAATTAGTTTTGGAGAGAGGGATGCATTTAATTAGGGTTTTTCTAACTATAATATACATGGGATATCCCAAACATTCAACAACAATAATGTATAATAGAGAGGGGCTAGGGGACAACCCTACATAGTGGATCTAAACATGTCCATCTCCCTTGACTTTATAGAATTTGATAAACAAGAAGGTTGAGGATTCAATGAAAAGGATCTTAATAACTCTTAGAAACAAATTCGTAAATAAGGGCAATGTCGGGAAAAAAGGCCATTCAACATGGTCGCAACATTTTTCAAAGACAATCTCAATGAAAGGTTAGTGTCTAGACCAAGCATGCAAACCCATTTCTTTCCTTCCCATATTATCGTTGCATTCTTTGGAATGAAACAACCTTTGTTGAACCTCATGTGCTCAAAACAATGATCTTTGAAAATATGTGCTTGATGTAAAGGGCTAAATCCTTTGCCAAAATCTTATGGGGAATGTTCAATAAGGTTATCACACTCTAGTTTCTTATGGTCTTTAGGTCACCACATTTTGAGATGAATATGATGGGACTTCAATCATTTTTTACACATAGAGTTTACATTTTAACTACACCCTTGTAAACCTAAAGTAGGTTAGGATTGACAAAGCCTCATGTTGTTTTATAGAAACCCATCCAATATTGGTGACTTTTTCTCTTCCATATCCATAAAGGCCATTATGTGAGCCTTGAGATTTAACTCCTTCACACACCCCCTGATATGTTCATTTAAGAGGTATAATGGCAATACACAAGGCATGCCTGCATAATTACCCCTCCCTCATCTAGGTGCCCTAGTGATTAAAAGGTTGTCCTATATTGATTAACAAAATATGCTTTAATGTTTTGGGTCCTTATAATTTGGTTGGAAGCTGCTTGAGTGTTGACATATTCTCACTAATTTCTTTATTGCAAAAAACCTTTAAAAAATCCTCCACAGGTCAAGGTTATTGATTATGTTCTTTTTTCCTAATTCACATTGTTAAATTTCAATAGATGATGAAGCTTAGTCATTTGCATTTTTTTTCTTAATTACATGAAATAGAACGTAGCAACTATGGAATATGCTCCAATTCATATTTCATACTCTTATGCACTCTCTTTCCATTCCCTTGGGAGGAAGCATATTGGGAGAGTTGCACCACCTCCTTCCTACTTGTTCAGGTGGATTGCTTATTTAAGTTTGACCCCCTTGGTGTAGTTAATTTTAGGTGTCATGTTTTTTGAGTAGCAATTGGCTTATTATTTTTATTGTTCTTGCAAATGGCCTATCAACCTCTTTTATTATCATTATTTATAGAGGAACAAACAGAGTTCGACATTGACAAGCTTGTGTGATAAGAATAATTGGGAAGTTTTGTTATACCATCAAAGGAAAATCATGTTATACTTAGCAATGAAACTACACATTCAATATGTCAATACACATGAATGTTGCTTCATCACACCCCTCCCGTTATTCATATGAGAATATAATTCTATAGATCCTTGGACACATTGACATGAAGACAAACCCTTTTATAAGGTTTGGGGTTAAAAAAACTAGGATGATTAATGATAGATGAACCCAGTAATGGGCATTGAAATGCACTCTAAAAGAAGACAAAATTACATAAACAATCCAAGAAACTTGATTTGCACATGTTAATAAATTAAAACAATTTAGTTAATAGAGAAATTCTCTATCTAATAGGAAAACACAACCAATATATTTTTGCATATAGAGGTCCATGAGAAATGATGAAAATTACGAGAGATTTCTCAATAAAAGAGAAAAGGAAGAAGACTTTTGTAAGGATTATGGTGTTAATGTAATGCCAATCACAAGGCCCCCAAGCACCCTTAACTAAGACCTCCATAATAACCTACAGGGATACATAAGTGACCAAATGACCAAATAATGATCTATCTTTTTAGGAATTGTGAGACTCAATCCAAATTTCAAGGAGACATGGGTGATACCTCTATTCTAACTACTACCAAACACTAGGATTTCATTACCATATCCAATAGAAAATATATTAATAAGTTCAAGTTTGGGCATAAGAGTTATCATCTAAAAAGCCTCGAGACCTTGTAATAACGTGGGTAGTCCAATCATGATTAAAACTGACTAATAAATAAAGTAATAGAAATAACCGTGCTAATAAAAACAACAATAAATAATACATGTAGAGCTCTAGAGCTCTTCACTTAAACCCATTCTAAAAACAATTTCTTTATAACTTATTACTAAACTAAAACTATTATTTTATTAAATGACATCTTCAATATGTATTCACTTAATGTTTTTTTTTTAAATAATTTTTTTAAAAATCTATACTTTTTTCCTCCATAAAATATGCATTTGGGTTGTTATGTGACATGGTAATAATACATTAAATGGTAATCTTATTTTTTTTTTTTCCTTCATAAAATATGTATTTGGGTTATGCAACATGATAACAATATATTAAATGGTAATTTCTAGGCCAAGTTTGATAACAGATTTAAGAGAAACTTCTACGTTTCATATATATATATATATATGAAATAAATATGTATAGTTTTATGACTTAAAGTATATGTATATTTTATAGACCCTTTTTAACGTGATTGTTACAATTTTTTTAGGAAATATTCAGGTAGATCCACCTAAAGGGATCACATCTTGTCGGCTTAATAACAAATACTAACTCTGAGGGCGTCGAGGAGAATTGACCCCGTAACCTCCCATTAACGAGATGTTTTTAGCTACATAACTCGAGCAATTTAGCTACATTACTTGACCAATTCAACTAACTCCAGAACTATGAGTTACAAATTTATTAAAGAACAAAGTGACATATATATATATATATATATATAGTTTTTGTTTCATATTAATATCCTTATAAATATATAAAAATAAATATTCATATTAGTAAAACATAATTTATTTAAATGAATTATAATTCTACTTATAATTTACATGTGATTTTCACATATACTAAATTATATTAATTAACAAAGCACACAACTTACACAAATACTAATTAACCATGCACAAAACTTATAAAAATATAAAGATTGAGATATTGATATTTGTTATTTTTTAGAATGGAATATAATAAATAAGAAATTATATATATATATAATTTTTTTATTTTTTTATTTATGAGGTGTAAGTGTGTTGGTTTGTGTAAAGTTTAGTTTATATTAGGTTATTGGTTCAAATATCATGGGCCAAGTTGAGAGTGAGAACTATTTATGGAGAATAAAAACTCTCTCACAAAACATTTAGACTTAATCAAACTTCACACAATAATAATGACAATATCGATATGTAAATAAATCATTTTTCCATCCAATAATGAAACTTGTCCAAATTCAAACTCAACTCTATATTTTAAATATTAATATGTTTAAACAATAAATAAATAATGTTAGATTAGAACCTAAAAAGTTTACAAGGCAACACTCTTATTTATATTTATAAATAATATTAAATTACAACATAAAAAAAGTTTATAAGAAAACTCTCTTATTTACTGCCTAATATATGACAAAAGTAGATTTAGATTTATGGTATACATAGGTACATAGGTAATGTTGGGGGTTTGATGGTATGAATATGTGATGGAGACTAACAAAGTTCCGTCTCTCGCCTCAAATTTCCAAAATTTGTGTTTCTGCCCTCTTTTGGCTTTGGGGTTTGATATAGCGAGATAGGTAGGTAGATATTTGATGGTTGCTCGATCTGGGAAGTTACTCATGTAGCCGCTGATTATTGTATTGTTTGTAATTGATTTAGATTAATTTTGTTTGGAGAAGTGAAGTTTTGAGGGCGGGAGGGCTAATGGTAATGGTAGCTTCCTGCAGTGAAGGAGAAGAAGAGGGCATGGCGCAGTTTGCACAACATCATCACAACATGATGGACTCCTCCTCGCACTATATTAACCACGACAACATCGACAATAATAATAACGACGAGGAGGAGGAAGAGGGGGAATTTTCCGCCGAACAGATTCAAACGATTAAGGCTCTCGTCTCCGCCGTGAGTCTCATTTCGCGAAACCTTCCCCTACCCCAGCAGTTGCTTGACGATGTCACCGATTTCTATCACGCTCCTCCTGCCGGACCGCTTGCTGAGGATCCACATCATTGGAAATTGGAAGAAAATGGTACCCATCTCGAAAACCAGGTAAAATTTTTGATTCGTCTGCGTCAATTCTTCACTGGGTTTGAATGCATTTCAGTGCCTCTACAAATTTTGTAATTAGCCCCAAAAGACCTTTTTCAAATCCATGGAGGCATTAGTGTTACTGCCCTGTGTGCTTAAACTCTTGTCGTCCTACTGGCGAGCACAGTCTGCTAGTCAATAGTCCTTACCCAAAGTTAAGGCCGAGATTGTAAGAAATGCAAGAAACTAAAACAAGCAAGGGTTTTTGTAATGATTTGATCGCTTACGGAATTAACTACTGAAGCCGGAGTAACCGAATTACTGTCTATTTAAAGCTATGCTAGATGATCTCCGTCTGTTCTGTATCTCTCTGTAAATGTCCTCTCTCTGCGGCCATGTTTTCTGAAGTCATCAGCAACTCGGAGCCGTTTGGCATACATCTGAATTATGTAACAAATCTTCACTAGTAGGTTTCTTGAGTAGGCATATACGCAGGGGCACGTTGTCAAAATATGATATAATTCTCTCTGCATATGTCCTCTGTCTGTGGTCATGTTTTCTAAAGTCATCAGCCAGTCGGAGCTGTTTGGCATACATGTGAATTATGTAACAAATATGGAAGAGTAGGTTTTTTGAGTAGGCACATGCATAAGCAGGGGCACGTTGTCAAAATATGATATAATTCTTTCAGTACATGTCCTCTTTCTGCGGTCATGTTTTCTGAAGTCATCAGCCAGTCGGAGCTGTTTGACATACATGTGAGTTATGTAACAAATCTACAGGAGTAGGTTTCTTGAGTAGGCATATACATATGCATATGCAGGGGCACATTATCTAAATATGATATAATTGTCAATGGGGGGGTTTGGTTGGTTGTTAAAGCAGGTGTTATTATTCCTCTCATCAGACACGTGTACGCTTATTGGCCACCTCATCTGCATGAGCATGCAGTGTTTAGTTCCATGTCGTTGGGGCTAGGTGCAAGTCCTTGGCAAATTTGGTGGCATATGCAGGGGCACATTATCTAAATATGATATAATTGTCAATGGGGGGTTTGGTTGGTTGTTAAAGCAGGTGTTATTATTCCTCTCATCAGACACGTGTACGCTTATTGTCCACCTCATCTGCATGAGCATGCAGTGTTTAGTTCCATGTCGTTGGGGCTAGGTGCAAGTCCTTGGCAAATTTGGTGGCATATGTACCCCCAGTCACAGCTTCTAAGCTTCCATGAGTTCAATCGACTTATTTGCAATACATTCTCAAATTGGGAAACATGCCACTTTCACTCCAAACTGTCGGTTGAAAAATGAAAGAATTAGTGATTGTTTGTTGGGGTTGCCTATTTGGTTAAAATTTAAATTATTGGAATGAAAGTGAATTTCCAAGGGGTCTGATAGACTACATGGTGCATACAAATTGTCAGGATAGATTGAATTCCCAATTTCTCATGTTTGGGGTCTACTTTTCATGTCGAAGTTAACCTAGCATGGAAGAAGGGGGATTTTTGTTCCAATGCTGAAACTCTTGTTACACTGAATGCCATGCTATGCTTGAAATAGACCCTCTCTTATTGGCATCATTTAGACTCTGGTTATTTTTATTTTATTTTATTTTTCTCATGTTCATTGTGCTTGAAGTGAGAAGGGTATGCAATAGATAAATGTATTTTTCCCTCACAAGGTGGTTTAAATTTTTGGTATTGTCTGCTGTTCTGCCCTTGAAAGTTGCAAAGTTTCTGCCTCTGGATAAAGCGTTGTCAAATATAGCTTGATCAACTTAGGAAAGTGGTCTCAAAGGAAGATTTTATAAGGGTGTTTTATGTGGGTTAATTCTTTGTGGTTAGAATATCCCTACAAGAACAATGAAAGGAGTTTTCCTTTCACTCTAATTTTACAGTTTGCCCCTTCGATTTTCTTAAACAAGAAGCAATGAATGTAGATGTAAGGGTGATATTTGTTCTTCCGTGAATGTGGATATCGGTATTAAAGATTGGTCTCCAAATTTAATCCAGCAAGGGCAAGCTCTCAAAGAGTTACACATTAATGGTTAACTTCCAAGGTTAATGGAGAACTACAATACTTGATATCTATCACTATAATAGGGAATGACTCTGCTAATCCCACATCATAAAGTCTAACAAAGAGAGGTTCATATCTTCTGTCAAAATTTATCTAGATTAGCCTAATACATGGTTCAATGTCGGAAACAACGATTGAAGTTGACCCTACAAGAACAATGAAAGAAGTTTTCCTTTCACTTTAATTTTACAGTTTGCCCTTTGGTTTTCTTAAACAAGAAGCAATGAATGTAGAGGTAAGAGTGATGTTTCTTCTTCCATGAATGTGGATATCAGTATTAAAGATGGGTCTCCAAATCTAATCCAGCAAGGTTAACTTCCAAGGTTAATGGAGAAATACAATTCTTGATATCTATCACTATAATAGATATTGACTGTGCTAATCCCACAACATAAAGTATAACAAAGGGAGCTTCTTCTCTTCTGTCAAAATTTTTAATTTTTATAGATATAGCCTAATATGTGGTTCAATGTCGGAAACAACAATTGAAGTTGACCCTACAAGAACAATGAAAGAAGTTTTCCTTTTACTCTAATTTTACAGTTTGCCCCTTCGATTTTCTTAAACAAGAAGCAATGAATGTAGATGTAAGAGTGATGTTTCTTCTTCCATGAATGTGGATATCAGTATTAAAGACGGGTCTTTGAAGTTGACAAACAACACAGAAATGAGTCTGTATTGCCAAAGAAAATATGGAACTAGCTTTGGAGCGAGTAGAATAAATCACCTCAAAGGCATTGTTACAAGGTACAAAAGTTGCAAGGAAAGAGGGATTTGAATTTATATTTTAAGTAAAAATTTAGCATTATTATAAAGATTGGTGGGGGACATTTGAAGGTAGAAATTAGTTAAACAAAGGCTTAAATAAAGAAGTGGGTTTAATGTTGTCAAACTAAGAAGCATAAACAAAATTTAAGAAATGGAATTAGAAACAATAGGATCAATCCCATAATAGGTGTTGGCAGCATACATTTGAAGTTTGATTGATAGTGGATGGCAACCACGGACAAAGCCAACAAATAAATAGTTTCGGTTGGTCTGTATATGATATGTGATGTTGGATTTGCGGAAACATAACCCATTGTCTACAAGACCTGCTAGAGTAATGAAGACCAAAAAATTGCTGCCGTAATCAAGACCAAAGTAGAATCCATTCCCGGGGAGGTAAAGAAGAGCCTGCCATACAGGAGTATAGAAATTAAGAAACGAGCCAATGGTGTGGAGGTTATAAAACCAAATCCTAAAAAATCCGGAGAAGTAAGCACATCAAACAAAACTCAACTTGAACTTAGAAATTCTCCTGACATATGATAGTAAAAAATGTTGATTTTTGAAGAGGACAAATTTTTAAGACAACAGATTTTTCAATTTGGCACGCGAGATGTAGTAAAGATAGCTTTGGTCAGTAAAATTACCTTATGCCTTTGGGAGAAGAAATCAAAGGCTGACTTTTAAGATGCAAGAGTTTTATCTATATTTAAATAGATGATGGATAATAAGATTTATGAAAAGAGACCATGAGAAATGCTGACATGAGTAGAAAGAAAGAAAGAAAGAAAGACAGAAATTACTTTAATGTCCATGAATGATAAAAGTAAACCAATGTAAATTACATCCAAGAAAACATAAAAGAATGAAGGTAGAAAGAGCCCTAGGGACTAAACAATTAGCTAAATGCCAACATGATAAAACAATGTGAACAAAGGAAACATAGCAAGAGGGGATTAACCTGAACTATAAGATCCAAGCACATGCATCAATTGCCTTCAAGGAAAGATGAGGAGCAAAGCTGGAAACTGAGACAAGAGGCCGACATTATCACATGTTTGTAGCAATGCTTGAAGGGGAAGTGAATGCATCATTTCCATTGTCATCCACCACCTTAATAGGGCCATTACAAGGTTTGATGATATCCATAGGAGAATTCCTAGGGTTGAGAGTTCTGGGGTGGACAATGCTTGGAGGATGTAGAGTGCCTCCCCTATTCAAGGTTAACAAACTCCAAAAGTAGAAAGGAAGCTAGTAATACATGTTTGTCCCCTTGTTTTTGGATGTGAGAAAAGGGAACTAGATGGCCCATATAAGATAAATAAATCCATGATGCTTGGAATGAAGGTGAGGATATTAGGGTACTCTAGTAGTAGCATGTTGAAGCATGTTGAAACGAACACTATTTCACTGACTTGTCTTTTTTGTTTGTGTTAGGATATTTCAACACTAGGAACTAGTTTATGTTTAACTTGGTTTAATGTGCTTTTAGGTAAAGTTTGCTTTAGTGCTTTGTTAATTTGATGGCCACAATCATGTCCCACATGAGTGATCCAATTGTTCAATGTATCCTTGATATTAACAACACATGATTCGTGTCTTAATGCTTGATTGGTCCATGATCTCTATTTGAAGAGCACAAATGATCGTTTGTTGATGATTGATCTGAGAGATGTTCATGTGAATTATTTTTTAGCATTAATGAATTGCCTTTAGTGCTTGTTGCCTCAAAATGTAGTGTAGAAAATCCACAAAATTCTGATATGCTAATATCAGCAATCTGAAATATAATTTCTTCTCATATAAACACATAATTTCTCTACTAAACTTTGCAGCGGAATAGGAATAGAAATAAATCACAGTCACACATTAGCAAAAGACAACATTGTTTCTAGGGAACGCAACTGGGAAAACCCTCTTCTTGATTATTGATAGAAATTGAGCATTAGATCTCTTACAAATAGAACTTGTTTCAATCTGAAAACAAACTTGTTTTCCTGCCTTGAACTTGTCTTGAAACCCTTGCAAAATTGTTGATCCCTATCTGCTCTCTATCAAAGTCATACAAGCACCAACCTGTGTTCTCTACTGCCTTGTCTCACCAACTTGTGCTCACAAGACAATGATCAAATCATGCCTTTTTTCCTCCTTATAAGCACCTCGATTAGGCTATTATTGACAAGTTCTATTTGAGGAAAGTCAAACTATTGATTGACTCGTTAACAAAAGCTCACTGGTTGTGTTAGCTTGCCCTTTCTATAATTTAGGAGCCCGACTCAATAAACTCGTCCTTTACCTAAAATAACTCGTACTAGAAAACAATAAACTCGACCTTCCACTAATTAGTGCTAGTCAATTGCTTCTTGCACTCCTAACTTTTAGGAATTTGCCTTGAATTTTAGGAACTCATCCTACTTTTTAGGAATTAGCTCCTAACTCGGAGGAACTCATTGTGGTTCCTTTGATTGAGGCACAAATCAAGGAACCCTTTCTCGCTATTATTTTCAACACTCCCTCTTAGCGAGGAAGGTGTTCTTGGAAGAACCTTGTCCACCTGGATTTGTCTCCAACATTACCACGTTCTCTGCTGTTGTAATTGCTCCCTTTAAACTAGAAGACTTCCCTGCTTTCTTCTGCAAAACCTGCTTTGAAGATCTGTTCTTTCTCTCCATGCTTTGCAAGTCAACCACTTTAGTCATAAGTGCTATGTACCCTGTGTACCTGTGTGTCTGCTTCTTGATGCTGGGAGACTCAACTCTCTTCTGATCTCCCTTAACCAAGTCCTCTGCCCACTTGGCTTGAACTCTCCCTATACTGGGAGTCTTTGACTGAGTGGTTGCCTCCACTCGCACTGGGCTTTGGTCCTCATCACCATCTTGCTAGTCAACCTAATTGCCAACTAGCTGAAACTGAAACAGAGATACTAACTGAGTTTCCATCTTGAGAGCTCTATCTTTCTCTCGCTCAACCACCAATTCTCTACTTTGTGCACTCCTTGCCTTGCTGCTCAAGGCTGTAGTTGTCTCTACTTGCAACTTGTAGAGATTCTTCACCCTCACACCTATCTGCTTCTTACAACCAGAAGCTAAGTGCTAGAGGTACACGTTACCTCTGCTAAAGATGATATCATATCCCTTGTCCTCAAGGGTAGCTACCGAAACAAGATTTTGCCTCAATCCTGGAGCATAGAGCACATTTCTGAGATGAAGTGGATTACCTGTCTCCCTCTGAACGCTGACAATACCAACTCCTCTAGTTGCATACATGCCATCATCTCCTAGCTCGATCCAAAACTGCATGTCCTTCTACTTCAGGTGGTTGAAACTCTTCTTGTTCCTGGTCATGTGGAAGGTTGCTCCTAAATCAATATACCACATGTTGCTACTTGCTGAGCTTTCCATGCAAGCAATCAATGAGAAATCTTTCTCGAACTGTGCAGAAAAAGCATCTACCTCCGCTGATGCAGCAACGTGATCCTTACTGGACTCCTTCTTTCGATTAGGACACTTACTAGCAAGGTGCCCAAACTCATGGCAATGGAAGCACTCGATCTTACTTAGATCCTTCTTTTTGCCCCTCTCACTGGACTCGACCTCTCCTTGGCCCTTCTTGCCCTTAGCCTTGCTACTCTTGCGTGCAAGGGCACAATTCTCCTCGTCCTTTGTCATAGTTGATCTCCCTTCTATGGTTTCTCTCTTCAACTTTCCTGCAGGCAGCTGGGCCTTAAACCTTTTTCTAATTTGGGAAGTTCTCTCTCCCACAATCGGAACCCTCTCTACAATTTGTGAAGTCCAAGGCAAAGCAAAACTCAGAAGATCATGATCAAATACAACCACGCCCACCCCACCTAGTTCATCTCGTACTTGAGTGAACCTTGACAATTATGGGACAATGGGCTCATCCTTGCTCATCCAGATACTCCTCAACTTCTCCTTAAGAGCAAGCATCTTGGTATCACTGGTACTTTGATATAACTTCAGGATTGTATCGTACATCTCAAACGTTGTCTTCTTCTCATGGATACGAGGCACTATATGATCTTTGACCCCTTCTAGAATAATTCTCCTTGCCTTGATATCATTCTTATCATGCTGGGCTAATTGCTAGGGGTCTTGAGGTGGTGCTATCGCCTACTTGATGTACTCTCCCACTCCATTATCTTCCAACACTATCGTGATCCTCCCCCTTTCCATGGAACAAAGTTCGATGCTCCTTCTAAACAGTGATCTGCTCTCAACCCTTGGTAAGCCATCTTGCTTCCCCTGAGAGCTCTCTAAAACCTGCCCACTAAAAACATGTAATCCTTCATAAAGGACTGTACTTAGGGCTTGGAGGCTGCCCACTTCATTGCTCCTTTAGTCCTTCAAAGTCTCCAAACTCTTGGGCTTCAATATATTTCTACCTTTGGTAGCATTCTTGTTGTCCTTCACAAAATCTTCTCTCTGGCCACAATTAGGCACCTACTAACAACCCTCCACCTATACTTAAGATGCCACCAAAGCTACCCCAGATCAACCTTGGAAGAATACAAACATACCTTTGGCTTGGATGATTACTTCTGTTCTCAAATCAACTCGGTCTGTGCATCTAAGTCTGAAGCTTCAACTCTCTTGTTAGGGCTAGTGATTGTTCATGTTAGCTCCCCCAAACCTGGTTCAAAAATCCCTCAAGAACTTGCGGTTGTCCTCCTTCTACAAGCCCTCTGTATGTGCTGGACTATAGAACTGTTCTGTCACCTGTTCAAGCCTTTTGGCCCCTCCAAAACAGAGGCTACAAGGTTTTGTCCACCTGCCAGAACACAAACATACCATTGGTTTGGACGATTACTTTTGTCCCCAAATCAACTTGGCCTATTCATGTAAGTTTGAAGCTTCGATTCTCTAGTTAGGGCTAGTGACTATCCATGTCGACTCCCCTAAACCTGGTCCAAAACTCCCTTAGGAACTTGCGTTTATCCCTCCTGAAAAGTATACAATACTTTTCAAGGGAATCTTCAATGTTGGTTGGTTTTATAGATTCTAATTAGGTTGAGGACTTTGATGATCACAAGTCTATTGAAGGCTCCGTTGTCAACCTTGGTTTTAGATCTCTAACTTTGGCCTTCAAGAAATGAAACACCTTTTTCTCTTTCTTTAGTGAAAGAAGAGAATTGAGCTTTTAGATGGATGATTGTAAATCATTCTAATCTTGACTGAAACTTGCTATCACTTGGTCCTCAACCAATATGGATGCCACTTTGTACATAGAATTAATTGGTAACCATTTTAATTTAATTTATACTCGGCTTAATGATCGCAAGTTGATTGGAAGCAATGTTGTCAACCATGGTTCCAAATTTGTCACTTGGGCTTATGCGTTTATATTTATTACTTGATCTTGCAAGAAACAAAATGCCCTTCTCTTCTTCAATAGTTTGAGTATTGAGCAACGATTTGCTCAAGTCAATATGTTCTTTGGCTTAGACATATCCTTTCCAAGTCTGGTTTCTAGTGATGGCATTCGACCACTCTATGGTGAGATAGTCACCAAAGAGACAGTTCAACATTATCGCAACTAAATATTGAGTTACATATGCACTTCATTTGAAACTTCATGTTTATTTCCTAGAAGTACTCTATTGTTGCATAGATGACCAAGTTGTTGATGTTTTCATGAATAGTCTTAGATGCCAAGTTTTAGTGTCATGGATTGTTTTCCTTCTTTGATGACTTTTAACCATAAACATTAGTGTCTCTATCTTGATCTGTGTTTGTTAATGTATTAAGGTGTTTGATAAATTACCTTTAGTGCTATGGACTGTTTTCCCTCTTTGAGAGTTTTTAACAATTCAAATACTAGTGATTTGTGTTTGTGAATGTCTTACAATGTTTTGACCTGTGTGAATATACCTTGTTTTTTGAACAAGAGTGGCAACATTTAAAGCGTGCATAGTATGCCCAATATTGGAATTGGTTGAAAGAAGTAGATGGTCCACTTGGTAGCATTAGGATTGGCCTTAGAGGACTTTTGCAAAGTTCTGTTGGAAGTTGATAACCTTTTAGAGGAATAGGGTTGAGTATCTTTAATTGCGATAAAGGAAGAAGGTAGAAACTTGGAAGGGAATCTTCAGAGTCTTTAAACAAATAGTGGTATCTCTTTTAGATCTCATAATAGCCAGGGCACTAAAAAATCACGTGCTCTTCATTCTCCACCTCTTGGAGAGAACAAAGATGATAGTCTTGCCATGAGGAATATGGTGGTTTGTCTCAACTCGTATTTGGTGGGAGAAAACCCTCATATGATTAATGGAGATTATCAAGTTGTGTGATCAACGACACTTGAGATAGTCAAGTTTGATGATGGTGCAATTAACAATCCATAGGAAATGATTTGCACAAAAGGACATTTTGGGGTTGAGAGGTTTTAGGTGAGCGGTAAGTAGACTGGATATACTATTAGTAAATACCATCTTTGATCACTCTATGATCACAATATTTGAGGGAAGAAGGTGAGGATGCATGTCCATGATGTATTTGAATGGGGGAAGCTAATAAATGGACATGTCGATAGACTGGAAAATTAAGTTAGTCCCAGACTAGAAAATTAAGTTAGTCCCATGATACCAACACTGACGAGCTCGTTAGAACCTAAAGAAGTAATTACCTCCAAAGAACACATTACCAAATATGGTTGTTGTTCATGACTTGAGGTTGAATCACATAAGGCCCCAAGTATATGAAGATAGATACACACAAGATAAGGTCATTTTATTAATTTATTAATCTCTGGCAAATGATCACAAGAGTTGGTTAGTGGGACTAAAGGATACATTTAGTGTGAATACAATGTGGGAGTACAAAACCAACACCTATTTAATGTTGAAAGTAAAAGAAAGGAATAAAAATGAATGCAATGTTAGTTTTTGTAGCATCGGATGTGCTCTAGCCACGAAACTTTGTGGAGAGGCTAGAATACATGAGATCTCCAAAACCCAGGAATCATTTATGGAAATTTTGCCTAGAAGTGCCTCAATTAGATTATTAACCAATTTTTAAATATTCCGTAAGTCTAAACTTAGGGAATATGGTTAATTAATTAGTATTAATTGAGAGAAGGTGAGAATCATCTAGAAACTCACACGAATCGATCCAGAGATGATCCTAGCTATTGATTAATCTTGGCCGTCGGTGTTCCAACAGAGGATTATAAGAGGAGGTCAATGTGGTGATGGAGAATTCACTCGAAGAGTTCGATTTCTTGGCACATCGATTTCCTGAGTAGAAGCAATGAGTTGTCGAAGAGAGTTAGAAATCGAAGCAGTGAGAGAGGGGCAAAGACAGTGAGGCTAGAGGAGGCATTCCAAATCCAACGAGTTCATTTGCAAAGAGGCAGAAGAGTCACATAGAGGCTGATGTTGGGGCAGTGCAGTAGTCTCCAGAGGCAAAATCGATTTGCTGTGAAGGAGAGACGTTTTTAGTTCCAGAGGCCAGGAAGGAGTCTGAGAATACCGAAGAAGCATATTTCCGGTCAGCAGGAGGCAAAACGACTTCATCAAAGATTAGTTTGAGGCTAGACGTCTAGTAGGTTACGCAGTGCAGCGCAATCGCTGACGCAGAGGGTCAGAGGGCTGTATTTCTGAAGGCAAGTCGTGCCGACAGATTTCCTGTGGGGTGAGGAAAATTTCGTCACGAGGATTTTGCCAGTATTTTTCTTTGTAGGATTGCCAATATTTCGGCATCCAGTTGTACTAAGATTTTCTCACTCTACTGCATAATAGTAAAACCTTCAGCTGCTTCACAGGTTTCCTGCATTGGGTTTTCCGGGGACTTTCGTCCAAAAATAATTGTGTTAATTTTATGTGTGTGCTAGCATTTCTTCCAATGTTTACTCTTCAATAGTTTTATTTTGTGTAGATTGCAGTGTGTTTTATTCAATATTTGTCGTAGCAAACAACAAATAAATTGTTAAATAAAATTAGCAATTAGGAGAATAATTTCCAGCTCTTGCAATATGATTCCGGTTTGGAATTTTCACATGCAACATAAATAAGTGTCTGGAAAAATCAATTTGGTAAGTCTAACTAGAAGATACAACAATGGTATAAGACTCAAGTGTAATGATACAATGGGAGGGTTTAGAATTGGAAATCTCAATGTTGATGGTGAGAAAGCTTCCTGGTCTTATTGACTGAGGGCGAAGGTGGGATTGGGGTAGTGGTTCATTTTGTAGTTGTTAGACACTATGAAGGGATTTAGCGATATGATCCTAGGGGTGAGAGATGCTGTCAGATATTGAGTGAGTCCATCTAGTATGTCTAGTAATTTTGTGTATATGGGGGATGGACAATGATGCCATCCTGCAACTCCAAGAAATGCTCTAGATAGAAAGAAATCTTTGGGCCTAGGCTCTTTGGGGGTTGTATCCAAGTAACTCAAATGTACAACTTGTAGATGTTCTCTTTGATTGCGTGATTTAGTTCTTGTTTAGTTGCAGGAGGTGTATCGGTGCATCTAAAGAGTACCTAAAGTGCGGTAGATACTTTGGGGAGAGTTTATCAAAAACTTAGTTTCTAAAAATAATGCCATGGGAATATCATGACTTGTATCTCCTACTTATGTGGAGAGCATGATGGATATAAAAATGTTTGTAGTTCCAGGATCATAAAATGAAATTGAAATCAAATAGGAACAATTTATAGAAGGTATATATACTTAGGGCACATGCAAATGTTATGCTGCTGTTTTTCTAGATTCTCTAAGCATTACACATTGAACATTTTAGTAATGGAATCCTGCAAACATTGTTACGATTAAGATATGCAGGCTTTGACTTATAAATTGTATAATTACATTCTAACTTGGATCATATAATGTTTTGGTATCAATACATGATCATATACTGTTTTGATTCCTATTCTAGGTCAAAAAGATGACAGGTCAATTTGTAGTAAGTATACACATTGTGCAAGATTAACATTACTCCTTTATTGGTTCCTTGGTTACTCCCATAGCCTTTGTTAACTTAAACTTCATAGTTATGTCGTTGGGAGGCTCATGGCATATGATGTTTTGCCTCCTATTCTAGGGAAAAAATAAAGACAGGTTAGTTTCTAGTAAGTAGACTCATTGTGCAAGGTAAGTGTTACCCACCAAAATGTTAATTTTTCTACAATATGGCACATGGAAACTGATATTTTATTCCAAAATAAAGAAATTGATATTTTGATCTGATAATGTTAAAATTGGCAACTAGGGCCAAATTCCACATTGGACAACTCATTTGATATAGATAATTATTGCATTGAATTCCTCTTTTTGAGAGGAGCAAAATTGACCTAAAGATCACTAAATTTGGACAAGGAGAAATATGTTTTTGAGGTCAAGTCCACATATGTGTAAATTGTCAAGGTCGACCACATCATCATGTAGGTTCATGAAGCCGAACAAACATGTCTTTTGACCTTCAATGACTTGTATAAATAAGGATGGCCTCAAACCTCATTTGGCACCTCATCAGCTCACACATCCTTCTCTCTGCTAATTTGATTGGTTCGTACAACTATTGGGCAACTGTTTTTTCTCACACGTGTGGTAGAAAGGAGGACTAAAATTACAGGGCCGAAAATCTGAAGTTTTCTTGTAGTTTGACCAGCGTTGACCAACGTTGATTTCGACTTTCTGGGCACCTTTTGACTTCGACTTTTTGGAAGAATCTGTCTTAGCAGACTGCAGTATTGGCACAAAAATCGAGGTGATATGGGCACTTTGACCTGCATTGACTGCAGGGCTGTTTGATCGCAGGTTTGAGTTTAGGTTGGTTGAATTTGACTGCAGATTTGTTGACTGTTTTGGGCTGATTTTGACCAACAAGAGAGGCTGAGTTCCTCTCTACTTTGACTAATATTTTTTGGGGAAGTTTGACCAGACTTTGACTGTTGTTGACTTTCTGGTTAGGGCTGATTTGCTGCTGTTTACTGAGGGAAGAATTGCAGATTTGACAGGGCTGTTTTGAATTGTGATTTGGCAAGTCAATTTTGACTTTGACTTTGTATTAGTGTACTCTCTCTCTCTCTGCTGAACATTTGATATAATAATAAGAAGAATTGATCAAAGGTTTTCCCCATCTTGGGGTTTTCCCCTGGCATTTGCCAAATACTGGTGTTCTCTTGTCTTGGCTTGTCTTCTGCATTTATTGTTTATGTTCTATCTACAATTACTGTCAATGTGAATAATGGTTAATGTGATTGGTATTGATAATTAAGTGAAGTTGTCATTGGGTTGATAAAAGGACATTGAATTAATTGTTGCAAGCATAGAACATACCATTGTTATCTGAAATTAATAGATAATTACTTTCCAATGATTTCCAATCAAGTTATCTTATGTCACATATATCATTAAGCAATTATACACAAGAAATATCTTAGTAATGCAATAAAAAGAGTAGCATCATAAAGAGACAACCAAGCACAATAGAGAACAAATTTACCCCGGGAAAACCCAACTTTGGAAAAAGCCCAACAACTTTTCTTCTGGGGAGAAATTGTTCTTTAAACAATATTTACAATTCCAAGAGAATTCTAGAAATTTGTGCCACAAATCCAAGTCGAAGGTACTTGTCAAATACCAACTAGTCAATGTTGGTCAAAACTCCAAAAATTAGAGAAATTAGTGCTGTTCAACGTTGGTCAACAGTTTGAAATTTCGGCCTAAGGTCAGTGCAGTCTTGCAGTCATCTGTGGTTGACTGCGACCCAAATCTGCGCTCAAAGTCTTCTTCTGCAGTCAAACTTGGCCCTTTGTTATGGTCAAACTCAGACAAATTCTCGGTCAAACATAGCAGGTCAAACTTGGTCAAATGGAAACTTCTTTGTCTCGTTCAACCTTCAGATTTCTTCCTCTTGACTTCGCACGTGTGGATCAGAAAATAGAAGAATGTGTGATTCAAATTGGTCCAAATGTGGAGGTCAACTTGTGTTTTTATATTTCTAAAATGGGTGACTTTTTGTCCAAAAGTCACACCCCTTCATTATGGGGTCGATTTGACCATTTCGGTCCTACATGAAGCCCAAAAATAATTTTTTTATTTTTATTTTTTTTATTTTTTTTTATTTTGTTGTTGTATAAATTATCCTTGGACGACTTGGGAGGCCTTTTTGGCATGTAGGAATACCTCCCGATGCTACACAAAAGTCAACACTCCCTCTTAGCGAGCGAGGTATTCTTGCAACAAATTCTCCTTTTTGAAATTTCTCATTCCTTAAGAAAAGTTCACGAGCTTGTCATATTGATGCATGCCCATAGATAACTCCATCTTGGTATGAGGAATTACATTTCCCACTCATATACAGGGTTGGCCAAAGTCGCTTATGGCTCCTTAGGCAAATGTATCAATCTCCTCTGGTCACGACCTAGTGTACCTAGCCTAGGCATCCAAATTTTTCTAGCTTCTTAGGAGAGAATTTGCCTTTGGACTATTCACCTTTCTGGTCAAAGTCCTTTATGACCTACCCAAGTCCTTTTGGCTCTAAAGGTGAATTACATCTATCTCCTTTGGTCAACATAACCAAGTCCTTCTGGCTTCTAAGGCGAAGATTTGTCCAATCCTATAGTTTCCCTAGGACATTCACCTCTGGTCGACCTAGCTAAGTCCTTCTGGCTTCAAAGGTGAATGTATCCTATAATTGCCTCTGTAATTGTCTTGGGCCATTCACTTTTCTAGTCAAAGTCCTTTATGACCTAGCCAATTTTTTTGCAGCTAAGTCCTGCTAGCTTCAAAGGTGAATGTATTAATCTCCTCATAGTCAATGCCCTTTATGACCCAGCCAAAGTCCTTTATGGTTTCAGAAGATGATCAACCCAATCCTGTAGAGACCTCATCATTCCCTTCCAATGAGGGAGACTTTCAACATCAAACTAAGCTCATATTTGCCCACATTCTACTCATTTGTGGATATATACTAGAGTTCTATTGCTCCTCTTTGCATCATGTCTTTGATGAAGTGATCTTGGTCATGTCCTTCTGGCTTCTAAAGCTTCAATGCTTCATTAATTGTGATATTCCTACAAAGAATCACCTCACCTCATGAGACATATCTTAGACCACACCCAAATAGAACATAGGTACCACATGCTTTGTCGTTATCCACTGTATATGCCTCAACTCAACCATAAACTAGTTCAGGAAGTTCATTGCAAAGCAAATATCGAGCCTGATGTTAACTGGTACTTCTCGAATCTAATCAATTTCTTGTACATTGTGGGATTCACTAGATCAAAATCTCCAATCCCAAGAAATAATGTATTTATTAGAATTCTTCATTTCAATCTTCGAGGCCAAACTCCTTCTGACACTGCTGCTCCCTTTGTCATGTAAGCAAGTCTTTCTCCTAAAGACCTTTTGTCTCTAAGCATCTAGCTTGACAATCTCAATCCCATGATATCTTCTTGGAAGGCTGCTCCTTCAACTTTGCATGACTATCGGTTCCCTTGCAACTAGAAGCTTTGTGGAAATTCCTTGAAATGCAACAACTAGAATTAATTCTCCTAACTGATTAACAATTTATTAATTTTTTGATTAATATCGAATTAAGCACATTGCAATTTCTTCACCAAATAAAATAAATGTTGCGAAAATAATAATGTTGGAAACTGAGAAATGCTAGCGTGCACACACAAAATATGACATCGTTATTTTTGGGCAATGGTCCCCGGAAAAACCCAATGTGGGAAAACCGATGCAACAACTGAGGGTTTTTATTATTCTGCAATAGTGAAATTCTATGTACAAAAAATATGGATGCCCAAATAGCTATCTAATTTGAGAGAAATACTGGCAAAATTTACTGAGGGAAATTACCCTCCTTTTCAAGCAAGCTCGACAACTGACTACCTATGAAAGGCTAGCCTTCCAATCCCTGTGCAGATCCCTCTACGCTGCTCCTGTGTTGGCCTCCACATGTGTGGCTGACAAACCCTCTCAAAACACGCCGTCTTGCTTGTTGTTGCTTTGGAAACAATCCTCCTGGCCTTCTAGAAGACTTTCCCAGCCTCTAGATGCTGAATCGAACTTCCCACAGCTAAATTGAATTGCTCCTCTTGAGGCACTGTGCAGCCCTTGCGCAACCTCCTGGAGAGTAAACTCGTCCTCTTCTCCTTACTCTCCCAAACTGGAATCCTCCTCCGGAATCAATGTCTTTGCCCCTCTATGTCCCTTCTGGCTCAAACTCTCTTCCTCTGCTTCACTTCTGAAGTTGGGTAGCTCGATCTGCCAAGGAACTTACACTACTGACTCTCTCTTTATGTATTTCTCCATCTACTCATTGACCTCTTCTTATAATCTCCAGTTGGGACTCCAACGACCAAGATTATAACTTAATCGATGGCTGAGATCATCTCCAAGTCGATCTGTGTGAGTTTCTAGAGAATTCTCACATTTCTCAATTAACTACTATTAATTAACTAGTTTTTTGAAGTTAGACTTAGGAAAATTTTAAATGATGGTCAATTAATTTAATTGAACTATCTCTAGGTGGAATTTCCAGAAATGATTTTTGGGTTTTAGAGAACTCCTGTGTTTTAGCCTCTCTTCATAGTTTCAAGACTAGAACACCTTCCGATGCTACAAAAATTAACACTCCCTCTTAGCGAGGAAGGTGTTCTCCATCTGTCTCCATAACGTTCTCGATACACGCTTACACGCTGTTGATCTTTGACAACTGTAGCTTCCTGCCATTGTGCCCCAACCATTGCGCTAACTCTGATTCATCTGCCACTGACTGTAGCTGAACCATGCTGCATCTATGTTGCTGCTGACACTGTACTGTACATCCTGTATTGCTGCCAACTCTGCATCTGCATTGCAACCCAACTAACACTCCCTCTCACTGTGGCTGCTGCTACCTCAACTGAGAAGCGTCCAAAATATTGAATCAATCGTGTCTTTGTGTTGCAACTGTCTCTTGAGTCTCTGACTGTTGCTAGCCTCTGCATTTCCCATTGGGAAATCTACGTTGTTGTTGATTCTACACTGTGCCTCCTGCACTACTATCAATGTTGCTTTGCGCTTCTCAACTAGTCTACAATTGTCAATCTCAAACCGACTGCACCAGCTGACACTGATCTCCCTGCTACTGAATACTGTGGGCCCTTGTAGCTAAGGTATTGATCCATGAGGAAACACCATCCAATGCTCACCTCAATGAACCTTGTCCAAATCTCTACGCAAATCCGGGACTAAAGCTCTATATCACCCCACCGCTTTCCTGGAGGTATAGCTGCATACATGGCGAATTGGTTCTCCAATTTGGAGGACACCTGGTCTATCTTTGCCGATGCTGTCGCCTGATCTTGCTTCTCTTCCTTGTCCTTCTTCCTTTTAGGATACTGATTACTATAGTGGAAAAACTCGCTATGCTTGAAGCACTTGATCTGAGATAGATCCTTCTTCTTTTTCTTCTTTCCCTATGAGCCTTGTCCTTGACTGGGACCTTTTGCTTTTCCTTTCGCAAGGGTCAAATGGTCTTCCTCCTTCACACCCTTCGATCCTTTGCTGCTATTGCCGCTGATGGATCTCTTTACTAGAACTCGCCTCATCTTCTCATGTGAGAGATCAACCCACTTCCAATCCCACCCAGGCAATGTATCTAGTCTAAGAATGCCTTGGACAGAATTCTCCCAATCCTCGCTGACACTGTTAAGGGCCAACCTCACCATTTATGGAGGTGGAGGTGTCTCTCCTACAGCTGCAAACTCATCCTTGATATCCTAAAGTTTGGTGAGAAAGGGGTTAATGCCTTCACCCTTCTACATCTTAGCATTCCTCATCTTCCTTCAGAAATATTTTCCGTTGCTCGGAAAGATTATGATATAACTCTGCAAGAGCATCCCACATCTCCTTGGCCGTGTTCTTGGTCGCTATATGTGAGACTAATGATCTCGAACTCCATCGAGAATCATCCGCTTCACCTTGACCATTTCTTTTTTGAAATTCGCTAGCTGTTGCTGGTCTGTAGGTTCTGCCACAATGTTATTTGCACAAGTCTATAGACCATGCTCATATAGGATAAAGGACATCTTGGCCTTTTAGATGATATAGTTGGAAGCACCATCCAAACTGTCATGATCTCTAAGCCCTGCTGTGGCCATTGCAAAAGCTCAACCTAGGGAAGAAATCTCCCTCTTTTACCTGCTCGGCTGCTAGCATTGCTATTCGCGTTCCTTCCTGGAGAGAGAAAATTTGCCTGCTGCTCTTGCCTCCTGCAACTGGGAATTGTTGGATTTTTGAATCTAGAAACCCTCTGAGATAAACTTCCTCTGTGTGTGCACTTTCTCTTCCACCCGACATTGAATCTGCTCGAGCAAAATGCTGCAAACCCTCTGTGCCCAAACACGAAATATGCTTTGCGAAAATACTATGCTACTGCTCCCTTTGCATGCTGGAATCGCTTCCCTGGACAAATTGAACTTTCTTGCCTTCTGCCTCTAGAAAATCGAACCCTGTCTGACAATTCACACTCCTTGGCTAGGCTCAGCGTAACCTCTGAAAAATTTGTCCTACTGCTCCCTCTGAATAACAAAATTTTTCCTCTTCGACTCTGAGCCTCTTGTTTGTCAAATATGCTCTGATACTATGTGAAAATTCCTTGAAATGCAACAACTGGAATTAATTCTCCTAATTGATTAATGGTTTATTAATTTTCTAATTAATATCGAATTAATCACATTGCAATTTCTTCACCAAATAAAATAAATGATGCGGAAATAAAAATGTTGGAAACTGAGAAATGCTAGCACACATACACAAAATATGACATTGTTATTTTTGGGCAATTGCCCCCTGAAAAACCCAATGTGGGAAAACCAGTGCAACAACTGAGGGTTTTTATTATTCTGCAACAGTGAAATTCTGAGTACAATAAATATGGATGCCCAATTGGCTATCCAATCTGAGAGAAATACTGGAAAAATTTACTAAGGGAAATTAGTCTCCTCTCCAAGCAATCCCGACAATTGACTCTCTCTGAAAGGCTAGCTGTCCAACCCTTGCGTAGAACACTCTGCATTGCTCTTGTGCTGGCCTCCATACGTGTGGCTGATAGTCCCTCTCAAAACAAGCTGTTCTGCCTGCTGCTCCTTTGGAAATGATCTTCTTGGACTTCTAGAAGACTTTTCGGGCCTCTGGATGCTAAATCGAACTTCCCCACAGCTAAATCAGACTGCTCTCTTGAGGCATTGTGCAGCCCTTGCGCAACCTCCTGGAGAATAAACTCGTCCTCCTCTCCTAACTCTCTGGAACTGGAATCCTCCTCTGGAATCATTGTCTCTGCCCCTCTGTGTCCCATCTGGCTCAAAATCTCTTCATTTGCTTGACCTCTAAAGCTCGATAGCTCAACCTGCCAAGGAACTTGCACTACTGGCTCTTTCTTTGTGTATTTCTCCATCTACCCGTCGACCTCTTCTTATAATCTCTAGTTGGGACTCCATCGACCAAGATTAAAAATCAATCGATGGTTGAGATCATCTCCAAGTCGATCCGTGTGAGTTTCTAGAGAATTCTCACCTTTCTCAATTAATTAATATTTATTAACCAGTTTTCCTAAGTTAGACGTAGGAAAATTTAAATGATGGTCAATTAATTTAATTGAGTTATCTCTAGGTGAAATTTCCAGAAACGATTTTTGGGTTTTGGAGAACTCTTGTTTTAGCCTCTCTAAAACCGATGCTAGAAAAACTAACAAGTTCTTCCTTTTTGTTGGACACGATCCTGGATGTTAATCTTTACAATTTCTTCCAAACATTCTCAAGAGTGTGATCATCTGTTATGGGAGCAAAAATCTTCTCGTAGTCCACTCCCTCTTATTGGGAGAACCCTCTTGTCACAACTTTGCCTTGTACTTTTGATGTTGCCACTTGTGTAATTGCAGTCTTTGCAATAGACTTGATTATCTGTGAACCTCACTTAGGGGGTCATGGATAAGAAAATTCATAATGGAATCAAGGCCATACAAAAATGAAAAAAGACAAGAGGCTGACTAAATAAAATAATAATTAAAGGGGGGAAAAATACTCATCTTTCAATTCTTGAAAAAGAAACAATTGAGAATAGAAGGGATTTGTCAATTTCTTGACAGTTCTAAAGGATAAAATATACTTTCTTTGAGGTGCCTGCACATCATTATCATTTTCAACGTTGGTTGTTGATGCATGGTTTCTCTCCTTTTTCTTTCAAGACAATTGGATGCATAGTGTCCAAAATTTTGACAAGTGAAATACTTTACTTTTGACATGTCCTTCTTATCTTGAGCGTGAGTAGGTCTTTTACTTGAATTCTTCTTGACTAAATTTTCCAAAGTTCCTTCTTTCCTTTCCTTTTCTAGTATGAGCTGCAAGTGCTTGTGTTTCTTCATTCTGTGGAGTTTGTGAGCTATTTTTGGATGATAATCTTGACTCTTCTTGAACGCAATCAGTCCCTAGCTCATCAAATGTGGGTAGTTTTGATCGTGCACAAATTCCTTGAATAAATGGTTCCCATGAGGGAAGAAATCCATTGAGAGTAATTGAAACAAGCTATGGATCTTCAATGCTGTCTCCAATGGCTACAAGCTCGTCTCTGACTTGTGAGATATTCATAAGATATGAGACAATAAAATCTGATTTAGTCATTGGGATATTATGAAGGCGATTTTTCAAGGCTAACCTCCTGTTGATATTGCTGCTTGCATACAATTTCACCAGAGCATCATATATTGCCTTGGCAATATTCATTCTAGCTACATGAAGAATCAAGTGATCAATTCTCTTGGCCTTAGCTTCATTCTTCTTATATTTGGCTTTCTCTTCAGCGCCCTCTGGCTCTGGAATGAATTTCTCCACATGATCCCAAAGTTCATTTTTTTCCAAAATAAGGAGTATTTTGGTATTCCAAGATCTGAAATTGATGGCACCTTCCAATCTGTTTTCAACTCTAAGATTCGGTGCCATTTTAGGCAAGAGACCCAAAAACCAATTAAGCTGCTTGAACACTTATCTCTAAGGCTGACTTCAATGGCTGCTTTTTTCAACAAAGCTTTGATACCATGTTGAATTTTTTACAATAGTGCACAGTAGAAACTGATCTTCTGATCTGATAATTACCTAACAATGATTGTCAATCAAGTTATCTTATGCCACATATATCATTAATCAATTATACACAAAAATATCAACAGTAATGCAATGAAACAGTAGGATCATAAAGAGACAACCAAACACAATAGAGACAAAAAATTTACCCTGGAAAAACCCAACCTTGGGAAAACTCCAACAACTTTTCTTTTAAGGAGAAATTGTTCTTTCAACAATATTTACAATTCCAAGAAAATTCTAGAAATCTGTGCCACAAAGCCAAGTCCAAGATACTAGTCAAATTTGGTCAAATACCAACTAGTCAATGTGGTCAAAACTCCAAAAATCAGAGAAATTAGTGCTAGTCAACAATCTGAAAATTTTCCCTGAGGTCAGCTTGGTCTTGCGGTCAAAGGGTCTGTGGTCAACTGTGGTAGACTGTGGCTCAAATCTGCAGTTAAAGTCTTTATCTTCCACGGTCAAGCTTGGCCCTTTTTATGCAGTCAAGCTCAATCAAATTCTTGGTCAAACACAACAGGTCAAACTCGGTCAAATGACAACTTCCTTATCTCGGTCAACCTTTAGATTTCCTCCTCTTGACTTTGTACGTGTGGATTAGAAAATAGAAGAATATGTGATTTGAATTGGTCCAAATGTGGAGGTCAACTTGTATTTTTATATTTGTTAAATGGGTAACTTTTTTACCAAAAGTCACACTCCTTCATGGTGGGACTGACTTGACCATTTGGGGCCTACATGAAGCCCATAAGTAATAATTTTTAATTTTCATTTTTTATAATTTTGCTT
The DNA here is from genome assembly GCA_034641835.2 of Pinus albicaulis. Lineage (NCBI taxonomy): Eukaryota > Viridiplantae > Streptophyta > Pinopsida > Pinales > Pinaceae > Pinus > Pinus albicaulis. Next base: position 780,245,410 of record CM076578.1, read on the forward strand.
GGCTGACATGGGAGGCCTTTTTTGGCTTTTTTGGCATCAGGGAGTACCTCTCAATGCTACACAAAAATCAATTAGTTTGTAGTAAGTAGACTCATTATGCATGGTAAGTGTTGTCCACCAAAATGGGTAACCCCATAGAACTTTTTCTACCATCTTGGATTGCTAGCAACCCTACACATTTGATTATTGATGGTGATAGGCTAGTTCCTCTTCCATTTGAAAGACTACACCAACCATCCACCTCTCTCCATCAAGCATTCCTCTTAGATGAAGGTGGGCTACCACTCAAAAAGTTCTTTGATCATTTTGCAATTGAGTGCTTTTACTTAATGTTTTGGGCATGGGTAATCTGGATGATTGACCAATCTTGACAGTAAACTTGTACTCTCATCCAACCTTGACAGTAAACTTGTTCTCTCATATTACCACGAGGGTTAACCTTTAGGCCTAACATAAGGCCTTAGGGTTATAGGAGGTGTACTACTTGGAAGACCTAGATTCAAATAGTGTGTCCATTCTCCTTTACCGTACTTAACATTTTCCATAACACACTATCATCCTTTGATATCACCTCCATTCTTTGGGTTAACTGTCATTGGTTCATTGGGATTTGGCACTCTCTTATCCACATCCTTGAGTAGGGTCGAACAACATTGCTTTGGAGGTTGATGCAACAAAAAGAATGGAAAAGCGTAAGGTGGCCATAGTAAAAGAAAAAGAAAAGTTAAAATGCAAAAGATGGCCAGGACATAAGTTAGCACTTGGGAAAAACCCTAGCATGAGCTATATCCTCCTCATTAACCATCACCTGGTTGTTGAACACTTGGTGCTCCATCCATCAAAAGGAACCCTTGCATGCCCCAACCTTGATGAGTGATAAACTGCTTCATCTTAAGGGGTAAAACAAATGCTATATCATATGGAGCAAGCTTTAATCGTTGAGCTATGCACCTAAATAAAAAGTATTATAAAAAAGAAGTAAAAGATACACTAGAGGGGTGGAAAAAGTAGGTCGAACAGGGTAACTCATGCATTTATGATTGCTCCCTTCATTACATCTATACACAAAGGATGTGGACTCCCATTAGCTAGTCCCCTGATCATCACTTGGCCATGAAGTCCTTCCCCTCCCCCTATGGATTGAATGGTTGACCTTGGAAATGCCACCTCCCCTTTGGGGCTAGAAGTACCTAATAGGGTTGACTACTTAGGCACCCCCTACAAAGGTAGGGAACACTTTTACAGACTTTGTCTAGTAAGATATTTGAAGGTGATCCCGCTTTGAAGTATTAATATGCCCTTGACACTTAAGCATGGTCCACTTAGTTGCATGTATGATCTTAGTCTCTAATGAATGGTTGCTTTCACTTGAGTTTGAGTTGGTTTTTCCAAGTGGTCCAGAGTAGCAAAAGCCTCGAGGGCACCCTACTCCACATGATGCCTAGGCCATGCATTACATTTTTAGAGAGCATAATGACTTAGTAGATGTAGCGTTGCAAACTTTTGGCAAAGTGTTGGGCTTTTTGATGACTTGAGCAATTGATATACATCACAGAGCACCCCCAGGGGCCAGAACACTGAACGCCTCTTGCCTAGCATGGAGGATTCTTGATGATGTACCACTGGACCCAACATGCCCCGAGGTTGGCCTTGACACTATTCCATGGGCATGCCATGGTCCAGGGCATAGATGAGTATGGTCATTCCCTAAGATGATTGAGGGCTTGTTGGGATTTTTGACGACTTGAGCAATTGATATACGTCCCAGAGCACCCCCAGGGGACAGAACACTGAACTCCTCTTGCCTGGCATGGAGGATTCTTGATGATGTACCATTGGACCCAACATGCCTTGAGGTTGGCCTTGGCACTATTCCATGGGCATGCCATGGTCCAGGGCCCAGATGAGTATGGTCATTCCCTAAGATGATCGAGGGCTTGTTGCATGTGATGGAACCCCAACATTGGAGAAAGAAGGCACCACATTGCCTACGTGGCACCCATGGAGATGACATGTGGCATCCACTGTTGGATTCCTGACCCTTGGAGCTGCTTTGAGGCTTGATTTAAGGGTTTTCCTCAAATCGAGGATGATCATGATGCTTGGAGACATTTTTGCCTTCTCTTTGCCTTGATGGAGCATTTGGAACCATAAAAAGGCATGACATCATCACTCTTTTAGGCTTGCGGCTCACACGTGTGGGCTTAATTTGGCATATATTGATGTTAATCTAATGGGTTGGCTTGTAACCCAATTTTACTTTATGTTCACTCAAAAGTCAAACTTGTGTAGGGGATTTTAGACATAAATTAGAGGTGGTAAACCTCATATAAGTAGGGGATCACCTCTCTCATTGTATCATCATCACTTGTGTGGAAGTCAACCTCTCTTAAAGAAAACTCAACCTTGCCCTTTGTACTTCGCTACTTGTGGAGATGTGATTTTATGTGGATTTTGGCTATTGGAGACTAGTTCTTATTGTGGAGATGTCATTTTGGGATTGGATGAAGGCATGTTCTTGGTTAGATTGTGTAATTTTTATTGAATATTTTTTTATGGTTATTGCATGTAATGGAATTGCTAGGGTTTCTATGTTCCTTGTCTAAATGCTTATGTTTACATGAAATGTTTGGTAATTTTTGCATGCTTTAGTCTTGTATCCTTGAACTCCCGAGAAAGCTTCCTAGAGGGCATTTTTCTAGTGAATTTTCTCCTCATAAAATGATAGCTAGTGTTAGCAAGTGAAAAGAAAAACTTAGGGTCCTCCTCCTTACACCCTTCAAGGGTTTGATATTTCCATGGTTAAAAGTTCCTAAGATTCCATCACTCCCAAGTAGTTAAAAGGCACTAACAACTATCTTGATGATCAAAAAATTTAAAATTTCATCTTTTTCCCCTCTTCCTAAAATTTTAGCCCTTCAAGAAAAGTTACTAGGGTTAAGGTTCAGTGCAAATTCAACTAGGACTTGAGCGTTTGAGCTGATTTGGGACTCTTTCATCTTGCTTGACCTTATAACTTCAAAATCTATCAATTTGCATGGTTAGAAGTGTCTCTCTAGGGCCTGTTACCACAAAATCTAGTAGGCCTTGGAGAGGGAAACCCTACAGGTCAAAAGCGAGACAAAGCACTAACAATGGGGTGGAGGCCCAATCTCACCTCAGCCAAATCCCATTACTCTTTACAGACTTTCACCGATGGGAGGAGTCCAGGTAGGAAGGAGATCGATTGGAATAGATATGCTAGGTATAAGTCCCAAAGTGATCAAACTAGAGCCCATTCAAAAGAGAGGCTCAATAATGATTCAAGGCTTTCGAGAAGCAAAATGATTTCAAAGAAAAGCTCTAGAAAACAAGGTTCAAGACCTAAGGTTTTGAGAATTTTGGTGAAAACAAGTGCTTACAAGGTCAAGACCAAAGAAAAAAGGGTTTCTTGCAATGACAATCAACTATTCCAAGGCTCATGAAACCCTCAAGAAAAGTCCTCAAGTTGAGGGAGAAGAAACTAGGGTTTTCCTCTTAGGGCAACATTTAGGGCAAGAGATTTTATGGATGAAATTTGAGTGGATGCGCACCAAATTGATAGGTTAGGTAGCTTGGACCTATCTCTTGATGTTTAGGCTCTTAAATCACTAAAAAGGCTCCTCCCTAAAATTTCGCTCCAAGCCTTAGTTTTTCTTCCTAGCCTTAAAAAGGATCGAATTTGAGAAGAGAAATTTATGGAGAAAATTTAAGGTTGATCGTAAAGTGATAGTACCAATGCTGTGTCCTATGGGGATATGGAGTCTAGGATGTTTAAGATAAGCCAAATTCCTTCTAAGGAGGTTGAAAGTTGATAATCTAGCTATCAAAATTTCAACAATTACCCATTTAATGGAATAGTGGATTTTGATGGAGAATAACGAGAAGTACTCCACTAGGAACATTCACTACATGTTACAATGAGTAATGCATACAACATTCATCTATATATTCTTTAATAAATTGATCTTCAACAAATTAGGGCACATAATTTCTACCTAGAATCGATAGTTCCATGCATTAGACATTTAATAAAAGGATATTCAACAAAAGATTCCACTTACAAGATAACATGCAATATATCCTTCCATTAGACCGAGAAATAGCTCCAAAGAATGTTAAAAGCAACCTTCATATATCAAATTGCATCCATGTATCTCCAAAATCACACACAAGAAGGAAGTGTGAATTCTCTAAGAGGTCCAAAATTCACATGTTTGATGATGAGAGAGATCAAATGAGATCTCTAATATATTTGTGTCCAATGATATCTAATTTTAGCCTACTAGCCCCTCAACTAATAAAATAATGGGCAAATACTAGGTAAGGTCACAAGGCGACCTTATAGCTAATGTGAAAACATAATAATTTACCCATAGGAGGACTGAAATGTTGCTGCCATGCATGCGTAGGCCTCCTTTAGGCAAGCATTGGGCTCCTCTAGTGCCAAAATGAGTGTAGAGGGCTTTAAAAGTCAAGGTCTAGGGGTTGGCCTCTAAACTTCCTTGCAAATCATCCCGTGGACTCCAATTTTTTGTTTGTGGCACAAAATGGGTCTCCTGGTGATAGAATAGTCCGATTTCTGCTCAAATGTTGAGGGCACAGAGGATGGTGCTAGGCCTCCCATGTTTCAAAGGGTGAGACAAACCTCATCTGGGCCTCAGATTAATTGCCAAACCATGTATACATTGCTAAGCTACAAGGGCATGCTGGTTCAAGTGCATCATCTCATGAATAATGTGGGGCAAAGTATAGACTACTGCGGGTGTTGTAGGCGCCCATGGATTGGAATGATGCTCTGCAAGTAGTAGGAGTCCCATGGCTCGCAATGCTCCTCTAGTATACTTTGGCCCCAATTAAGTTGCCCAACCCATTATGAAAACCACTTGCCAATTACACACAATGTACAATGCTGGATCTTCACCATTAGGTACAATAATCATTAGTGCATGTAAGTGAACCGATCTTGTTCATTAAGGGCAAATTGGCACTTCATATAGGGCTTCCCTCCAAATTTGGGGCTTTGATCATTAATAGTGTTACCTCCCTAGGTAGGGTTGGCTAATAGACCCTATCAGGTGTTCCTAGCCCCTAAGGGGAAAGAAAGGTCCTAGGTACATCCTTCAATCAATAGGTGGCCTGTGAATAATGATGGAACGAAAGGGGGATAAAGGGGTCTCAAGGCCAAATGCAATGGTCAAAGGGTAACAATGATGATGAGATCCACATTTTGGGCATACATATGTGAGGCGAGAGCAATCATGGATGCATGAGTTACCCCAACCTTTGTTTTTCCACCCCTCTTATTGACATTTGCCTTTTCTTGATCTTTCTTTGTATTACTGCTCAAAGCTCTAGGAAATCAGAGCATGCTATGTATGATGTGTAACAGTGGTTATCCCCTTAAAGGTGGGGCAATTCATTGCCCACCATGGGTTGGGACATGCAAGGGTTCCTTTTATGATGTAATTGGGAAACATTGGCCCTAGGAACCGAGTGATGGCTATAATGATAAGGGGTAGAGCTCATGTTCGACTTTTTCCCACGTGTTAATTTTAATGTCCCAATTGTTTTTTACATTTTATAATATTCTTTCCTTTGTTTTTTGCTTGTGGCCATGATATGCTTTTTACTTCTCTTTTAGTTGCATTAACCTCTGGGGCAACGTTTCCATGCCCGACCTAGATATGTGGACAAAGGGGGGGGGGTGTGCTACTCCAAGTGGACTCATGGTCATGTGGACCCGGAGAAGGAAGATGGAATATAGGGCTCATAATGTATAGAGAGAAGTGATAAGTATGGAATGGGAAAACGAGACCACACTCTCAATTGGGGTTTCCCAAGTAGTGCCCTTTCTACAGCCATGGGGAATTAGGGGAGGTCCCTTTGGACTAGGATTGAAGATTAACCCCCCATTTAAGGTGAGGGAACAAAACCATGGTCAAAACCCTTCTTTCTTCCAAGTTACTCAATAATCGAAGACCAATGGCCAAATGAAAAACAAGCATAAGCACCCGATTGCTCAATGAATAACATACCTTTTGGGTCAGATTGCCCACCTTCTAAGATGTGCTCTCGACAGATGGGCGAGAAAACATACAACTGATGTTGGTGGCAGAGATAAAGTGGCACATCACATTAGCTACAAGGTGGCTTTCAAGGGCTGCCGGTTGGAAGAAGATGATCAAAGGAAAGATTCTCCTAGGGGGTACCCACTTTTGGTGGTAACAAGGTCGATGCCATTGACCCTAGGCAACTATAGGGCTTGTAAAACCCCAATTCTGCACAAAAGCTTCAACATAGGGTCATTTGAAGGATTGCCTCTTCATTGGTTGATTATATCTTGCAAACAAACCTTTTCTCTTTGTTTGTATGCCTAGATGTGCCATTGTTGAGCTGCATCCTAAAACCCTAGGCTATAAGCCTTATCTCATAGGCTTCCTCATAGGTATGCTATTCCTTACTACAAAGAATTGTGCCTTGTTCCTAATATGAAGTACCTTGATCTAGCCTACTAAGTGTCACCTTGATCCTATCAACCTAGAATACCCTTAGGTGACCTATATTGGGAAACCTCCTGTGTGGTGAAATTCCACTAAAGAGTAGGAGGTGGAGTGCTGAGGTGATAGTGGCATCCACCTCATTGTTATGTCTTAGTTTGGCTTTCGCCTTGTGAGTCCTCTCACAAGGCCTGCTAGATTTTGAGGCAACAATAAACATTACTCCTTTATTGGTTCCTTGGTAACTCCCATAGCCTTTATTAAATTAAATTAGTCTTGGTAACTCATCTCTATCATGGGGCTTATTCACACTATAGTCCTCCCACTCAAAACATTCCCAATAAGTGGAGGTAACAACTAATGATGGAGATGCATGATTAGACCAAGACTCTTTAGGCACTGGACCACCTTATGTCATGATGGTCCACATCTTACAATTATGCCTCCTATCTTTTTCAATGAATTAGGCATCACTTTTAACCACAATGTGTAATCTAGATAGCTCTGGTAATCTTGCTTTACTCTACAATAGTACAATCTGTTATTAATTCTTGATCTTGCTTTCATATGTGATATAGGGTATTCATGTCTGTTAAATCATATAATATAAGTATGATGACTAGAATCTAGATCACTACAGGTGGTTTTTGGCAGTTTAGCCTTAAAATTATCATTAGGATAGCAATGCCCATAATCACAGGGCCCCATTCAATTGATATTCCATGTATGAACTAGTAGAATGTACTAGGACATGATTTTGCAAGATTCTCAGGAATTTATTGGTCCATTCAAACAAGAATATGGCAAATGTAATGAACAAAGTTCGTATACTCAGAGGAATGCTCTGATACCAATGTAACGAACAAGGATTCATATACACAACAAAATACTTAGAAGATCTGGTAATGTAAATAACCATTACAGGACAAATATATTATATAAGGAATGTACAGAAGATGTGAGATGATTACAAATGAGGGTGAGGGCCTGCTTATATACCTAGGCAGGTACCTATTCACAAAGGTCACGTCCTTAGAACATGCCTCTTCAATACTAACTATTAGTTAATTAATCAATGTTTATGTCCATTATTATTTATATTATTTTATTCATAACATTGCCTTCCTCTTCGGAAAAGCTTTGTCCTCAAAACTTATCACTCACAAGGTGTGTCATCTGTTTCTTGTCTTGCAAACTGTTTGCGTCTTCTACGAATTCTTGGAGTTGTCATCTTCGTTGATACAAGATGATAGGACCCTCTAAGTGATAAACAAAACTGTTGCACTGAGAAGGGATCAGACCATCCTAAATTAATCTTTGTGGAACTTGGAAATTACTTGATAGTGGGGATAATTTGTTATCGTCAATTTGGATTGTGTCGACATCATTATTCTTCAGAACATGAGTTTGTTGTTTCTGTTTTGAGTGATACAGATATGCAAACTGATTGGGATATCTGCTCTTGTGGTTCAGATGTCGATAAGGAGTTCTTGTGATCAGATTTCCCCCTACCTTGTTTGTGTTGTTTTCCTGATTTACTTGAAGTATCTAGTTTCCCTTAGCTATGGAAGTTGCGTGGTTAATTGTTGGATCTTCTCTTGAAATTTCCGTTGCTTGAACTACAACTTCTGAGTACCTCTTCACTTCAATTGGTTTATCCTCTTCCTGAGTTGTGATATTAACTAGATCGGTATTCATTCCTTTATCTTCAACTTGGACTGTTACGAATGGAGACTTTGATACTTCTTGAGTACGTTGTTCTAACCCGTCTTTAGCGACTTCTTGTCCTTCTTAAGTTTCTTAATTTGTGTTAGTAATTTTTCACTATGGTCTTTAAGCTGAGAAACTTCTTCATTCTTGTCAGTGGTGATTTTGTCAACTTCTTTTTGCATATTTTGTAATACTATTTTACCTTATTGAAAAATTACTTTTGAAATATCTTGTACGTCTTCTGGCGTTACTGAATTTGGCCTCAATGCAACATCTTGTAGTGTTATTATTTTCTTTTTGTATGAAAATGTCAAAAACTTCTTCGTATTTAGGATGAAGGACCCTAGAGTTTCCATCCGAGGTGAGCCCCAAATAATGTCACGTTGATTGTTCCATAGGATCTGAACTAAGAACTGTGATATAAATGTATAATCCCCAATGTTTAACTGTAAATTGGTTATGCCATATTTTTTGTTGCCAAAACAATCTAATTTTTGGATTATATTTGACTCGGGGATCACTAATTGGTTTGTGATTCTAGGTTTTATATAATTTTTATCTTAGGCCGGTGAGATAACAATAGCAACATCTTTCCCTGCAATAGACCCTTTGAAGCATAATTATGTGAGGTTTCTAGAAATCTTCCTTTCTTCATTTCCGAATTAGACTCCATTTCTATTTATTATTATTATTTTTTCGTCGATGACAGTTTAATGATAACCCTCTTTTTTTTAAAATTATTGCTAAAACTCTTTTCAAAATATAATAAAAAGAAACCTCCTTATATATATATATATATATATATATATATATTCTTTTTAATAATTTTATTAATTGAATTTTTGTATATATCCTTTTTTTAAAATATAACTTTCACTTCTTTTTAATCAATTACCCCCTTTTCTTTTTAAATAATAATATACCTTTTTTTGGTACTATATAATTTGTACAATTGACCTTTAATGCTCAATCCCCACTTAACAATCGATGCCCTTTATTTATAATTAACTTTAAACACAAGTATACGTGAACGCACAGACAATCACGACTTTTACGATGGCGTGCTCCACTTGGCTTTGAATGGCAGTCTCAACAAAAGAGAACGAACTATGCCGTTCTATAGTCAGTAGTGGATTAGACGAAAACTAGGAATAAATAGCGTATGGGATGGATGATATTTCGAGCTCAATAACGCAAGGGAATAGTGTGGAACCCAAGTTTGATGGTGCGTCGACTGAAGTACGATGAGCATGTACAATTGCGTGTTGTCGAAGAGGGATGGTTGGGCATGCATGAGGGTGGCGGTAAGTGGCGGATGTTATCAATTGGGGGCCAAGAGACAACGGAGGGGGTGTTGAGTCGCCGTGGTAGCAGTCGGAGGAAAAATGAACTGGGTTGAAACAATGGCTACAAAACAGAGCTGCGATGACAGTGGTGACGGTCGTGCGGGCTATTCGAGGCTGCGGTTTTTTGTTTTGACTTTTCTTTTCTTTTCTTTTTAATTATATTTTTATATAATTTTTTTATCCTTCTTTTTATATGAACTTCATATTTTTGTTTTTAATTTTTTTTAGTATTTTTTTGATTTTTTTATATTTTTTCTTTGACTCTTTTTTTAATATTTATTTTTGACTTTTTTTCTTCTGTTTTTTAAATATATATATATATATATATATTTATTTATTTATTTATTTTTTCTTCAAATTTTTTCTATGTATAATTTTTTTATTGCCAAAGGCTTGATGGCAAAATGGAGAATCTCCAAACTTTGTGTAGCGAAATGCTTCACTTACGACAACAATAAGGTTGACGAGAATTGATGGCCAAAGGCTGGATCAGATTGGCTCTGTACAGTAGTTGAGCGGCCAAAGGATCGAACAACTTTGATACAAATGTTATGAACAAGGATTCGTATACGCAGCAAAATGCTCAAAAGATATGGTATGGTTGAGTTGCCGTGGCAGCGGTCAGAGGAAAAATGAACTGGTTTGAAACAATGGCTACAAAACAGAGCTGCGATGACGGTGGCAACGATCGTGCGAACTGTTTGCGGCTGCGGTTTTTTATTTTGACTTTTATATTCTTTTTTTTTTTAATTATATTTTTATATAGTTTTTTTATCCTTCCTTTTATATGAACTTTTCATTTTTATTTTTAGTTATTTTTTATTTTTTAATATTTTTTTCTTCGACTCTTTTTTTTAATATTTATTTTTGACTTTTTTCTGTTTTTTTAAAAATATCTATATCTTTTTAGTTTTTTTTTCTTCAATTTTTTTCTATATATAATTTTTTTCTTTTTAAATTTTTTATAGCCAAAGGCTTGATGGAAAAATGTAGTTTGTGTAGCGAAACGTATCACTTACGATGAAAACAAGGTTGACGAGAATTGATGGCCAAAGGCTGGATTAGACTGACTCTGTGCAACAGTTGAGGGACCAAAGGATCGAACAAAATTGATACCAATGTAACGAACAAAGTTTGTATACTCAGAGGAATGCTTCGATACCAATGTAACGGACGAGGATTCATATATGCAACAAAATACTCAAAAGATATGGTATATGTAAATATCCATTATAGGACAAATATATTATATAAGAAATGTATAGAAGACGTGAGATGATTACAAATGAGGGTGAGAGCCTGCTTATATACCTAGGCAGGTACTCTTCACAACGGTTATGTCCTTAGAACATGCCTCTTCAATACTAAATATTAGTTAATTAATCATTATTTATGTCTTTTATTATTTATATATATTTGATACACAACATCAAAATGCTTTTTGGAATGATCATGAAATTGTTCTGAACATGCAACACAAAGACCAATTCCATCTGTATGACATCAAAGTGTCCAATTGTTTGATTGGAAGAACATGGTATCAAGTTCCATCTCTATGACAACATAATGTCCAATTGTTTGATTTAAATAACACAGACTCACGTTCCATCCCTATGACAACACAATGTCCAATTATATATTTGATTGCCAAAATTTTCCCATCTTGCAATCACATATGCTGACAGAGTGGTTATGGTGTGATGGTTCCGCTGAATGCTTGCTGGACCGCTACCTCTAAAATCCCATACTTCTATTTTTGAATTTTTTTATATATTTCTAAGATAGTAATGTAGATTTTGGATGATGTATTTCCAATAAAGATCTCGTTATGCTCTGGATCACTGATTTCTTGCCTCCTTAATGATGCCTTTAATGCAACAACATATTTGTGCTTGATGGTTCCACTGTAAACCTGCCTCTTCTTTTGTCCAGAAAGCTCATTCTATTTGCCAGTTAAGTTGATGTCTCCATGATGGCACAAAACTTTGACAATATGTTTTTCGTCAGCATGGTCCTGTAGTTACTGACATGAAGGGTGTCCACAACTTGAAAATCAGGTGGTTGATATGAGGAGTCCAAAGCAGAAACACTGGATGGGTCTTGTTACCGCTCAAACTAGCAAGGGTCCTAGGAGGGGATACTATAGAGAAACTATTAGGTCAAGGGGCAACGATGGAGCGATAACCCACTATCATCTCAACTAAGGCTCCATGCTCTTTATAGACTTCCACCGATGGGAGGAGACTCGACATAAGGGGAATCACTAAATGAATGGATCAATAAGAGAATAAGGAGTGATTCCTAAGGCCTATTCACAAGAGAGACTGAATTATATGGCTTTCTTTCTCGAGAAGCAAGGTGATATGCTCTTTAGGAAGGGCTAAGAGGATTCTCGAGGCTAGGGTTTGGGAATATATCTTGTAAAGATGATTCCTAGGCGTAGAAATCCCTATGGAGACTTGGTCTTTATGTGAGATATTCGTGGAGTTGGACTTGTAAAGTTGCGGGACCACACAAGATCAAGTGGACCCAAAATTAGGTCAAGGAAGTGGAATTGATCACTTAAGGAGGGGCTTGACTCAATTGTGGAAGAGAAGAGGTTCAATGGACAAATCTTCTTGGAATAAAGTGTAATGATCCAAATGAGGTCACTAGCCAAGGGAAACCTAGGGTAAGAGACGATCCTTGGGCTAGGGCTTGCAATATCTCGAGATCCAACTGTCGGAATTTCACGAAATTTTGAGGGCCTCTAGAGGAAACCCTAGCCCAGTAATGGGGAAGAGATCAAAGTTTTTTGATAGCTAGAACGTGAGATAATTGATGCCCTAGATGATCTATGGAGGCTAGGCCTAGAAAGAGAAGGAGAGGTGAGAGAAATATGTGTTTAAAGTGATAAGTTGATAACCTATACAAGGACCAATGCCTTATCCTTTGGGAGAGATGGAGTTAGGAGAATTTATGGTTTGGAAGAGGTTCACCCAATAAAGTAGGTCTTCAAGCAACTTAACATAGCATTAGGGCATGAGAGCAACTACAGAGATCTTTACACTTCGATATGAAATAAATGATGACTTATCAAGGTATATTTTGACAAGATAACCTCTAGGAATATTCACCCATTCATACATGGCCCATACAATGGTGCAACACTATAAAAAAACAAAATTTCCACAATTTCGTACAAGAAAGCACTGAATTTCAGACTTGTATAGCGAAAATCCCCCCAACATTCATGTGAAAAAGTAAATGACAAGAATAATCATGAAAGAGATTACTTACATGTACAAAAGAGTATATCCAATCATCGTATTATGCCAATAATGAAGCTCCAAGACAAGAGAAGTAGATCCAAATATCAAAATTCATCCATAACATCCAAACTCGTCCTCCAAAAGGGAATGCAAAGTTTACAAGAGCTGCTAAATCCAAATCCAGGTGACGATAATTAAAATGAATCACCTCACTTCTATTTATACAATCATTTAGGAATTAAAATGGTCTAATTTGGACTAATAATGCCCCTAAAATAAAATAATGTGCACAATAAATATAAGAATACTTTTGGTGACAATCCCACCAAGTAGCTCAATAACATAATAAGAAGCCTTTCAAGAGATTCGAATGATTAATAGAGTGATTCGTTGGGCCTTTAAGGAGGCCTAATGAAGTCCTGAGTTTGCCATGATGATAGAATGGACCTCAAACATAGTGGAAAAGGGGCTGGCCCCTTGTTTTCCAAGGAAGAACTTGTGGTTATCCCAAGTGGGTGTGGCAGCACAGGGACATCCTCATGGGTATCCAAGTGGATCGAAAATTCCTGTAGACCATCTGTAAGGGCTAGATGATGACATAAGCCCTCCCTCTGCAGCGGGAGACATCCTTTGGACACTGGAACATTTGCCAAGTGTATGGTCCAAGTGTGGAATCGACTAGGCATGGGGAACCAGGTGCATCATCCTTATCCAAAAGGTGGAATACGAGCAACCAATGAGTGGTGCTGGGGATCCATGAAGTACTCTTTGCTATGGTGGAGGCCCATGGTTCTCAGCGCTCACCCTACATGTGCTAATATGGCCCTCTGGAGGGCTAGGACCCCATATAGGGAGACCAAGCCCCAAATGGAGACCCACCTGCAATCCTGCATAAGATCCAATGCGTCCCCTTGCCCTCATACAACAAATCATTAGAATAATCAAGTAAAAGAGCTTACAAGTCATGGAATCAATGGGGCACTTCCTGGTGGCATGCCCTTCCATAGTGAGCTTTGGCATGTACAAGTGTCCCCAAGCTGAACAAGGGTTTAATCGAGGACCCTATTGGGTGGTCTCAACCTTTAAAGATGGTGACATGTCCATGGTACATCCTTCAAGTGGTAGGTGGCAAGTGATATAGTAATGGAATAGAGTGGGGATCAGGGGAATCATCCAGACCACATGTCATGGTACAAGGGTAGCTTTAATAAGGGAAGCCCACACCTGGGTATATGAGTGTAGGAGGGAGAAAATCGTGGTACATGAGTTACCTCGACCTTTGTTTTTCCACCCTTCTTCATATGCATTTTGCCTTTAATTGATTTTTCTTCATAACTGCTCGGGGCTACAGGGATGACAGCATGATGTATAGTATTTCACAGTGGATACCTCCTTAAGGTGGGGCGGTTCAACGCCCACCAGGGGTTGGGACAGTCATGGATTCCTTAATGATGGAGGGGGCTCATCTAGGGCCCATAGGAATCAAGGTGATGGCCATGGATAAGGGGTAGAGCTCATGTTTGGCTTTTTCCCACATGCTAAATTGTATGCCCAGGCCATCTTTTGCATTTTGTGATACATTTCCTGTTGAGAGTGGTGGCCAAATTATGCTTTTTCTTTTCTTTTTAGTTGCATCAACCTCTGGGGCATTGTTCCAGGGCCGACTCAAGGTGTTGACAAGGGGGGGGGAGGCTAATTCTATGTGGACCCATTGGACACATGTGGACCTGGATGGGGAAAGAGATGAATGGGGCTAAATTGAGTGGAAGGAGGGTGATATATGTGGTGTCGGGAAGAGGGATCAGACAACCAAAATCGGGATTTCCCGTGTAGTGCCAACCCTAAAGCTAATGGCTAGTAAAGGAGATTCCACGAGACTAGGATACAAGGTTAACCATGAAATCGGGCGGTGGAGACAAAAGTACAGACCTAACCCACTCTTTCTGCCAAATCCCCTCACCAATCCATTCCTAAAAGTGCTAATGACAAGGAAAGTTACTTAACTATACCAATGAAAAGCTATACCTTCGGTGTTGGGAGGCCCACCTTCAAACATAAATGTAACAGGTGGGCGAGAGACCACATGGCCGGCTCAAGTGGAAAAGATAATGGCACATCAAGCTATCTGGTGGCTTCAAGGGGCTGCCGGCTGCATGCTGAGGACCATCTAGGAGAAAAAAATTCTCCTATATACACTACCCACAGGTGGTGGGTAACAGGTCTATTTCAATTGTTAGGTAAATGAGAGTAAGGGTCAAATGGTAGATCTCATTTCCTGTAATCCGACTACAAGCATTTCATTCTGCGAGTTCTGCTTGTTTGAAGCTCAGGCAACCACAATTTGCAGATTCAGTGAATAAACAAATATTTCACTAAAAGGAATCAAGGGTAGACTTTAACAGGTGCCAACAAAGAGCTGTTTTGGCTTGATATGATCAGTATGGAACATGTTAGTTGCAGTTCATACTAGGCAGCCAATCTATGTATTTTAGTATAAGTAGGCATACTATTAGTTAATTAGAATCTTCTGCTAACTGCAACTGTTATATGACCAGTTCTTTGTTAGTTAAGTCATAAACAACTATGCTCATGAGAAAAATGTCATCGGATAGGTATTTTCCAAATATCATGCCTATGTAGAGTTACGTTTAAGTCTAATGAGAGCCTGCTAGTTTTGATTTCAGTTGTTCTTAAGGTAGTTTATTTTAGCCTGAGGGTCATGCCAATTGCTTAAACTTTACACATAGAAATGGTTGGTTCAATGTTAAAATAGTTGACAAGAGTAATAATCAGTTAGCAGTGCAATGGATGGTAATCCATATGAAGTTCTGCCATGTAAATTAACACCCTTTGCTTTAAAGTAAACTACCGAATGCAAGTAAAATTTAAGTTCTCACTTTACTTCTCAGATTATGCTGAATGAAAAAATCTTGATCATTTTCTTTTGTACTTTCGAATATATGATTGCAGACTTCTAATGGTGGAATAATTGATGATCTTTATGGACATTCCTTTCAAGTGACAGTTCATGCCCATCAAGAGAACGTTACTGGATTAGGAAAAATATTTCTTTAATGCATGATTTCCATTCTAATGTTTGGTATGGTTCTATATTTGGCAGTAGTGGGTGCAAATGACTATGTAGTAGATTAAACATTTATTGTGCAAAAATACATTGCTTTGTTTTTGACATGATTGTTAAAACTTAATTTCTTCATAATTGCAAGTTCATTCCTACAATTGTTCTATGCACTTGGGCAACTCAGTAATATATCAAGTGTTATAAAAGGCATTTGCCAACTGCTTTTGTACAGTATAGTTTCTCCATGTAAAGGGCACTTTTCTTACAGCATGTTATATCTGCCTAATGCTGCATTTTTCCTCTGCAGAGTTGCAATGCTGATCCTGAAGCAAATGGAACTGAAAATGCTTCTTTACAAAGTATGTCATGATCTTCGATAGTACTTTTTCATTGTTTTCATGTTTTATAGTTATCCTTCAATAACTGGGGGTGACAATGCCTCTATAAGTGGTAGTGATGGTTATGTCATTAGTATAATGTCTTAAGAGTGTTTTTTTTAAACCTTATGAAATGCCACTTACAAGTTCATCGCAGTGGAAGATTTACATGATTACATTAAGAGTTTGTTTTTGTTTTGTTTTGTTTTTTTTTTTATAATTTTTTAAAATCAGTTTGCACGAGTCTAAAAGTCAATTTACAAGGTGCACATTGGCTCTTTAAATCATAATATATGCTATAGAGCAACTTGAGAGTCAAGATAGTCACACAAAATATCTTATTATTATTATTATTTTTATTTTTTAAATATCTGTGGCTTGTATGTTTGAATATCTATATTTCAACAGTGTTTTAAAAACCATAACTGGATTTGGAACCAGTTGAGGCTCTGATGTGACCAGAATTGGAACCTGGGCCAAACTGGTGGGCGAACCAGTTAACTAAAACATAGATAAAATATGGAAAATTTAATGGAAAACACATATTATGTATGTTAATGTGAATTTAAACCATTAGGCACCAAATATGCAAAGTTTGCTCAACTATATACATTGTAAAGGGTGAGTATGGCAAAATGGAAAATCTGCCACAAGCTGTGCACTAACAGTGCTAAATCAGCTCCAAACTCACTCTGAATGACCACAGCACTGCAAATGCTAAAATGTTCACAATTACTCAATGAGAGCGGTGAGGGAATTAGAGTGAGTGGGTGTCCATAATTGTTTTACGGTTTGGGGAGGCTTGGGGTTTGAAGTTTTTAAGCTGTTTTATTGCTTATTTTTTTCATTTTTGGCCACAAGTTGGCCAAGGTCAGTACAAATTGGAACTGATCACACTGGCCAGTTTAAATTGGAACAGATTGAACTGTTCAGTTTGATCAATCACTGGACCAGTTCAAGGGCCAGACTGTTGGAGTGTATGGGTCAGAACAATACAGAACCAATTACTAAACCAATTTATGGGTCAGTCCATTGGCAATCAAGGTCAAATTGGCTGGTTCTGGTTCCAGTTCGGCAGATTTTTGAAAAACTTCTTTTAACAAATTTTGAATTCATTTTAGATATCTTTGTTTATATGCTTGTTTTGAGCTTTTTTTGGCCTGGTGATATATTCGTGTATTTTGACTTTACATGTAATGATTTATTTTATTTTTCCTGGTCCTTTGTCACATGTATATTTTATTAACTTATGGTTGTATGCCATCTTTATTGAACTCATTTTTTGATTACCAAGAGTAATTTCTTATATGCATTTAGTTTCTACATGCACATGACCAATTTGCCTCGTGCTTTGTGTATTTGTTTCTATTATTCTCACAATTCTTTACATCCTGTAAAATTCCCACGAGGAAATACCCAAATATCCACTGAATTATTCTGAGTCTTGAGGATTGTTTTTAGTGAGAGATTTCATCAAACACATTGAGAATGCACTGCTGTGGGTGTAGTTTTTGTTTTATTAACTTCAAATAAAATGCACAATGGACATTTTGCAACATGGAAACACTCCTCCACAAAATGCACTCAGAAATTATATAAGTGTATATTCAAGGCTGATATGAGAGTAAATGATAATAAACTGAACATGAACCAGCTTGTAATTTAATTAGCCATGAGCATATACAGTGAGCACAGGGATAAGAAAACCTGGAGTGTTCTTCTAACAATTTGGCTTGAATATCAGACCTTCTCAAGACAAGCAGGGGCACACATAAATGTATATCAGTTCCTCTTTAACAGTGCATTTCCGGCTATACAACCCAGAACATACATTAGTAGACAAGCAACTCGTTCCCTTGATGAAGACTGAACTTTGTTGACCCGACATGCACAGGAAATAGAGTATCAGCCATCAAAATCAGCAAGACAATATCCATGTCTGCCTGAGACTGCCAGTAACGTCCAGCAATGAAATACACCCAACTCAGCTTCATGAGCAAGATTGTATTAAGTATGCTCCAGGACCTTGTGAAAGAAGCTAACAAATCTCGATGCAACGATGGAAGACAACCCTTAAACACAGTGAAGAAATACCTCTCCAACGCATGGAATTCATCATGATCTAGTCGGCCTCATTCACCATGAAACTAGTCGGTCTAACTCATAACTATATGGTCGACTTGCTTAAAAGAGATATGCTATATATATACATGTGATGTGCCGTCATGATTAGCAGAACAAGCAATCGGATATCTCAGAGATAAAAGTGTGGGCTTTCTTTGTAAGATAGTGCGGACAATACATGAAATTAGACGGAATTTATACATGCAAAGACTGATCGAATACCACAACAAGACAGCTTATCTATATACCGAGACAGTGTAGATACCAACAACATATATCTATATAAAACAGTGCGGATATTACAGTTAAAGACAGCATATATATATATATATAAAGAAGTTGTGGATACTTTTGTAAAGACAGCGTATATATATATATATCTCTGTTTTAAAAAACGGCCGGCTCAACTCCGACCAGGCCTGGTAGACCGAGCCATTAGGCTGGCCGGTCCGACCAGGTACAAAACCAGCTAGGTTGGCCGGTTTGTTACCGAGCCGGCCGGTTTTTGTACCGGCTTGGCCGGCTCGGTAACAAGCCGGCCAACCAGGCCTGGCCCGAGTTAACCAGGCCGAGCCAAAACAGCCGGCCGGTGGGCCCAAAAAAAGCGGTTTTGTGGACTTCAAACCGGATTTTAATCCACTGTTAGGTTTGTTTTAGGTTTTCTGAAGAGTTGTGGAGTTGGTTTTTGGAGCAGCTTCATGGTAATGTTAAATTCTTAAAGTAAAAGTGACATTCTCCTTAATCTTCATTATCTTTTGACGCAATTTCATCTTTTAATGAAGATTAGTATGATGAAATGAAGAGCTACAGAATGTCATTTTATTTAGCCTTTAACATTACCATGGAAATGATTCCTTAGATGCTGAGAGGGAATTTAACTTTCTATTGGATTTCAAAGGAGAAAGTAGAATTTAGACCATTCAAAATCCAAAATATGCTATCGGCTTTTTCTCTTGGTTCGTGATTGGGTTATTGCAATGTTTCCAGACTAATTTTTACTATGTATTAGGGCACAACTTGATGCAATCAATATTAACTAACTCCTCTGCACTTTGATGACATGAAGGTTAGTGACAATGACTCAAGAACAATATGCATAATAAAGATATATACAATACAGTGTTTAATACACTAATGGAGGATGGAATTCAAAACATCATCCTCATCTAAATACCCTAGAATACACAAACCCTAAAAATTAGGGTTTCATATGTGAGCTAGGGTTTTCCATGAGCCATCTAGGGTTCTTATTCAAATTAAACCCTCCATCAAAAGAGCCTTAAAACAAATAAAAATAAATAAATGCATTTACACATACTATGAGAGAGACCATACCTCTGATTTTACGTTCATACAAGTTGCTACAAGGATTTGCTTCAAAGTGCCTTGCACTTCTTCTGTTTGTCAGACTTTCAAGGGCACTATCATCTTTATCCAAAGGTGCCAACATAGAGGAGCTACATACTTTTCTTAGATGAACTTCCTTTACTTCAGCTGCTAGACAAAAATAGAATCACATGAAGGGTTGCCACTAAACCTTCTTAAAATCACATCAGCTGCTAGATAATGAGCAGCTTAGTCAACAATATGACATCATGGAGGGCTTTTACTATTCTTCAAAAACCATTTTCAAATTGATGTCTAAAGAGACCATCCCTTCTCATAACTGCATTTTGTATTTTCATTGACTTCAAGGCACCTTTTATGAATGCTTCAAAGACATGAATATATATTAATTATTGATTTACAAGTCGGCTTCGATGGAACTAGCTTATAATACTTGTGTGTGTGTGAGAGAGAGATTGTAACAGTGATAAGGACTCAGCCTCTTCTTCTATACACAAAATAGGGTTCCTTGATTTTACTGATATAGATCACAAAGGATGCCCCGCTAATTGTCTTTTTAAGGCTACAATTCATACCTTGCAAACGTATGTATACAAGATCTTGGCTTCCTTAAATGATGGAGGGCCTTAGAACTGTCCTTTATAATGATGTGCCTCTAATTCTAGGACAAGTCCTCCTCACGATCATTGATAGGATACCACCCTTCTAGTTGTAAATGAAGTCACCTTTTAAGTCCTCATAGTCCAGTGACCACAATGTCAAATGCCGAATTTTTCTTTAGATTAGGGGATTTAACTTTCTTCGGAACAATGAGAATAACAAATTCATAATAAGGATGCACTCTCAAGAGAAACAGAAGAAAAATACCCTTCAATTCTACTTGAGCAAAGAAGTCCTCCATAATTGCTTCAAACGAAGGGCAGAAATACCTTGTTTATACTTAGAATCAAGCCTTCAAAGTAATGTACAAAGATGCCATGAATTGATCCACGTTAAATTCTCAACGTAGATAGGGAACTTAATAACTCGGTCTGAAGGCTATTGTGGCTCAATTGCAAATGCTTTCTTATTTGAAGAAAAACACAATGAAACCCTCTTCAATCAAGTCACAGAACTTAACATTGTGGGTTTAATCCACGGTTCTTTATATGCTTTGAATTACCACAGGCCTTCTAGAGGGTTGATGTCTTGTCGAAAGGAGTCACCTGTGACATTGGTTATGTTTTTTGTTTTGATCTCTATATCATCATCCTGTATTGGACAGTGCACTAGGTGCAATTTTGATATAATGTATATTCATGAGCCTACTTTGATCATATGTTGTCTTTTGTGACTTATCTATATTGTAATGCTTTGTGTTTGGAAACATGAATAAAAAGCTTTAAATTTATGTTTTTGTACAAAAAATTAATATTTAATGTATTTTTTACAAAAACCGAGTCATTGAAACCGAGTCGACCGAGTCATTACCGATTCCGAGTCATTACCGAGTCATTACCTCGGCCTGGTAGTTGACCGATTCCGTTTTTTAAAACATTATTATATATATATACGAAGACAGTGTGGAACCTACAGCAAAAGTGCGGATCTGTATTGGAACAGAAAATGAGAATATCTCTAATGTAACACAACGTTGATAAGAAGAAGGTTATTCAAGTAAGATTGCGGTCAAGCTATATCTAGTTCAAAGTCTGGAAGAAATATATATTATGTGACATCATCAGGGTTATGATGAATTCTGAAGTAAGGAAGGTAAATCTGTGATTTACCTTCCCTTAATAAAAGTGCTGCTCCTGCCTAACATTTGTGTCCTGTACATTTTTGATAATTGACTTGATGAAAGATTAACTAAGTCATAAGCAACACAAGCAAGCTCACAAGTAATTATCAACAAGAGAATTTGTATTAACCTTAAGCCCTCCAAATTCTCAACATGGTATCAGAGCTAAGGTGGCAGTCAAAGAAGGGCATACAAGTGGCACTTAAGGATTAGATCACAGTCAACAACAACTCAGATATCTTTTGGATAGAAATGGGCTCGAACTCTATATTAATCTCAGCAAGCAGTTCAGTAAAGCAATTCGGTGAAAGCAGAGACAAGGAAGAGGTATAAACAGGAGGTCGAGGAAGATATTAAGATTATCGTTTGAGCAGTGATAAGTTTTGTGGGAGATTTGTTATAATACCATCCTACGACACTTCGGACCTTGGAGCTACACACCGCAGAGAAGGGAGCAGTTTTGTGGTGTATTGTTTGGGCAGTCTTCTAAACAACCAGTGAATGGAAACAAACCTCGTACAACTGCCTAGAAGACATAACTCGGACTTGTGATACCTTGGAGTTATGGCAGTTTTACACCCCCAGACCTGTGATAACAAGGTTCGGTTATACATTTGAAAGTCTCAGATATATTACATCTGTGGAGGCTCCGTTATACTCTGAAATAAAGGCCCAGTCCTGTAGAGTTAAGCCTCAGAACAGTAGCCTCGAACGAATGAAATACACCTCGGATCTGTGATTAGGAGAGCTTGGACCACCTACAGCACTTCAGATTTATTGGATTGCAGAGATTGCAGTCTTTACTGAAAGCTCATCCAAGCTTGGACTTGCAACAATCTCTGAACCCGTGATCATTCTTTTTCGGACTTGTGGGCAGTGACTGTTGGGTAGCTCGGATTAGTGACATGATTGCAGACTTATACTCAGCTTGGATCTATTGTATTGTGAAGACTGATAAATGACATGATTATGGCATTCTTTGGAGTAACCTAGTAACAATTTCTTGGGAGTTTTGAGAAAAATGTTTTGGGAGTCTTAAAACAGATTTGAAGGCACCTTTGGAGCAACTTCAGAGAAGGAGTTTCGGTGTAAATCACAGTCATAGTCATGAATTCTGATTTCAAAAGAAGGATTCTCAGTGATATGTATATACAGTGAAACAGTACGTTAAAGGATCTTGGAATAGCTGATCTACCAAAGATCTGAGGTATCTACAACTAATATAAGTATTCAGTTTGGAGGGAACTTGAAGTATCAAGCCTTGAAGACCTGAATTAACAGTCCAATCACAAGGTACCAGTTATAGGAAAATCAAGTAAACTTATGAATAAGGAATTGATTTCTGTTGGTTATATGATAGGAAGCAATGTAGCATCTTGATCGAAGCATGGTAAGAGCTCCTGGTGAATCAGCTCCGGGAAAACCTCTTTGACAAACTTTACTAATAGAAAGTAGTCATCAAGAGCAAGGTTCATCATGGAAACATACGCTGGGATGTGATGATATATTGATGAAACAAGCTCTTCATTCTTGAAAAATGGCTACAGGATGACTTGAGGGAAAAAGGTACGAGGTATGTATATATTTATATGCTGACATTGGATGCTGTGATGTCATGTTATATGGTTCCAGGTAATGGACTTCTGTACTTAGAAGAATGATCTATGGAGAAGTATCTCTCAGTGCACAAGACAGATGAAATCAACATAATATGTCCTCATGAAATATGAGGTGGCTGTATATGAACAAGGAACTGGAAAATGTGTAAGTTCTTTGGAATGGAGAATGCACAGAAAGGACGAGATCATGAAATGCAACCATGTCAAGAGGCAGTTATCATTCGGAGACCAAGAATATGTGACTAAAAGATCTCTTAGGAAGATATGTAGACTCTGACTAGTAAAGATGAAGACCCTTGGCAAAAACATATCATTAGGAGATGTGTCAATCTGTATGAAGGATGCCGATGCCTACAGGAAGATGTCATGGTGAAAGATGATCACTAAGGTAACTTTCGTTAATATGAATATGTTTATCTGGATGAATTTGTGCAGGGCTGCTAATCATGAGAAAGGATGTATGATCCTTGGAAATGATTCAAACAAAAGCAGCATGGCATAACAATGGACCAGATAAAGGAAGTCTAATGAATCACTCTCTGATAACTCTCTGATAGCTGACATGACTCAGGATGGAAGTGATGGATGATTTGT
Organism: Pinus albicaulis; assembly: GCA_034641835.2. Lineage (NCBI taxonomy): Eukaryota > Viridiplantae > Streptophyta > Pinopsida > Pinales > Pinaceae > Pinus > Pinus albicaulis. The sequence continues at coordinate 780,269,158 of CM076578.1, forward strand.
GCCCTATGAAGCTAAAAGTTGGAGATTCCTCAATATCGAAGTCCATGACATCAAGGACAGGAATTCTTCATGAGCAGTTGGGTGTCTCACCATTGCTGCTAGAGGTCCCTGGTTAAGAGGGAGCCTGATGATAAGTTTTTTACTTGGAAGAAACTTGGTAATTCCTAAGAATGAGCTTAGGTACATTCCTCGTATAGGAATGAGTACATTCCCTTGTGGAATAGGTCCTCCCTGGTTGAGAGGGAGAGATAGACACATCATTTTGGTCTTGGGAAGACAGAATGGAGGATTGGGTAATCATCTGGCATTCGATACTCTTTGAAAATGTGTTAGGGCATTCAAGATAACAGTAGTCGGGGACTGATATTCTTTGAGGGTTAGCTACCCAAGAGAAGAATAGTCCAAGAAGGTCATACTTTGAGAACACTCAGGTGGAGTATGTACCTTGGAGAGATAATGGCGAAGGTGTCTATAAGTCATGTGTCTTGCGAGCATTGTAGCCCATTGTCTCGTTGAGAGATGGGGTTGTTAGTCAAGGCCTTGCACTAGGAAAACGCTGGTTGATATGATGCTATACACATGTGATTACCAATCCGATTCTTCTTATGAGATTCTTCGGTTTGAAAGTGACTATGTACCTGTATGAATACCTCCCTAGTTAAGAGGTCAGTCTTCATGTTGACTATGTAAATATATATTTATGAAAAGAAGAAGGCAAAGTAAATAAAAATGTATTTTTAGTGTATTTGCTTCATGGGCTTCATGAGCAAGATTGTATTAAGTATGCTCCAGGACCTTGTGAAAAAATCTAACAAATCTCGATGCAACGATGGAAGACAACCCTTAAACATAGTGAAGAAATACCTCTCCAACGCATGGAATTCATCATGATCTAGTTGGCCTCATTCACCATGAAACTAGTCGGTCTAACTCATAACTATATGGTCGGCTTGCTTAAAAGAGATATGCTATATATATACATGTGATGTGCCGTCATGATTAGCAAAACAAGGAATCAGATATCTCAGAGATAAAAGTGTGGGCTTTCTTTGTAAGATAGTGCGGACAATACATGAAATTAGACGAAATTTATATATGCGAAGACTGATCGAATACCACAACAAGAAAAATTATCTATATACCGAGACAGTGCGGATACCAACAACATATATCTATATAAAACAATGCAGATATTACAGCTAGTGTATATATATATATATATATATATATATATATATATATATATATATATATTAAGAAGTTGCGGATACTATTGTAAAGACAAGCAGTAGGCAGGTATATATATTAAGAAGTTGCGTATAATTATTGTAAAGACAAGGTGTGTATATATATATATATATATATATATATATATATATATATATATATATACACACAAATAGAACCTACAGCAAAAGTGCGAATTTGTATTGGAACAGAAAATGAGAATATCTCTAATGTAACACAACGTTGATAAGCAGAAGGTTATTCAAGTAAGATTGCGGTCAAGCTATATCTAGTTCAAAGTCTGGAAGAAATATATATTATGTGACATCATCAGGGTTATGATGAATTTTGAAGTAAGGAAGGTAAATCTGTGATTTACTTTCCCATAATAAAAGTGCTTCTCCTGTCTAACATTTGTGTCCTGTACATTTTTGATAATTGACTTGATGAAAGATTAACTAAGACATAAGCAACACAAGCAAGCTCACAAGTAATTATCAACAAGAGAATCTATATTAACCTTAAGCCCTCCAAATTCTCAACATTGCTATCACCCGAAAACTCAGACACAACCTCGGTCACCACCTCAACGATTGGCACGACTGGGGTATGTTCTACTCTCTCCAGTATGATGTCAATCGATACGGTCAAAGGAGTCTCCAACACGGGTGATCCCTGCGTCACACTGAGTGCATCTACTTTCTCTCCACAATCCTATGTAGATGGCTGCACCCCCACTGCTTGTGCATCTCTAGTCTCTCTTTTGTAAGGAAGAGGATAGATCTGGTCTGACACCTTCATCAACTGGGTTAAGAATTCATGCATATTAAATCCTCCTTCAGCCATTGGTTGTCTATGGTTTAACCAGTCACTGTGTATACATGCACAAATCTTCTCTGATCTAATTGGCTACCGCACAACAGGCCAAGATCATGGCTTCGATACCACTGTAATATTCCTAATGGAAATTTACAATGATAAACAAAGGAAACATAGCAAAAGCACACATAAAATTACACCACATTAAACAACCAGAAAATGCCAAAATCTGCGTTGAGCTGAGCCATTTTATTAAGATAAATGTTGGGTACATGATAGGATCAAAATGCATGCACCTGAGCTTGCTCAATGCAAGCTAACAATGCCTAGGTGATGAAATCAACTGCTCAGACACAAGTGTGGCTGTCCCCAACCAAGATCTCCGCTCTCCCCCTGAAATCTACATTGTTGGCTGCAAGAAATGGCTGCTAGGGCCTCCTTCGGTGCTCAGAAAATTCCGGGAAATTAACCCCGGGCTCTCCTCCAATAAACCACAAAAACCATGAAGGAATTGGTCAAATGTTGACCTTGGAGTTTCAACCCAAGTTCCCCTAGCTCCTTTAGCTGCTCGCTGAGTGGAGACCCCTATTTGATCCCTCAAATCTGCCCAAAAAATTCTACCAAATTATTTCTGAGATCCTTGTCAAAAACCTAGAAAGGTTTTGCTCTAGTTTTGACGCTCCAAAATTGACTCCAAATGCTTGACCTTCCTCCACAAGCAGAAAATGTAGCCTGTAGCAGATGTTGTTCTTGCTGCTTCACCAAAATGCGGGAAAATCCCCTACAATCTCCTCGAATATAATTCCAAGCAACCACAACTCCTCAATTCCTTCCACAAGCCACCCCACACTTGGCCTGTGCGAAAGACTGCGTAGTTCCTGAGCAAGATGATGCAGGCCCAGGCACACCAATTTGTTGTGCTGAGAAAAGCACCGAGGCTCCCGGAAATTCCCTCTTTCCCGCAAGTATTTGTGTGAGGAAATAGCCCAGCAACAACAAATCTCTTCCCTCCGGCACAACACCTCTCCAAGCCCTGCATAGCTCCCTTTTCTGCGTCCCACTGATGCCAAAAACTCGTGCTACTGCGTGGTATCCTCCCAGCTACCAAAGATGAGTAGAATTTGCCTCCCTAGGTTGGCACTCGTGGTCCATTGAAGAAGAGGGTGAGATTTCCCCTTGGAAACTTTTGGTGGTAAGCAACACCTGTGACTTAGGCTTCAGCTGAACAGCTGGAGCAACAATGTGTAAAATGACAAATTATCAAAAGTTCTCACGCTGCCTTCAATCCCTTATTTATAATTGTTGCCTCACCTTCCCTTGTGGGTCCCTTAGCCAACTATTTTGACTCCTTTCCCACACAATTGACTTTTCCTCCAAGGCGTGCTTATTCCATGAGGGGTGGCCCCACATTCCACCAAGGTTGGGATTTTCGAATTCTCCCAAGTCCCATGTACCCAAATTGTCTCCACTGCCCAGATTACAAATTGTGCTAGGCTTAGTACTTCCCCAATAAACTCCGTTAATCCTATTAAATGAAAAATCGAAATTGAGGATATTACCTTTTGTTATTTTTTATGAGATTTTGAGGGGAAGTCCCTTTTACAGGGCCTGTCCCCAGTTTGGGTTTCTGTTCTGTGGAGATGTTTCTGTGTCTGTTTCCAGGTCGTGGATGCTTTGGGATTGTTTACGGATGGTGCTTATATATTGTTGGTTAGACACTGATTGTTTCTCATGTCGTTTAGACCTCTTTATATTTTCCACTCCAGGTTTAAGAGTGTCATAATACCATCACGATAAAGTTAAGATGATTTTGGTATAGTTATAGTCCATACATGATTAGAGATGAAAAGTAACAAAGATGTCATTGTGCTTTTTTGACATTATACAATATAACGAATGATTTGATAATTCAGATGGCATTGATTCTTGCTACTTTTTGTGCATATCTTATTTTCAGATGGTCATACATTTCTTGGAAAGACCGATCTCAGAGAAGGTTGCAATGATAGTGGAATTCAAGAGGTTAGTATTAAATTGATTGTTTTTGTTGTCAGCCATTGTGAGGTAGGTACCTTGTATAGGTTTTGTTTATTATTGTAGTTCCTGGTCTATTATATAATTTACATGTGACATAATGTCCACTGTCATTTATATAGCCTTTCATTTTTTAAAACTGTAAACTATATTTTGCTTTATATTCTTTTATCTGAGTACTATTACTTAGATGAAACTAATATGTTATTTGTATATCCATTCATTACGAAATGCTGAAATATGTTACATGGCCTTCTTTTAAAATGTGACTCAACATGTAAATAGGAACTTGTTTGACTATCAGTAAGGTAGTTGTTTCAGTGCCTTCAAATTCCCTTGGTTGGTGCCAGTAATATAGGTAGAAGTTCATAGAGCTCTGTTGATGTTTCTTAAATCTGGTTCTGACATGAGAAAACCCTCCTTCAGTTAGCACCACCTCCTTTATTTTGGTAGGGTTAACTCACATTACTTCCTGCAAAACCTGGATTGACTGTCTTGTTACATTATTTCCTGCAACACCACAGCCAACTTCAATGGTGCCTTTTAGGGAAGATGCTTATTTTTAGAAGACCCTCATTTTTTGTTGTCCATTTATACACTATCTACATCATTATCAGTAATCTCTTGTATACTGTGTTCATAACAACATAAGAAGACACCTAGTAGGGCATTTGTTCAAGTGTTTATGTGCCTCAGTAAAAAGATGGTTCAATTTTTTTTTTCTATTAATTCCTTGAAGGAAAGGGCCAAAGTCTTGTGGAGGGAGAATATAAATTCTGAAGGGAAACAAAGGAGGATAGAAGGAAGATAAAATGTGAGTAATTGGATGAAGCAATGAAGGAAAATGATCTGTAGGAGGCACTTAGTAAGAGACAGGAAACACTTTTTTCTGAAGGAAATGTCATGTGAATAAGGTGCTCTATTTGAAACTATCTGGTTATATTATAATTTGATTATTCTGATATACTCAAGGCATCAACTTCAGCCTATTGTATAGTGTTCTCATAAATAACATAGGAACACACTTATGAGGGCATCTATTCACGCGTCCCCCTCAATTTTGCCTAACAACCTTTGAAAAAAAAAATACATAACAAATATCAAAACCTAAACTAATTTGCAATGCCTAATTCACTCATTCAACTTACCAAGCTTACCCCGTGACACTATCTGACTTACCAGTTAATTGTTGCCTCTCCTCCCCCTCGACGCTCCTTCAATGCTCATTGTCTATTTTTAACTTTCGGTGTTAACTTTCGAGCAAAGTTACCGGATCCGGCAGGGGAGGGCCAAGATCCCTCGGACTTCATAGCTTGGAAAGGGAGGATTATGATAGTGTTGGAAGATAATGGTGTGGGAGAATTCATGAAGCAGGCTATCCCACCACCACAAGATGCCCAACAATTGGCCCAATATAATAATAATGATATCAAGGCAAAGAGGATCTTTCTAGAAGGGGTCAAAGATCATATAGTGCCTCATATCCATGAGAAGAAGACATCATTTGAGATGTATGATACAATCCTCAAGTTCTATCAAAGTACCAATGATACCAGGAAGCTTTCTCTTAAGGAGAAGTTGAGGACTATCCTGATGAGCAAGGATGAGCCCATCATCCCATATTTGACAAGGTTACGAGATGAAATAAGTGGGGTGGGCGTGGTTGTATCTGATCATGATCTTGTGAGTTTTGCCTTACTTGGACTTTACAAGTCGTGGAATGGGTTCGAGGATGTTGTTTGTGGGAGAGAGAACTTCCCAAATTGGGAAAGGTTTTGGATTGACTACATACAGGAAGAGATATGAAGAGGAACCATAGAAAGGAGATCAATTATGATAGAGGACAAGGAGAACTGTGCCCTGGTAGGCAAGAGTAGCAAGGCCAAGGGAAAGAAGGGCCAAGGAGAGGGCAAGTCCAGTCAAAAGGGAAAGAAGAAGGATGCGAGCAAGATCAAGTGCTTTCATTGCCATGAGTTTGAACGCTATGCTTCTAAGTGTAATGGCAAGAAGAAGGGGGCTGGGAAGGATCATGTTGTTGCATCAATGAAGGTAGATGAGTTTTTTGCCTAGTTCGAGAAAGATTTGTTGTTGATTGCTTGCATGACAAGCTCAATAGATAGCAGAGTATGGTATATTGATTTAGGGGCTTCCTTCCACGTGATCGAGAACAAGAAGAGTTTCAACCACTTGAAGGAGAAGGACATGCAGTTTCAGGTTGAGCAAGGAGATGATGGAAAGTATGCAACTAGAGGAATTGGTACTGTCAGCTTTCAGAGGGAGTCAGGTAATCCTCTTTATCTCAGAGATGTTCTCTATGTTCCTGGATTGAGGCAAAGTTTTGTTTTGGTAGCTACCCTCGAGGACAAGGGATATGATGTCATCTTCAGCAGAGGTATGGCATACCTCCAACACTTAGCTTCTGGATTTTAGAAGCAGATACGTGTGAGGGTGAAGAATCTCTACAAGTTGCAGGTAGAGATAGGTGCAACCTTGAGCAGCAAGGCAGATTGCTCTCAAAGTAGAGATAGGTGCAACCTTGAGCAGCAAGGCATATTGCTCTCAAAGTAGAGATGTGGTGGTTGAGTGAGAGTGGGATAGAGCTCTTAAGCTGGATACTCATCCAATATCTCAATTTCAGTCTAAGCTAGTTGGTAGTTGGGTTGACCAGTAGGATGATAATGATGATGAGGACCATAGCCCAGGGCGAGTGTAGGCAACCACTAAGTCAGAGACTTGCAGTATAGGGAGAGTTCGAACCAAGTGGGCAAAGGATTTGGTTAAGGGAGATCAGAAGAGAGTTGAGTCTCCCAACATCAAGAAGTAGACACTCGGTACACAGGGTACATGGCACTTATGACTCAAGTGATGGATTCGCAGAACATGGTGGGAAAGAATAGGTCTTCAGATCAGGTTTTGCAGAAGAAAGCATGGAGGTCTTCTAGTTTAGGGGGAGCAGCTGTAGGAATGGAAAACTTGGTAGAGTTGAAGACAGATCCAGGTCGACGAGGTTCTTCCAAGAACACCTTTCTCGCTAAGAGAGAATGTTGAAAATATCAGTGAGAAAAGGGATCCTTGATTTGTGCCTTAATCATAGGAGACAAAACGAGTTCCTTGTGCTTGACTCGAGTTCCAAAAATTTAGGAGATTCCCTATAAATTAGGACAAGTTCCTATAATATAGGAATCAGTCCCTAAAATTGGGACGAGTTAGGTTGCAGTTAACTGATGTGTTGAAATTGAAAGTCGAGTTCTTGATTTTCTACTGTGAGTTAATTGAGGAAAATCACAAGTGATTGAGTTTCAAGTGGTTGACGTGAAATAGGATGAGTTGCATGAGCAGTTAACTCATGCTAACTCAATCAATCACTAAATCATTCTTTAATTAGAAAACTCACTAGTTTTAACCATTCGAATTGCCTTTAAAAGGAGTAACAAAAGCACAAGTTTAATCATTGTTTTGGTGAGCATGAGTTTGTGAGAGGAAGAGTGTGCAAGAGAAGCTTGTGCACAGGTTGGTAGATGGCAACAGAGATCAGCGGTCTTGCAAGAGTTTCAAGCTTAGAAAAAGCAGGAAAGACAAGTGTGTCTTTCAGACCGAAACAATTGTCTTTAGTAAGAGATCAATTGCTCAGTTTCTATATCAATAAAATTCTCAAACAAGCAAAGGGTTTTCCCAGTTGGGTTCCCTAGATAATTCTGTGTTTTTGAATTGTGTGACTACTTTTATTTCTGTTCCTATTCTGCTGCATCTAGTATAGAAATTCTGTGTTTATATGAGAAGAAATTTTATTTCAGATTGTTCATATTAGCATATCAGAATTTTGTGGGTTTTTCTACATAATGCATTGCTATTTCTCCCTCCAGGGTTCAAGTCTGTCCAGCAACATGTTTAGTGCTTATGCTTATGCTTGTGTTTAGGTTGGTGCTTGTAATTTGTGGTTGGGGTTAAGTGTAAGTGTTTTGCTACCTTGATGAAATAGAAATCCTCCAGTGGCGACAACTTCACTTATGTTAGCTATTGTAGCACGTGAGACACTTTTTCTCATTGCAATATCTCACATAAGACAATTGCCACTTGCATGGAATTAACCATTCTCAATCAAATAAAATCTGTCACTGAGTGGTTTCAGGTAATCTTGTTGAAAACTTGTAATAAATGGCTGGGGATGTTGAAGAATGTAACTAGGTTTGGTATTCATAATTGTACGTGAGTCAAAAATGAAATATATTTTTGTCAAAAGAAAGCAAAATAAATTTTATTATTAATTAAATTGACTTGTTAAAGCATGGGTTTCATGCTTGGGTCAATTATCATAGGTCAAGCCTCCATTGTAGGATTTAGGATTTTTATTTAAGTCGAAAAAATCAATTTTGTTTTGTTAAATGACTACTCCATCAAGTCTCCTTGCAAGTCGGCCTTCAAATTAATTGTCTACAATTCGGCTTCATCAAATAGACTCATGTCGTCTTATTTCAGTGAGAAACTACTATATATATGCATGTAACCTTCGCTCAACAAAACAGAAAGCAAGTTCGGTGTACCTCAGAGACATAAGTTCGGTAGTTATAGAGAGAAGAGTTCGGATCAATTTCTGTGATCGAGTTCGGTTAGGAGAAGGTTCTCTCTATTGCAGAGAAGCAATTTCGGTTAACTACAGGCAGTGAAGAGACACATATTCGGTGCAATATGATGGGCGGGAGTTCGATGTATTTCAGTGAAAGGAAGTCTGATGAGAAGGCTGTATGACTACATGGCTAACACAATACCGAAGTCTGGAACCAATTACTAGGACATTATCACAGAGTTGAAGATTGGGCCACCATCACAAGAATCGACAGATAACTGTATAGAAGACTGTGTCGCTAATTCTACAGGACCGAAGCATGTAAAGTACTGCAGGACGGTGTTATTACATAAAGTACCGAAGCATGATTGAGGCATAACACTGAAACTTGTCAAGGGTGATCATATTGATGCAATAAAGATAAATTGAGTATAGACTGAAGAATGAAATAAACATGGATGACTTTATGGAGGGAGTCTTTGGTCTAGGTTGTGAGGGTCTTGGTCGTCTCATCTTGTTTTGAATCTACTGAAGGAAGAATTCTTGACCGTGTTTTCCCCTAGAGTGGGGTTTTTCCCTGGCATCGTGCCTACATCTCGTGTTCCTTTCTATTTGTTGTTTGACATTAGTCTTGATGATAAGAAAAGGTAAATCAAAAGAAGGAAAAACGAATAATGAAACATCACAAGATACTGTCATAATAAGAGAAATCAATTAACTTGGATTTCTCAACAGGGGATAATTTGGTTGAAAACTCGTCATAGATTGTTTGGGTCAATGTTTTATGGAAACGGATAGGGATATATGTGTGCCATTTTTTTTTAAAGTTAGGATTTGGATGGGGGAATGAATATGATGCATTGTACACACATAAACATCTTAATGAAACATTGCACATACAAAATGAGTGTCTCATTAGTGAGCACTCTACTAGTAACTATTTGATTTGTCTGTCCCTACAATGGAGGGAGGGGATGTTTTATAGAGAAAAGCTAGAGTTTTAAATTTTTTAAAATTTCAAGTATATATATATATAGTTTTTAATTTCTTAAATTTGATTTTGCTAGAAGATTTGTCAGCATAAGTTCTCTAAGAAGCTGGATATGGTGTTGAATCGATCCTTTGACATATCCAAATTGGAAATGGGTTTTGGCTACATGAGTCAAATATTGGCATATTTGGGTTTGATCCTGTCATATCTGGATTGAAATCTGATTTGTGGAATCACGGATCGTGGACCTTGGTAGGTCAGATATTGTAACATTGGTTGCCTATTAAATTGTCTTGAAATAATCCCCAGGACAGCAACAATTAGTGCTGAAGCAAACTCATTTACTTAAAAGTAGAAATGATAATCTTTACTAACATCAATAACGTGATAATGAACATAATTATCATACTGTAAGCTGGTAAACATGGTGTAGAATCTAAGATGACTATGTAGATCCATGTGGTGATTGACAATTGTTTGGTTGTTGAGAACTTTATTGGGCCTCTCCTTTAAAGGGCGATATTGGATGGGCAAGGAATGAGCTCCAACGTTAATGCAACATTTTATGTGTTTTGTAACAATGTTAATAATAAGATGTTGAAACAATTAATGGTATTAAGGATTATTGATGGTTAAATCACTATAAATGATGTTCTGTGAGATGGTATAGATGAGAGAGTGATTTGGGTAATGGATACATGGGTAGCCTACCTCTGGGTAATCCTACGGTGTAATTGCTGCAGCATTATTAATAATATTTGGCATTTATCTTATTCGCCTCTATATTGTCTGTTTAATATGTGTGCATTTATAAATCTTATGTTCATTTTGTTGTTTTTCATTTGATTTAAACTTTTTCTCCATATAGACGGGAAATGGAGTATCTCTTTTGGGAGGCTTGATGATAAACTTTGAAGATGCAATAGCAAAGCAGCGGATGCATTTCATGTCAGGTGCGGCATTGAGGAAAACAAAAGAAGCTCGCTTCAAAAGTAATTTGACACATCATCTGTCTGAGCTTAGAGGTAAATTTTGGCTATTATTTTTTTGTATCCTTTATGATCATGTAATGCCAAAAGTGGAGGTTCACTTTGTTCATCCAGATTTATCTCTGTGCAGAAGTGCTCTATGATGTTTTGATCTTGTCTTTGTCACACGATATATCCATAAAAGTTTTCTATGGTTTCAGTATTACTTTATTAAATTGAAACACTTAGGTTGTATAACTGAGCAACAACACTTAGGTTGTAGGCTGTTAAAGATAGTTTTTAGCACAACTTGCCAATAATTTCCTGACCATTACATTTGGAAAATATTTTTAGCTTGACACAGAGCAATATGTATGTTATCTTGCCAAACAATGCCTCTCGCTGAGATTTTCTGCTTTGCAATAATATTTTGTTGAAAAAAAGTAACTTATGTTTCATTCATGCTCATAAAGCTACATCATGCATTCCCAAGGAAAAACATGTGGGTTTCATCTCCCATGACAGGTGAGAAGAGCCCACATATTTTCTTTAGTGCCCATTGCAGTAGAGCCCATTTCGTTTCTAAAATTCCTATTCTGTCATGATAATGGATGGCTAAATGGATGGCCTGTTTATAATGAAGGGAGCAATAAAGAGTATCGAATATTCAGTTGCTTTCATTTCCCAAACTTGTTGAGCTACGTTACTGTTAAATCTCCTAATACCAGCCCAAATTTATTTTCTCACAGCAATTATTTATTCCCAACCATTTTAATTAACAAAATAAATCCTGAATTACCGAAAGATAAAATCACTGGTATTTTAACAACTAGAAATATATATTGTAGAAATAACTTAGGGAGATCAATCACACATTGCAGTAGAAATAATTCGCCCACAACAATTCTCCGTCATTTATTAATCCGGAAAATCAGGGTTTCAATCCACAGAGAATTTACAAAGAAAAACACAGTGACTGGAACTTGCAACTCGACGCCACTGGAATAGTTCAGCCCAAGGAAAATTAGCTAACTGGAAATCGAATTTTGAAGAAAATTGGCCCACCTCTCACCAAAAAATCAGCCTCTACGTGTAGCTCTCACTTGGTCTTCGCGCACTCACAACTTGGCCCTGAAAAATTGGCCTCTGCGCCTAACTCTCATTTGGTCTTTGCGCACTCACAACTCGGCACTGGAAAATATATCCATTGATCCTAGCATACCATGCACATCGAGCATATTTTAGCCAATAAAGGGCCTTCTTCAACCTGCATACATGAGACTCTCTCCCATGCACCTCAAAGCCCTAAGGTTGCTCAATATACACCTCCTCAATCGCCCCATTGAGGAAAGTAGTATTCACATCTATCTGATGTATCCTACACCCCATCTCTAAAGAAATGGACATAATTGCTTTAATGGGTGCATATATGGTGAAAGGTGCAAATGTCTCCTTGTAATCCACTCCCTCTTGCTAGGAGAACACTTTCACCACGAACCTCGTTTTGTACTTTGTGACATTGCCATCAGCTGCATGTTTGATCTTATAGATCCATCGAGAAGTGACCATATACTTTCTCTTCGGTCCTGGCACTATGTCCCATGCATCATTCCTCATCATGGAGTTATACTCCACCATCGCATCCCTCTAGACCTACTCGTCTGCTACCTCCTCAAAAGTGGAAGGTTTGGAGGCGCCGGCGCTGCTCAACAATGCCAAATAACTGGAAAATCTTGTCAGTGGTTTACTCTGCCTGAAAGTGGTACTAGGAGCCTCCACATGCTCCTCAACATCTCTTAAGGTCTGGTCGGCTCGTCTTGCCCTCCTAGTAGAGCTCGAAGGAATATCTGGCTCATCCTTCAGATCTACAGACTGTGTCCCTGCTGTTTGTTAATTTCTCTTATGGAGGTATTGTTCTTTGCTTTGATATTTGCATTTTCATCATTTACATATTCATTCACCCCATAACATCATTTGTAACATATGCAATTATGTAGAAAGAACAACATCATTAACAATGTAGTGGAAATAAAAAGAACATCAGAAGAAAAACACACATACACACATAGAGACACCAAGATTGGTTGGAGACCATTGCAAAACCCCACAAGGGGGAAATTTCCGAATTCAATTCTTCTTCTTATTAGATTTCATCAATAGTTCAGCTGAGATACAAAGTACATCATTATGAGACATCATATAAATATCAGGCCTCCTAAGTCAGTTCACAATTTCATTTGTGAACTGAATGAAACGAAATATAAGAGAGTAGCTATCATACTTCACATGGCCATAGAGACACTGTTACCATTTTCATATTAATATTGTCATCTCTTTTCATGCCTATGCTGTCAATTCTGTCGAACCAATATTGTCAATACTGTACACTGTTAATTTTGTTATGCTAACTGTCATTTTTGTCATGCTTATGCTGTCAATTCTGTCAGGCCAACACTGTAGATGAGGTATGTCACATACTATACTCAGGTAGCCGGCATATCAATTTTTTTGGGTCACTGTCATAGTTGTAATCTATGTCACACGGTTCGGGTTCGAATTCGAGTTCGGCGACGATTAAGTTCGATTCGGGTTCAAATATTCTGATGAGGTTTGTAATGAGGTTCGACATTAGGTTCGACTATATATATTTTTCAATAAATATATATATGGCATAAAAAAAATCAAAATCAATTAATAAATTATAAAACTATCAGTAGGAATTTTGATTAGTAAAAGACATGAATAACTTAATCATAATAGGATCTAATTATATCAGTGACATTACTTAAATGTAAACATACACGGTACACGGTACACCATATTAGTTTGCAAATATAAATTTTGGAAGTTCTAGCAAAAATTTTGGAATCTATCCTAAAGCAATTAACCAAAACAAATTTAAAAGGTTACAGTCAACATAAACGACATTTTCGGTTATTATGTGATTTGATATGAAGTGCAAAGAAAGTAAGGTTTCACAACTGTAATGCTGGAAACACCTAAATTGTCCATGTCCCAGTCGGGAACTTGTGGAAAATTGAAATGCAGAATGCGGCAGCGGCAACACTTAGCAAACTCGGCGGCGACAACACAACAAACTCTTTCACTTGTAACAATTAATCATAACACCCATTCTTAAATAATGGAAACCAGGAAAATAATTGGCGGGAATAGGACCACTAACAAAAACCGCTCAAGTAAAAAAAAACATAAAATTTATTAAAATCGAACTTTATGCGAAAAATCATAAAATTTGCCTTCAGGTTCGACCAGGTTCGTCTTCAGGTTCGGCTTAAGGTTCGGCTTTAGGTTCGGCATTAGGTTTGCCGAACTTGATCGAATTCGAATTTTTTTTTCAGGTTCGCCGAATTTCAAATTTCAAGGTTCAGGTTCGGCGAACCCTGCGACATAGGTTGTAATAACAAAGTCACTGCCTCGAGAAGATAAGCGGATGTCATTGAAGTAATGTGTCTGTCACTAGAAATATATGTATGCTACCACTGCGAATATAAAGATGAATTCTCATATGCTAGTGACTGTGAATTGGTGCCATAAATAAATATGAGGAACTGTATGTAAAAGCAATGTCGAGGAACATAGAGCGGAGACTTATATAACTCAGAGATAGCTCAATATCCATACATGACTCATCAAGACCAAACAAATCATAAGGAGATGAGTGTAGTAATATTTCTGAGGAGCAACAGAGCAAGACCACATATATATCACAAAACTTGAGACAGACCAAACAACGCCGCCAAAAATACCAAACTATGATGCCATATCAGAGCCAAACTTAACACAGTGAAATGTACAAATGGTAACACGCAGAGGAGCCATAGATATATTACACAATGATGATATGACACATCACAGAATTGAGTTCAAGATTAGTGCCGAGACCATAGCAGATCATGTATAATGTATTGTGCCAATTATATGGAGTGGAGCCACAATATTCATACCCGAGTACGAGATTGTATGCAATTACAGAGATACCTGACAATGAGATCAATAATGCGAGGATCATGTGTAGAGCAAAGTTTATGTAGTTATACGTGTCTCGAAGTCATGCGAGTGATGCAAGACTATAGAAGATAGTCGAGCTCCTCAAATCTAATTGAACCATAGAATTGCATATCCATTGGGGATAGATTGATTGCCAATTTATATAATTTGATGTGGTTTCCCTTTGTAGGACCGACCTTTGTTTTTGGAGGGAAATAGTCAAAATTGAATTCAAATTTAAATTTGCCATTGATATTTAAAATACATATATCCAAATCCTCTTGAAATTATTTGCCCAAATAATTCCTTTTGACCAATTTATAATTCTTACTTTGGGGCTTAAGGGTTTGCTTTGGGGACTTAGGGTTCCCCTTAGGGCAAATTCTTCCTGACACTGCCCAATTTTAACACTGTTGGTGCTGCTGGTGCCTTTTCATTCTTAGGAGCTTCTCTCTACTGATCCTCTACCCTTGTTGGCTCTTTCTCATGAGACCTCCTAAGGGTCTTGCCCTGATCAAATTTAACATCCCGACTTAAAATAACTTTCCTTTGTCCTGGAATGTAGACTCAGTAGGCCTTTGAGACCTCACTCTAGCCCTCAAATACGACCCTTTTTGAGAAGGGCTCCAACTTAGTCCTCTTCTCTGTGGGAACATGGACATAGACTAGACTACCGAAGATGCACAAATGGCTAGAGTCACATCTGGTTTCACTCTTGTAAACATCTCTGCAGGAGTCACATCTTCCAATATCCTGTGAGGATTCATGTTCTGCACATATACAAATACTGAGAGGGGGATGAATCAGTATTTCCTTAATTTTTCAAAATTGGTTATTTTCCTTAAACATTCAGAGCATTAAAACCAACACATGAAACAACATCACATCAAATGATCAATACACAATAATTATGTCTCAACCAAGTGCTGTGTTATGTAAGATGTACATACAAAATTACAAGTTGAACAGGAAGGAAGTACAAGACTCTGCAAGGGCTTTTACCAACAAAACTGGAAGGAAGCAAATGCTTCCTATGTAAATTTGGGCTCCTGTACCAGAGACAATGACCCAACTACAATAAGCTGCAACAACCTCACTGCCACTGCTGTTCACTGCCGCTACTACTGTCCACTACTACTACTGCTACCACCACTGCTCCAAATATCCACATTCACTGCTGATACTATCCACCGTTACTGCTTCTGGCACTGTTCATCCTCACTGCAATTGCTGCTGCTAACAATCATGCTGTCACTGCTGTCATCATCAAGATCACTGCTGTATACTTAGTACTATGCACTCCAAATATCACTGCCATATTTCTCTGTCATATATCACGGACTTCCACTTGCTGCCATAAGAGTCTTACCATCTAGAATATATATCATTGTCACAAAGGGTTTGTGTCATAAAGACATTAACATACTGTCACAAAGGCTCTATCAACAAGTACACTGTCATACTGTCATGGAACATAATGCTATAGTTTAATTACTGGTCAAATTGAAAGGGGTCAATAAACAATCTGCTAGACAATCCTTTCTACAACTCAATGATATCAAACCCTCACAATCAATACAAGTCCTCTACCATATTCTCAATATCATTGTTAACACAACACAAGGCTTATCTCCATGCTTTGACATAAGCACATTAATCAATAACCATGTATCAAGAACTGTCAATGACATCAAGTGTCATCAAAGTCACTCTTATGCAAAAGATGCATTGTTATCCTACAAGATCACTGTCATAAAATCTTAAAGCCATACAACAAGAGAACTCTGTGATGATGCTACTATAATATCATGTACAAAGTATTGTCAACACAGGGTACAATGTTGCTACTGTAGTGAAACCACTGCTGCATAAATCACTGCTTCTATCACAGTTATGAACAAAGATGCCAATTTGTTCTATACCATGTTCCTTCGATCACATACATTACTTAATGCATCAAACAATTCTTCAAAAGGTGGTAAGGCATTTAGAACAATGTCAACGAATGAGCCTCTGATCCTTTTCAAGAATACATATATATATAGTGTAATGCAAATGCTGGTTGAAGTATCACGTTCCAGATTTCCTTAGGCAAGGCCGTAGGGTATAAACTTTAGGAAAGGCCGAGACCTCCAAATACCACTGTTACTGCTTCAATGTACTATCTCTCTCTTAGTTATAGACCACAAAGAAACTTCAAAGATAACGTTCTTCATGTTTTCTCCAGGACAAATAAATCTCAAGGATCCGAATTGTGCCTGGAACATAGCCCTAATGGAGGGCGTGCCTGGAACATAGCCCTAATGGAGGGCCGAAAGTCACCTTCAATGCTACCCAAAATTTACTTGCCAAGATGATACAAAATTGTGAAGAATACTTCAACTGTCTCAAAGAATGTGAGTCATATAACCTCACAATTAACCTCACAGACTTTTAAAAATCATTCATGTAAAGAACTAATGCCGCAGGGAGTTTCAAATTATTGTAAATAGGCTGCAGGTAATTAATACCAATACCACAGTTTTCTTCAGAGTATAAAAACGTATGTTGCATGGGCTCACGAACCCGGGGGTGGAGTTCTCGAACCCAAGTCCCGGATTCGGGTACGGGTGCTTCTGAGAAGAACCTGGATGAACCAGGTTCTTTTGTGAAGAACCAGGTTCTCCAAAAAAAGAACTTTTGGGTTCTTCTGTGAAGAATCAGGTTCTCCAAAAAATAATTGGGTTCTTCTACCTTAATGGGTACGAAGAACCCCGAGGATCGGTACTTGGAACCCGAAAATCGGGTTCTTTGGGTTCTCAATGACCGATTTTGACTAATTTTTTTTTATAATTTTTTGTATTGAAATTTAAAAATTAAAATTAACTTTTAATAAATATTAAGTTTTAACAAAATTACAAATTAAAACTTTGAATTAAAAAAATTAAAAATTATTGAAATCAAAATGTAAATCGTAAATACTAAGTCTAAACCTAAACTAAGTTCTCACTTCACTTCATTTCTATGTTGCACAGGTTCCTGAACCCAGGGGTGGGGTTCTCAAACCCATCCTGAGATCCCGTCCCCACGTACTGGGTGCTAGAACGGGTTCTTCTCAGAAGCACCCTAAAGAACTCGGTTCTTCTTGTAAGAACCCGAGACTTCACACACACAAATTGGGTTCTTTTGCTGATTTAGGTACGGAGAACTCCGAAAACGGGTTCTTTTCGGGGACGTCAAAGTCAGGGAGGTTAAAAAGATTTTATTTATTTATTTTATTTTATTTTTATAATTAAATTTGACATTTTTTATTAAATTGTGAATTTCATTGACCTTGTGTTGGGTTTTATATTTTAGTTTACGCTGCGACCATTATGCTGCAACCCGCAGCAACCCACAACATCCCATAGAAACCCGCAACAACCATATACCTTTGCATCTCCGCATCCCGCAATAACCATATACCTCCGTGTCCATTCTTCGGATCCCTTCCGCCGTCCATTCTCTGGATCCCGTCGGCAATTGCCAACAACAAAACCTGCGCTACGCAGTGAGCAGCACAACATCAACAAACTACCAGCAACCATACCCGCATTCGCAGTGAGCAACAGAGGAAACCTAAGTTGAAACTTGAAGGTTAAAACCAATCACCATACCCGCAGCGATAGTCACGATTTCGGATTTTCACGCAGTAGTGACCAAGGTAGTGACGATGTGTGAGGATTGTCGCAGCAACAGCGTGGGCTCGTAGCACAGTGAACGTGCCGACGTTCATCAAGAAACCATCAGCCATCGTCTAACAAGTTTTGGTGCAGTGCTGTGCAGGACACAAGTATTTTTTTTTAAATTTTAGCCGGCCCTCTGTTCAGTGATTTATAAATTATCCGGAAAACTAGTTCTGGAGAAGGTATTTTATTTGCTTCTTTGGAGAAATTTTTACAACTAAAAAATTACAAGAGAAATCCTAATTATCTCTACCTTGAAGAAGCATTTTGAAGTCCCTTTTATATTGGAATTTTTGGGCTGATCTGTCCTTCACACAGTACTCTGCTTCCAGCAAAACTCTCAACCTCCTAGGTTGCTCCTTCAACTCAGAAAATCGGACCTCTGTCACTGTCAAAAGCTACCCTAAAACTCAGGCTTACATCATTGTATTTAATAATTTATAGAGGCTGAATCTGGCTGTTATTTCCCAAAGAATCACGCTAATGCATCATTTTTGAAACAAATCTCTACAAAGTTCCTGAGGCCCAATTTCGGCCTGCTTGAGGCCTATGATTTATAAATTTTAATTTTCACATTTTTAAATTTAAATTTTCTATTTTCTTTGCTTTTAAGTTTGGCCATTTGGTTTATTTCCAAAATCAAGAATGTCTTCATTAAATCCACAATATCCACTGTGGAAATATGTGGATAGGTAGAAACCTACAAAGAGTGCTGGGGGGACAGTTACAATAAAATGCAATTTATGTAAGCTTGAATGGAAAGGGAGTTATACCAGAGTTAAAGCTCATTTTATGAAGATACCAAGGAAGGGTGTTGATTCCTGCATTGGAGACCTAGATGATCCCAATAGACTCCCTAGTGCACAAAGAGAGCAACAAAGGGTTGATGGTAAGGCAATCTCTCAGCCATGTCGTAATGTTGATGAAGATGATGAATCTAATGAGAAAGAATTACCATCTGATGATGAAGTTCAATTTGGTGATGAGCATATTCCCTCTAGAGCATCAAAAAGCACTACCAGTCATGCACACAAGAAGCCTAAAGTTGGTGGCCTTTATGACATGTTTGATGTGAAAGGTAGGGACGGTGTTGATCTTGCAATAGAAGGATTTTTTCTTGCATGTGGCATTCCCTTCAATGCAACTCATTCACCCTATTTTGAGAAAATTGTTCGTGTTATTAATGATGGACCTCCAGGAACTAAAACACTTGGTTATGAGAAGCTCTAAACTGTCTTGGTGGACAGGGAGACAACTCGTCTTGAGAAGACAATGGCACCCTTGAAGGCATCTTGGAGTGTAGATGGACGCTCAATTGTCATGGATGGATGGACTGATTGTAGGAATCGTCCATTGATAAACATCATTGTCTCTTCCATGTCTGGTCCTTATTTTCTCAGGGCCATTGATTGTTCTGGTCAAGAAAAAACACTATGTTCTTGAAAGACCAATTATGTGATGCCATTGCTGAGGTGCGGCCATCCAATGTTGTTCAAGTTATTACTGTTGCAGCTCCAGTGTGCAAAGCAACAGGGGGAATGGTTCAAAAGGAGTATAGGTTAGTGATAACTACAAGTTTCAATTTTTAAATTACATGAATAATTGAATTACATTTTGATTTTTGATTACAAGTTTGATTTGTTTCTAATTTTTAACAATAAAGTTATAAACATTTTCAATTTTGATTTATTAAAATTTTAATTTTGTCTTTGATGTACGCAGGCATATTTTTTGGACACCATGTCCAGTGCATTCTTTGAAAAATGCATTGAAGGACATTGGGAAAATTGAATGGATCCGAGCAATAATTGAAAATGGCCGCAAAATTCAAATATTTAAATGCAACCATCATCAATCACAAGCCATTTACCGCAAGCATGCCAAAATGGAGCTTCTTAAACCTGCAGATACCAGATTTGCAACTTATTACATTTTACTCAGGCGGCTTGTGGAGATGAAGGAGGCTTTATCTGCCACAGTGATCAGTAATATGTGGGATCAATGGAAGTTATCTACCTCCAATGTAGCTTTGGAGGGGAAGAAGTTGATTTTGGATGATCATTTTTGGGTTGATGCCAAATTTGTTGTGGAATTTATAGAACCAATTTATGATATGATCTGCTATGCAGATACAGATGGTCCATGTTTCGGTGAAATTTATGAGAACATGGACTCCATGTGTGAGAGGATCCAAACCATCGCAGATAGGAAGGATCCTACTTTATGGCCACAACTGAAAGAGTTTATACATGGGCGGTGGAATAAATTGAACACCCCTCTTCATATGGCAGCATATGCAGTTAATCCAAAATGGTATGATCCCACCACAGGAAGGAGGTCAACTTCCCAAGATGGAGAGGTGTTCAAAGGATTCTTGACAACTATCAAGAGAATTTATGGTTTTATAGAAGAAGCCTCTGACATACGATCTCAATTTTCCCAATTTTCACGTGGTCGAGGTGTCTTTGGTTCACATGCAGCTTTGGTCGATAGACGCAAGAAGAAGGATCCAATTGATTGGTGGTGGCTTCATGCTGTTGATGCTCCCGAGTTGTAGCAGTTTGCTATACGGTTACTTGGACAAGTAGCCAGTTTGGAGTTGCTCATTTTATTTCTCATTTAAATTCTGTATTGAATTTTCAATTTTCATTTTAGATTTTATTTTTAAATTTAAATTAATTTAATGGTCTTCCCCTAATATTCCAGGTAACTATTTCTTCATCTTGCAAGAGGAATTAGAGTACTTATGCCTTTATCCATTTAGTAAAAAGAAATAGGTTGGGCTCAAAGAAGGTCAGAGAACTTATTGTACATTCATAGCACACTTCGTCTCATATCTCGAAAAGACCCTGGGTACAAGGAGGGTCCTTTCAAGAGATGGGACCAATACACAGATGATGCTATGTGTGTGGATGAGGAAATACAACCAGATGGCCTTATTGAGATACCTTCAATTGCTATGGATGAGCAGAAGCCTCAAGATGAGAGTGATTCCTACCTTGAGAGCATGCTGACTGAAGATCTAAGTGATGCTAATGACATGGCTTAAGGAAGCCATTGTTCACTATTTTAAAATTTTTATTTTAGTATTTTGAAATTTCCTAGTTTATGTTTGGAGATGCCTTGGCCCTTAAGGCAAATTCTGAATCTAGTATGACAATGGACATATATCGCGATTTTTATAACTTATAAGTTATAACTTATTAATATGTAAACTCTAATTTGCACTTGATATCAAACTAGAAATTTTGAAATTTCAATGTATTATCAATTTATCATTATGTGAATGTTGAATGTTCAATGATGTGCATGTTTAAATCTTTGAAGTTTAAACTTTAAATCAAAAATATTTTATTTTCTTGTTTTATATATATATATATATATATCCTTGACGAACCCACACACCCTGTTTCAAAAAGTGCCGTCCCCATCCCCATCCCCACACCCACGTTTCCTGGCAACAGAGCTTCATTTCATTGAGTTCATTCGTTCGACGTAGGGAAGAGTTCAGTGAGGTATTTGTTTGACTGATATTCAAGCAAGGACAAGAGGTGGAGGTATCCGTTTGATGGAGAGGCGGAGGGATTCAAGCAGGGACGAGAGGCAAAGGTATTACGACGACGAATGCATTCATTCATGCTGGGACAGAAGATGCAATACATAGGGACAAAGGCATTCATTCACGCAAAATAGGCAGAGGGAGGTGGCAAAGGACGAGAGGGAGGTATACATGCAGAGGACGGGAGGGATGTATACACGCAAAGGACGAGAGGGAGGCGGTAGAGGATGACGATAGAGGGTGGCGACAGAGGAGGTATTCACGCTTTCTGTGAATTGTTATAACTTATATTCAACAGAAAAACACCTTTGTTTAAGAAATGACATCAACATATAAGATGCACACTTAGATGGTAGATATTTATAGTTTTAAAAATGCGAAAATTTGATGTTTAATGCAGTGAATGAGGAAGTGTGAGATGTCGCCAAAATTGGAATGGAGAGTCTGAATTGGATATTTAAATTAAAGTAGAATTCCACTCCATTTGAAGCTTCTACTTATTATTACCTTGAGAAAACTTAAAATAAATATGATAAATCATAATATCCTATGAACAAAGAACCAACTAAAGCTTGCCTCAATTCTTTCAGCAAATTCAGAAATTTACCCTTTTATAGGATCCATAAAACTTGACCCAAGCCCAACTATGAGGATCATAAACAACAACAAACTTTTCTATAACTGCTGGGTAGTACTTGTATTATCGTTACAAAGAGGAATTAAAACTTTAAATCATAAATATTTTAGTTTTCTTGTTTAAAGTTGAAAAATATACAAATTCATAAATATTATAAATTATAATTTATAAAATATAATATATATATATTTTAAATTATAATATACCCTGACGAACCCACTCACCCTGTTTTAAAAAATGACCTACCCGTCCCCGTCCTCGTCCTCGAACCCACATTTCCTGGCAACATATATAAAAACACCATACATCGAGTCACTATAACGTACGCTGCAGACCACTATGTGTGTATGTCGATGTATGTCACTATGTGTAGAGCGTGCTTCAGAAAGTAAGTCATGAAGAATAAGCCACTGTAATGAAGCAAGTAACTGAGAGTTCGGGCCACCGGAGAATGTGATACGAGCCACAATGATGAGAAATGCGGATCACTGAGATTTCAATGGCACACAATTTATGAGAGAGGGCTGACAGGAATGTTGCAATCATTTGGTGGTAACACACGAAGAACCTTTTAAGAAACCCACGGAGAGAAACATGCATTGGCTATAGAGATTCTCAAGAATCAAGCCCCAAATGACAAGCCACCTCAATTTCTTCGATATCCTATTACGAAAAATGTGACAAGGCGGGATTATGTAGAGAATGGGACGCACTTCATATCCTTAGAACCTGCAAAAGAAAATTCAGCGAACCCTTGTGCCCAGAATAGAAAATTCCACATAACCAAATAAAAACCCTACGTAGATCTCCAAAACTCCTAATGGTCACATGTATCTCAAAGATTTTTTTGCTGTAACTTCAATACTTCTCAAGGAATTTCTTCACTATACTTGATTGCAGGCAATTCAACAAAAAAGCTTTTAAAAGTGCAAAGAATTTTCAGAATTTACAATCTTCATGGACTCCTGTGGCCGTTGGGAAAACAGATACAAGATCTACTTAATTTGATTGCACAGGAAGATTGAAATACCTCGTTTATATAGGAGTCGCAGTGTCTCTCAAGAGGCCAACCTTCAATAGGGGGGGAAAATTTAGAATTTGAAATTTAAACTATTTTTGGAGCCAAAACCTTGGATGTGTTGAAAATTTGGAGGGCTGTAGGTTAATACAAATTCTCTTCTTGATAATTACTTGTGACCTTACTTGTGATACTTATGTCTTCTTCTTCTTTTAGTTTATTTAATCTTTCATCAAGTCAATTATCAAAATGCACGAGACACAAAAGTTAGTCTCCTAGAGCTAGGGCAAAACCTCTCTCTCTTAGAGAGGAAAACCCGCAAAAGAATTCTTCTTATAGATATTCAAATGACAAGTACCATGACCCAGACTTAGACCCTTAACTTATGAATGCTTCCAAAACCTTGTCGCTTCTTCTTTGGCGATCTTCCATACTGATCTTTTTGCACAAGTTTGTATTGTCCTTTATTTTATTAACTGTGAGAGGGAAGAGGGGAGGTAAATCCTAGATTTACCTTCCTCTCTTTTCTTGTCCGGCAACAACCCTTAATTATCCACTTAGGATATTCACATTGCAAATCACTGTTCCATCTCATTTGTTATACAGAGAAATTTACCTTTCAAATCCGTATTGCGTTCATGACAGTTTGAACCTCTGCACTGAATATTTTTGTCCGCGCTGTATGTTAGATAATATCCACACTGTACATTTGAAAATAGCCGCATTTCTATTACTGATATTTTTCCGAAAATTCTTCTCCAGATTGTTCGCACTTCTTCCTGGCACTTTAGTTTTCTGTTGAACAGATCCGCACTTCATTACATGCATTGACCACATTTCTTATTACAGAGATACACACACTATATATATATATATATATATATATATATATATATATATATATATATATATGTACTCACATTTATCCGTTCTTCCACAAAAAAAAATCAGCTTTTGTTTGCTCAAACAGGATCCAAGCCTGTCCGACGATGCATTCGATTATCCGCATATTAAATCAGAGCCATCCGCAATTTACCTTCATTGTATTCGCATTTAATTATGAGAGAAGGTCTTCGTTAGATGATTTCTGAATTTCGCATTTCGGCCTAGATCTGTCTGAAGTTGCTTGTCACAAATGTACGCAAAACGGGTGTATATATACAAGAACAGATTCACGGAATTTAGGTTGACCAGTCATGTTGATTGAAGGCCGACATGCCACTTCTTGGATAGCTGATCTTTGAAGGCTTTCATAAGATTTTCACTGATATCATGACAACGTCTTGGAGCACTAGATCCCTATAACACTAAATTATATATTTTACCAAGAAGACAAAACCTATATAGACTTAAAGAAGAAGTCTATTTAACCTATAATAAAATCTTGCTCATAAAATACATTTTATTATCTTTTGTCTTCTTTACATAATTACATAATCAATATGAAGACCGACCTAGTTACACTTTTCAGCACTCCCTCTTAACTAGGGAGGTATTCATACAAGTACATGGTCACTTTCAAACTGAAGAATATCGTAAGAAGAATCGGATTGGTAATCGTATCTGTATAGCATCATATCAACCAGCATTGTCCTAGTGCAAGGCCCTGACTAACAGCTCCATCTCTCAACGAGACAATGGACTACAATGCTGGCAAGACACATGACTTATAGACACCATTGTCATTGTCTCTCCAAGGTACATACTCCACCCGGGTGTTCCCAAAGTATGGCCTTCTTGGACTATTCTTCTCTTGGGTAGCTAGCCCTCAAAGAATATCGGTTCTCGACTACTCTTATCTTGAATGCCCTAATACATTCTCAAAGAGTATTGAATGCCAGATGATTACCCAATCCTCCATTCTGTCTTCCCAAGTGAAGACCAGAATGGTGTGTTTATCTCTCCCTCTCAACCAGGGAGGACCTATTCCACAAGGGAATGTACTCATTCCTATACAAGGAATGTACCTAAGCTCATCCATAGGAATTACCAAGTTTCTTCCAAGTAAGAAACTTACCATCATGCTCCCTTTTAACCAGGGACCTCCAGCAACAATGGTGAGACACCTAGCTGCTCATGAAGAATTCCTGTCCTCGATGTCATGGATTTCGATATTGAGAAATCTTCAACTTTTTAGCTTCATAGGGCACAGACCATCCATCACTTTCATCCCGAGTCATGTCAACTGTCAGAAAGTGATTCATCAAACTTCCTTATTTGGTCCACTGTTATGCCATGCTGTTTTCCTTCGAATCATCCCCCAGGATCATACATCCTTTCTCATGATGAACAACTCTGCACAAATTCATTCAGGCAAACATATACATATGAACTTTTAAAACAAAAGTTACTTCAACCAAGACATCTTCTTGTAGACATCGGCATCCTTCATACAAATTGACGCATCTCCTAATGATATGTTTTTCCAAGGGTCTTCTTCTTTACCAGACTTTCGTCAGAATCTACATATCTTTCCAGGAGATCTCCTAGTCACATCTTCTTGGCCTCTGGATGATAACTGCCTCTTGACATGGTTGCATTTCATGATCTCTTCCTCTCTGCACATTCTTGATTCCCAGGAACATACAACTTTTCTAGTTTCTCGTTCATATATAACCACCTTATATTCCATGAGGACATATTATGTTGATCTCATCTGTCCGTGCATTGAGAGATACTCCTCCATAGATCATACTTTTTAGTACAGAAGTCCATTACTCGCAACCATTACTTCACAGCATCCAATGTCAGCATATAAATATATACATATCTCATACCTTTTTCCCTTGAGTCATCTAGTAGTAATTTCTCAAGAATGAAGAGCTTCATTCCCTTGGCTTGCTTCATCAATGTCATCACATAGGTTTTCCCTCAGCTGATTCACCATGAGCTCCTACCATGCTTCGATTAGGATGCTACATTGCCTCCCATCATACAATCAACAGAAATCACTTAAAGGAGAAGATGATCTCAATCGTAGTGGAGATCCCTTGCTTCTTCTTTCTTACATTTCTTTGCATCAGGTTCTTTTTCAGAGACATGGGCTTCTTCCCTATTTCTTTTGTCCTTTTCAAAATTAGGACAATCTATTTTATAATGTCCGAGTTCATCATATCCAAGGCATCGTGCTTCGTCCACATTTCTTCTTTTACTTGGAGGACCAAAACTTTCCGAATCTTCCTTTCTTCCTGGACATGGCTGCAAAGGCTTGATTCCTTTACATGATCCTGTAACAACTTTGGCTTTCAATCTTGTTTCCTCTATTTATATAGAGACCCGAAATCGTTGGATGGTGTGACTTCTATCTTCTAGTATGATTGTGAAGTGAAACTTTCCCATTCTTCTCATAGAGCTTTTAGCACCACTGTAGTCTTCTCCTAGTTCCTGCAGTTGATCAGAGAGATTGCTTCTCTTGCAATACTCATAGAGAATAGCTCTACTAATTTCTTATATACTCCTTTTGATGATTTTAGATTTTGGTACATAGGAGATGATAGAGTCTTTTGTGGATTCTATAAGAATCCTTTGGGCTCTTATATCTCCCTTCATGAATTTTGGCATGACTTGATTGCCCTTGTCTTCTATGGAAAGTTTGAAACCCCAAACAGTTTGTTTCTTTCTTTTCAAATGAGACATTTTAATAGATTCATATAAAGTCATAGATATACTCACTTGAGTAGATGCTTTTCTTCTTCTATCAGCTTGATTACCTTGAAGATGGTTGAAGCTTGCTTTGAATGGTGATTGATGAGGATATTCTGTTGCTTCCTTGAACGATCAAGGATGATAGGTAACTTGTCTTAAAGCTTTTGATGGCAATACTTTGAGATAGTAATGATCTGGCACATTTAAGATGCTTCCATAATACTGCCTTATTTCTTTCACTGTGGAAGACTGACCTTTCTTCTAATCAAATCCTTTCTTTGATACCTTCCATGAAATCTGATCCTTGACTGTCTCTATGCCCTTTCTAGCACCTTAGCTCTGATACCATGTTGAGAATTTGGAGGGCTGTAGGTTAATACAAATTCTCTTCTTGATAATTACTTGTGACCTTACTTGTGATACTTATGTCTTCTTCTTCTTTTAATTTAGTTAATCTTTCATCAAGTCAGTTATCAAAATGCACGAGACACAAAAGTTAGGCTCCTAGAGCTAGGGAAAAACCTCTCTCTCTTGGAGAGGAAAACCCACAAAAAAATTCTTCTTATAGGTCTTCAAATGATAAGTACCATGACCCAGACTTAGACCCTTAACTTATGAATGCTTCCAAAACCTTGTTGCTTCTTCTTTGAACGATCTTCCATACTGATCTTTTTGCACGAGTTTGTATTGTCCTTTCTTTTATTAACTGTGAGAGGGGAGGTAAATCCTAGATTTACCTTCCTCTCTTTTCTTGTTCGGCAGAAACCCTTAATTATCCACTTAGGATATTCACATTGCAAATCACTGTTCCATCTCATTTGTTATACAGAGAAATTTACCTTTCAAATCCGTATTGCGTTCATGACAGTTTGAACCTCTGCACTGAATATTTTTGTCCGCGCTGTATGTTAGATAATATCCGCACTGTACATTTGAAAATAGCCGCATTTCTATTACTGATATTTTTCCGAAAATTCTTCTCCAGATTGTTCGCACTTCTTCCTGGCACTTTAGTTTTCTGTTGAACAGATCCGCACTTCATTACAGACATTGACCGCATTTCTTATTACAAAGATATGCACTATATATATACCACATTTCTTATCTGCTCTTCCACAGAAAAATCCGCATGTCGTTCCAAACATATCCGCAAGCCTGTGTCTGATTTATCTGCATTCGATTATCCGCATATTAAATCAGAGCCATCCGCAATCTATCTTCATTGTATTCGCACTTAATTCTGAGAGAACGTCTTCATTAGATGATTTCTGAATTTCTCATTTCGGCCTAGATCTGTCTGAAGTTGCTTGTCACAAATGTACGCAAATGGGTGTATCTATACAGGATAACTGATCATGTTGATTCACGGAATTTAGGCCGACTAGTCATGTTGATGGAAGGCCGACATGCTACTTCTTGGATAACTGATCTTTGAAGGCTTTCATAAGATTTTCACTGATATAATGACAACATCTTGGAGCACTAGATCTCTATAACACTAAATTATATTTTTTACCAAGAAGACAAAACCTATATAGACTTCAAGAAGAAGTCTATTTAACCTATTATAAAATCTTGCTTATAAAATACATTTTATTATCTTTTGTCTTCTTTACATAATTACATAGTCAATCTGAAGACCGACCTAGTTACGCCTTTCAACAGGATGGACCTTAATGTTGATTCAAATTTCATTTGATATTCTCACAAATAGACTTTAATTCAATTTTGAGCTTTTCAACAAAATATTTAATTTAATAAGGATTCTTTTTGACCCCTTGGGTTGCCAGCTAAGAAGAGATTGCTATATCATTTCTTCTATGGGGCTTTTGACAACAATGAAGGTACACTAACTTTGACCATACATATCTCTGAAACGGTGATTGACCATACATATCTCTCAAACGGTGAGGTCCCATGAGATGCTCCACATATCAACAAAATAAGCTTGACGAGAATAATCCAATGGCGAGGATTTCCAAGGCAAATTCAGTGACCTTCTTCTTCAAAAACCTCCAACAAGTGCTGGGTATGAACATCATCCAGGGAATCCAAACCATAGAGCTAGGGTTTCATCACTGCTTCATCTCATCCATGATAACCATCATATCGAGGACGTCAATGATGATATCCTGCAGCTACTACACCCGCTTTGACGTCAATGACAACATACTTAACGGTAGGCCTCTACTCATAAAAACATAGGCAATCTTTGATCATAGGTCATTGCCCTCGCTACCTTCGTTATGGTCTTGTTCTTCCTCTTAGCAACCCCATTTTGTTGAGGGTTGTAAGGTATCGTGAGCTCCTTATTAATCCTTGTTTCCCTGCTGAAATCTTGCAACTCATTGGAGGTATACTCGCCCCCATTATCTGATATTAGCGCCTTAATCTTCTTCCTAGTTTGGTTCTCCACAAGAGATTTGAACTCCTGAAATCAATCGAAGACCTCATCCTTTGTCTTCAAGATGTAGATCCAAGTTTTTTTGGAAGAGTCGTCTATGAATGTCCCAAAGTACAAAGACCCTGTGATCAACGTCATAGACATAAGACCACAATTGTGAGTGCACCATGTCTAGCACTCCCTTAGACCCGGTCTCCCTCCGAGGATACACACCCTTGGCCTGTTTTCCAAGCACACACCCTTTACACCTCCATCCTGCTCCACCCTGATCTCTAGAAATCCTGTAACCATTCTCTGTAACATAGGGAGAGCTCTGTAGTGTAGGTGTCCCATCCTCCTATGCCTACCATTTCTCATTCTAGTTGTCACTCTCATGTATGAGAGCCTTGACCGACTGTCCTCTCAACAGATAGAGATCCTTCTCCCTTTTCCCAATTACTCGCTTCTTGCTGGGATCAGTTCCTTTCAGCCCAACAATGCCTTCACCTCTTGTAAAGCTGACTTGTAGTCCTCTGTCTTCAATGGCTGAAACTAAAAGGAGATTCTTCTCTAGACCCGTTATGTACAATACTTCATTCACCTCCATGATACCACTCAAGTCCATATACAACTCAATACTGCCAGTGTTGATTTCTATATCATCGGAAAGTGTTCTAAGCTTCATTTTTGGTAGAGAGGCTTAGAGATTAGTTATCCAGAGAACCCAAAAATTGTTTGTGGAAATTCCACTCGGATATGAATTTATTAAAATAATTAATTATTTTAATGCAAACCCTAAGTATAAACTTAGGGAAATTAAATAATTGAAGGGTATTAATAGAGCAGAGTGTGAATCTTCTAGAAGACGAAGATGAAGTCATCTTTTAATCTGAGCCATTGATTAATGATATAATCTTGGTCGTTGATTCATCAACGAGAAGACTATAAGAAGAGACTTGAGGGCCATTTGGAAAGCAAGCCGGGGACACTCTTAGTATTCGAAGGAAATCAATTATGAAGCAATAGAATTCGATTTCAGTGGGTGAGTTTGTAGAGGCTAGGTTGCAGAAGCAGAAGGAGGAGGGAGGATTCAATTATCAGGAAACAGAGGTCAGGAAGGTGAAAGGATGGGTGAACTAATCAGCAGCAACAACCCCTCCATGCAGAATCATGCAGTCTAGAGAGGGACTGCGTAGAGCATTCACGCTAGATGACACAGAGGGTGAAGGAGGTCACCCCGAGGGTCCGAAATTTGTCTAGAAGGTCTAGAAAATTCAGCCAGGTGTTTGCTAATTTTTTTCTGCCCATCAGACTCCTGTAAATGTACTTTCCATTTCTGAAGATAAATATAAAACTCTCATCTGCTGCATCAGTTTTCCCACGTTGGGTTTTTTCGGGGACAATTGTCCAAAAACCTCTGTGTTCATGTGGTTATTTCTATTGTGCTACTGGTGTAAATTATCTTTCTGTTCTTATGCTCTTAAAGATGGTGAAGATTTGCAAATATGTTTAATTTCAAAATTTACTGAAGCATCTGTAAATAACTTATCTCATAAGTAGGAGAAATAAACCAAGTATTGCAGAAATATTTTCCTCTTGAAAATTTCACAACCAGTGCCTTCTACTGCATACTTGACCTTATCACCAAGCTCTATATGTCTATCCCTAGGGTCCAGGGTCATGTTGGTGAAGATGTATCTAGATCCTGTCATGTGACGAGATGCTCCACTGTCGATAAAGCAAACACCTCTCGTGATAGTTCTAGAAAGGCATGACACCAAGGCAGAGTTCTTCTCGAACTTTTCAGCTATCTCTTCCATTTGTGTAGTGGTTGTCGTTGCTATCTTTCCCTTGCCGTTCTTGTTTGGAAACATATTGGAAAAATGCTTGAGCTTGTGACATGCAAAGCGCTTGACTTTGCTAATGTCGTTCCCCTTTTTATTCAGTGAAGGTCCTCCTACACTTCGGTTCTATTTGGCCTTCCCTTTTTCCTTTTTTGCTTGTGTAGCAAGAGCAAGCTCATCTTTCTCCTCAGTACCCTTTTGAGATCTTCTGGGAAATGAGTTCTCCCAGATCTCCTTCTGGATGAAGTTATCCCACAACTAGCTCCAATCAGGATGGGGTTGCCTAGCAAGGATCCCATCTACAAGGATGGTCCAATGCTTAATGCAACCCTTCAGAGTAGCTTTCACTAGCTTCGAATCAATCACAATTTTCTTAGCTACCGCAAGCTCATCACGAGGCTATTGGATCCTCGTGAGGTAAGATGTTACGATCTCAGATATGGTTATTTTGATGCTGTTGAATTTCTCCCGCAACACCATTTTCTTGTTTCCATTTGTGCTCTGATAAAGACTGGTCATAACTACCAACATCTGACGTTCAGTGTCCTTTCCTGATATGTGAGGAATTATGTGATCCCTCACACCATCCAAAATTATACACCTTGCTTTCATATCTTTGGGATTATGCTCTGTTGCAAGGTTTGGATCTGAAGAAATCTGAATGCCATTCATTTTAGAGTCACTGTAATTTGTTCCTTCCAAGGATTGAAATTAGCAGCCCTATATAACCTATCTTCATATTGCAAACTTCTCAAGGATGCCATCTTCACAAATCGACCACAGTCACAAAACCCAACTGCAAAATTTAAAAATAATTTTGCTGTCGTAAAAAAAGAGAAACTTGTTGCTGCAAACCCTAGTGATTTCATATATCTCTGTCAAAGTTATCTAGAATTCTCTGATGCCATGTTAAATCTCCTAATACCAATCCAAATTTATTTTCTCATGGAATTATTTATTCCCGACAATTTATTAATTAAAAATTTAAATTTTGAATTACTGAGAAATAAAACCACTGGTATTTTGTTGAAATTCTGAAGTTCTATGTTGTAACAATTACTTGATCCATTAACTTCTTTATTCTGCAATATTAGTTAAGAAATTGTAGATAGAACATAAACCATATACACAATAGAAGACAACCAAGAAATCAATAAGACAATGAGTTTAGAACTTTAGGTCCAATGACTAGGGAAAAACCCACAAGGGGAAAACCCAACCAGATTCTTTTTCTATTAGAAATCAAATGTTCAAAAGAGATATAGAATAGAATGAGAGAAAGAAGAAGTCCGCCCAAATGTGAAGAAGATTTCTGAAAGCAGTGGTTGATGCAAACACTGAATTACTTTGGTTACCAAATTCTGCTCTTACTCGTCAAGACTCTCTCTCTCTCCCAATTCTTTTTTAGTCTCTCTAGTTCTCTCTTTCTCAAGTTTGTACTCTCCTTTCACAATGCACAAGTGAGTAGTAGAGATGATGAGACACACAAATATATAGGAAGAGCAATGGGGTCAAATTCATGGAGTAACTCTCATACCTTGAGGAGAAGTTACGTATGCCAAAATGTAATATTCCTAAGGGAAGTTTACAATGATAAACAAAGCAAACATAGCAAAACACACACACAAATTTTACACCACATTAAACACCCAGAAAATGCCAAAATCTGCGTTGAGCTGAGTCATTTTATTAAGATAAATGCTGGGTACAAGATAAGATCAAAGTGCATGCACCTGGGCTTGCTCAAGGCAAGCTAATAATGACCTGGTGATGAAATTAGTTGTCGGACACAAGTGTAATTGTCCCCAACAAAGCTCTACGCTGTCACTCTGGAAACTACACTGCTGGCTGCAAGAAATGGCTGTTAGGGCCTCCTCTGGTGGTCATAAAGATTTGGGACATTAACCCCGGGCTCTCCTCCAATAACCCAAAAAAAACCACAGAGGATTTGCCCAATTGTTGACCTCAGAATTTCGGCCCAATTTCCCCTAGCTCCTCCAACGGCTGGGTATTTTGACCCACCTGTAAATGATGCTGCTAAACGCCCCCAAAATGGTTGAGTTATTCAAAAAACTCCCTTGCGGAATTCCCCCACAAATCTCAGCCCCAAATTCCTCTTCCTCCTTGTGTCCCACGTGTGGCACGAAGTAGAACTGTGTAGGCCCACACAGTCTCTGCTAAACCTGCTCCAAAAACACGCTGCAAGGCTCCTGGACCGATCTGAAGATGATGAATACTCCCTCCTAGGCTAGCACTCGAGTTCCACCAAAACAAGGCTGAGATTCTCGCCTGAAAATCTCTTGTGCTTAAAAACACATGTAGACTTGGCTTCCAGCTCAAGCGTGCTCGTCAAGTGAGTGTTCAAATGATCAAAGATACCCAAAATGAGTGCCTCCTCCTATTTTGTCATTGGGCCTCCAATTTGCCCATGTGGGGCCAACCATCGAACCCTCCATCCTTTCCCTCCAAGAAATGCGTATTTCCAAGAGGGGAGCATATTTCCTCCTTGGAGTGGTCCCCACCATCCACTAACCATTTGATTTTTCCCTCTTCTCCTAAGTTGGGCCCTTGCTTTTGCTCCAAAACCCAAGTGGGGTCCCACAACCCACTTTTCCTCAGTGAAAGTGCAAAATATGACAAAATTGGCAAAATTGATATTTCCCCTTGGCAATATTGCTAAGTGGGAAGATAACAGTCCTCCCTGCCAAAATGTTGCTTGTCCTCAAGCAACTGTAATGATGGATGCTAAAGTATTTGCTCTCCCTCCCAAGTGGCATCCTCATAAGGCAGATTCTTCCATATAATCAAAAACTCCCTGATGACTCTGTTTTGCAAGTGTCTCTCATGGGTGTTCATAACGGCCTTTGGCTCCAAGAACAGATGCCCCTCATCATCTATGGGCGGTAACTCTATAGTTGCTATCACCTACTGCCCCAGTGCCTTTTTCAAGCAAGATACATGGAAAATGTTATGAACTCGGCTCCCTGGGGGTAGCTCCAACTCATACGTTACCTCCCTAACCCTCGTGGTGACTATGTATGACCCATAAAAGCAGGGTTTGAGCTTCTCGACCCCTTCTGTTTGAGCGTGGACTGTCTTTATGACTGAAGTCTAAGGAAAACCAGATCCCCAACCTCAAACTGCCTCTCTACTCGTCCTCTATCAGCGTAGATCTTTTGCTGGTTCTATGCAGTCTGTAGGTTGTCTTTGAGAGCCTGTAAAATATCTCGGCCCTCCTAAATCCAATCCTTGGCCCTTGGGGCCTTGCTGTCTCCAAACATCACTTCAACGAAAGATAATGAATCGTAACCGCACAAAGCTCTGAATGGGGACATACCTATGGACCTGTGGTACGTCGTGTTGTAGCAGTACTCGCCCAAATGCAACTGCTGTATCCATCGAAGCTGCTCGCCTGTCACATAGTTGCATAGATAGCCCTCCAACCACTTGTTTACAATCTCTGTCAGCCCATCTGTGTGGGGGTGGTAACGAGCGCTCGGGGTGAGTTCCATACCCACTAGCTAGAACAACTCCTGCCAAAATCCCCCCATGAACTTGTTGTCTCGGTCACTGGCAATGGCCTTCGGAAGACCATGAAGCTGAAACACCTCCTTGGAAAACAGTTCAACCACCTGTGACGCTGAGGACTGACCTAAAATAACGAAGAAGAGAGCGAATTTTGTCAATCTGTCTACCACCACCTCGTAGATGCAGTCCTTGCGTTGGATTGTAGGCAACCCGGTGCTAAAATCCATCGAAATACTCTCCCATTTCCCCTCAGGGATAGGAAGAGGCTGTAACATACTAGCAGGGTGTGTCTGTTCGCCTTTGTTCCTCTGGCACATATCACACTCCCAAACGTGCCTCAAAACATCATCCTTAAGGCCTCTCCATGCAAAGCGCTTCTTGATAGCCCTGTATGTTTTAGTGAACCCTTGATGCTCGACTAACAGTGGATCATGGGAAGCCTGCATAATCTTCTCCCTCAACTGAGAGTTAGGCACTAAATAGATCTGGTTCCGATAATAAATCACCTCGTTCATCACCTTGTACTAGTCATCCATCATTGCACCATCAAGGACCTTACATGTAAATCAGTCCTTGGAATACTCTACTAGCAACTGTGCCCTCTAATATGGCGCAATGCTCATCAACAAAATGGTGGCCGACCTCTTGGACAATGCATCATCAACCACATTGTGCCAACCCTTGACATATTCAATGTCAAAGTCGTATGCTTGAAACTTGCTCACCCACTTTTTTTGCCTCTCACAACTGCTTTTGCTCCAAAAATAATCTGAGGCTGTTGTGGTCTGTCTTCACTTGAAACTTGTAAAGTTTTGTAGATGTTCTATGCTAGGAGCAATTTCACTTTTCTTACAGCAATCATACAAGTAGTTAAGCAAAATGCAGATAGAACATAAAAGTAGATCTTACAGAAGACAAATCAGAAACAGGAAAAATGTGTGTGTTCGTTTCGGCGGTCAACAGGATGCTTCAACCAGCAAAGTCTCCTTTGGTCAGCCAGCCCAGCATGTGTCACAACAGTCCTCCAATCAGCAAATGAGTCAACCCAAGTCAACTCTACAAAAGTCAACGCTGTCCTGAAAAAGTCAACGCAGGGCAGCAAGCTAAAAGTCAACGCAGCAGCAAAACGGTCAACCCTTTGACCTCGATTTTTGTGCCAAGTAGTACGGCCTGCAAAAATCGAACCTTCCACAAGTTTTTAGGTTGATTGGACCATGCGTTGACCAAAGTCAACGCTGGTCAACCTTTCTGCGAAACCCTAGCAGCAGAAAGTCGTACTTCAGCCCAGCCGTACGGTCTGTCCTCTCTCTCCTTCACACGTGTGGCTGAAATTCGTCCTTTAGGTAGCTCATACTATTTGATGAGAGAGGAAGATGTGAGTTGTGATGATGATGAAATTCTCTCCAACTTTTCCTGTATTTATATCCATCAATGAGGGTGTGTGACACATCTGTTGGGCATGCGAGCCTACATTACAAAACTGGCCGACCTTGCACATATAATTCATTAAGAATAATAAATTCAAAATATAAGTTCTGCTCATCGGATTAAGATATATTTTATATGGATTTTACACCTCTCAGTAAGAGGAATCCAACAAAAATATTAGCCTCTTAATCTGAGCATCATAACATGGAGTTTGGACCTAGTTGTCCAAATTTAACACTCCCTCTCAACTAGGGAGAACTCCATCTATTAGTGCAATCAACATCGTGCGTCATCCCGCCGAAACTTGCTTTGCTGGCTTCTTTATTTCAGAACAGAAGTGGGTCACTCACAAAGACATCATCCCCCGACTGACATAGTCAGTCCAGAGGTCCCAGACCTCACAAATCTTGATCCCAGATCAAGTGGTTGGACCGTGCCATCCTAGATAGAGAGTACGGCAATCTCTGATGCGTCCATCAGTCTTTGCTAATAGTCTCTAGCTTTTCCACACCTCATTGGCCAAATGAGAGGTACTTCCCATGAGCCCTGAACTCAATGGGTAGGATGCATACTGGGCACAGATAAATGAGTGGCGAACCAGCTCAATAATCACAAGGGTGGGGCAGAAGCATTATGAGTGCTTATAGCTCCGAGAAGCTATCCCCAAAGCCCCCCAGAGCTCCCAGAGCTCATCGTCCAACAGGGCCCACATCATAGGGTCTTTCCACGACACCAAGACTCTCACGAAAGGTTAGGAACTTGACCTTCCCCAGGGGCTTAGTGAGAATATCCGCGACTTGCTCATCAGTTCCTATATGATCGAGCCTTACGGCGCCTCGCTGTACCATATCCCGGATAAAGTGGTACCTGATATCAATATGCTTGGATCGGTCGTGGAACACAGGATTCTCAGTCATACGAATCCCACTCTGATTATCATAGAGTATCACAGTGGTATCTAGCACATGTCCAAACAGCTCACTAAAGAGCTTCCGCAACCAAACTGCTTCACAACAGGCCATACTAGCAGCAATGTATTCGGCCTCTGCGGTGCTCAAAGCCACCGACTTCTGCTTCCTGCTCATCCATGAGATCGAAGCAGAACCAAGATTGAAGCAGCATCCAGATGTGCTTTTACGATCCACCACACTGCCAGCCCAATCGGCATCAGTATATCCACGGAGTATCACACTCCCGGCAGTGTATCTCAGCCCATGGTTTATCGTGCCTCGAAGATATCTCAAAAGATTCTTGGCACCAACCCAGTGAAAATGATGAGGCTCAACCATCTGTTGACTCAAAGTGTTCACTGCAAAACATATGTCCGGACGTGTGTTCACTAAGAACATCAAAGCTCCTATGAGTTGACGATACTCGGTAGGGATTTCCCATGTTAATTAAAGAATAGCGTTTACTCAACTTCTAAAGTTGAGTTCCATCGGTGTCGACACGGACTTACAGTCCACCATTCCAAATCTTTTCAGAAGCTTCACAATATATTTTCCTTGAGAAAGGAAAATCTCTCCAGGTCTCCGCCAGACCTCCAGGCCTAGTAAATAGTGCATCAGTCCTAGGTCCTTCATCTCGAATTCAGCAGCAAGCTCCCTCTCACATTGATGAATGAGAGGGTCATCACCAATCAGGAAGAGGTCATCCACATATAGTACTAGAATGAGAGGCTTCTCTTTCACAACCTTGAAGTATAGGTTCGGATCAGCATTACTTCGAGTGAAGCCCAGCTTCATCAAGTAACTATCCATCCTTTCGTACCAAGCTCTGGGTGCTTGCTTTAACCCATAGAGGGCTTTCTTCAACTTGCAGACATAAGTGTCTTGATCTTGAACTTCAAATCTCAGAGGTTGTTCCACATACACCTCTTCCTTTATTGCACCATGCAAAAAAGCGGTCTGGACATCCATCTGATGAAGACTCCATCCTTGCGTAGCAGCAAGGGCTATGATTGATCGGATGGTGGTATATCGTGCCACAGGTGCAAATATATTGTCATAGTCAATTCCTTCCTTTTGAGAGAAGCCACGGGCAACAAACCTTGCCTTAAACTTTTCAGCACTCCCATCAGATCCATGTTTGATTTTGTAGAGCCATTTCGCGGTGACAACAGATTTGTCCTTCGGTCTCGGGACCACATCCCAGACATCATTCTTCATAATAGACTCATATTCTTCATGCATAGCATCCTTCCAAACTTGATGATTGATGGCTTCCTCAAAAGATCCAGGTTCAGATTGTACAATAGTACTCATGGCAGCTAGATACCCTTGGTATCTACACGGCTTCTTGCTTTCTCGGAATGTCCCTCTTGGGGCAGCATGACCCTCAGCATCTTCGAGGGTGTCCCTGAGCCATGATGGTCTCTTTCCCAGAGTAGGGGGTGGATCAATAGGGTCCATTGGCCCTTCAATATCAGGCATAGTCTCATCCTGGGGTTCTTCCAGATTTCCAGGCCTTTCTTCATGATTTTCTTCAGATCTAGGAAGATCTACTACTTTCTTCAGGGAAGCATCTTCGTCAAAAGTGACATCATGGCTTATTTCTACTTCCCTTTGACCAGGTACATAGACTCTATATGCCTTAGAAGTCTCACTGTAGCCCACAAACATTCCTTTCTTCCCAGTAGCATCTAGCTTACTTCTCTTTTCTTTCGGCACATGAAAATAGACAAGACATCCAAAAATTCTAAAATGTGAGACATCAGGTTTCTTACCAGAGAAAACCTCTTCGGGAGTTTTGGAGTCCAAAGCGGAATGAGGGCATCGGTTTTGAATGTACACAGCAGTATTTGCAGCTTCTCCCCACAGAAACTTTGGTAGACCCTGGTCACATAGCATGGCACGGGCAGCTTCCACAATAGTCCTATTCTTGCGTTCAGCAACACCATTCTGCTCAGGAGTATATGCAGTGGTAGTCTCCCTCTTAATGCCATCTTCTCTGCAAAAGTCTTTGAACTCATTTGACTCATATTCAGTGCCATTGTCGGTCCTCAAAATCTTGATCTTCTTTCCGGTCATATTTTCCACCAAGGCTTTGAAGGTACGGAACCACATGAAAGCCTCATCCTTCTTCTTCAAGAAGTATATCCAGGTTTTGCGAGAGAAGTCATCAGTAAATGTCATGTAGTAAGAACATCCCCCAGGGATGTTACGGGCAACATACCAGATAGATCAGAATGGACCAGTTGCAATATATCAGATGTCTTTGTGACACTTGAGGGGAAAGGTCCCCTTGTATGTTTTCCTTCAGCACAGCCCTTACATACACCTTCATGATTATTTCCAAACTCAGGCATCCCTGTCACCACCTTCCTTGCTTCGGG
This sequence comes from Pinus albicaulis, assembly GCA_034641835.2. Classification (NCBI taxonomy): domain Eukaryota; kingdom Viridiplantae; phylum Streptophyta; class Pinopsida; order Pinales; family Pinaceae; genus Pinus; species Pinus albicaulis. The sequence goes on from CM076578.1 coordinate 780,308,849, forward strand.
AAGGGCTTTGTAATGAAGGTGTCCAAATCTTCGGTGCCATAGTTCGGTTTGTCGAATAGTATCACAAGTCATAGCTCCCAACGGACTCCCTCCAACCTGGTAGAGTGTACCAACTCTAAAACCAATTGAGATAGCTTCCTTGAAGCTCTTCTTCTACATGAGCACCTTTCCATCAGAGAAAGTTACATTGAATCCTTTGTCTTCCATGGCAGATACAGACACAAGGTTCTTCTTCAATTTAGGTACATAGAGTACATCTTGCAAACGGAGGACTTGTCCTTGGGACAAGTGGAGGGTCACAGTCCCTGTCCCTTTCACAGGATAAGTGGCATTATCCCAAAGGATAATTTCTAGATTAGTATCCCTTTCAACCATGTCAGAAAGTGCTTCCTTGAATCCGGTGATGTGTCTTGAGGCACCACTATCGATTAGCCAGACATCCATAGTGTCGGGCGGAGATGCAGCTGAGAGAGCAGATACCAGAACATACTCATTTCTTTTATCAACAACATTAGACTCCTCATACCCGGTATTTCTGGTCCTCTTAGAAGGTTGATTGTTTCCTCCAAAGTGAGCCTTCCTCTTTCCTTTGGATTTGTCATTTCTTCGATTCCCATTCCTTCGGTTGTTATTGTTATCGTCACCATCGGGAGAATCCTTCTTGAAGGGGCATTCTCTAGCATAGTGTCCAAGCCTATGGCAGGTGAAACATTTACCCTTCTTCTCTTGAGTCTTTGTCCTTCCTTTGTCCTTAGAACCACCAGAGTTCTTCTTTCGGGAATGAGCACCATAGGCAGCATTTCTTTCATTATCAAATTCCTTCATCCTTGTTTCTTCTTGCATACATCTTGACAGAAGCTCATCAAAGTTAGGAATGGTATTATTTTTGAGAATGGTAGTTGTGAATACTTGCCATTCATATGGAAGTCCTCCAAGTGCGGTGAGAACCATCTCACGATCAGCTATTGTCTCCCCAATAGCTAGCAGATTGTTCCTGGTTTCGGTCAACTTCATAAAGAAAGTTTGAATAGATTCGTCTCGGCCCTTCTTCATATTCTTCAACTTGTTCTTGAGGAATAGCACTTGGTTCACATTGTTTACTTGGAACATAAGTATCAATTTGTCATACATCTCCTTGGATGTGCCTAGTTCAGATATGTAGGCAACCAGACTCTTATTTATGGATTCCCTGATCAACAGCTTTGCTCTGATTTCTCCCTTCTTATACTTGTTTCTAACAGCAGCGGTAGCATTGGATGGAGGTTCTTGAATTTTCCCCGTCACATGATCCAAGAGATCATGATCTTCCAATTTGAGATCTAATATCATCTTCCAGGCATGGAAGTCATCCCTTCCAGTCAGCTTGTCATTCTCCTTGAATTCAAGACTAGTGGAACCCATTTCTTCCGGTGATGATTGCTAAAGATAGAGTTTGTCTTCACCTCAGCTCCGATACCATGTAAAGTTTTGTAGATGTTCTATGCTAGGAGCAATTTTACTTTTCTCACAGCAATCATACAAATAGTTAAGCAAAATGCAGATAGAACATATAAGTAGATCATACAGAAGACAAATCAGAAACAGGAAAAATGTGTGTGTTCGTTTCGGCGGTCAACAGGATGCTTCAACCAGCAAAGTCTCCTTGGTCAGCCAGCCCAGTATGTGTCACAACAGCCCTCCAATCAGCAGATGAGTCAACCCAAGTCAACTCTGCAAAAGTCAACGCTGTCCTGAAAAAGTCAACGCAGGGCAGCAAGCTAAAAGTCAACGCAGCAGCAAAACGGTCAACCCTTTGTCCTCGATTTTTGTGCCAGGTAGTACGGCCTTCAAAAATCGAACCTTCCACAAGTTTTCAGCTTGATTGGACCATGCGTTGACCAAAGTCAACGCTGGTCAAACTTTCTGCGAAACCCTAGCAGCAGAAAATCGTACTTCAGCTCAGCCGTACGATCTGTCCTCTCTCTCCTTCACACGTGTGGCTGAAACTCGTCCTTTAGGTAGCTCGTACTATTTGATGAGAGAGGAAGATGTGAGTTGTGATGATGATGAAATTCTCTCCAACTTTTCCTGTATTTATATCCATCAATGAGGGTGTGTGACACATCTGTTGGGCATGCGAGCCTACATTACAAAATTGGCCGACCTTGCACATATAATTCATTAAGAATAATAAATTCAAAATATAAGTTCTGCTCATCGGATTAAGATATATTTTATATGGATTTTACACCTCTCAGAAAGAGGAATCCAACAAAAATATTAGCCTCTTAATCTGAGCATCATAACATGGAGTTTGGACCTAGTTGTCCAAATTTAACAAAACTTGTTACCCACCAAGTATTATCTAAACTTGGCTATCGCATGCATGATGGCTAGAATCTCTTTGTCGTATATGGAGTATAGCCGCTCGTGAGGGAGTAGCTTTTGACTCTTAAAAGCTATTGGGTGCCCACCTTGCATCAGGACCGCTCCTACGCCCTCCCCTGATTCATCGCACTCAAGTACACAGGGCTGTGCGAAATCTGGAAGTGCCAATATTGGGCAGCTGCTCATCACCTGTTTTAGGCGCTCAAAAGCCTCCTGCACCCCATCGGTCCACTAAAATGCCCCCTTCTTGGTCAAGTTGGTGAGGGCAGCTGCCAAGTAAGAGAATCCCTTCACGAACTTTCTGTAGTAGGTACATATACCCACGAAACCCGTCAACAACTCATGAATGGCCCGCTCAGTATCATCCATGTAAGCCATGGGATGTCTGTATGGGGTGGTAATCATGACATGTACCCACAGCTCTAGCTCAATCGTGTGCTCAAATCCCCGATCAGGTGGCTGCCCTAGTGGTATGTCTCCAAACACTACTCGGTACCTGTCCAAGATAGCTTGTATGTCAGGGTGTGGTGGCTTGGACTGACCCCCAACCTCAGAAATCCTCAACTCCACCGCGCACTCAATGTCACCATGCCTCATATCAACCTCTATCCTGTAAGCTAAGACAGTCTGTGGAGGGTAAGGATGCATGCCTTGAAGCAGAACTAATTTGCCATCCGACACTGTAAAACCATCTCCAACTTCCTCCAATCCGTAGTGACTAGGCCAAGCAAATAGAGCCACTGGACACCCATCACCACGTTGGTGTCCGACACATCCACCATGAAGAAATGATCTGTCACAGAATAGTTCCCCATGGTCACTGTCAAAGCAGAAAGATAGCATGTGCATTGCATGGTTCTATCTCCTGGTACAAGAATTGAGAATCCCTCAAACTCCTTGGTTGTGATGGCCCTCCTTTGAACCATCTACACATCAATGAAATTGTGGGTGGCCCCATTGTCCACCGAAATTGAGACACGCTGCCCCTGCACGTGCCCGCGATCCTCAACTTCAAAAACTTGGGCACCCCACGTAAAGATGCAAGGACCCCTCCTGATGGTATGAAGGGATCCCCCCCTGGTGGTGGTTATCCCCTCTCCACATGTGCCACGCTGTCATCTCCACCTGCCTCCAACTCTACATCGTGCTCCTTGTAACTATCAGAAAACACCTCAATGTAATGGGCCTTGCCTGTTGTACATCTATGGCCTAGTGCCCAAGGTTCTTGACAGGTGAAGAATAGCTTCCTCCTTCGGAGATCTCTTCGGGTCTCCTCATCTAGTTGGCCACGCCCCTGGTTGGCTCTGAGTGGTGGGGCCCTAGTGTCTCTCCCCCTCTGCTGGAACCCCTGTTCGGGTGATATCGACGCTCTGGCTCTGGGTAGAGCATCCTGCAGGTCCCGAGCTCTCCCAATTGAATCCTGCAAGGTGGTGGGACTGTTGGACCTCACCAATCCTCTTAGTGGCTTTGCTAGCCCCTCTACAAACATGAAAACCCTCTTGGCTTCTGAAAGATCGGGCACTATCACTGACAATCTCAAAAACTTAGAGATGTAGGCCTCAACACTCCTTGTCTGCTTGAGTCGTGTCAACTCCCCAAAGTGCTTCTTCGACTCTCTCCTCTCAGAACACTCCAACACCCTCCTAGTGAAATCTTCATATGCGGTAACTCCTGCATGCCCCATCGTGGTTAGCCCATGGAACCACCAGACATGGGCTTCCCTTCTAAATGCAAGGTGTCCATTTTAATTTCCTCCCCCTTTGTCTTCTGATTGAGTTGGAAGTAGACATCTAACTTCTCAACCCATGCTCTCGCTGAGCTCTTGGGAGAGCCATCAAAAGTCGGGAGGAATAATCTCCCCATGGTGCGCTGCAAATCGGTACCATGTGCATATCCTCCTACACCCTGTCCCTTGCTCCTATTGTTACCCTTCAATTGGTAGAAGTCCCTAAAGGAAATAGGTTTTCTAAAGTCGGACCCATAAGACTGATACTCCACAAAGTAGTCTCCCATGGGCATCTCCTCTTGTCCTTGCGGCCCTGCAACACTAGATGCAAAAAGCGTGGGGATAGTGGATCTGGGTGGTGTACTAGGAACGAGTGGTATGTTGGGGCCATTAGCTGCGTGGTGCTGCAAAGTGCCAGAGCCTTCACCCAGATGGAACTCCCCCTGAATTCCTTTGCGCTTGTTGTAGCTGCAAGTCTGCTGCTTTAGTTGCTCAATACCCTTAGACAAATCCTAAACAACCTTCAAAAGGTGTTGGGAAAACTCCTCCTCTTTATTCCTTTGTTTCCCTCATTATACCCCATGATTTGCCTCTCAACCTCTGGTTCAACCGTGATTGGATTTGGGGTAATTTGCAACTTCCTTTCTCTGCTCCTGTACCTTTGCCTCCGGTATGTTGGGGCCATTAGTTGCGTGGTGCTGTGAAGTGCCAAAGCCTTCACCCAATTGGAACTCCCCCTGAATTCCTTTGCGCTTGTTGTTGCTGCAAGTTTGCTGCCTTAATTGCTCAATACCCTTAGAAAAATCTTGAACGACCTTCAAAAGGTGTTGGGAAAACTCCTCCTTTACTTCTTTTGTCTCCCTCATTATACCCCATGATTTACCTCTGAACCTCTGGTTCGACTGTGATTGGATTTGGGGTAATTTGTAACTTCCTTTCTCTACCCTTGTACCTCTGACTCTGGTTCAAATGTGATTGGATTTGGGGTAATTTGCAACTTCCTTTCTCTGCCCCTGTCCCTTTGCCTCTGGTAAGTCATATTCTACTGGTCTTTCGGTGTCATAGACTGATATTGCTCCCACAGGCAGAGCCAAGACTATGAACTCTGATACCACTGTAATATTCCGAAGGGAAATTTACAATGATAAGCAAAGCAAACATAGCAAAACACACACAAATTTTACACCACATTAAACACCCAAAAAATGCCAATATTTGCATTGAGCTGAGCCCTATTATTAAGATAAATGTTGGGTACAGGATAAGATCAGAATCCATACACCCGGGCTTGCTCAAGGCAAGCTAAAAATGCCCAGGTGATGAAATTAGCTGCTCGGAGACAAGTGTAGTTGTCCCCAACAAAGCTCTGCGCCATCCCTCTGAAAACTGCACGATTGGCTATAAGAGATGCCTGCTAGGGCCTCCTCCAGTGCTCAGAAAAATTCAGGAAAATAACCCTAGGCTCTCCTCCAATAATCCACAAAAACCCACAAAGGATTTGGCTAAATGTTAACCTTGGAATTTCGGCCCAATTTCCCCTAGCTCCTCCGGTTGTTGGGTCTTTCAAGCCACCTGTAAATGATGCTGCTAAACGCCCCTAAAATGACTGAATTATTCAACAAATTCCCTCTCAGAATTCCCCTACAAATATTAGCCCCAAATTCCTCTTCCTCTTTGTGTCCCACGTGTGGCACAAAGTAGAACTGTGCAGGCCCACACATTCTTTGCTGAACCTACTCCAAAAACGCGCTGCAAGGCTCCCAGATCGATCTGAAGATGATGAATACTCCCTCCTAGGGCTCAACAACACATGCAAACTTGGATTCCAGCTCAAACATGGTTGTCAAGGTGAGTGTTCAAATGATCAAAGATACCCAAAATGAGTGCCTCCTATTTTGTCATTGTGCCTCCAATTTTCCCATGTGGGGCCCAAACATTGAATCCTCCACCCTTTCCCTCCAAGAAACGCGTATTTTCAAGAGGGGATCGTATTTCCTCCTTGGAGTGGTCCCCACCATCCACTAACTCAAGTGGGGTCCCGCAACCCACTTTTCCTAAGTGAAAGTGCAAAATATGACAAAATTGGCAAAATTGATATTTCCCCTTAGCAAGATTGCTAAGTGGGAATATCACACAAAATAGGAGTGTAACTTATGCCATAAAGGAAGTATGCTTGCCTTAGTAACTCATGCGATCAAGAGGGAGTATGCATGCCTTAAAGAAGGAGAATGCGTACCTTAGTGATTCAAGACATTAAGGTGTTGAAAATGGCAACAAGAAATCTTGAAAATGGCATCAAGAGTGCTTTTAACTTAATTTTCCCTTGATTAAATTAGAAGAAAATTGTAATTCCACATCACATGACAGCTTGTACGAGTTAACTAAGTTAGACTTAGTTGGTTCAGTTAATTCTAGTTGAGGGTCAAACTAGAGGAATGCAGAGTGTCTCCTACTTTTTAGGACCCTGGTTGAGTTTATTTCGAGTTGTAATTAAATAACTCAGTGTATCTGAGTTAAAGTCAGTTGAACTAGTTCTAACTAAGGAAGGAATTGGAGAGAGGTCAAAGTGTAAAAATTAGATTTAATTCCAATTAGATAACTGATAATTCACTCATAAATAACTCATGCATGTCAGTTTTGAGAAAGACCCAATTGAGATTGGAGTTAAAGGGAAGTGTACTATCAATTGTATAATCATCTAATTGTACGGGTGGTGCATGGAGTCAGAGGAAGAGCCTTGATGTATTGTACAATCATTATTGGGGAATATCCTTGTTAACAAGGCCTAATTACCCAAGGAAACTGCACAAGGAAATAGGGATCATGGAAGCCAAGAAATTGGTTAAGTATTGAACCAGACTTGTCTAGGAATTATTGAGGCAGATGGAGATAGTGTAGAGGTTTCTCAACTTGGAGAAAAACATTGTAATCTTCTCATATTCTTTGGCTTATGCAATGTACAGATAGCAGGGTTTTTAGCTGAGGCTTTCCCTAGATAAATCTTTGTGTTGTGCGATTGAAATTCTTTCTCTTTCTTGTTCATGTGATTATGCGATTGTAATTGGTTTCCACAATTTGTAGAGTAGATTCAAGTATTTTGTTTAAGCATATTATAAGATGAGTTGAATTTACGTGGATTTTCTACATAAGGAGAAGTGTAACATATCCATTAAAGAAGTGTAAGAGGAATCTTTTTAGGATGAGTCATTAAAGTGTGTAAGAAGAGAATCACTCTAGAAGAGAAGAATATGAGTTTGTTTTGTGCAGGTGAATTGAATTTGTAGATCTATTCTTTAGGACCAGCAGTATGATCGGGATGTGTTTCTCTGGATTGAGACTCGAATATGCCCTTGAGGGTAGTTCGATTTACATAGCTTTTAGAGACAGGATGGAGGCAGTGTTGGAAGACAATAGGCTGAAGGAATTCATAGACAGTGATATTCCTAAGCCTGCAGTAACAAATGCTCAAGATCTGGTGGTGTGGAAGAAGAATGTAGCATAGGCAAGAAGGATTTTGTTAGAAGGAGTTCGAGATCATATTGTCTCGAACCTCCATGGAAAAGCAACTCCATATGCTATGTGGAAAGCCTTACCAGATTTGTTTCAGAACAACAACAAACATAAGAAGCTGGCGCTGAAGGACAAGCTTATAAAAATCAAGATGGAGGAGGGCAACACAATACCAAAGTACTTGACCAAGTTCACCTAATGTCGGGATGAGCTTGGAAGTGTTGGTGTTACCATTGTCGAGGATGATCTAGTGAGCCTAGCACTTCTAGGCCTTCCCAAAAGCTGGCATAACTACCAGGGTTCGGTAAATGGGAGGGAGAAGCTACTAGAGTGGGAGCGATTGTGGTCTGACTTGGTGCAGGAAGAGTTTAGGGGAAACGCCAGAGACGAGCTCTCTTCCAAAAAAGAGGACTTTGCATTAGTCAGTAAAGGAAAGAAAACTATGGGGAAGAGGGCAAGAAGAAAGACTTGTCCAACATCACGTGTTTTCACTGTCACGAGTTCATGCACTATGCCACGAAATGTCCACAAAAGAAGGCAAGCAAGAAAGAGCCTGCAGTAGCAACAATAGGTGAAGCTCTAGCTTCACAATTCGAAATTGATTTCACTCTCATTGCATGCATGGCAAGCACTGTAATGGGATTCATGTTGTATCTCGACAACGCTGCCTCGTTCCATATGATGGGGAATAGAGATCTCTTCAGTGACTTGGAGGAGAAAGATCTCAAGCATAACATAGAGCTTGGAGATGATGGGAGGTATAGTGCGATTGACATCGGTACTGTTATCTTTCAAAGGGAGTTTGGCTCCCCTCTCAGACTCACAGATGTGTTGTTTGTTCCAGGACTAAAGAAGAATGTTGTTTCCGTCGTAGTATTGGGAGATTGTGGCTACAATGTGATATTTAGCAAAGGAAAGGTTTTCGTTAGACACATCACCACGGGACGGGTGAAGCAGATCAGTGTGTGAGTTAAGAACCTGTATGCTCTCGATGTCGAAGATGCATGCAAAGCTTTGAGGCATAAGGCAAAGGGTAGAGACTTGGTGGTTGGGAGGAAGCATAAATTACCTCTCAACATACAGCCTCAGAAGAAGCCTTGGCAAGTTGTGGAACAACCACAATTGAAGAAGCAAAGAGGAGGCCGAGTGGAGACATCCACTCAAGAAGAGACCTCTAGTAGGGGGAAATTTCAAGCCAAGTGGGCAAAGGGAGCACATGTAGCCATACCTCCAGGTGAGAGGTGGGGCGATGTGAAGTCATAGTAAAAAAAGAGTGCAGAAATTTGGACAGGGTCCATTGAGGTGTTTTTTGCCTCATGGATCATTACCTTGCTACGAGGGACCCATAGTATACAGTGGTAGGACAAATCAGTGGCGGTTGAAGCAGTCAGATGTGAGAGTGACATATGCAGTGATTAGCAATAGTTAGATACTGGTGAGCTTTGTGCAGATGGCATAATGCAGAGTCACCAACAACGCAGAGTTTTCAGTTGACAATGCAGTAGCTAGTAGCAGTCAGAGACTCGGGCGACAAATGCATCATACTGATCAATGTTGATTAAGTTTGGATGCTTTTAAGTTTTTGAAGTTGTAGTAGCAACAACAACAAAGAGAAGTGTTGCATGTAGAACATTCCAAAGGTGCCAAATCGAGAATTAAATTTTTTTCTTATTAGGAGGGAGTGTTGAAAATGGGATCAAGGATGATTTTAATTTAATTTTCCCTTGAATTAAATTAGAGGAAAATTGTAATTCCACATCACATGACAACTTGTACAAGTTAACTAAGTTAGTAAGACTTAGTTGGTTCCGTCAATTCGACTTGATAGTCAAACTGGAGGCATGTAGAGTGTTTCCTACTTTTTAGGGGCCTTGGTTGAACTTATTTTGAGTTGTAATGAATTAACTCCGTTTATCTGACTTAAAGTCAGTTTAACTAGTTCTAACTGATGGAGAAACTGGAGAGAGGTCAAAGTGTGAAAATTAGATTTAATTCACATGCAGTGATCAATCAGATAACTGATAATTTAGTCATAAATAACTCATGCATGTCTGTTCTGAGAAATACCCAGTTGAAATTGGAGTTAAAGGGAAGTGTACTATCAGTTGTATAATCATCCAATTGTATAGGTGGTGCATGGAGTCAGAGGAAGAGCCTTGATGTATTGTGCAGTCATTATTGGGGGATTTCCTTGCTAATAGGGCCTAATTACCCAAGGAAACTGCGCAAGGAAATAATGATCCCGGAGGCCAAGAAATTGGTCAAGTATTGAACCAGGTTTGTCTAGGAATTATTGAGAGAGATAGAGATAGTGCAGAGGTTTCTCAACTTGGAGAAAAGCATTGTAATTTTCTCATATCTTTTGGCTTATGCAATATACAAATAGCAAGGTTTTTAGCTGAGGCTTTCCCCAGATAAATCTTTGTGTTGTGCAATTGAAATTCTTTCTCTCTCTTGTTCATGTGATTATGCGATTGTAATTGGTTTCCACAATTTGTAGGGTAGATTCAAGTATTTTGTTTAAGCATATTACAAGATCAGTTGAATTTACGTGGATTTTCTACATAAGGAGAAGTGTAACATATGCATTAAAGAAGTGTAAGAGGAATCTTTTTATGACGAGTCATTAAAGTGTGTAAGAGAGTGTAAGAGGTGCGTAAGAGCATTAAAGAGATAGAGGAATGAATCCCTTAAGAGAGAGAGAGAGAGAGAGAGAGAGAGAGAGAGTCATGCATCATCGAGTAGAGAGAGAGAGAGAGAGAGAGAGAGAGTAATGTATCATTGAGTGAGAGAGTTCGATTTTCCATGAAGGAGAGAGATGTGAAGTGGTATGACTGAGTGCCAAGTAGGAGAGGTGACATTTAATTCCTCTTTAGATAATATTATAGTACAATAAGTGTAATAATAATAATAATAATATTGATGATTAAATTAAAAAATTAAACAATTTAGATTGATTAAGGAAATGCTAAGCGTTTTTCCATCATTTATACATGATTACCAATTGAAGCAAGGTGACTTACTAATTTTGGAAAGTCATGGTTGCAATGATAGACATTAATTTCTATATTTAGAAAGTCACTCTACAATAGTCATAAATGAAATTTTATTCAAGGAAATTCATCCCTTCCAATTTTCAACATATTTTAACATCTAGAAATATATGTAGCAGAAATAAATCAGAGAGGTCAATCACACATTTCAATAGAACTAATTCACCCACAACAATTCTTTGTGATTTATTAATTTGGAAAATTTGGATTTAAACCCATAGAGAATTTAGAAAGAAAAGTGTAGAAAATCCTTGAAAATATGCAACTGCTCTAATGAACAATTTGAAAGCTAGTTTCTTTTCATTAGGACACAAATTTTCGCTACTTATTTGCAGTGGAATAGGAATAGAAATAAACACAGTCACTCAATATTCAAGACCAGTATTTCTAGGGAACCCAATTGGGAAAACCCTTTCCTTGTTTGAGAATTTTATTGATAGAAGAATGAGCATTAGATCTCTTACAATATATCACTGTCTCAATAGAAAACACAATGGTTCTCCCTGCCTGAAGTAGGGTTGAAACACCCGCAAGTAGCCTGATCTTGCCTCCCTATTTCTATGTGCATACGCTGCTCCTATTATTGAGGGAATTGTACCTAAATCCCTGTGCAAATCACAAGGGAAATTCCTCCTCAAATCTGCGCACAATCTTCTCTTTCACGCTCTTCCTCTCACAATCTCACACACACAAACTTCTGCTCTCTATTGCTTTGTCTCACCAACTTGTGCTCACAAAACAATGATGTACAATGGGGCCTTCGTCCTTATAAGCTATTCACATTGGCTAAATCTGGAAAGTTGTATTTTAGGAAGTCGACTTGTGATTGATGTGTTAACTGAGTCAAACTAACTCTTGTAACTCGTCTAGTCTCAATTTAGAATTGAGACTCAATCACTCGTCCTTTTTCGAATCAAACTCACACTAGAAGACAACAAACTGAGCCTTCCACTCTTGCATATCAGTCAAACTGCTTCATGAACTGTGCTAATTTATAGGATTTCGTCCTAAATTTTAGGAAATCATCCTAACTTTTAGGAACTCGTGCATGCTAAGGAAAATTGCTTCTTGTTCTCTTTGACTAAGAAAGAAGTCAAAGGACCTTTCTCGCTACTATTTTCAACACTCCCTCTTCACGAGGAAGGTGCTTCTGGGAGAACTTCGTCCACCTGGATCTCTTTCCAACACTACAACGTTCTTTGTTGCTGCAACTGCGCCCTTTGAACTAAAAGACTTCCCTGCTTTCTTCTACATAACTTGATCTAAAGACCATTTCTTTCCCACCATGTTTTGTGAGTTCATCACTTCAATCATAAGTGCCATGTACCCTGTGTACCTTTGTGGCTACTTCCTATGGCTGGAATTGATACTAGAAGATTCATCTCTCTTATGATCTCCCTTAACCAAATCTACTGCCTACTTGACTCAAACTCTTCCTATTCTGGGGGTCACTGATTGGGTGGTTGCCTCCACTCCCCCTAGGCTATGCTCCTCATCATCTTGTTGGTTAGCCCAACTACCAACTAGCTTAGACTCAAACTAAGATACAGGTCAGGCTCCATCTTGAGAGCTTTATCCTGCTTTCGCTCAGCCATCACTTCTCTCCTCCGAGCTCTCCTTGCCTTGCTGCTCAAGGCTGCACCTGTCTCTACCTGCTTGTAGAGATTCTTCACCCTCACGTCCATCTATTATTTACATCCAGAAGCTAGGTGCTGGAGGTATGCCTTAACTCTACTAAAGATGATATCAGATCCCTTGTCCTTAAGGGTAGCTACCGAAACAAGATTTTGCCTCAATCCTGGAACATAGAGAACATCTCTGAGATGAAGAGGATTACTTGACTCTCTCTGAAAACTGACAGTACCAACTCCTCTGGCTGCATATTGACCATCATCGCTTAGCTCAATCTGAAACTGCATGTCCTTCTCCTTCATGTGTCTGAAATTCTTCTTCTCCCTAGTCATGTGGAAGGATGCTCTTGAATCAATACACCATATATTGCTATCTGCTGAGCTTGTCATGCAAGAAATCAATGAGAAATCTTTCTCAAATTGGGCAGAAAATGCATCTACCTCTGTCGATGTAGTTACATGATCCTTACTGGACTCCTTCTATTGCTTAGGTCACTTAGTGGTGTATTGTCCAAACTCATGGCAATGGAAATCCTTGATTTTGCTTAGATCCTTCTTTTCCATTTTGACTAGACTCGACCTCTCCTTGACCCTTCTTGCCCTTGGCCTTGCCTTCCAGGGCAAGGTTCTCCTCATCCACTGTCGTAACTGATCTACCATCTCTACTCGCTCTTCGAATCTCTTCTCGAACACAGTCAGTCCAAAACCTTTCCCAATTAGGAAAATTCTCTCTCCCACTAACAACATAATGTAAGCCTTGCCAAGACTTATGAAGTCCAAGTATGGAAAACTCACAAGGTCATGATCAGATACAATCACACGCACACAACCCAGTTCATCTCGTACCTGTGTGAACCTTGATAAATAGGTGACGATGGGCTCATCCTTGCTTATCTGGATGCTCCTCAACTTCTCCTTAAGAGAAAGCTTCTTGGTATCCTTGGTACTCTAATATAGTTTTAAGATGGCATCGAACATCTCATATGCTGTCATCTTCTCATGGATATGAGGTACTATATGATCTCTGTCCCCTTCTAGAATAGTCCTCCTTGCCTTGATATCATTCTTATTATGCTGGGCCAATTGTTGGGGATCTTGAGGCGGCGCTATTGCCTGCTTGATGAACTCTCCCGACCCATTATCTTCCGACACTATCGTAATCCTCCCTTTCCATGGAACGAAGTTCGATGCTCCCTCTAAATAGTGATTTGCGCTCAACCCTTGGTACACTATCCTGCTTCCCTAGAAAACTCCCCAACACCTACCCACTAACAACTTTGTAATCCTTCATAAGAAGCTGTACTAGGACTCAAATAATTCTCCCTCTGCTATCAGTTTTGTAGTCCTTCATAAGAACTGAACTCAGGGCTGAATAGACACCTTCTAGCAACCCTCCAATTCGCTCTTATGCTGCCACCAAATGTTGAAAATTGGCAGCTCATGGATGAATTTCCTTAAACAAAATTTCATTTCTGACAATTCTGGAATAAATTTCTAAAATTAGAAGGTAATGTCTAGCATCTCAAGCATGACTTTCCAAAAATAGTAAATCACCTTGCATCAATTGGTAATCAAATATAGATGTTGGAAAATCACTTAATTTATCATTTATCAATCATAATAGTTCAATTTTGACATCAATATTATCATTACCTTTATTATTATCTTTATGGTAATATGACATTATTATTATTAAAAGGAACTTCAAGTCACCTTACCTTCATTGCTTAATCGCTTTGTACCTCTATGTCTCACATAACACATCATAACTCTCTCTTTCTCTTAATGGATACGTTTCACTCTAATTAAAGTATTGTCATAAAAGATTCTCTTACCTTTCATTAATGCAAATGTTACTCTCTCTGTTATGCACTCATTTAGACATGGCATATTCCTCTTACTCACAATAAAAGCACATCATAAAAGATTTCTCTTACACCTCCTTAATGGCACGAGTTACATAGGCATGCATACCTCCTTAATGGAATGAGTTACAAAGGCATGTGTACCTCCCTAAATGGAATATGTAACTCCTCGTCAAGGCATGCATATTGCTCCTTCTTTATGACCAAAATTTGTTTCTCCTCCTATATATGTATCTCATATCATCTCATTTTCACTACTTGTGCATTTCGAAAGAAGGATTCAAACTTGAGAGAGAGAGTTGGAGCGACTTGAAGAAGATTGTGAGAGAGAGTGACTTGCAGAGTAAGAGCATAACTTGAAGGTTGATTAAGTGTTTGCATCAGCTGCTGCTACCAATGATTTTCATGCTACAACTTGTCTAGATTTGGGTGAACTTGGTCATTCTCTTGATCTCTCGTTGTACTTTGTATGTTTGTTGAACAATTGATATGTAATAGAAGAAGAATCTGGTTGGGTTTTCTACTTGTGGGTTTTCCCTAGTCATTGGATGTAAATTCTTTGTGTCTTATCTTGTTCTTGGCTATCTTCAATTGTGCATTTGGTTTATGTTCTATCTATAATTGCTTAACTAATATTGCAACAAAAAGAAGTTTTGGAATAAGTAATTTTCATAGCATAGAACATCACAATTTTAATAGCAAACAATTTTGTCCCACACTGGAACCTCACCAACCTAGCAAACATCAACACGGAAGAAAAACAACATACCTTTTATCATAACTTTTATGCCCTTCTCCTTCTCGGTCCTATGCAATAACTCCTATGAATTTCGACATTGGCAAGGATTTGCTGACAGTCTATGTCAGCCCTCCAATTCTGGCACAAATTACCCCAGGAAAAAACTGCGCTATCTCTTCTCCAAAGATCCTCCTTTCCTGCGCTATTACCTGGCATTCCTTAAACTGTTGTTCCAACACTTTATGAGCACAAACCAACTCTAAACTAGGGCATGACCCCTCCTGTAATAGCACAGAAAACTAGACAGCTTGTCCACAGAGAATAGCCCCCAAAACCATGCACGAAAATAGCCCATATATGCTTTTCTTCCAGTCGGCCTGCTTTCTACCAATCTTGGCCTTCCAACCAGTCACAAGAAGACACAACCAATCCCTTCTTAACTTTGGCTAGGCTCCAATGGTTTGTGGCCAACTAGGAAATGACTTCTTCTTATGATGTATTGAAGAATGTAACTAGGTTCGGTCTTCATTTGAGTCATAATGAAATGTATTTATCAAAAGAAAGAAAATTAATTTATTATTATTATTATTATGACTTATTAAAGCATGAGTTTCATGCTTGGGTCATCATTTTTTAGGTCAAAGTCCCCATTGAGTACTTCTAGGTTTTATATTATGTCATTAGAGTCATTGTCCATTTGATGAGATCCTTCTTGGGCTTTTGAATCATGTAAAAATAATTTTTATTGAGTCAAATAAGTCATTTGTCAACTCCATACCACAACAACCCTCACCTAATCAAGACGGCCTACAGCAGGGTAATTCGACTCACAAAAGAGGCTATAAATAAAGCACAGTGCGATTCATTTGGAGGACATCTCACAAATGTTCGATATACAAGCAGAAGAAGCATAAGAGTATGAAACTGCAAGAGAAGGAGAAGGATTGCAAAATCGAAGTTTCTGGGTCTTCTCTCTCTCTCACACATGTGAAGTTACTGGGCTACTGCTGGAAGGTCGAAGTTTCTGCTGCTTCAAGGTTGAAGTGCTGCTGCTTCAAGGTCAAAGTGCTGCTGCTTCTAGGTTGAAGATTTGCTGCTGCTAGTAGGTCGAAGTTCTGTTGCTGCAAGGTCGAAGTTCTAGGTCGAAGGTGTTGCTGGAAGGTTTTCATCTACAAAAAATGGGAAGGGCTAACTTGGTGATTGGAGGAAGTCGGTGTCTAGGTCAAAGATTTTTGGATTTTCTTGTGAAACTATTGAAGGAAGTGTTGTTGAATAGGCTTACCCCTAGATAGGGGTTTTTCCTTGTCTGTCTGCCTACATCTGATGTTTTTGATCTTCGTGTTATGGTTTTGGTAGTTGCTTGATGAACTAAGATAAAAGAAGAACAAGAAAGTTAATAAGAACATAAGAATATCACAAGTAACTATCATCGTAAAGAAGATCTTTCTACCTTTCTGATTTTCCAACATGGTATCAAAGCTAAGGTGAAGAAGAAGGAAAAACGCAACATGAAGATCTATTGAAAGGTTGAATAAGGGTCATCAAAGGGGATCATATAAGGAGAGAAGCCTACTATCTTCAAGAACTATGTCAAACTCAATGAAGGGAGAAAGCAAATTAGAAGGAGCCTCCAATTACAGGGCATGGAAAAAGAGGACAGCTCTAATCCTCAAAAAGAATAAAGTTTTGGATCTAGTCAAAGGAAAAGTGAAGAGGCTTACAGATGAATCAAGTGATGCAGAAAAAACAAATTTTAGAGAGTAAAAAATACTGGCCATGAGCCTAATGGTAGATGTAATAAAGGATAACCTCATCGCATACATTTCCAACATAGATTTTGCTCAAGAGATGTAAGAGGCCTTATCCAAGTTATTCACAATCAAGAATCTGGGTGAAGTTTCGAGTCTTAAGAATGAACTAAGAACTATGAAGATGACAAAGGATGACACTGTGGCTTCCTTCTTTGTAAGGATAGCTAGAATTAGAGATGATCCCTAGGCAATAGATGAGATAGTACCTGAAAAAGAGCTCGTGATCACTGCACTTCTGGGATTTCCACCCTCTTGGAGTGCCTTTGCTTTAGGGATCAACAGTTGGAAGGAAACTCCTACATTCGAACAACTTTGGAATGCATGTTGTCAAGAAGAAGTCAAAATTTCATTAGTAAGCAACAAAGAGAATGAAGAGGAGAAGATTTCAAATGCCTATTCTGCCCATTACAAGAACAAAGGAACCTTCAAGAAGTCTAAAGGGCCAAGAAAGAAGGTAGACCTATCCAAGATTGAATGCTACAATTGTCACAAGATGGGTCACTATAGAAGTGATTGTCCTGATGATCCTAGGAATAAAAAGAGAAACAAATGTTCTTGAAGAAGGTTCACCAAAGAAGAACAAGATGGAAGGATCCGAAGTCAAAGACCTATTTACTAGGGATTTTTATGGACTTCTCTCCCTTACATATCCTTCTACTCTAAGCTTTGAATTGTTTTCCTTTATGGTTTTATTTCTAGTACTCATAGGTCTAGCTTGCTTTGGTAGAACATTTTTTGAATTGTTTCGATAAAGTTATAGGTATCCCTCAAGATTGGATTAAGAGGGAGCCCTCACCATTTTACCAAAGATAAGTATCTTACTCTTTGCATTATCCTTTTTATATTTGGTTTCCCTCTCTTATCTAGATGTGTTTGTAATGCTAATAACATTTCTTTTCATATTTCCTTTGTTTAGGAAAGGCTTGTTGAATGCTCAAGGGTTATGGAGAAGACTTCACAAGACAAAGCATGATAAAAGTTCTATTGGAATTGATGTCCTACAAGGTTTGTCAGTAAAAGAACTCAAAGGTATGTCTTAGACCATAAGCTTCGTTCTCTTCATGATAAAGGTATATTCATTCCTTTTAATAAATCTGCTTTACATTACTAACATTGTTATGTCTAGGACATTTGAATCATAAAGATTCTTATTTGGGTGTTAATCATTAGATTGAATCTACCCTCATTAAAATCATTCATCATTTTTTGGAACCCTAAAAAGGTTCTTTGTAAAACCCTATCTAAGGGGATGTCAATGCTAATGTGAAAGCCCTAGTCTACTTAGGGTTATTGATGAAATCTAGAAAATTCTATTCTTTTGATGTTTGGGGTTTTCGTATTGTTATGGAAACCCTAGTTCTTTAGGGTTGGATGGAAATGTATGTATATTGAAATCCTAGATCTTCAGAGTTCTTGGTAAATTAGGGTTTATGAGCAAAACCCTTATATATCTAGAGTAAGATCCTAGGAATGAAACCCTAGGTGTATGTTTGTCCATCTCATCGAAACCCTAGCCTGATCAAAATTGTTATATGTGTAACTTTAATGTATTGATATTTGGGTTTGCCTGATATATGTTGTTGTGATATGCATGAGCATGATTATGAAATCCCAGATATGTATAATATGTATATTGTTGATGATCATAGTTCTAGGGTTTGGAACTAAACCCTAGTAGAAGTTTGATATTCTAGGATGATATTATTGTTTCAAATGTGATGATGAAATCTCGTGTTTACAAAAGGTTGGTCATATTGTTGAAACCTTAGATTGTGTTATGATTGGTTTTGATTGTCGATATCTAAGGCTTAGTATCTCATAAATGGAATCTAGGGTTTGCATTAAATCCTAGTAGAAGTCTAACGTATGCATTCTAAAGTTGTTAGATGCATTGTAGAACTACACTTGTTTGAATTGCTTCTAGGGTTTGCTCTATGTCATACAAGAGTCTGTCATATCTCTGAAGGAAATATTGAAACCCTAGATATAATATGATATCTTGATTGAGTTATTGATGTGATCTAGGGTTTATAACCAAACCTGAGCAAGAACTTGAATTATAGAAGTACATGTCTCTTGCTGATTATGAACCTAACTAAGTTTAGGTATTTGATGTCTAAAGTCTAAAACTTCCATTATTGTATGATTTTGATAGAGTTAACTTCATGCTTCTATATATGTATTTGGTTGTACATGCTGTTTAAGTTGTGCAAGTACGTAATGTTCAAGATGTTGAATATATTCGTAAGTAAAGTTGATTTGATTGGTAAGCATGGTGGAGGAAGTTATATGAATGATGATGATCAAGATGACTCTGATAAGAAGGATTGAAGCCATGAAAGATTCTCCGATATCATACAAAGTAGTTGATCTCCCTAAGTTAAGAGGGAGCCTAGATAAAAGAAAGGGTATATCTCCCAAGTTGAAGGGAGGGCATATTATAGTCATGATGGATACCTTAAAGAAGAAATTGGAGAATGTATTGAGGTGCTGCTGAAAGAAGGAAAGGAAGATCTAGTTGTAGAATATGTTGCTCCATGTGAAGTAGGAAAGCAAACTGTATGGTTGAGGAAACTTCTGTCAAACTTGTTCTAGAAGCCTCTAAGTCCTACTATGAAAAATTGTGAAGCAACATCAAGATGTTTGGAGACCCCAAAGGTTTGTGTTTACTTATGTCTATTTTGAAAGATTGTTATTGATTGGGGTTGTGTTTGTACATGTAAATCTCTCGGAGTTGTGGAAGCATGTTTTGCATGCTTGATGTTAACGATCTGTTTGATTGGAAGAGATTTGTTGTTACCAATTTGAATAATTGGGAGTGTTGACGCATTGTGTAATGCCTGGGAGGACATTTGGCCGACCTATGTGTTGATGTCTAGTTCCCGAAGTAGGGAGGGTGGCGTTGGTCATAGAGCTCTGAACTTGCATTACACACCTAGTTCCTTGGGTTGATGGCTAGCAAGTAAGCCTGATGGTACCTAGAGTGGCTGAAAGCTTTAGTCCATGTTAGTCCCACCCAGATAGATTGCCCTGGTCAGGAATCTAGTCTGTGGCACCGTGTGTGCTTAAAATCTTCATGGTTCATGTGTTTTGAGATCTTCCATGTACTTGTATATGTATGTATGAATACCTCCCTGGTTAAGAGGAAGTGTTGAAGAATGTAACTGGGTTCGGTCTTCATTTGAGTCATAATGAAATTAATTTATCAAAAGAAAGAAAAATAAATTATTATTATTATTATGACTTATTAAAGCATGGGTTTCATGCTTGGTTCATCACTTTATAAGTCAAAGACCCATTGAGGACTTCTAGGTTTTTATTGAGTCATAAGAGTCATTGTCCATTTTATGAGACCCTTCTTGGGCTTTTGAATCATGTAAAAATAACTTTTATTGAGTCAAATAAGTCATTTGTCACCTCCACACGAAGTCGGCCTACATTAGAGTTATTTGACCCACAGAAGAGGCTATAAATAAAGTGCAGTTCGATTCATTTGGAGGACATCTCACACAAGTTCAATATACAAGCAGAAGAAGCAAAAGACTATGAAATTGTAGGAGAAGGGAGAAGGATTGCGAAATTGACGTTTTTGGGTCCTCTCTCTCTCACACGTGAAGTTACTGGGCTATTGCTGGAAGGTCGAAGTTTTCGCTGTTTCAAGGTCGAAGTGCTGCTGCTTTTAGGTCGAAGATCTGCTGCTGTTGCTAGGTCGAAGTTCTGTTGCTGCAAGGTTGAAGTTCTAGGTCAAAGGTGTTGTTGGAAAGTTATCATCTGTAGAAAAAGGGAATGATTGACTTGGTGATTGGAGGAAATATGTGTGTCTAGGTCAAAGTGTCTTGGATTATCTCGTGAAACCATTGAAGGAAGAGATGTTGACTGGGTTTTTCCCTAGATAGGGGTTTTGCCCTGGTTGTCCGCCTACATATGGTGTTTTTGATCTTCGTGTTATGGTTTTGGTAATTTCTTGATGAACTAAGATAAAAGAAGAACACAAGAAAGTTAATAAGAACATAAAAATATCACAAGTAATTATCATCGTAAAGAAAATCTTTCTGCCTTTCTGATTTTCCAACAAGATGCTTGCTCTTGTGCTGAGCTTAATTCTATTCCATGCTCTGATACCATGTAGAAAATCCACGAAAATATGCAACTGCTCTAATGAACAATTTGAAAGCTAGTTTCTTTTCATTAGGACACATATTTTCTCTACTTATTTGCAGTGGAATAAGAACAAAAATAAACACAGTCACTCAATAATCAAGACACAAAAATTTCTAGGGAACCCAACTTGGAAATCCCTATGCTTGTTTGAGAATTTTATTAGTAGAAGAGGGAACATTAGATCTCCTACAATATAATACCATCTCAACAGAAAACACAATGGTTCAGCCTGCCTGAACTAGGCCTGAAACACCTGCAACTAGCCTGATCCTGCCTCCCTATTTCTATGCGCATAGGTTGCTCCTATTATTTAGGGAATTGTCCCTAAATCCTTGTCCCTAAATCCCCAAGGGAAATTCCTCCCCGAATCTGCGCACAAGCTTCTCTTGCATGCTCTTCCCCTCACAAGCTCACATACACAAACCTGTGCTCTCTATTAATTTGTCTCACCAACTCGTGCTTACAAAATAATGATACACAATGGTGCCATCGTCCTCATAAGCAATTCACATAGGCTAAGTCTGCAAGTTGTATTTTAAGGAGTCGATTTGTGATTGATGAGTTAACTGAGTCAAATTGACTCTTGTAACTCGTCTAGTCCCAATTGAGAACTGAGACTCAATCACTCGTCTTTTTCCCATTCAAACTCACATTAGAAGACAACAAACTGAGCCTTCCACTCCTGCATATCAATCAAATTGCTTTGTGAACTGTCCTAACTTATAAGAATTCATCCTAAATTTTAGGAACTCTTCCTAACTTTTAGGAACTTGTGAATGCTAAGAAAAACTGCTTCCTGGTCTCTTTGACTAAGGCACAAGTCAAAGAAGGACCTCTCGCTACTATTTTCAACGAAAAATATAGTGACTGGAATTTGCAACTTGGCCCCACTGGAATAATTTGACCCAAGGAAAATCTTCTTACTAGAAATCGACCTCTGAACAAAATCGGTCCACCTCTTCACCAGAATCTCAGCCTCTGCGCCTAGATCTCACTTGGCCTCTGTGTACACACAACTTGGCCCCGGAAAATAGGCCTCCCCAGCAACTGTGCCTCCTCACTTCAGCAGTTCGGCCTCTGCAATTCCCAGCAAATCAGCCTCCTAGAAGCACTTCATAATTATCCCTGTATTCTTCTTCTTTCTCCTTAGTCGAACTGAGCCTCATGCTCTAGAGAATTCACTCTATCCTTCTTCAGAAAACCGCTTTCCCAAAGAATGCTGTAGCTGCCTCTTGCTTGTGTTCTTGTGTCTTCACCTCTTCGCTAGGCTTCTTTTATAATCTTCATTAACCCCAAATCCCTAACCTTAATCTCCCTTCTAGAAGATATTGGAGATCAATAGTTGAGATTATTTCTAAGTCACTTAAATTAAATTATTTATCCTTAAAAAATGACTTAATAGTCCACAATAATTAATTGACTTTAATTATTGTACTTTTCCAAATTTATACTTTGGAAAGAAGACATAAATCAGTTACTCTACCAAACAAGCTCCTAAAGAGGCAATAAATCATCTTTCACATGCTAAGACACCAAGCCTATGCAGAAGAACTTTTGAAGCTATCACAAGCTTCAATTTAACTATTCGAGGTTTATGATAATTCACACCACAGCTATTTGTGTAGCCAAGTAATGGAGGTTAGTTTTGAAATCATTTATCAGCTAGATCTGTAACAAATGAATACAAAAGCAATTCAATAATATCTTTCAGCTGCCTGTCATTAGGAAGCGCTAGCGAGCAGTTGGTTCAAAGTCCTTTCTTTTTTGCTAGGGTTATTGAGCCAAGATTGGGCTGAGGAGAAAATAGCTTTGGTCAATATGCAGGTTGATCATATCAGGCGTATTCAATGTTCACCCAACCAATGCAACTGCATTCAACCTTATTCCTGTTACTCCTATGGATAGTATGATTTCATTTAGAAATAAACTGGGGAATGACTTGCCCTTGAAAGGACACTTCAGTTGCATCAGTACAGATTGAAATGCTTGTTGTGCTAATAGAAACGTGATGTAGTATACCATATGCATGTATACACTTTGTGCTCATCAAATTGTTGTGTGTCTGAGTCTCTTCCTAGCCATATAGTTGGATAGACCTGGTTAGGATAACTATCTTAACATATAATAATTGAATCCTAAATTCAGAACACAATCCACAGAGTAACTGAGTAAGTCATGATTCAGTGTTGAAAATTATCTGAATCCTTGTTGCTGTTTTTACTTTTTTTCTTTTTCTAAGTATATTATGCAAGAGACGCAGTAAAAGTATGCATTGGAACCTCGTTTAGTATTGATTGTTGATGCTTTTTCTCTCTTGGATGCTGGATATTCTGTTGTTCTCACATGGTTTCTACTTTTTGAGTTCAGAATTACCTTCAAAGAGAGGAGATGACTTGCAAACAAAGAGTTTGCTCGAGCTGTATGGTCTTAAGGTATGTTCATAAGAATATAAATGCTTGTAAATTGCAGTTATTTACTTGAACCTTTAGCTGGCATGTGTAGGGAGGTCATATTGTTATGATTAAGTCTATGCATCTAATTGCAGAATGACACTACTGTATGGACTGCATAAGTGTTGTTGTTAATCATTTGTGAGCAATTTAGGGTTTAGAAGCAATTGGTGAAATTCATGTGAGACTATGATTTTTGTGTTCTGGTGTGAAATCTGCCTTGATAAAGGGAACAGGGAAGCAAGCTTGTAAAACAAGCTACACATATGTGCAATTTCTATTTCTATTCATTAAAAGAAACAGTATATATAGCTTCTAAAATATTTAATAAACCAGAAGTTTAGGATAGCCAGAAATTTATTAACTGTCCTACCATTCTGATTATGTACTAAATCAAGTTTAACAGAGAACACAGTCCAAACCTAGATTTCTTGATCCGGACTTTGTTCAATTCTATTTTTCAGTGAGTTGTGCATTAGTATATCAAGAAAAGATGTTACAGTCTTCATAGTATGATTGTACCATGAACTTGATAAATGAAAATAGCTAAGGCTAAAATTTTCAAAATGTTGATTGTTCAAAAAGGCTGCAAATTTTACTTGTAAAAATGCTATGCAAATATGTGCATTTGGGTATGGTTACAAAAAAGCAAGCCACACAGCAACCACTAACGAGCTAAGAATCGTCTTTAAAGGCCTTAAATAAAAGTTAACAAAGTTGCCTTAGATCATAAGCCCTGTCAAAAATGTCACCTGGGCGTAGAACAAATTGTTTCAGAAAATTTTGATGACAAATGATGTTTCTTTTGGAAAAAATGGAATTTTTTTTTTTTTTTTTTGAATTTCATTTGTTTGTGTATTATGTTCGGAATTAATTGGTTGCAAAGAAAAGGAAAATGCCAGGCTGAATTTGTCCATGGATCCTTCCATAACATGTTCCTTAATGGGAATTGAGTGATAGTCAGTGACTGATAGTGCGAGGATGAAGAAGAGTATAAGAACAGTGCAGGAATGATAAATAATGCCATTGTAAGATCTGGAAGGGGAGTGTGTGGGTACAATGATTTTCCCCTTTTTGTCTCCTTTCTATTTCTGCCTTTTCTCTTCTTCTTTCTCTGCTTCAGATTTTCTTTTCTTTCTCCCTTGTTATTCTTTCTGAGTATTTTCTTCTTCTAATTTGGTGTCTTGTTGCTCTTTTCCTCGACAAGCATTCTTCTTTTTCTCGGCAATCCTACTTGCAACCAAGATCAAAAGCATAGTCTTCGTATAAAGTTTGCTTTTTCATTTTACCTGGATGGTCGTGTTGGTCAAAATCTGTTGACCATTCAGGGGGGAGGATTTGAAGGCAGCTTTGTCTTTCAAAGACTACTGCCAACTCAAGCAGAATGAGAGAGGCCGGAGTGGTGGAGGATCTAACATGCAGAATGCAGAGTTGCAGCGTACCATTGGGAGGATGTTCTTTCCCACGTATTATGGATCCACCAAGTGCACAGCCAAAGCTTGGGTGGAGAAGTTGGATACCTATTTCCAGCTTAATTGGATGACAGAGGTGGAAGCCATCAAATAGGCTACTTTTCACTTGGAGGGGGAGGCACACGATTGGTCGTTTCATGGCTTGTCCACACTAGGGCATGCCAACGTGACCTCCTATGAGGACTTCACATGGAGAGTGGTGGAGCGTTTTTATAGGAGGGACCCGGAGGCTCACTTCGGGGAGTTGACCCAGCTTAGGCAGACCGGCCACCCAGAGCATTACATGTCAGAGTTTTTGAAGGTCTCAGTCATGGTGCCAGATTTGTCCGATGCCAGGAGGGTGACACATTTGTGGTGGGTTTATTAGAGCCATTGTGTGGGTTGGTGAAGTTACGCAGACCCACTACCTTGCAGGAGGCGGTAACTTGTGCCAGAGATTTGCAGGGGGCTGTTAGACGGATGAATCCCTCTTGCAGACAAGAGCGATCTCCCTAGTATCCTAAGGATATCTAGAAACAAACAGACATATGTAGACCATTTTCTCTAGATTATCTTGCTTAAGAATTACTCATTAACTACGGATAGATACTCCTACTTGAAGTCCAACGCTTGCTCGGTCTTCAATCCAGTCGCTCCAGAAGTTATTGATCTAGCATATAAGATCTGCAATCAAAGACAAGAAAACAAGATCAAAAGCATATGCAAAATATGATAATTCGAAAGCAATAATCTATCTTAGTGATCAAGGAATCTAAGAATTAAATCATTCAAAAGATAGATGAACAACTCAATGAGAAAATAGAATCCATTTGTATTAACTTTGAATATAAAAGAAGAAATCTTACAACCTTGATGCCTTGATGTTCGTACAGGTTCTTCCGGGGTCCTGAACAACCGTTTTCCTCAGTTTGACAAGACTCCAACTTTCTTTATCAGCATAAGGCTATGGCTTTGAGTATGTAATCTCTCTCATGCCAATGATGCAAAATATGGAGAATATATTTATTCAGCAGTTCCCCTCAAAACTATCGAGTTCTAAGTACTCTCTCCAAAGCAAGAAGTAAGCACTCTGAACTCTTCATGTGCTAAGTACTAAGTACCCATGAGACTGAAACTTGGTCTCAATTTATAGCAGAAGGTAGGTAGTTTTAGCTCCAAAAAGGAAGGGATAAAGCCCTCTCATCATGGGATTTCAGCTCCAAAAACCAAGGGATAGGTCCATTTATAGAGGGATAAAGGTTCATGAATAGAAGGGGCGAAGCTCGACCAGATAGCGCCTCTAGAAGGCGCCAGCTGGGAGAATATTCAACCAACTGGACTTTTAGAACTTACTTTTCTCTTTATTTTACCTTTTACAGGGGTCTGCAGTTTTAATGAACAGAACGTGCGAGATGTACCGCAACTTTTATAGCAATTAACCGCTGTACTGCAGGGAATGACTAGGAAAAGTGCGAAGTTAGGATTTTTAGGGTTTTTAAGAGCTTTTCTCTAGTTCCAAGACTTGGTTCAGGAACCTTATGTTTTTAGACTTCTAAGGAAGCAATAAATAGTTAATGATGAACCCATATACACAACTTAATGTCATGGTCACAAATTTCAGTGTAACAGGGGCCATCCCCAAGACTCGAGCACCCCTACCTACACGAGCTTCATTCCTGCAGAAGGGGCATGATACCAGCCCCCCCACAACAGAGAGCAGTCCTAGGATGTGGTTAGTTAGACGATGAGACTAGGAGAGACCTCCGAAGGAGGAAGCTGTGCTTCACCTGTCAGGAGCCTTGGGCACCAAGCCTCAAATGTTCAGCAGGCAAGGCCCATTACATAGAGGTCTTCTCAGATAGTGATCAGGAGGACGAAGTAGAGTTGGAGACAGGAGGGGGTGACAATGAGATGCACACAGAGGGGACCACCACCACCACCACCACCACCGGGGGAGCACCTTTTGCACCTTCTGGGGGAGTCTCGGCTTCATTGCATGGAGTCCCAAATTTTTTGACCTTGAGGATCAGAGGTACAGTGTAGGGACAATGTGTCTCGATTTTGTTAGACAGTGGGGCCACCCACAACTTCATAGATGCACAAATGGTGCAAAGGAGAGGGATAGCCACAAAGGAGTTCAAGGGTTTTTCAGTTTTGGTGCCAAGGGATAGGACTATGCAGTGTACCTGATATGTCCCCGCTCTGACATTGACCATGTGGAATTACTCGGTGACAGATCACTTCTTTGTTGTGGATGTACCAGACACCAACATGGTGATGGGTGTCTAGTGGCTTTATTCCCTTGGCTGAGTCACTACAGATTGGAGGAAGTTGGAGATGGAGTTTATTGGGCTAGATGACAAGTTGGTTGTTCTACGGGGTATGCATTCATATCCTCCATAGACGGTTTCAGGACACATGATGGAGATAGATTTGAGGCATGGAGACATAGCATGGCTAGTGGAGCTGAGGATTTCAGAGGTTGGGGGATAGCCCAAGCCACCACACCCAGACATACATGCCATCTTGGACAGGTACCTGGTAGTGTTTGGGGACATACCACCATTAGGGCAACCACTTGATAGAGGATTTGATGACACGATTGAGCTGGAGCCTGGGGTGTAGGCAGTTATCACAACCCCTTATAGGTATCCCAAGGTTTATAAGGACGAGATTGAACGTGCCATTAAGGAGTTTCTAGTGTTGGGGCACATTAGGCTGAGCTCTGGTCCCTTATCTTTATCAGTGGTTTTGATGAAGAAGAATGATGGTACTTTGCGCATGTGCATTGATTAGATTATAGGGCGCTCAACAAGAAGACTTTGAAGAAGAGCTACCCCATTCTACGCATTATTGAGTTGATGGATGAGTTGAGAGGAGCCAAGTACTTCTCTAAGATAGATTTGCACTCGGGATATCACCAGATCAGTGTGAGGGATCAAGACATCCCCAATACGACTTTTAGGTGCCACTATGGGCACTTTGAGTTTTTGGTCATGCCCTTTGGGCTGACCAACGCGCCTGCCACTTTTCAGTTGTGCATGAATCATGTATTCCGTGGGAAGTTGCGGAAGTTTGTACTAGTGTTCTTCGATGGCATTCTGATTTACAACAGGTTGTGGGAGGAGCACCTGCAACACTTGATGGTGGTGTTGCGCATCTTAGAGGAGCAATAGTTCTACACCAAGTTGTCCAAGTATGAGTTTGGGCTAACAGAGATGCTCTACTTGGGGCACATCATTGGCGCAGATGGAGTGAGGGTTCATGAGGATAAGATTAGGGCCATCCGGGATTGGCCTGTGCCTCGAGATGTGACTGAGTTGAGGGGTTTTGTGGGCATATGCACCTACTACCGGAATTTTGTAAAGGGCTTGTCACCATTAGCAACTACCCTCACAGATCTGACGAAGAAGGGGGCTTTGGCATGGATAGACAGAGCACAATCAACATTTGATCACCTCAAGGGTGTGATGACTAGTTGCCCATTTTTGGCACTCCCGGATTTCACTCAGCGGTTCACCTTGGAGTGCGATGTATCAGGTGAGGGGGTTGGCGCAATATTGTCTCAAGATGGACATCCCATCGCTGGACAGACAAAGCATAGTCGACATTTGATCACCTCAAGGATGTGATGAGTAGTTGCCCATTTTTGGCACTCCTGGATTTCACTCAGCCATTCACCTTGGAGTGCGATGCATCAGGTGAGGGGGTTGGTGCAATATTGTCTCAAGATGGACACCCCATCGTTTTCGAGACCCGGAAGCTCCTTCCGCATGAGAGGTCGTAATCTATTTATGACAAAGAGATGTTGGCCATCATGCATGCGTTGGCGAAATACCGACAATATCTGGTGGGCGACATGTTTTGGGTGAAGACATACCACAATAGTCTTCACCACTTCATGGGGCAACATGGCCTCAATGACAGGAAGCAGAGGTGGGTTAGCAAGGTGCAGGCGTACGATATTGAGTATGTCAAGGGAAAGCACAACGTGGTAGCTGGTGCACTATCCAGGAGGCTCGCGACACTTTCACTCATGAGCATTTGTCATGACTGGAAGGTGCAGTTGTTGGTGGAGTACCCCAAAGATCGGCGGGTATGTGAGATCTTGAAGGGTACATACACAAATGAGTGCTATAGGGTGATGGCTGACGTCATATACTATAAGGGGCACATTTTTTGGTGCCGGGATCACAATTGAGGGAGAGGATTCTCCATGGAGCTCTTGACTCCCCATTATTAGGCACTAGGAGTTCCATAAGACATATATGACGGTCAGAGAGCATTTCACATGGAAAGGCCTCAAGGGGGACGTATTGAGATATGTGTAGGAGTGTGAGGCTTGCCAAAGGAATAAGGGGGAGTTGACCCATCTAGCTGGGTTGTTGCAGCCACTTCCCATCCCTGAGGGGAAGTGGGAGAGTATCTCCATGGATTTTATCATGGGGCTCCTGAAGGTGCAGGGCAAAGATTGTATTTATGTGGTGGTGTATCGGTTGACCAAATATGCTCACTTCTTCACCATTCCAACACGGTATTCAACATCATAGGTGGCCGAGTTGTTCTTTAGGGAGGTCTTTCACTTGCATGGACTCCTTAAGACCATAGTCAGTGACAGAGACAGTCGGTTCATGGGGGCATTCTGGCAGGAGCTTTTCAGATTAGTTGGTTCTAAACTTACCACCAACACTAATTACCATTCGCAGACTGGTGATCAAACTGAGAGGGTCAACAGATGGTTGGAGTGCTATCTTTAGAACTATGATTGGGCAACAAAGAGCATGGATTTGGTGGCTACACGTGGGTGAGTACTGCTACAACGCCACCCATCACATGTCCATTGGTATGTCACCTTTCCGTGCCTTGTATGGTTATGATGCTTTGTCTTTTGCTGACATTGTTTTTGGAGACAACCGAGCCCCAAAGGCCAAAGATTGGATCTAAGAGATCCAAGATATCCTCAAGGCTCTCAAGGATAACTTATTGACAACCCAGAATCAACAGAAGATGTATGCAGATAGGCACAAGATTGAGAGGCAGTTTAAGGAGGGTGACTTGGTCTTCCTGTGGTTACAACCATATCGCCAGTCTACATTGAAGCAAAAGGGGGCTGAGAAGCTACAAGTGCGTTTCTATGGGCTGTACAGGGTGACTTGGAGAGTTGCGGAGGTGGCCAATGAGCTGGAACTTCCACTAGGGAGTAAGATTCACAATGTCTTTCATGTCTCATGCCTCAAGAAGGTGTTGGTGTAGCAAGTGACAAAAACTAAGGAGTTGCCTCCACTTGATGATGAGGGGCATCTGGTTTTGGAACCGGAAGCCATTTTGGAGACTAGGTTGAGGAAGTTGAGGAGCAGAACTATCAAGGAGTACATAGTACGCTGGAGGAACTTGCCAGATGAGGATGCCACTTGGGAAGGTGAGCACATACTTGAGCATCCAACGTTGAAGTTACTTGGGGATAAGCAATATTTGGGAGGGGAGGACGGTAATGTCTCTTCCTAAATTAATTTATCTTAAGCTCATTTCCACAATTTTGGCATTTTTGGTGACCATGGGACCCACGAAATTTTTGGAGAAAGACTTGGGAGAAGAGGGAGGCCAAAATGTTTTTCTAGTGAAGCGTGGGGGCCACACGCATGGGGAAAACACACTTTCCAAGGAAGGAATTTGAATATCCAAGGAAAGGGGATCGAAGAGCTTGTTGGAGGGGCCCATGTGGGAAAAAAGGAACTCACAAATTATAAATAGGAGAAGCTCAGCCACATTTGGGGTCTTTTTCCAATTGAACCTTCTATTGTTGCTTGAGTTGCTTAGCCGGGTCACATCACTATACAACACTGAGTTTTCCAAGCGGAGAGCTCAACCTTTGTTCGGTGGACTTCGATTGCCACCCTAGGGAGGTCAAATCGTACTAATTTGGAGAGGAGTTTGGAGGGGTTCATAGTGACACACAAGCACACACTCAGCTAGTGCGTATTCTAGGAGGACGTAGGAGGGGGATAATGCTTGGCCCATTTCAACTGTCTTCCGGGTAGTGTTTGCTAGGAGAAATTTGGCATAGGAGCTTCAGAAAGAGATCAACGTAATTGAGGACTTTTGGTGCAGGAGGTTGCTGATTGAAGGCAACACGAACTTGTGCATCCAGGGCCAGTGCAAAAGCTATTTTCTGGGCACACGTGGGAGTTTGTGGGACGAGTTTTGGAGCTGGGTTTTGCCAGTAGAAATAAGGAGAACTTTGGGTAGTATGACTCAACATTTTGGTAGTGATTGGAGGGCTTTTTCAGAGAGTTTGTAGGCAACCCGTATTTCCTAGCTGTTGGAGGAGGACGTGGTAATTGGGGCCGAATTTCAGGGATTAGAATCAAACCAAACCCTTCCTGGGTTTTTGTGGGTTATTTGTGAGGAGTTTGGAGCTAATTTCATAGAATTTTCTGATCACAGGAAGTGGGGTTTCCAACAATATTTTTCTAGTAGACAGTGCAGTTTCCTGGAGTAGCGCAATGCATCATTGGAACAACTTTTTCTTCATCCGGGCTTTCTATTTTATCACCTGGGTCTTGTCAAGCTTGCCCTTGAGGCAAGCCCAAGGCACTCCTTCCACACCACTGTACTATTGCTCCAATTATTTAATAAAATGGCTCATTTGGTTGACATTTCTAGAGATTTTGTGGGTTTTCACTGAATGTTTTGAAATTTTGCGTTGCATGTATTGTTTTGCTTTGTATATCACTGTTTTTCCTAATTAGGAACATTACACTCTCCTCCATAGCCTTTATGTATTCTAAAATCTTTCCTACCAAGGAAAACACAAAGAAAAGGTTATTAGTATACAATACAAGCAAATCTGGATATGAGGATGAAACCAAACATAAAAGAGGAAACAAGGAGCAAGATACTTATCTTTTAGTAAAATAATGGAGGCTCCCTCTAAATCTAGTCCTTTGAGGGATACCTACACTTGAGATAATCCAAAAATGTTCTAACAAGATATATTAGACCTATAAACTCAAGAAATCAAAACATAAAAGAAAACATTGCGAAACTTAAGATAGAAGGATATGCGAGGGATAGTATTCTCCTAAGAGTCTTTGGCAAATAGATCTTTGATTTCTGATTCTTCAGTCTTGTTTTTCCTAAGTGGAGCTTCATCAACAACATTCTTTCTCTCTTCTTATTCCATGGATCTTCAGGACAATGAATTTTGTAATGACCTATTTTATGACAATTGTACCATTCAATCTTGGATAGGTCAACTTTCTTCCTTGGTCCTTTGAACTTCTTGAAGGTTCCCTTCTTCTTGTGATTTGCATATTGGGCATTAGATGTGTTATCTTCTTCATTCTCCTTCTTGTTTTTTACTAATGATATTCGAGATTCTTCTTGACTGCATGCATTCCACATTTGTTCAAAGGTTGGAGTATCCTTCCAACTGCGAATTCTTAATGCAAAAGCTTTCCAAGATTTTGGGAGACCTAGAAGAGAAACAATTACGAGTTATTTTTTCTGGTACAACCTTATCTATTGCTTGGAGTTCATCTCTTATTCTAGATATCCTTACAAAATATGATGATACAATATCGTCTCTTGTCATCCTTATTGTCCTTAGTTCATTCTTGAGCTATCTGACCAATGTTCTTAATGGTGAATAACTTGGAAAGAGCTTTATACATTTCTTTAGTAGAGTCAATTTTGGATATGTATGGAATTAGGTTGTCCTTTACTCCATCTACTATCAGATTCATGGCCAAGATTTCGGTTTGTTTGAACTTCTCCTTTCTTGTATCATCTGTAGGTTTCTTGACTTTTCCTCGACCGAGATTCAAAATTTATGCTTAGCGAGGATAAGATCTATCCTCTTTTTCCATGCCTTGTAGTTGGAGGCTCCTTCTAGCTTGTTTTCTCTCTTCATTGTAGTTGACATAGTTCCTATAGACAATAGTCTCCTTGTATAGTCCTTTTTCTTAATGACCTTCCTTTGATCCCCTTTTCTTCAATAGATCTTCATGCTGCATTTTTCTTCCTTCTTCACCTTAGCTCTGATAACATGTTAGAAAATCGGAAAGGCAGAAAGATTTTCTTAAGTTGATAATCACTTGTGATATTATTGTAGTTTTATTATCTTCTCTTATGTTCTTTTATCCTAATTTCATGAAGCAATCATCAAAACAAATCATGAAGATCAATGACACCAGATGTAGGCACTCAGCT
The DNA here is from genome assembly GCA_034641835.2 of Pinus albicaulis. Lineage (NCBI taxonomy): Eukaryota > Viridiplantae > Streptophyta > Pinopsida > Pinales > Pinaceae > Pinus > Pinus albicaulis. Next base: position 780,341,824 of record CM076578.1, read on the forward strand.
AGGGCTAAAAATCCGCTATAGGGGAAAACCCAGTCAAACTCTTCCACTAGCAAATCAATTGAGATAGACCAAGACATTATACTTAAAAGGCCTTCCCCCTCCACCAAGTCATCCTTTCAATATGATTTAGCAAACTTTAGTAGTCTCTTCTTGTCCAACAATTCCAACCCAACAACATCCCAGAATTTCGACCCTAAACAACTTCAGAATTTTGACCTAGCTACAATCCAGAACTTTGACCCCAGCAACTTCAAAATTTCAGGCCAACTACAATCCAAAAACTTCACATGTGTGAGAGATAGATTTCCCAAGAACTCAATTTTGGTGTTCCAGCTTCTTCAATTCTTCTCCAGCAACTTCGCTATATTTTTCTGCCTCCAGTAACTGCAGATCAAACTTGTTAAGTGAGAATGCTCCAAATGAGTCAAATTGCTGTCTTTATATAGTGTTTGTGTGAGGCCGACTTGTCCTTCTTGAGGCCGACTTGGTGGAGGAGACCTAAAACACCTATTTTACATTAAAATAAATTATTTCTTGATAGATGTAGCCCAAGAAGGGTCTTTTACATTATGTCATGGACAAGGACACTTGACATAAACCCTAAAAGACTACAATGGAGGCTTTGACCTAAGAACCATTGACTCAAGCATGAAACCCATGCTTTAATAAGTCGATTTCTTTTTCTTTTGACAAATACATTACATCATGACTCAAATACAATTATGAAGACTGACACTAGTTACATTCTTCAACACAAGGTTACCTCATGAGGGCTTTAATCATGCATCAAGGTCTCCAAGATCAACTTCTATTATGCTTCCAATTCTCTTCAATAAGCTCCTCCAAATATAGGTCTAATCAATATTCCTTAAAGTGTGCTCCAAAAACTGCTTTATCAATGTCTTCAAGATCTTCCTCACCTAATGCATCAAGGTCAACTTTAATATGTGTCGCCAAGACTCTTTATTTCTGCAAGAGTATATCTTCAAGGACTGTTACAACTTCTTCCAAGGTCAAACATCAATCTAGGGCTCAAGTAGGTTTCAAGACTTCAATTTTCTAGAATGTCTGCCTCCACCACAATTACTAGACTGCTCCAAGGCGTACTTCAAAATGTCCTTCAGTTTTGTTCCAAGATTGCTCTTGTAACTTTGGCTTCAAGACTACTTTCAAAGGAGTCACTTAACTGCTACAAAGATCCCCAACAATTCTCTTCAAAGAGTACTCGATTGGTTTTAATAATGTCCTAAATATGACTTCAACACTGCTCTAAAGGTGTCTTCAAAAGATGTCTTCATGTGCTGCTACAATAATCTCCAAAACTAATCTAACACTTAGATTGAAATGTCTTACAGAAATTGCAAGCTTTTAAGAGAAGCAACAACATTGAATCACTGAAATCCTGCACACCATGACAAGAATTAATGCTAAGCACAAATTCGAATATGTAGTTACAGGTCTGAGTTGTAGAACTACAAGTCTTCAATAAGGCTACCACAGATACAGGGCCGAGTTATGGGTCCGAAGATGGCTTCTCCACAGTCCAAAATTCAAATCATTGACAGGTCTAATTCACTGTCCTTTTTTTTGTTTTTTGACTTCAAATCTGAGACCTTTTTTCTCTGAGATTACTTGACCGAAAATAGATGGATTGTTTTAGCTCCACGTTGAGCTAGATATACATATTTTAATTTTGATGAAGGGGCACATCAGTTGGGAATAGGGCCGACTTATGGAGCCAACCTCTGTAGCGAATTTATTTAAATTTTTAAAGGATCATGTCACATGGTAAACCACATCAAAATAATTCTGAACTTGTAGAATCTTGTGTACATCAGTGATTTACAAATTACGAGAGCTCAGAAACTTGTTTACATAGATATAAACTCCATCATAAATCTGTTGTGTCCTGCTATGTGAGTATATGTCACCTGTTATAGGAAAAATTAGTTATTCATATAAGAGTTAAGGAAGAAGGTAGCTTTATATGTATTGGTCCGTAGACAATTTATTAGATTTAGCTCTAGATTTTTAATATCTCTGTTGAATAGAATAGAAAGATAATTAATGGGATATTTGTAATAGTGTATGGCTCCGTCAAATGTGTATGGGTATATTAGTGTGAAATTATCAATCTGAAAAACTACCGTTGCAGTGATAGATTTATTTCTCCTACTTATTACTCCAATAAGTTATTTACTGAAATCTATCAGTAAACTTCGAAATAAATTCTACTGTAACATTCGCAATTATATATGTAGAGAAGTAAACATTAAAGAACATAAGCATAAGAACCAATCACATGTACACAATTATTTTTGGACAACTGTCCCCGGAAAAACCCAACGCGAGAAAACCGGTGCAACAAATGAGGGTTTTTTATTATTCTTCTTCAGCAAATGAATCTTTACAAGGAATACACTGGTAGATATAATCAGAAAACATTTGAGACAAAAATTCTAGGCTCCTCCCGACAATTTCCTGACACCCGAAAGAGCCTCTGCTTTTCCCTGTGGCTGTGTACATGTTTCTCTGCACAGTCCTTGCACTTCATTGCATCACTTTGAGCAGGCTCTGTGTGGGTTCACTGCATTGCCTTCTGTGACCATCTGCGTCCCTCTGTCCTCGAGTTCAGTCGTTACTGACTCCCTCCTCTTGCTTCTGTAACTCTCCGCCTTTAACTCTCCCACTGAGATCGAGTTCTATTCCTTCAGAATCGGTCTCCTTCGGGTACTGAGTGTATGCCCAGCTTACTTTTCAAATGACCCTCAAGCCTTCTCTTATAATCTTCTCGTTGATGAATCAACGACCCATGTTAGATCTCTAATCAATGGCTAAAATTAAAATATGACTTGATCTTCGTTTTTTAGAAGATTCACACTCTGTTTTATTAATATCCTTTAATTATTTAATTTCCCTAAGTTTAGACTTAGGGATCACATTAAAATAATCAATGGGATCACATTAAAATAATCAATTATTTTAATAAAACATGATTCGAGTAAAATTTCCACAAACGGTTTCTGGGTTCTCTAGAATACTGATGTCCAAGCCTCCTCCCAAAATATGAGACTTGGAACACTTTCCAATGCTACAAAATCAATACTCCCTCTTAGCGAGGAAAGTGGTCAAGAAAAATACCAACTGCATCTGCTCTGAACTGAAGCATTTACTGTGCTGCTGATGTCTCGACTGCTGCCCCTTATCTGCTGCGCTGCTGCCCTCTGTACTGCTGCCTGTGACACCATCTCTGTCACTGCCTCATTCGTACTGCAGCTTCCTCTGAATCTCCAACCCAACCATTCCTCTACTAGAATGGGTTCTTGACCATTCCCATCTTTTCTCTGAAGTAAACAAACTTAGTCTTCCCCAGAGCCTTCGTGAGAATGTCTGCCGCCTATTCTCCTGTTGGAGTGTATTGCAACTGTACAACTCCCCGTTGGACACAGTGTCTGATGAAGTGACACCTGATATCACTGTGGTTCAACCGATCATGAAACACGTGATTTTCAGAGAGCTTGATGCAACTCTGATTATCACACAAAACACTGGTCGCTTCTATTTTCTCCTTTAGTAGGTTCACAAGCAATTTTCGAAGCCATATGGCCTCACACGAAGCTGTGCTAGGTGCCATATATTCAGCCTCTGCTGAGCTCAGTGCCACGGATTTCTGTTTTTAGCTACACCAGGAAGTCATCCCTAATCCCAGACTAAAACAATACCCACTGGTACTTTTCCAATATACTGGACTCCCGACCCAATTTGCATCGGTGAACCCACTCAACCTGATATCATTGCCACTGGTGTACTTCAATCCCAGCTTGACTGTTCCTTGAAGGTACCTGAGAACATGCTTGGCTGCTACCCAATGAGCCCTCTTGGGTTCCACCATGAATTGACTGGGAGTATTTACAGCATAACAAATGTCTGGCCTAGTGTTTACCAGATACATCAAAGATCCTATGAGCTGCCTATACAGAGTAGGATCAACCTTAGCATCTTTGGACATGTCAATTTTCTTCTAGTTGGTGATCATTGAAGTCGTCATGGGTCTACAATCCTCCATCTAAAATCTCTTTAGAATCTCTGTAGTATATCTTCCTTAACCAAGAAAGATCTCCCCCTTCTGCTGCCAAACTTCCAACCCTAGAAAATAGTGCATCAACCCTAGATCCTTCATGTCAAAGTTCGTAGCCAAATTCTCCTTGCAGTCTTTGATGAGCCTCGATGATCTTGTCAGAAATAGATCATCTACTTATAAGACCAATATCAGGGGCTCACTCCCTACCCTTAGATAGTAGAGATTGGGATCTGCGTCACTCTTGACGAATCCCATCTTCTACAAGTAGCTGTTAATCCGACCATAACCTAGGAGCTTGCTTCAGTCCATACAAGTCTTTCTTAAGTCTGCACACATGAGTCTTCTGATCATGCGTCTCGAAGCCTTCTGGTTGTTCAATATACACCTCCTCTTCTATCCCCCCATTTAGGAACGGAGTCTTATTGCCCATCTAGTGAATTTCCCATCCCATTTGTGTTGCAAGAGATATTATGGATCTAATGGAGGTATATCTGGCTACTGGGGCACAAGTTTTTTCATAATCTATCCCTTCCTTCTGAGCATACCCCTTAGCCACAAACCTGGCTTTAAATTTCTCAATGCTGCCATCTGCAGCATACTTGATCTTGTAGATCCACCTTGAACCTACAACTGATCTCTCTTGAGGTCTGGGGACCACCTCCCAGACATCATTCGTCATGATGGAAATGTACTCTTCCACCATTGCATCTACCCATACCTGGTGTTGATCTGCTTCTCAGAAACTAGAAGGTTCCCCAACTTGTGCAACCAAGGCTTGATACCTCTCAGGCTGCTTATGCTGTCTCTTCATATTTCGGGGGGCTCCGACAAAGTCTTCTTTGTCCCTCAGAATTTGTCGTAGTTCCTAGCTCTTTCTCCCACTGGTAGTGGGCGGATTTACCTGCTCTCCCTCTTGCAAGGCCTCGGGAGAAATGCCCCTTGGATCCCCATGCCTTGGAGAGGCAGCTGAATTATCTGCCGTAGGTTGTTGAGGTTGAACCAACGGATCCTCCTCAGACTGCGTAGAAGAAGGCAACTTGCGGGGTCTTTTGAAGGCCCTCTCCTCCATGAATTTCACATCCTTCCGCACTACAACTTTCCTGCCCTTCGGAATATAGATGCGATATGCCTTTTCATTCTCACTCTATCCTACCATATACCTCTTTTTTGCAGTCATGTCCAACTTCTTCCTCTTCTCGCTGGGCACATGACAATACGCTGTACTGTGAAAGATCCTAAAGTGACTCACGTCAGGCTTGCTGCCAGTGAAGACACTTTTCGACATGATCTTTCCCAATGCAATGTGAGGAATCCTGTTATGAACATAGACAACTCTATTACAAGCTTCAACCCACAGAAATTTGGGCATGTCTTGATCATACAACATCGCCCTTGCAGCCTCGACAATAGTCTTGTTTTTCCTTTCTGCCACACCATTTTGCTTCGGATTATATGGAACGATCCATTCTCTTTTGATGCCTCCCCTTGCGGAACCCAGTGAATTCCTTGTCCATGTATTCACCATCATTGTTTGAACGCAACACCTTGATCTGCTTTCCTGTCATATTTTTTACCAGAGCTGTAAACTCTTTAAATCGACTGAAGACTTCGTCCTTGGTCTTCAAAATGTAGATCCAGGTTTTCCTGGAATGGTCATCAATAAAGGTGACAAAATACTCGACACCACTAAGAGCTCTAGTAGACATTGGTCCACATATATCTGAGTGTATCAAGCCAAATACCCTCTTGGCCCTATCGCTGCTTCTTTGATACGCTGCCTTGGCATATTTACCCAATATGCATCATCTACAGACATTGTCCTGCTTGGTGCTCAGTTTTGGAACTCCCGTGATAGTATTCTTGAGAATTTTTAATGCCGCATGATGCAAATGTCCCATTCCTCTGTGCCATAGTTCATTTAGGTCTGTTTCATCAGTGTTGCCTATTAGTGCCATTGGGGATTCAAGTTGCAACTTATAAAGTTTGTTGCTCCTTACTTCGATTTGTGCTTTCTTCTTTCAACTGGGGTGTTTGACGTAAACCTTGTTACCATTGAAGTAAACATCATAACCTCAGTTTTGAAGTTGAGACACTGAGAGCAGGTTCATTCCTAGCTCGGGCACATGCAATACATTAGTGGCCCAAAGCTTATTTATAGCCTCGGTTTGAAATACTATGGTACCTCTTCCAAGAGGGGTACATTTTGCTTTATTACCCATGGTAATTTAAAATTCATCTGCTCCTCTTGGTAGTTAGAAAAATATTCCCGCACTCCTGTCATATGAGTAGAAGCTCCACTGTCAATGTACCAGACCTCAGGAGAAGCAATGCTTGACACACAAGCAAATTATTCTTCAAGTCTGGATGCCAGAACAGAAACATCGTGATCCATCTGTTCTTTCATGCTTCTTTCCCTCTCTGGAGAACTGTGTGAACCCCTCTGAGCTGCTGCTGCAATGTCAAATTTCTGTTCACTTGTCGATTCTCCATCCCTATTACTCATCTCTGGTTCTGATACCATGTGAAATTTTCAATCTGAAAAACTACGGTTGCAGTGATGGATTTATTTCTCCAACTTATTACTCCAATAAGTTATTTACCGAAATCTATCAGTAAATTTCGAAATAAATACTACTACAACATTCACAATTATATATGCAGAGAAGTAAACAGTAAAGAACCAATCACATGTACACAATTATTTTTGGACAGTTGTCCCCGAAAAAACCCAATGCGGGAAAACTGATGCAATAGATGAGGGTTTTCTATTATTATTCTTTAGCAAATGAATCTTACAAGGAATACACTGGCATATATTATCAGAAAACAGCCAAGACAAAAATTCTCGGCTCCTCCCGACAATTTCCTGACACCCGGAAGAGCCTCTGCTTTCCCCTATGGATGCCTGCATGTTTCTCTGTGCAGTCCCTACGCTGGACTGCATCAGTCTGTGTAGGCTCTGCGTGGGTTGACTGCGCTACAGCTCTACGCTGCCTTCTGTGACCCTCTGCATCCCTCTGTCCTCGAGTTCAGTCACTGCTGACTCCCTCCTCCTCCTTCTGCTTCTGCAACTCTCCGCCCTGCAACTCTACCATTGAGCTCAAATTCTATTCCTTCAAAATCAGTCTCCTTCGAGTACTGAGTGTATGCCCGGCTTACTTTTCAAATGACCCTCAAGCCTTCTCTTATAATCTTCTTGTTGATGAATCAACAACCCAGATTATATCTCTAATCAATGGCTAAGATTAAAACATGACTTGATCTTTGTTTTCTAGAAGATTCACACTCTGTTTTATTAGTGCTCTTTAATTATTTAATTTCCCTAAGTTTAGACTCTGGGGTCACATTAAAATAATTAATTATTTTAATAAAACATGATCCGAGTGGAATTTACACAAATGGTTTCTGGGTTCTCTGGATTACTGATGTCCAAACCTCCTCCCAAAATATGAGACTTGGAACACTTTCCAATGCTACAAAATCAACAATTAGGGCTTCAAATCTAGGGTTAGGACTTCAACAATGTTAGTGCCTAACATCTAGGGTTTTATCATGTAGCTAAGAAATATTACATCATAGGGTTAGGGTTTGTCATCATTTAGATAGGGATATAAAAAGCTAGTGTTTCATGGGCATCTTTAGTAAGGCTAGGGTATCATATGGGAGTTGCTTCAACAATTTAGGACAAGGGTATCTTTTACATAGATCTATTGTTTCGTGTACATTAGGGTTTCATGCACTTTAATGTTTTCTCTAGGGCAATTTTCAAAAATGCACCTAGGATGCCATCTTATTGACATCAATGACAACTTTATCCAACAAAGAAGTCTTCTCTGGTGAAAAACTGAGGTTGGGCACTTGAGGATCTTTGGCTGCCCTGTTTACTTCCACGTGCCACAAGAAAAGAGGAACAAGCTGGAAGATTCAGGTAAGAAAGGTACGTTTGTTGGTTATTGTGAAAATTATAAAGCTTATATAACATATGTACCTAGAAAAAGAAATATCGAGTTTAGCAGGGATGTAACATTTGGTGAAGATGCAACTCTTGCAAAGGCAAGAGACACTCCTCTTCTTCCTGCTAATGTTGATAGTCAAGATGATGCGGTTGAGATATAAGAAAATCTTGAGCCTGAAATTGATCTTGTTGATGAACCCATGGAGCCCATGGATCCTTTGGATCCTCCTCCATGTGATTCTCCTGCTAAAAGGAGACCTTTATGGCTTCGTGACAACCTTCAAAATGCTAATAAACACACTGTTCGCAGAGGAACCTTCAGAGAAAGCAAGGAACCATGCCTGTTCTAAGGATAAGTTGTAGCCATGAGCAACATTATTCAAGCTAAACCATGCACTTTTGAAGAAGCTGTGAAAGCTCAAGTGTGGAAAGATGCAATGGCTGAAGAATATGAATCCATCATTCATAATGATGTATGGGAAGTGGTTCCAAGACCCCAAGGTAAATCTGTTGTGCCTTTTATATGGCTGTATAAAATTAAACATGGTGCTAATGGCAGTATTAAAAAATATAAAGCTAGATTTGTGGCCAAAGGGTTCTCTCAAAAAGAGGGAGTAAACTATGATGAAATCTTTGCACCTATTGCACGTTACACAACCATCTGATCTATTGTGGCTTTAGCTGCTACCCAAGGATGGTCCCTTCACCATATGGATGTGAAGATTGCTTTTCTGCATGGCTTCCTCAAGGAAGAAGTATTTGTGGAGTAACCACAAGGCTTTGAAGTACATGACTGAAAAAATCACATGTGCAGATTGAATAAAGCCCTCTATGGTTTGAAGCAAGCTCCAAGAGCTTGGTATTCCTGCATTGATAGGTTCTTGATGAAGCTTGGTTTTACTAGAAGTAATGTTGGTCCAAATCTTTACTTCAAGACAATCTGAGGTATGCCTTTGATTTTGGTATTATATGTTGATGATTTATTTATGATCGGTGGTAAACGTCTTATCCTCCTGTCTAAGAGGGAGTTAGCTTCTGAATTTGAAATGAAAGATCTTCATTTGATGCACTACTTTCTAGGTCTTGAATTGTGGCAAAAACCTGGTGAGATTTTCCTTTCTCAAGGAAAATATGTTGTCAAGTTTCTAGAAAGATTTGGTATGACAGAACGTAAATCCATGAATTCTCCAATGAAGATGAACTTCAAGAAGCTGTGTGGTGACGTTGCAAGTCTTGATTTGGAAAATCTATCTGAGTATCGACAACGGATTGGGGCACTAATGTTCTTAGTGAACACTAGACTAGACATATGTTTTGCGGTCATTACTCTTGGCCAATAGATGATTAAAACATCTCATGCACGCTGGATTGCTGCAAAGCATGTGCTGAGATACTTGCATAGGACCATCAATCTTAGATTGAAATAATTGTCGAAGATGTAAGACGACTTGGGTACTCTGATGCTGATTGGGCTGGTAACTTTACTGACAGAAAATGCACATCTGGGTGCTGCTTCAACTTAGGATTTGCTGTGATATCTTGGACGAGTAGAAAGCAGAAGTCTGTAGCCCTCAACACGACTGAAGCTGAGTACATTGCTGCTAGCATGGCTAGCTGTGAGGTAGGATGGCCGAGGAAGCTCTTTGTAGAGCTGTTTGAGCATGTTCTAGGCACATCAATAATTTATTGTGACTATAAGAGTGGGATTCAACTTGCAGAAAATCCCGTGTTCCATGACAAGTCCAAGCATATTGAGATCAAATATCACTATATCCGGGATATGGTGCAGAGTGGAGCAGTATGACTCCATCATATAGCAATTGATTACCAGATCACTGACATTCTTACCAATTCTTTGCCGAAAGGGAAGTTCTTGGTTTTCAGAGAGCAGCTTGGACTGAAGGATGTGACCCTTCCTAAAGAGGGTGGTCATGGATGAACCTTGGTTGTGCGAGATCCTTGTCATGTGTTGACAAGTAGATCCCCCCAATTTGAGATGAGACTTGGTTGTGCGATATCCTTGTCATGTGTTGACAAGTGGATCCCCCCAAGCGAAGATGAGACCTGGTTGTGTGAGATACTTGTCAAGTGGGTTATCCCCCTAAGTAGAGATGTGATTTGGTTGTGCGAGATCCTTGACAGGTGGGTTACCCCCCCAAGCAGAGATGAGACTTGGTTGTGCGAGATCCTTGACAAGTGGGTTATCCCCCCAAGCAGAGATGAGACTTTGTTGTGTGAGATCCTTGTCATATGTTGACAAGTGGAAACCACCCCAAGTAAATATAAGGTGATGGATGATCTCCCGTATGATGATTCTTCTTCATGAGATTGTAACATCACTGTTCCAAAGTAGATATTACAGAGATCCTGTGTCAGAAAGATATTCCTCCTTAGATGAGAGGGAGTGTTGAAAATTAGCTGCTAAGTGATGAATTTCCTTGAATAAAATTTCATTTCTGACTATTCTAGAGTGAGTTTTTAAATATAGAAAGTCATGTCTAACATTACAACCATGACTTCCCAAAATTATTAAGTCACCTTGCTTCAATTGGTAATCATGTATTGATGATGGAAAATCACTTAACTTATCCTTAATTAATCTAAATTGTTTAATTTTTTGATTTCATCATCATCATTATTAATATTATTCTTATTATACTTGTGATACTGTAATATTGTCTAAAGAGGAATTACATGTTACCTCTCCTAATTTGCACTCAACACATGTTACCTCTCCTACTTTGCACTCAACTTTGATGGAAATCAAACTCTCATTCAATGATACATTACTCTCTCTCTCTCTTAAAGGATTCATTCCTCTCTCCCTTTAATGCTCTTATGCACCTCTTACACTCTCTTACACACTTTAATGACTCGTCATAAAAATATTACTCTTACACCTTTTTAATGCATATGTTACACTTCTCCTTAATGGCTCGATTTACTAAGGCATGCACTCTCCTTTATGGCACAAGTCACTAAGGCATGCATACTCCCTCTTGATGGCATGGGTTACTAAGTTAAGCGTACCTCCTTTATGGCATAAGTTACACTCTTCCTATATATTTGTGCCTCTCATCCTCTCTACTACTGGCTTGCACATTTTGAAAGGAGAGTACAAACTTGAGAAAGAGAGAACTAGAGATACTAGAGAAGAATTGTGTGTGAGAGAGAGAGAGAATCTTGAAGAGTAAGAGCAGAACTTGGTGAGCCAAAGTAATTCAGTGTTTGCATCAACCACTGCTATCATAGATCTTCTTCAGTTTTGGGTGAACTTCTTTCTCTCATTGTATTCTGTATCTCTGCTGAACATTTGATTTCTAATAGAAGAAGAATCTGGTTGGGTTTTAACTTTTCCCCTTGTGGTTTTTGCCCTGGTTATTGGACCTAAACTCTCTGTCTCTTATTGAGTTCTTGGCTGTCTTCTATTGTGTATATGGTTTATGTTCTATCTACAATTGCTTAACTAATATTGCAGATTAAAGATGTTATTGGATCAAGTAATTGTTACAGCATAGAACTTCAGAATTTCAACGTGTGTGAAAGTGTTTGAAATTCTGTGTGGTTGTCATTGTTTACTTATCAGTTGAAAATAAAATGAAAAGTGTAGGGTAGTCCTGAATGTTTCAAATTAATTTGCTTTAAGTTTTATATCAGCTTACAGTTTGGGGCTGAGGGCATTAAGCAATATGGAAAAGCCTTGTAACTGTGGGGGCTATAGATTTGCAGAAAAATTCTACATTTACTAGATAATCCTTAATAAATGAAATATTAGTCATTTTACTTAGGAATCTCCATAATGGTATTCAAGGTGAAAATAAATACATTCATTAGGTGCATCAGCACAGTCAAAACTGATCCTCCAAGTAGAGAAAATTAGAGTAATCTATTCAGCTAGACCAATCAGTCCTAACAGTTTTTTCAAAAGGGATACTCCCTGTATAGCAAAAGTCCAAAACAGTTGATACTAGAAATATCAAATACAAAAACTTAGCGATTAAAACCGACATTTGACAGAGTAATAACATTCTTAAAAGTCCTGAAGCATGAACTGACTGTGAGGCAGTGCTCGCCCATCATCTAATTCCAGTACGATGATTTGATTTTCAGGTAATAGAGTGCCTTCCTTAGAGAGCTTGTTCGCTGTTTGGTTCAATTCCCCAAAGATATTAAAAAATTCAATTTGAACAAATAAGTCAGTGATTTCCTGACGATTGTCAGCCAGTGGCCTTAAGTTGATGTTAGGAAGTTGGATGTTGCCAGGTACATGGTTGATGACCAGTCCAAAAGCTCCAAATATTTGAAGAGTATGATATCCCTAACACAGTGATAACTTTAAAAGTAGGAAGGGAGCCATAAACTCACTGAAATTACTAGTGCCTGTCCTTACATTTGCTTTGAAATGGAAGAAACGGCGATCAGACACATGTAAAACAAAACCACATCCGCAGATAGTATACTAGCATGCACAATGGAAAAAGCATCCCTGAGCTTGCCCACAAGCCTTGGTGTCTTTTGAACAATATCAGTCTTATAATAAGAGAGTAAACCTAGGACCCAAGCAGAGATTTTAAAATGTTGGAGAACACCTCATTAATATTAATATTATCTTTTAATTTATTCTTGTTACCTGTATTGGGTTGGATCTAGTCCTCGCCATTATTCATTATATTTTTAACTAATTCTTGTTACCTTCTTCATTTTTGAGCAAGTCCTCAATATTGATAACTTATCACTAATTCCTAGTGGCTAAATTTCTCATATCATATCTAATTGATTCAAAGACTGTTAAATTTCGACAACTAGGTCCAAACTCCATCTTGTGATGCTCAGATGAAGATTCCAATATTTGTATTGGATTCCTCTTTCAGAGGGGTGTAAAATCGATCTAAAATTGATTTTAATCTAGTGAGTAGAACATTTATTTTGAATTTATTATTTATAATAAATTTAAGTGCAGGTCGGCCTTAAGGTTTTTACCCCCAGCAGATGTGTCACAAACCTCTCATGATTGGTATTTATAGGGTCAATGTTGGAGCATTTTTCACTCATCTCAACACACATCTCCTCCTCTTATACAAGCATCTAAGAAGCTGATTCATCTCACACGTGGGAAAGAAGGACAAAGTTTACCGCAGCAAAAAGGACGAAGTTTACCGCAGCAAGAAGGACGAAATTTACTGCAGCTAGAAATCTACGGTTAGGGTTTATGGGAAAGTTTGACCAGCGTTGACTTTGGTTAATGCATAGTCCGAATGGGCTGAATTTTGAAGGAGACTTTGATCTAAGAAGACCGTACTCTTTGGCACAGAAATCGAGGACAAAGGTTGACTTTTAATGCTGCTGCCCTGCGTTGAATTTTTTGGGCAGCGTTGATTTTTTTTAGGTCGACTTCTGAGTTGACCATGTGACTGTTTTGAGGACTGTTGTGACACATGCTGGGTTGGCTGACCGTGAAGTCTTTGTTGGTTGAAGCATCCTGTTGACCGCCGTAACGCACCATCACCTTTATCTGTTTCTGACTTGTCTTCTAAAGGATCACTGGTATGTTCTATCTGCATTTTACTTGTAAATTCATGTGATTGTTGTTGATAAAAGTAAAGTTGCATCAAGCATAGAACATCTACAAAATCTTACATGGTATCAAAGCTGAGGTGAAGACAAGCCCTAACTTATAGCAATCACCAAAAGAGAAAAATGGGTTCCACAAGTTATGGCTTCAAGGAGGATGACAAGCTGACTGGAAGGGATGACTTCCATGCTTGGAAGATGATATTAGATCTCAAATTAGAAGACCATGATCTCATGGACTATGTACTGGGTAAGATATAAGAACCTCCATCCACTGCTACTGCTGCTGCTAAAACCAAGTATAAGAAGGGGGAGATCAAAGCAAAGCTAATGATCAGGGAATCCATACATAAAAGTCTGGTTGCCTACATATCTGAGCTAGGCACATCCAAAGAGATGTATGATAAGCCGATACAAATGTTCAAAGTAAACAATGCAAACCAGGTGCTATTCTTCAAGAATCAATTGAAGAATTTGAAGAAAGGCAGGGATGAGTCTGTCCAAACATACTTTCTGAAATTGACCGAGATCAGGAACAATCTGCTGGCTATTGGGGAGACAATAGCTGATCGTGAGATGGTACTCACTGCACTTGGAGGGCTCCCATATGAATGGCAAGTATTCAACACTACCATTCTCAATAATAATACAATTCCAAACTTTGACGAGCTACTATCAAGATGCATGCAAGAAGAGACAAGAATGATGGAATACGAAAATGATAGTAAAATGCTGCCTACGCTGCTCATTCCAAGAAGAACTCTGGTGGTTCAAAGAACAAAGGAAGAGAAGGGGCCCAAGGAAAGAAGGGCAAGTGTTTCACTTGTCATAGGCTAGGTCATCATGCTAGAGAATGTCCTTTCAAGAAGGATTCTCCCGATAGTGATGACAACAACAACAACTAGAGGAATGGAAATCAAAGAAACAACAGGTCCAAAGGAAAGAGGAAGGCTCCCTCTGGCGGAAACAATCAACCTTTCAAAAGGTCTAGAAACTCTAGGTATGAGGAGTCAAATGTTGTTGATAAAAGAAATGAATACATTCTTGTATCTGCCCTCTCTACTACATCCCCGCCCGACACTATGGATGTCTGGCTGATAGATAGTGGTGCCTCAAGACACATCACTGGGTTCAAGGAAGCACTCTCTGACATGGTTGAGAAGGATACTAATCTGGAAATTATTCTTGGAGATAATGCCACATATCCCGTGAAAGGGACAGGGACTGTGACCCTCCACTTGTCTCAAGGACAAGTCCTACATTTGCAGGATGTACTCTATGTACCAAAATTAAAGAAGAACCTTGTGTCTATATCAGCCATGGAAGACAAAGGTTTCAATGTGGCATTCACCGATGGAAAGGTGCGCATGTGGAAGAAGAATCTCAAGGAAGCTATCGTGATTGGTTTTAGAGTTGGAACACTCTACCAGGTTGAAGGAAGTCCACTGGGAGCTATGACATGTGATACTATCCGACAAATTGAACTATGGCACCGGAGGTTTGGACACCTTCATTACAAGGCCCTTCTCAAAGCAAGGAAGGTGGTGACAGGGATGCCCGAATTTGGAAATAATCATGAAGGTGTATGTAAAGGTTGTGCCGAAGGAAAGCATACAAGGGGACCTTTCCCCTCAAGTGT